>MTQE01002208.1:45934722-45946831 GCA_014337955.1 Aspidoscelis marmoratus | reverse complement strand
GGCCCTGATTGAAGTATATAAAATCATGCATGGTATAGAAAAGGTGGATATAGCACTTGAACACTAGAACAGATCAGACACAAGGAAGTATTTCTTCACCCGGAGGGCCATTGGTCTATGGAATTTGCTGCCAGAAGAGGTGGTAACAGCAACCAGACAAAGCAGTCTTAAGAAAGGTTTAGACAATTTATTTATATATATATTTATATATTTGTATTTATATCCCGCCCTATACCCGAGGGTCTCCGGGTGGGTAACAACCTTAGAATGGCTACTAGAATGGATGCCTGGGTACATCGTCCAGGTAGGTGAGTCAAGCAGGATGCTTTTAAAGGCCATTTGCTGGGATTTAAGAATAAGTTTGCCTTTGTCTTCCGCTTGAGATGTCCATATACAGTTGGTGGTCCTCTGTGTGGGACAGGGTGCTGGGCTAGATGGGCTATGGTCCAATCAACAGGGCTCTTCTCTTCTTATGAAGATGATTTAGAAGCTGCAACTGATGCTGACCAGAATGGTTGGTTGAATGCACATCCTGCTGGTCTTAAAAGAGCTGCAGTGACTGCAAATTGGCCACTGAACCCAATACAAGGTGGTAATTTTAACCTATAGGGCCCTAAATGGCTTAGGCCCCAAATATCTAAATAAAAGCCCTCTCCCATAATGACCTGCCCCTGACTTAAAATCTCCATGGAAACCTTTTGATTGGACCACCAGTTTCTGTAGTTTGAAGCATGATAACTCAGAATAGGACTTTTTTGGTGGTAGCCCCCAGACTATCGAATACTGCCCTCACAAGATACATCAAGCACCTTAACTATATATATTTAAGCTTTCAGACACTATTATTGTTTTAGTGTGTTCATTTTGGGGGGAGGGTTATGTCTTACTATAAATCCTTTGGGTACAGTGCATGATAAAAATGCAAATTAATAAATGCATAAACCAGATGTTTTGAATTTAGATTTAGGTATCCAAATCCTCCCCAAATCCCAGTTTCCTAGTTGTAGCGATACAGTATTTGCACTCTCTTTTACAGCTTTTATGCAAATCTCAAAAATATCTCAGTGTTTTTGGAGGGTTTAGACTTGCACCACACCATCTTACAGTTTTATTCACACAAAAAAAGTAAAATCCAGAGATGAAACTGAAATGAGGTTTGTTTGTTTGTTTGTTTGTTTGTTCGACAGAATATGTACCTAAGTGCTTCCCAATTGCTTCAGACTCATAAATCCCTAGTGTCTTGGGCCCAACATATATGATTCCCTTCCCTTCTGAGAATGACTGCTATGTTTTTCTTTTGAGTTCCCTCTCTTCAAGTAATAAAAACTGCAGAAAAGTTTGTTTTCAATTATAAATTCTTGGCTCTGCAACACCCTCCTACCTCTGTCTCTGAAACTGTCTCCGTGTAGTGAGTATCATCACTTTAATATGCAAAATAAGTGCTGAAAGCTATGTGGCCATCTGTTTTTCCTAGGTAGCCTTGAGTTTACAAACCGCAATTAATATTATGAGTAAAATCCATGTGAATATAGGAGTAAAAAATTGTGGCCCCATGTTGGGAGGTAGAAAACTGGGAGAATGGAGTTGGTTGTCTTATTGGATTAGGGGTATATGTTGGAATCTTGCTTTTGTAAATGACATTTAACATTTTGTTTGAGCCCATGAAATATAGGCAATTTGATCCACCCAGAAGATTGGTTTACACATGGAACTGTTCTGCTTAACAGGTGTCTGGGGGCAGTAATGGGCTGGATGAGGGGCAATAAATTGAAGTTGAATCCAGACAAGACAGAGGTGCTGTATATCACAAGGTCTTGGGTCCGTGTAGTTGGGAGATACCCTATCCTTGATGGGGTTGTAATGCCCTGGAAGGGACAGGTACGTAACTTGGGGGTACTCCTGGACTCGGCACTGATGCTTGAAGCTCAGGTGGATTCTGTGGCCAGGAAGGCCTATTCCCAACTACCATTGGTGTGTTAGCTTAAGCCTTGTTTTGGGCAGAGATGACTTGGCCACAGTCACCCATGCCTTGATAACCTCTAGATTGGACTATTGCAATGCACTGTACATGGGGTTGCCCTTGAAGACGGTTTGGAAACTGCAGCTAGTGCAGAATGCAGCTGCGAGGTTGCCGACCGGGACAGCTGGCCAGATGCGCATCACACCGGTCTTAAAAGAGCTGCACTGGCTGCCAATTCACTACTGAGCCCAATTCAAGGTGTTAACTTTTAACGTATAAGGCCCTAAATGACTTGGGCCCCAAATATCTGAAGAAACGCCTTATCCCATACCAACCTGCCTGTGCTCTAAGATATGGAGGAGAGGCCCTCCTCATTGTCTCACAACCCTCAATAGTAAGATGGTTGGGCACCTGAGAGAGGGCCTTCTCAGTAATGGCCCCCAGGTTGTGGAACAGTCTCCCCCTCAAGGTGCGTCAGGCCACTTCACAGGTATACATTCAAGAAGGGGGTGAAGACACACTTCTTTACTCTGGCCTTTGGCTAAATGTGGCAACATTTCCTCCCACCACAGACATTAGTGTTTTATACTGTTTTATATATATGGTTCTATTTTAAATATGCCTGTTTTTTAATGCTGTTACCTGCCCTGAGACCTTAGGGTATTGGGCAGGTTAGAAATGTAAATATAAATAAATAGGTAGGTAGGTAAGTAAATAAATAAATAATCTGTACTTGGAAAAGTCTAACAGAGCCATGTGTAAAGATACTTCAGCTATGAAGACTTAGCTGCCAATAAGATGAAGTGGGATTAGTCAGGCCTTACTTAGCACCTTTTATTAGAACTACTGGCGTTGCTTCCTTGCTGCCGTCATTTCTTATGCCTAGGCCTTAATCACTGACAGAAGCAACAATGATAACTGGGAGGTTTTTAATCCACCCCTCCAATCAACCTTCTCTCGAGTGATCTGACTCCAACCCACTGGAGTAAGAGATGGGCACAAAGCTATCTGATTCTAGCAGAACAAAACAAATATTCTGGCCCTGCAATCTTCTGACCATATATAGACTTAACTAGCCTTTTGGAAGATATGGCTGATATCTGTGATCAGTACAGAGCAATTAGTTATGAAATATCTGCGCCGCCAAAGGGTGGTTTAGGAGGATTAAAAAGAAGAAGTTATACTGTGTGTGCCTGTATGTGTGTAATTCAGATTGGGGAGACCCTCCTATGGACAATGAAAGTTGACTTATTGCAACGGAGCAATGTTTAGAAACAAAACAATTTAGAGGGAAGGAGAAGAGCCAGGTTAACTTTCAAATTAAGGGCTGCTGGGAAAAGATACAGTATGAATTACTAGCAAGTGCTACACTTGCTATGATGTGAATGTTGCAATAAAAGTGCCAGTTGTTTCCACGTTAAGATGATTAAGCTACATCCTAAGATGTTGCTGGAGGGAGTTCCCTTGACTATTTGGTTGAATGGATGTGGTGTTTTTGCAGGATCAAATGCTGAAATAAATCATTTTAAATTTAACTTCTTTGGTCTAGACTGACCTGGCACGATCAGTTTGTTGTCTAAACTGAAATACTTTGCTTTTTTGGACAAATACTGAAAATATGCACCATGTGAAGTGACTAGATCAATTTACTTTTGGAAGCTAGATTAGACATTTATTTTTAAAGTTCTTATTCTGTGCCAGCTACCCTTGCAAGATCAGACCTTAGGTCCTAAGGATTTCAGTGCCCTGTAAACTAACAGGGTCACGGTTCTGGGATACAGTAGATTGTACCCATCCCATTTCCCCTTCATTTTTACAAGAATAAAGGAATCAGGAAAAGAGTAAGAATTTTGGCATTTCTGCCAAATCGTAGTGTGGCCAAGAAAATTGTGCAGGTGTTTAAGTCTGCCTTAGTCACTTGGAGCTGAATTTGATTAGGAGTACCTTAAGAACGCCAAAGGAGCCCTGCTGAATCGGGCCACAGCCCATCTATTCTAGCATCCTGTCTCATGCAGTGCCCCGCCAATTGCTTCTGGGCATCTCAAGTAGAAGACAATGGCAAAACCTTCACCTTCACCTGCTCTTGAATCTTGATCTTTACCTTTTACTAATTCAGTGACCTCTTGTAGGTTCCAGCTAGAGATGTGTACAAATATTTGAGATATTCGTTATTTGATTGAATTTAGACAAATCTGGACATTCAAATTAGAACCATAGGAATACGTAGAATTCATACAAATAATTCGGACATTTGTATGTGTATGGATATGTATGCATTGCCTACGTATCCGTACACATCTTATTCGTATCCGTATATATCCATATGGATACATATGGGATGAAAACGGGATGCATACAGATGGGTATGAGATTTATATCATCAAATACATATTGATTATTCGTACAAATAGATAAGAATGTATTCATATCGGTTTGAAAGGCTAGACATTCTTTTTTCTTTATTCATACAAATTCGGATATTCGACTATTCAAATCAAATCAAATTCAAAAATTGCATTTGTGCACACCCTTAGTTCCAACTAAACGACACTGAAAGTTACTTGAAAGTAACTTTAGAGAAAGTAAAGGAGGGGACTGAATTGGATAGAAAGTGAAAGCAAAGCCTCTGGGGTCAGCGGGCACTTTCATCTGTTTCTAAGAATAGCCTATTAGTACAGCATGCACAGGATAAAAGCAAGAAGGCAATCAAACAAGTGTAAACTAATATAGAGCAGTTATTGGATAGGAACATGCAAATTGGAACCAGGTGTTGAGTGACTGGGAGTAAGCACGTGATGACAGGCTTATGGTTTGATTTAAAAAAAGAAAAGAGTACCGTTGCTGAAAATTGCTGAATACTGTGTCATATTTGGCAGATGCTTTTATCATTGCCTGTCATAATTAAAAGCCTAGCTAGCATGAACCAAATATCAGCTGGAATCTTAGCGCTGCATTCAGAACCTTCACCCACTTTGGAAAAATCCTCTTTGAGGTAACTAGAATCTTGTTAAATTACCTTGCAGATCATTTAAAACTGTACTGGGTGCAGGTTTGGAATGCATTCCAGGAGCGGAGCCAACAGCAAACATCTAGCATTAGGGTCATGTCCGCTCTGTAAGCTTATCCTCTGACAAATGTTCTTGCAGGCTTGATCTGGTCAATGAACAGCAGAATGGAGGGTGTCGGACAATTTTCATGCCATTTGGAAAAACAAAAACAAAAAACAGTGAGAGTAGATGATTTTCTAATCGGTTGGAAGACTCAGCAGAGTATATCGTTTAGGGAGCAGTGCGGAAGTGTCTGTTGAATGTGTTTGTTCTAAATCATCGTCTGCTACTTTATTTACACTTCCTCTAATGCCTTTAGAGCACCAAACACAGAATGTCCAACAAGTTAGCTGGAACTTTGCATACAGTCACACTAACAAATATTTAACTTGGGGCCAAGGAGATTTGGGGAAACATGACTTATTCTACATATTCAAACCAGGTACAAATACCAGAGTTAATATGTGTGCGTATTGCATCAGCCATGAATTATGTGCTACTCCTATTTCAAGAGCAAGCTTTCTCTTTAAAATTCAAGTCACTGAGTAGAGGAGACCATACGTATCCTACTTTTCTGCCTTGGGGGACCTGCCCCTTTGTGGCTAAAAGTGATGGATCAGAGACAGGAATGGCCACTAGCTCTTGAGTACAGGTTTCTGTCTCTGCACCTGTTTCATTGATTCTTCCTGACTGAGGTCAGATGAAGTCAGATGCTTGGGTGGAATAAAGGAACAAGCACCAAAAAAGCTACACAGATACTGTGATCAAAGGCTATATTTAGTGTTACCATATGAAAAAGGAGATGGGGCTCCTGCACATTTAACAACTGCATAAGGAGGGAATTTTGGCAAGTAATTTTTACATTTACCATAGATCTGGAATAACAAAAGATGATAAAATAGAGGGTGGAGGTCCAATCCCTTTAAAGGCTATAGAGAAGTGGGAATTATAGCAAATGTTGCTTGGTAACATGTTGCTTAGAGGAAGTTGGAGATGCTGCTCTGCCAAGAGGTACTGGGGCTGGAGCTCCCCTGGGTGAAAGCGTGAACCCAAGAAGGTCTTTTAACAGGACGATGTTTTGGCTCTCTCTTTCCCTGGGGTAGTAGACATGTGAGGATGCAACAGATGCTCCATATTGGTTTCAAAGTTTTGTGGTTGAACCTAGATCTCTTGGGTCCTACTCCAGCCCTTGGGAGTCCAGGGAGTCCTAGGCAAAGAAAGCAACAAACACAATCCAGTGGAGTGCGTGGGGCAAGGTAAAGATGGTGAACAGAGGGAAGGGAAGTACTGGAGAAAAAACTGGAGAAGATCAAAGCATACCCAGTCCTAGGGATGTGCACAATTTATTTTATTTTATTTTATTTTATTCCTATCAAATCAAATGCAAGAAAATTTGTATTCGTTCTAATAGATCCCCTTCAAATGTAGTAGGATTCGAATTTGGTATGTATGTGTAATATAAATTTGATTCAAATTCTCATCTGAATCCCATACGAATCCATAACGAAGCTTCGTACGAATGTATCAAAGCATTCAATTTGAATTCGAATCTTCAAATGTGCCAACATTTAATTTGAATTTCAATGTCCAAATTCAGCTGAATTCATACGACTTTTGCACGTTACGAGTATCTGTGCACATCCCTACACAGTAGTGCCTATTTTCAAGACACCCAGGTCCATACCACCTCCAAATCTGACAATACTGTATAGCCTGGTACTTATGACATAAAAATGGCAGTGGGAGTAAATTAGCTATACCCCACACGTGATACAATGTGAACAACACAGTCACACTCTTCCAGTTTGACCAATGTAACAAAAGCATCTGGAGGCCAGTGAAAGAACCCAAAGCAGCTCATCTATATCCATGGCCTAAATTAAATGGCTTCTAGGTCAGTAGCAGAAGGAAAAGCAGGGGAGGGGGATATAGGGAGGGCAGCAGTTGGTTTGAATGGGATGAGTTTATCTTCTCCCACTGAAGAAAATACATTGAAAGAGGTACAAAGGCTTTGGATTTGGGGGATGAAGGCTCTGGGGGAAAACATCTGAAAACTTATCTCACTCCAGGAATACCTATAAATTGGAGGACGCAATGCTTCAGTTACAAAAAGAAGTTCTCGGGGTGGCCACAAAAGGGATACTTACAAAGGGACCCAATAGCCACCTTTCTTGATAAAAAGGAAGAGTAATTCCAGGGGGCAGGAACCAGGGAAAGAAATGAGAAGGGAAATGATGCTGGACTAGATGGGCTGTGGCCTGACCCAGTGAGGCTCCTCTTGTGTTATTATGCTCACACTGGTCTTTTCCTCATTTGCTCGCCCACCTTTCCATGGAGCATCTGCCCTTTCAGATTGGTTAAGGAAGAGAGAAGATAGCTAAAAGCAAGTGTTTGCCTTTTTCCTCCTCTCCGCTATTGCATTGCTGCATTAAAAAATACAGCAGAGAGGAGCACTAAATGAAGGAGACAATTCATGCTGTCCTCCACATCAATTAGTACATGGGGCCAGCATTTTGCAGGGATTGCTGCACCTGGCTGTACTCCTAGGGATCACTGTCTCTTGGAGGCGGCCTGTCCACTTGCAGAGAAGAGTGGAGCCAGTTTGGTCTAGTGGTTAGGGAGTTGGATTCTTATCTGGAATGCCAGGTTTGATTCTGCACTCCTCCATGAAGCCAGCTGGGTGACTCTGGACTAGTCACATCTCTCTTCTCAGCTCTCACAGCCCCATCTGCCTCACAGGGTGTTCTGTTGTGGCGAGAAGGAAAGGAAGTTTTGTCAACTACTTTGAGTCCCTTTAAATGCATGAGAAAAGTGGGTATAAAAGCCAGCTCTTCTTCTTCTCAGCACCTTCTTCATGCTGAGATAGCTAGGTTAGCTAGGTTTTGAAGCTTTCTGTTGGCTGTGATGACCTTTCAGCACTACCTGCTAGTCCTGAAATTGAGGGGAGCAAGGAAATTCAAGGTACACTCAGCTGATGGAGAAAGCTGCAGACATCCACGTAAAGCTTCTTTGGTCCAAAATAGGGTATGGCCCTTCAGCCCTGCCTCCTTGGGGTTGTGAGAGCTCAGAGGAGAGCTGTGACTAGCCCAAGGTCACCCAGCTGGCTCCATGGGAGAGGGCAGAATCGAACCCGGCATTCCCAGATAAGAATCCGGCTCTCTAACCACTAGACCAAACTGGCTCACAGTTCCTGCCCACCTCTGGAACAGAGATAGAGCACAATCCAAAGCAGAAGTCCTCTGATCAGAAGTCCTCAACCAGCTCAGGCCGGTCAACACTATGAATGTGTACAAAACACATGTCTCTGTTTTCTAGATTATTACGGGACCCATTTTGATGGCCCACCAAAACACACCACCCAAGTGGGTTCCACGGGGACTGAAAGGCTAAGAACCTTTGTTCTGAACCCTTGGGAGCCAACACCAAAGCTTAGGAGTAGTAATAGTAGGCTTTTATACCTCATTTTTCTCACCCTTAAGGGAACTCAAAGTGGCTGACAAACCCTCTGTTCTTCTCCCCCCAACAATCACCCTATGAGGTAGATGGGGCTGTGAGAGCTCAGAAGGAGAGATGTGACTTGCTGAGGGGCACCCAGCTGGCTTTGTGCTGCTCCCCTCCAGTCCCATGCCCAAATGACTCATTCTGGTGGATCAACACAGGGCTTTCTTATCTAAATCAATCAAACATCAGACAAAACAAAATGATACTTCCATAGAAGGTGAAGGGAACAAAAAACAAAGCCTTTCAATGAGTTAGGTGTGAAGTTAACAGCAAAGCAGTGGGTCTACACTTTAAGTTAGCTCCTCTCTAGAGAATTTAATGCACAGAACACAATAATGATTAACATCTCCCAGAACTTCTTGATAAGACACATCTTTGTTCTGGCAATAAAGATGTTAGCATCCCCACACTCTGTGCCAGAGCTTTTGCCCAGATGAGAAAATAAGTGGCATCCTGTGATAGATCTTTTCCCAAGGGACTGCAGTGCAGAAACTTGCTGGACCAGAAACACATATAGCACTACACAATGGAATTCTTGCCTGCATGTTTACTTGTTGCAAATGGTTCTGGCTGTTAGCACTAGCTCTTCTTCAGAGACTCTTTGCTGATGAAACCTCCGCCTAAACTGGAACAGTCAGTGGCCAGAAGTGTCGAGACTGCTTGGCACCAGGGCTGATCTTGTGCCTGTAGAGCCTAGGAATTTGGTGACTGGAGATGGCCAGACGGCTCTGTATTGGCAGCAAGCTCCCTCAGGGGTCCTGAACTGTGAAGAGCCCTGGCTGAAGGACCCAACTAAGAACCATATTAGGAAGACCTGGCTTTAGTTCAAGCACTGTTGGCTGTGCTCTCCAGAGGCCTCCCTGTGGACCTGGCCACTAGATTGGTCAGTGCATTTGTTTGGTAAAGGTTTGGCTGCACAGCTCTTGCCTTAGTGGGAAGCCAAATGCTTATCTTTTTGAGGCCATAGCATTGCCAGCTTCCAAGTGACAAAACTATGCTTATGATTCTTCCTGCTGTCTGTAGGAAGAATCATAAGCATAGTTTTGTCACCAATTGCTCATGGGCATCTCAAGCAGAAGACAAGGGCAAAACCACCTGCTCTGTAATCCCAGCAAATGGCCCCCCGGCCTGGAAGATGCACTTAGGTATCCATCCTAGTAGCCATTGATACATAGGTCATCCATGAATTTGTCTAATCCTTTCTTAAAGCCATCTAGGCTGGTTGCTGTTACCACCTCTTCTGGCAACAAATTCCATAGACCGATGACCCTCTTGGTGAAGAAATCCTTCCCCTTGTCTGATCTGACTTTACCTACCCATCAGCTTCATAGAGTGCCCATTGGTTCTGATGTTGTGTGATAGAGAAAACAATTTTCTATACCATGCATGATTTTATATATTTCAATCAGGTTCCCTCTTAATTGCCATCTTTCAAGCCAAATATTCCTTAGACATTTGACTTGACTGCACCATGAAGAGCTTTCATCAGAACGGGTGTGACTATTGTTTTCTGAAGACATCAAATGTGGTATGTCAGTTCTCCATTCCTCTTAAGAAAATGTCTCCTTTATACAGATTAAAATACATGTAACTGTTGTATTTAAAATATTTTGTCTAATGTCTCAGGAAGATCAGCTATCAGTGCAAAGCCACACTAAGGATTTACATTTCCATTCATTTGTAGCAGCCACAATAGTCTGAACAATATGATCATGTCCATATGTTAAATAGATCCCAAATATCCACGATGTTATGGGCGGTGTTTGGTAGGATCCGTCTCGGGGAAGAAAGTGGAGTAGCAGTATGTTTGTTGATATTCTGCTTGAATGAGGCCTAGTGTGAGCAAACTGGCTCAGAAATCTTATATTGCAATAATATAAATATCCTGAATGATATATTGGATGAAGTCTCCTAAAGAACTCTCCCAGACAGTTGAGTCTGGCTGTACTAGTGTTCTGAGAAGCAAGAGAGATGTCACAATAATTATCATATAGAATGACTGGAATTGGATATAAGATAGCTAGATACACTTCACCAGCATATATTTTTCATATAATTTGTATGTCCTAATTCAGATGCTCATATTCAAGTACTATATATCCATTTTTACAAGGAATTAAAAGAAAAATACAATTAACCATAATGGTGAAAATTATCTTCTTTCTTATTATTGTTTATTTGAAATCTGCTTAGTTATATTTGCTTCTTGGGTATTGTATTTCTGCCAAGAAAACTGTGTAGAGGTGCGCACAGAGATGATTATGCAGTCGAACGGGAGTCCACCGTGACTCAGTGGTACTCAAGACCAGCAACAACAAAAAAATTGTGTTCAATAATTAAACATAAACTTGCCACTGACAGTACTCTGTCAGTTACAGAGCAGCTGCAGGAGAATCTGTTGAATCTGCCCTTGTTTTAGGTGTAAGGGTGTTTCCACATTGGCCGCGGAGAAACAGATTTAAGAAAATCCATTTCCCAAAGACCCGTCCTCTGCAAGATCTGTCCGAAATAGGGATGGCTCCAAGAAGGCCTCCCTACATCCACACACACGCAGGGAGGACGGATCTTCAGGGCTGGATTGCCTGGGTGCTGTGAGGAGGCCGCAGCACCCATTGCCAGAGGCAGCTGGCCTCCTCTGCTGCCGACACCACCCCTGGAGCCACAGGATTGGAGCAGTCAGCTGCCAGTCGCCACGCGTTTCCACCAGCGTGTGGGAGGGACTCCAGAGGCTGGCAGGGAGGGACTCCAGAGGCCGGCAGGCCTGCTTCTGCCCTCCCTAAGATGGCAGCCTCTGGCACATCCGGCCCCTTGCCTCTCCATGTGTGGAAGCGTCCTGCTTCCAAACAGATTGATGTGAGGGGCCGGAGGGAAGCCCTAATTTTTGAGGTCTTCCCAGAGGCCAGATCTTTAGGCAGCAAGACCCCATTAAGAACGGGTCTCGCGCACCAGAGTGCAGAAATGGCCACCTCGAAGAGTTCCGGATCTGGCCTCCTGTGCGGAAGGTAAGTTTTCTATGTGTGTTTAATGTGTCCTGTACGTGTTGTTAATGTGTTTTTAGTGGCAGTGAGGAAGCACCCTAAGCCCCTTTCTTCACTGGGCCTTTTTCCAGGGTATATCTTGGATTAGGGGCCTGCTGTAAGACTCATTCTGCATTTATTTCCCCATGATCTGAACCAGTGAGTCTGAACCAGCACCATCTAAATAATGGTGCTGGTCCTGAGCAATCCCTGGCCCAGCCCCAAAGCTCCAAACATTCTGAGAGCTAGGAACAAAAGTTCTGAGCTTTGGAGCTTCTGGGGACCCATTTCAGTGGGGCTTTGGTACACTGCCAGAATGGGTCTCCCACTAGTCCCAAACATGGGATCCATGTCTGCAGCACATCTCTGTTTTGGACCAGGGCTCACTGGTCTGCCAGTAGACCCATTTAAGCCAGGGCTCTACTGACTGAAATTACTCTTCATTTAATGCAGACGGATTGTTCCCGATGGAGACAAGGGCTCACAGATGTGTACTAAAGTATGGACGAATGAGGCCCAGAAGCTCTGGTCCACTAACATTATTTATTTATTTATTTATTTATTTATTTATTTATTTATTTATT
>MTQE01002208.1:45899692-45914730 GCA_014337955.1 Aspidoscelis marmoratus | reverse complement strand
ATCAAAACGTTTTGAATTCGAGATAACGACGTCGTGGGGAAAGGACCAAATAGAATGTCCCAAAATTTGAATGTAAACTTTCAAATCAAATTTTGAACTTTGGATCTATTTGTTCGAATTATCCAGATGTTCATATGTGTGTGGGTTCATACATGATGCATACTTGATAATCTGCATCTTTCCCACATCCATACACATGTGTTCGGATCCATATAGGATGAAAATGGGTTGCATATGGGATAACTATGGGATGCATATGAACGTGTATGGTTGCGTACAGATGTGTACGGATGTGGGGGAGATGCATACGTGCACATACAAATGTTGTCGACATTTATATGTGCAGATTCTAATAAAAAAATCAAATGAATAGATTCAAATTTGGTAAATACGAATCGAATCTTGTAAAATTCAAATGTAAATGATTCAAATTGAATTGAATTTTTGGATATTCAATTCAATTCGAATAGAATGTCCCCCCCAAAAAAAATCATGCACATCCCTACCACCAACTAGCAGCCCCCAGAGACTAGGCACGTGTGTGCGTTTGGCCATGCCATTGGCTGATCCAGATGCTGTTGGGCTATTCTGGACGCACTTTATTAGTAGTATTATTAGTATTAGTATTGTTGACATAACACAACAGTAACACACAGCAAACAAGATATTTATGGTGGTTTGGGTAATTGTTATCACTAGTCCGGCCCTTCCCAAGCGCCTAGGACTGAGTGATGTATCGGTGAATGATACGAGCAGATCCCAGCAAAGTGGCTTCCTGTAGCTGGCAGATTGATATTTTGTTGATGCCAATCCTTTTCAGGTGCCCACTAAAATCTTTTGGCACTTCCCCCAGTGTGCCGAGAACTACTGGGATCACCTTTGCTGGTTTATGCCAGAGTTGTAGTTCTGTTTTCCAGTCTTCATATCTGGTAACTGTTATCAATCCTGCTGTTGCCTGGAGTAGCAATGTCAACGATAAACACTGTGTCTTTCTCCATGATTGTGATGTCTGGTGTGTTATTTTCCAGTGTTCAATCAGTCGAAAGTCCCATAGTAGTTTGGCTTCTTTGTTTTTGACCACTTTTTCTGGTTTCTGGTCCCACCAGTTCTTTGCCACTGGCAGGTGGTAGTTCTGGCATAAGTTCCAGTGTATCATTTGTGCCACTACATTGTGCCTCTGTTTATAGTCTGTCTGTGTGATCTTTTTGCAGCAGCTCAGAATGTGGTCAATCATTTCATCAGCTTCTCTTCAGAGCCTGCACTTTGGGTCTTCCGTTGATTTCTCAATTCTAGATGATGATGATGATGATGATGATGATGATGATGATGATTCATGGGGTGTTCTGAGTGGCTATTAGGCTGCTTCTACACATGGATGGGGAGCCTCACATTGTGGCAAGACCACCAGACATTTTTAACATCATGTTGGGGCTCTGCTTTTAAATTGATACAAAGTAAAGCTAGTTCCCATACTGTTTTTACTTCTCTGGCTCACAGGATCATGATTAGCTCCAGGAGGGTCCTTTTGATTCAGCTCTGGAGGAGCTTCCCATATGTCCTTCTCAATGCCTCTATGCTGGGAGTCATGTGGAGAGCAAATGTTGGCTTTCCCTTAAGTCCTAGCAACCTCCATACGATGACATTTACACATAGTGAACACATGTGTATGGCCTCTGAAAATTCAACTGTCCTTGAAACTGTGGGTTGGCTGATTTCATGGGCACAACGATGCAGTTTTCTTGGCAAGAGTATTGCAGTGGTTGCCTCCACTAAAGAGTCACAGGCAGTCCCCTGGAAGAAAGACAGGCAAACCATTTTTCTATTCAAGCCAAGAAACCTTTCTCATTGGTTAGGAGGATGGCTGAAGTGTCAGAATGAGACATTTCCTTTTGGAGAGGGATCAGATCTATATCCCTTTGCTTTCCAGTTACTCTGCTGCTGAGCTAAGGTCACCTCTTTAAAGAACACTGAGTTTTGGCTGTCTGTGTGACATATTCCTTGGCAAGGAGACAAAGTGGGTTGCCAAATCCTCTTCTGAGGCGATAATAGGGATCAAACCTGTGACCCTCTGATTTCCAGGCAATAGCTCTAATGCTGAGCTATGAGGCATCATCATTATGTACTTTTTGGAGGCCTGTTGAAAACCACTTATTCACCAGTCATTGGGTGATTAATATTGTTTTCTCCCATGAGGCCTTTTTCGTTTAATCTTTTCTCCTCCTCCCTCAAATTGCATTGTGCTTTATTTGTCTTGTAGAAAACCTGGGACCTAGATGAAAGGTGGAATAAAAACTGCCATATAAATTAGTTAGTTTATGATACTAGAAAACATTATTCAAAAATTGTCTCAGGAGTCCACAGGATCAGCAGCTCAACAATTAAGCCTTCACAGAGTTAACAACAGCAGTATCGTTCTCCATTGTTTATCAGAGCTTTCTCTGTCTAAGTCCATTTGTGTAGTAACAACTTCAGAGCTCCCCAAGCTACCAAATATGGAACAAGAGTATTCTCTCCCATCTCTGGAGTCTCCCTGGTCGTCCTTTGCCAGCTGTGATACAGTTTTCCTCATTTAATTCCATTTTTTAGGAAACCAAGGCAGGATCCACAAGGGGCTTTTATGGTGCCATTGGATCAACCTGATGATGCAAGGGCTGTAAGCCCACACAAGTGTCCATAGAGCACAGGATATGCATGTTAAGAGAATGTAAGAGGAGCCCTAGTGCATCAGGCCACAGCCCATCTAGTCTAGCATCCTGTCTCACACAGTGGTCCATCAATTGCTTCTAGGCGTCTCAAGTAAAAGACAAAAGCAAAACCTTCACTTGCTGTTGAATCACTGCAAATGGCCTTTAGAGGCATCTTGTCTGTCTCTCCAGCCTGGAGGCATCCATTCTAGTAGCCATTGATACCCCATGATTACTATAGTGCTGCACTGTGGGAGCCCTCACACCACGGTAAGCAATCGTTGGAGTGGTAGAACAGCAGAGCAATGGAAGAGCTCTGACAGTTCTTCCATCTACTCTCCCTCCACACCACACAGACTTATTTTAGAGTGTTCCGAGTTTTTCAGAGCACAGAAAATTGCTGACTTCCCTAGCCATTTCCTTCACGCTGGAGAACAGGTCTGTGTGGAAACACTGAACCAGGTAAGAAAAGCATGCTGCTGCTTCACTGCTTCTCAGCATGGCAATCATAGATCACCGAGAGATTTCCATTTACCATGCTCTCTTCTCTGTTAGTTTCTGCCAATCCATGCTTGCCTTCCCAGGTATCTTCATCTTACCTTTCAGTCACTTTGGTTGCTGATTCTTTTTTCCTCTCTCTGGCTGTGTTCACAACTAAGTTTTAGTCCAGTTTCAGTCCAGTTTCAGAGTGAGAGAAGTCATCAGCAAAGGAACTAGTCTTTTCTTTCCACTTTATATCTGAGTTAAATAACAAATCTTTTGAGTTAGATAATACTAAAATAGCTTGACATCTTGGGTGTTTTTCCACTGTCACTAGAAGTACCCATTAATGGGTACTTAATGGGGACTTTTAGTGACAGTGGAAAAACACCCCTTGCTCATGTGTTCTTTAACCCTGAACTTGGACTGAAGCCAGATTAAAACTTAGGTAAGAATAAGCCCTCTCCCAAGTATCATTGCTCCATGCATAATTTGGATTTCTTACCCTGATCCAGAAAGAAAGCATAGTACATTGTCTGAAACTTCATTCTGTGTTTCAGAATAGGTTAAGTTTTGACAGAACCACTGCAAGACCTGTTATACCTCGTTTTTCATTTCTGAAATGTAGTTTTTCATTTAGATTTTATTCTTATCTAATGCCAAAGCCTTAAGGTAGTTTTTTTTACCTTCATTGATGCATGCCTTAGGCTCAGATATGACTTACCAAAGGCCATCCAATAAGACTCATGGTTATTACAGTTCTTATGTCCAAGTGAAACATGAGTACATGGACTTCTGAACACTATATGCGTTTTTGTGTAAGAAAGCTAGATAAGAATTAGGCCTCCACCATGCATCTCTTCCTGCCAATCCTTTTTCTTTGTAAACATACTACACACACAACTCTATCAAGAGTACTTCAATTCTTTCTAATTCCAATAAGGATGTCCTTAACTAATTCCATGTCTTCTAAAATGCCATTACTCTAAATCAAGGTGGTAGAATCTGTGTCCCTCTGGATGGTGCTGAATTCTAGCTCCTATAAGTCCTTATCAGCAGAGATTAGTAAGAGATTATGGGATTGTTCCCACCTGGGTTTTATTACAGTTTGAAAACGATTTGAATTTTCTTTGGCCCCATTACAGATTGTGTTTCCGCATTTTCCAAGGAGTAAATAGCTAAAAACTGCAATTAAAAAACAGCTCTCACTCCCGTTTTTACTGCTAAAATGCTTTATCTTTTTTCCTTTGGGAATGGTACCACAGTATTAGGGGGAGATGCGTCATGAAACTGTTGGAGTTTCACCCTGTAGGACAGCCCCTGGCTTGCCATCCCTCCTTTGCAGAGGAATTTAAAGTGTTCATGCCTCCACCACCCCCTCTTTCCCTTGGCAGGCCACTTCATGGTGGATAAAAAGTTTCATTTTCACCCACTTCACACTGATAACAAATTTCATTTCCCACCCACGCTTTCCCCTCACTTTCTCCTTTTTCGGCTGGGGAAAGACAGCTTGGCTGGCTCCTTCCTGCATGAACCAACCATGGTGGGTATGCAGGAGAAAGGTGCAATAAAGGAGAAAGTAAAGTGAGTGCTTGGGCGAGAAGGCTTAGGGAGGTGATTCTGCACAACATTGTAAGCAATCCCCATGTTTGCCCTCGCTGAAGGTTTGGCTTTGCTTTCCCTGATTCATTTTTGAAGTGTTTTCTGTGGGAACAGGAGAATTGGGGTTGACTGCAATTTAAATAAAAAAATAGCAGAATGCGCATTTGCATTGGGTTTAGCAGTTTCATTTTTAAAAACTTGAGTGAGATTGCAGCCTATGACAAATATTGTCCAACAGCAACTTGGGAGCTACAGCAGCCATCTAAATTACAAAACTAACCTATTTCAGTCAGCTTTCAGTATAGAAACTTCACATCAGGAACCCCTGCTCCAGGTTCAGTCCACAGAATATGTTGATTTAGACTACCTCGTCTGAAGCCTGTTTTTTGTCGTTTCCAACAGGTTTTCTGAAGGTGAGATTTTCAGTCCACCCACATTTGTAAAAAAGATTTCTTTGGAGCCAATATGAACTTTTGTAGACACACCTTCCTTGCACTTCCTTTCTGACCAGCCCCAATTTGTGTCTAGGACCATTTAACAGCCATTATTACAGTGTTTTCCTTTCCAGCATGGATTTAATAAGATTACATAACACTGTCAAATTTTGCAAATGTGTTGTCATGAAGAAAGAGAACCTTAGGAAGAAAAATGTGGGTGGAGTGGGGAAGATAGAGCTAACTAGCTTTCTTTCTTTCTTTCTTTCTTTCTTTCTTTCTTTCTTTCTTTCTTTCTTTCTTTCTTTCTTTCTTTCTTTCTTTCTTTCTTTCTTTCACTTATAACTGCCTCCTTCACATGAGGGTCCCAGGGCTGATCACAACAATTAAAAGATAAAACTTGCAACAATTAAAGCATAATTATAATATACTATAAAGTATGACCCCATTTTTAGAACATTCTCTAAATTGAATGTCACTGGTTACAGATCCTATGGCTGTTTTCCCACTTAGTTTCAGTGGACCAGATCAGAGCATCCCCACTGGCTCTGAAGTTCACACCAGCTTTAGAAACAGCTCCAGTCTCCAATGGTCAGGTGAACGAATATTTGTAACACTCATTATTTGTACAAATTTGGACATTCATACACAAATCAAATGTTAAGACTACAAATGTTTCGGACATTTGTACAAATAGTTCAGACATTCATTAAACTGGGGAGGTGGGAAAGCGGCTGTGCCAGTAAGATCTGCAATGGATCTAGAGTAAATTTGACATGGATTGAGAGCAGGTTAAAAGTGGATTCAGATTGGATTTGACTCTTTCAGAGTGGATATGTTATGGGATACATATCAGATACATATTGAATACATATCAGATACATACTGGATACATATGTATCCCTGTCAGATAAGTATCAGATGTGTATTCATTTGTATCAGATAATTATCCGATATTTGTACAAATTCATATGAATATATTTGTATGAAATAGAATCCCACAACATTCAAAGGGGATTTATTCAAACTAATATGGATTTTCTAACATTCGATTTATTACAAATTGAATGCCCCCAAACCCATTTGTGCACATCCCTAATCAGGAATGAAACTTCTTGTTCTATAGTGCTCTGAGAAATTCATCCATGCCACTCCATGGTCTGGTATACCAGTGTTACGTACACAGTTAGATCTCTTAAAAGAGATCTACTAGAATACCAGACCAGGCGGCCATTTTGGATAGCTCTACTTTCTGTTGTGTGTGTATAGAGTATACTAGGAGGGCGTGGAGCCTCCCTTGAACCACACCAGCAATGTGGAAGGAAAGCCTCTGGATCCCTTCCTGAACTGATATAATAGTAAGCGCAGATACAGCCTATGTCTCATTTAGGATGGAGTTGTTGTCAATTACACAAAAGGCAATAGCTTAGGCAGCCCCATAGGTAAGGCTCACCAATCTAGAGCATATTAAGTTTATCTAACTGATTTGCAAACCCATTAAATTGTAATATTGTCTACTTTTTATTTATCAGCAAATATGGCAAAATATTACATTGACAATTAAAAATAAACTGTTTGCATCAAGGTGTGTCTGAAAAACATAAGATATATAAGACTGGATGATCAGAAGTTTTTGTTAGTATACTGAGTAGGAAGATGTTGAGCAAAGCATGGAAGTTTATATCATTGCTTTAAGAACCACTTTTCTTTGGAGAATATATAGTTAAAACTACTCTTTCTACTGATCCAGCCTCTGTTTTCTCTACATTTTCCTCCTGTGCTGATTGAAGCCAAGCGCTGGCAAAGAACATCCCTGCCATTAGCTTTTAAAAGACTGAGTTCTGCAATTAATTTCCCTCATTGTACCAAAAATGTTGGTCAACTGAGAGAATAATTAACCTTCTGGACTCGATTTTCAGCACACGCTGGAGGGCTGAGCAGCACGCCGGCCTGAAACGGATGGTCTCCAGGTCTGGATTTCATTATAAGGGAAACAGGACTTAATGGCACGTAAGTTGGAGCCATTTCCTAGACAAATGCACGCACACACATTTGCACACGTCTTCTTGACTGTGCTTCGTGCAGATAGAGGATTATTGAATCTTGGTTATGAAACAGCACCTTGTGTGTTATTCTGTGTGTTTCCGTGGTTGCATCTGCACACAGTTAAAAGGGGTTGAAAGTGGCTTAAACTTAGTAGCATCTGCACCCTAGTGCCTCTAATCCACATCAGAGGCCAGAAAACGCACTTTCAAAGGCTTGTAATGCAGATTAGAGGTGAGATGGAAACACTGCTGCTACACGCTGCCACCTCATGTGAGTTCTTAAAACAAATTCATTAATTACTTCATTTTGTTTAACAGATCTTCATACTTAATCCAAGCCTCCCTTGCCCCAAATTCAGTAGTCTTTCATGTGGTGACACCCACAAGGATCTTTTCCTGTACCAGTTATTCGTATATTTAAACCAAACTCTATACAAAGCATTTCTTACATAATGATTTTTGAAATCAGAATTAACTTTTTCTTTATCACACCATAAATTCCCATTCCACCCACACTTCATATCTTGTCCCTCCAATTGTAATAATCTACAATCTTCCAACCAGAACCACTTTGCAATCCAACTTAAACAACATGCCACATATCTCTTTCTTTTGAATCCTGCATCAGTTTAAATCTTATTCTTGGTTCTTTCCCTTGCCAGATAGCTTTTGCCATTTTAAAAAAGTTATTAATCATTATCAGTAAAATTCAAAATAGAAACATCATTCTCGGAAGCAGGTTCATTTTTATCACAGAAAGCCTACCCATTAACAACAAGTTCAGTTTTGTCCATCTTTGTAAATCTTGATTGATTTCTGATGACGTTCTCAAATAGTTATTCTGATATAAAGCTATATTGTATTTGGTCAATATCACTCCCAAATATTTAACTTTCTTCTCTATAGCAAATCTTGATTTCTCTTGAAACAGTTCTCATTCCTTGTTTGTCATGTTTCTCAACAATACTTTGGTCTTCTTATTTACCTTTAATCCTGCAGCCTTTCCATAGGCCTGAATTATCAGTTTAAGGCTGCATCCCCAAAAGACTTATTTACTTCTCCACTGTCACTCTACTGTCACTCTATTGAAGTGGACTTTAAAAGTGCCATGCAAATCAGGAATAAGCGTCCGCATGAGGCTGAGGAAAATGCATGTTTTTAACGCACCTTCCGTCCCCATAGGATCCCTGTTTTCTTTGCGCGCATCTTTTTCTCCCCGCCCCTGCTCTTGTTCATAGGGTGCCAGCGGGAATGGGGAGGGACTGCGCTCGGTGTGGCCACAACCAGGAAGACAATCCCTGACAAGTGCAAAGGAGAAACAGCGATTGGCTCTCTGTTCGTCTCCCAGATCTCCCCCCCCCCCGAAATGGCTTCTCGTGCTGGAAAACATTCACTCTCACCACTTTCCCTGTTATTGCTTTCAAAAATCCACCCTGCCCAGCGCACGATCGCTCATTCACTCATCGCTTTCCCTGTTATCGCTTTAAAATCCACCCCTAGCAATAATCCACCCATTTCACACCTCACAGCGATTGCAACAATGTTGCAATTCTGCGTGATTCTGGCTCTTTAGTTCTGAGCTTTAGAAAGTGAAGCTGCTTGTGTTTCTGCTGTGTGTGCAGGCGGCAATCCCCGCCCCTTTTGCCACGGAGCGTCCTCAAGGTAAATGTAGCGAGGAAAACCCGCGACTTACAGAAAGAGCGCTGGAAGAGTTGTTTAAAGTGCATGTATTTTGTCGCGCGATTTCCACATTTTGTAGCGCTGGAACCTCGTTAAAAACCCTGGCTTGGGGGCGCTCAGAGGCAAAAGGAGAGTCTTGGCAGACTTTTTATTCCTTGGGGACAGGCCCTAAGTGGTTCTATTATTTGGCTCTATTAAAACTTTTTTTCTCTTGTGCTCACATTCTCACCAACACTATACTCAGAAATGCTCACCAATTCATAGTTACAGAATTAGAACAAAGTAATCTGTTTCCTAGCTGCAATTTGAAAATTTCAGCTTTACAGAAGCATGAAATGTGCTTTACAAATTTCACCTTAGCTGGCCATCAGGTCGCTTCCTAGCTCAACTTATCACCCTGTTCATTCGCCGTCATTTACGACTATGCTAATACTTCTGTTTTCACATGTGAATTTGAGTTGTTCTTCACAAGAATATTAGGACAGATTGCTCTGAGTCAGAATAATGCTGTCTGCACAGTGACAGTAGTTCTAGCCCAGCCCCTGTACCTGTGTTTGAATGATCCCATGCTTGGATTAAATTTGCCTGAAACAAATGAAAAATCTCAATGGATATGGTCAGATGTCACAGGGATAATCTATATTGGGGAGAATGAGGATCAAAGTAGATGTTTCACTTGTTCCCAGATTTGTATTACACCATCGATTCCATTTTGACTTGGTTGTTCTAATTCCTCATTTTTCCTGCATTTGGCATACTTTTCTCTCTCCACTCCTCACCAAATTTCCCTCACTTTGCAGTCAGTGACTGGATGCAGTTCCAGCATTCAAATCTTGACTTCAAAGGGGTGGGTAAGTCAAATTCCACCCTCCATATTTCCTGAATGCTTCATCAGAACATGGATTCTTTTGGTGGCAGTTTTGCACAAATGTACAATTTCAAAGCATTGTACAACGGGAGAGAGCTCAGTGAAAATGGGGGAATGTGTGAGAGGATCAATATTCAGGATAGTGAAGTTAGCCATCAGCAAATGGCCTCTGCCTCATTCCCTCCCCCACAAGTCATTCAAAATGGCATGTGACCCACAATGAAGTTATGTGGTGCCAATGCCGCAGTTGACGGTGATGCAGATCGTTGCTGAGGTAAGGGACCACATCTCAGAACAGAGCTCTGCTGAAGCATACCACAACCAGCATGCAACCCCACTTCCTGGCTGTTCTTAAATAAGACTGAAAGGCTGTACTGTGCTGTTTATTCTAATGCCACTGAAACACAGTGCCAGTTTTGTGCAAAGGTCCCTTTTTAATGAAAGGAAACGTTTCCCTTGTGTGTTGCCAAAGGAAAATGGAGGGTACATTGTCCTTCTGCTTTCGGGGATAAGAGAGTAATGAAAACGGAGGATACATTCTTTAAAAGTCACAATTCTTATCCTCTTGAGTACAACATCCGCAAGTCTGTCATTGGATGGGAGGGTGCCTAAAAATGTACAATTCCCTCCCAAAATAGTATACTTGTGCATTCTCACTTTCTGAAATAAACTGGGCTAACAATCTGAACTGGGCTAAGAACCTAATTAATACAAATGCAAAATAATCCTGATTTTGGCAATTTAATCCAGGAAAGGTAAGGAAAACCAAAATCTTACTGGGACAGCAGGTAGTGAAGATCTTCTCTAAACTGATTAAATGCCTTGTCTGACCACATAAATAGTTACTATCCATGATACTTTTCTTTGTCCTACGCTGGCTGCCAAAAAGCAATGCAGCATCTATAAATATCAGCTCCATGAAAGATAGGAGCTTTTTGCATTCCTCTCACTGGGAGCTTCCCAGAGCAAGTGTTTTTCACTTCAGGAATCACATTTCTGGACAAGGTAGGCCTTTAGTCTGACCCAGTAAAGCTGTCCTTACATTCAGAACTAGATGTTCCATTCCTGTGAAATATCTCTTCTATATTCTCACATTGTTTCTGTTCTTTTCACTTTAGAACCTCAAAGTAGTCAACATGGCTCAATTTCACCATTTTTATCTTTACAACAACCTGTGAAATAGGTCCAGATGTATAAGTAATCATAGGCCATCCTGTGAACTTTATGGTTGGGCAGCAATTTCAAAATGAGCCTTTCTACCAGATTTTCTCATCCCCATTCCCGCCAATACCAGTATCCTCAAGTACAGTAAAGAAGAAAGAAAGAAAAAGAAACCAGCATCGTGGATAGTAATTATCTTTCTTGGTTTCTATCTTGTACCTCATACTACCTAGTAACACTGAATAGAAGATTTGGGCCTGGGCCTAAGCCTAGGCCTAGGCTTGGCTTGGCCTGTGCAAGCCATTCAGTTCTCTGCCGTTTTTCTTTCATAATAACCAACTAACTCGGAGCAGTCAGTTAAATTTGTTGACACATCTCAGAAAGATTGCTCTGATAAATATACTGAATCTAAAACAAAGGCTGAGAGCATGAAATCCCTAACAGGGGTTTAGATCAAAGATAACGTAATAGTACACAGAGCTCTTGGAGATGTTGGGAGCCCTTCCAAAACCATGTAATGTTCATATTTGTCAGTGTTGCGGACAGCATTCAGGGGGCTGAAGGGCTGACAAGATCTCAATTCCTGGATCTGTTCTGGTCTCCTGTACCATAACCCAACATTGTTTCCAGTACCATGTCAGTGCCCTGCTTTGATACCATGACACCATAGCCTCAGCTTGAGCACAGTTCTAGATATCTAGCAATGAAATCTAACGGACGCGTGCTCATAAATAGTAGGAAATGTCTCCTTGCAGTCTCTGTCCAGGCGTAGTAGTGTTCTGTTTTAATACTGCTTGCTTGGGTCTCCCCTTTCTGCTGTGCTTCCTTGGCAAGCAAAATTAGTTACAGAGAACAAAAGAAAATAAGATGTTTTGTGGCAGATGGTGAATCTCTGTGGAGAGCGGTGCAGCATGGATGCTCTGTAACCATTTTCTTAGCAGCTTAATTGCCTGCTCTGCTGGTTCACATAAAGATGAATTTCTTGGGCTAGTTTGTAGTGGAATTCTATTCTGTGCTCAGTGCTTTAAAAAGTAGGCAAAGGCAAATACAAGATGTGGAATTAAGACCTCAAATAGTCTTGTCTATAATATACAGGATTCAAGAGCAATATTAGATTCCAGATGCTGTGACTGAGATCCATCTGAGGTTTTGAATGACCTGAATAAGTTTCTAGGGCCCTGTCCCCAAGCAATTTAAAGTCTGCTAAAACTCTTATTTTGCCTCTGAGCGCCTCCATGCCAGGGTTTTTAACGAACTTCCAGAGCTACAAAACAAGGAAAACACGCAACAAAAAAAGTGCCCTTTAAATAAGACTTTCAGAGCTCTTTTTGAAAGTTGTGGGTTTTCCTCGCAACATTAACCTTGGGGACGCTCCGGGGCAAAAGGGGCGGGGATTGCCGCCTGCACACACAGCAGTAACACAAGCAGCTTCCCTTTCTAAAGCTCACAACTAAAGAGCCAGAATCACACAGAATTGCAACATTGTTGCAATCGCTATGAGGTGTGAAATGGGTGGATTATTGCCAGGGGTGGATTTTTGACAGCAATAAAAGGGAAAATGGTGAGTGAATGAGCAATTGTGCGCTGGTGGATTTTGACAGCAATAACAGGGATAGTGGTGAGTGAATGAGCGATTGTGCGCTGGACAGGGTGGATTTTGACAGTGAGAGTGAATGTTTGCCGGCACGAGAAGCCATTTCGGGGGACGGAAGATCTGGGAGATGAACAGAGAACGGATGACCATTTTTCCTTTGGACTTGTCAGGGATTGTCTTCCTGGTTGTGGCCACGCTGAGCGCAGTCGCTTCGCACTGGCACCCTATCAACAAGAACAGGGACGTGGAGAAAAAGATGCGCGCAAAGAAAACACGGCTCGCATGGGGACAGAAGGTGCGTTAAAAACGCGCATTTTGCTGAGCCTCATGCGGACTCTTATTCCTGATTTGCATGGCACTTTTAAAGTCCACTTCAATAGAGTGACAGTAGAGAGGCAAATAAGTCTTTTGGGGACGCGTACTCAAAGTTCACACTCCAAAATAACCTTCCTATTTTTAATCTGAGCCATTCCCTTAAAATTCAACCAATGCAGTAATCAGGATATCTCACCTCTTGGATTGTTTCAGTTCTACAATCCAACTACATTTTTAGGTTGTGGACATATCAGGGGACTATTGGATGTGGCATCCAACTTTCCTAGGTAGAGGTGTGCACGAATGGAATTTTTGGGATTCAAATTGAATCAAATCAAATATCTGAAGATTTGAATCGATTCAGATGTTTAAAATTTAGAAGTATTCACATTCGATTCAAATTGAATACATTTCAATCTGTTCATATGAATTTTCAATTCATATTTGAAGAGAACGTCGACAACATTCGAACGTGTCTGTATGCATCTGTACGCATTCATACGCATCCCATTTTTGTCCCATATGTATCTGTACAAATGCACATGGATACGAATAAGAGGGTGGGGAGGGGAAAATGACTGTCACAGGATTGAGGGCAGGGAGGTTGACAGGTGTGGACAAAGAAGAACTGAGTGATAACTATGTTTAATGTGTGCAATCAAAACAATCATAGACTCAAATGCCACCATAAGGTAAGATGAACTAAATAGTTGTGGTGTAAATGAGCCCTATCTCTATCACATTATTTGGGGTGCATCATCAATGATGTGGTGCAGAATACTGGGGGGGGGGGCAGTGATTAATCTTGATGCATCGTGCCTGTTTTTCTACAGAGAATGACACAAGTGAAGCAAAGCTTGTGCTTGCCAAGTCCTCAGAGAGTGTTAATACGCACTGCTTTGCCAGTTCCAGTGGAATAAAACTAATTGGAACCATCAGAGAATCTGAGCCTCATTCTTAATATATGTTAGCCCTTCGCTTCCTGAGCAGCGTCGTGCCTACTCTTTGGCTCCTCAGTCCCATTTTACTGCCTTGGCTGCTATGCATGGCGATCTGAGCCATTTGCTGAGGTGCGTACTGCAGTCGGTACTTTATGCCAGATCACAAGGTGAGCAGCAATTTGCTCACTGCTCACGGCTATTGTATTTGACTTCTTAGATGACAGGTTTTCGGTGCATTTGCCAAACTCAGCCATGGGCCCAGTTTTAAAGCCAGTATTTGAGCATGCCATTGGCAGGGGGACTGTAATGGAAGCAGCAGCCCTAAAGTTTAATAAATGTCTGAGTTTTTTGCTTGGTCCCTTGAGAGGCAAATCAAGAGCTAGATACTCAAGCAAATTGTACCCTGAAATTGTTAAGATTTTTGTGGTAGGCATAGCCTTTGGGGCACTTGTACATTTAGTGGTGACTCTCAATGAAGACGATACAGCAAAGGATGATAGCTCCCCCTTCATTCTCTGTACCAATCTTAGACTCTGTGGATTTTGTTTATTTTGTTGTTACATGGCAGTGGGAACTGAATGTTCTCTTGGAGAAGCGTTGGAATTTTACAGTGTTTTTATTAACAGTCAAATTCATTTTTTTATATTTTATTAAAAAGAAAAGAAAAAAGGACACCTTTCAGAAGAAAAAAAGAGCAGTTCTGGAAGTTTCTCCACAAACTAGTAGTTGGAAAATCAGTGGTATATTTTTATTTTTGCGCATTTAAAAATGATAATTCTGGCCTGAGCTTATCAGACATGTGTCACTCTGTGAACAAGATAATAATGGGGAGCTTTCTTTCTCAATCATATGTATTCACTTGCAAATACCCTATGGAAGTTCCTTAGGTCGTGTCCCCATGGGCTCTGGTTGCTTCACTTTTGATGCGAGTCATAAAAATGTGCATTGCAATTCACAATAAAGCATCCCCATGCAGTTTAGATCAACGCAGATTCAAAGCAAATGTACCTGTCCCCATGTAAGCTGCACTTTGTGAACCCGCATCTTTTTCTCCCCACTCCCTCTCCTGCTGATAGGAAGCTGGGGTGACGTCATCATCCCTGTCCCGCCCACTGTAGCTGTTGTCAGTGCCCCACAAGCCTCTTCCCGCAAGCCTTAATCCAACCATGTTCCCCAATCACCGACAAACAGCAGTTAACCAAAGCTGCTACAATGTTTCTAGGCAGTTTAGCAG
>MTQE01002208.1:45850899-45876766 GCA_014337955.1 Aspidoscelis marmoratus | reverse complement strand
CAGTCACCCTTGACTTGGCAAAGAGCAAAGACCTCTGAAGATGGATATTGGAGCTACTGTATATCTGAAAGCTTAGGTTCTCAGAAGAAGAAACCTGGAACATGGCATAACAGCCCCAAAACTTCTACAAACAAGATTGAATACAGCCATAAAAGCCTACATACATCCAGAAGGGTCATCTGACATGACGCACAACCCCAGCACACATGCACAGCATATCATCATTGTCCCAGTGATGGCACCAGCACATGCATGCTGGAGCCAGCAACAGGGTGCAAGGTAAGTCTGCAGATGCATGGGAAGAGAGATCACATGTACTAGGATTCGCTAGTGTGAATGCTTAGTACATGTGTGGGGAACTTCTCTCTTTGCCATCCAGGGACAGACAGCAAAGTGCAAATTTCCCCTGACTGCAAACTTTCATGTTCTGAATGACTTCCTTGCAGGTCTCTGAAATTGCTGGGTAGCCATTCTTTTTCTGTCACTAGAAAAGGAGATCCAAATCTGTCAGTGGCAAAAATCAGGATGGATACTTGCTATAAATATAATGCTGCTGCTAACTCATCTAATGTTGCATGGCATGCCCAATACTTGGTCCATTTTGCTGCTTTTGAACTAGTAGGACATATAGTCTTCACCAACTAAACTGGGATATGGAGAGAGCAAGAGGAGATGCTTGAGTATGCTGGGAAAGTGAAAGCCTTGGAAGCCTTATCTTTTAAACAATAAACATCAAAAATCTGTGCAGAAGATGAGAAGCAGATACGGTTGTGGGAAAGGAATTTCCTCAGAGGCCTGATTTATTGGAGAGATGTTCATTGAAGTAGGAAGCAAAGAGATGTTCATTGAAGTAGGAAGAGAAGGCTGATATGTTTTAAGGGAGCAAAAGCTGCAAAGTTATAATAAACCATGTCTTAAATTGACTTTTATGGTTAGTCATGATATCCCAGGGTACTAACTAGTGAGTTTAGCATTTCACTGTGGGGGAGTTTGGGAAAGACAGTACACAAATTAACTTTGCAACCAGCATGTTGATAATTCTCCTTAAATCATCCAGTGCTCCTGCATACAGAATTCGCTTTAACTCAATGTAATGGGGAAACTTATGAGAGGATACCCCTTCCCGTATTTTCACCTATACAAGAAGGAAGGACTCGAAATGATGGGAAGAAACTGCAAGGGAGTAAATACAGATCAGATATTAGAAAAAACTTTCCAATGGTAAGGGCGATCAGTCAGTGGAAGAGGTTGCCAAAGGAGATGATGAACTCTCCTTCACAGGAGGTCTTCAAGCAAAGGCTGGATAGACATTTGTCTAGGATGGTTTAGTGAATCCTGCATTGAGCAGGGCTTTGGACTCAATGACCCTGGAGGTCCCTTCCAACTGTATTATGATTCTTTTCTCCTCTTTCTAAAATAAACCTAGTTAAGTCTTAGTTTTCTTCAAGCTTTTTTTTTTTTTTGCATAATAGGTAGAGTGTTCTAATTGAAGTATAATAATCTATGATGTAACAGATTATTGTACCCAGTAATGCTTTTCTTTAAACAAGGTACATGAAATTGCGCCTATCATCTCTGTTTAATAACCCCAATCCCACTTTTGTATTATTTAAGAAGCAGTTCAAGAAGCCTCAAAAATATAAAATAAAAGCAAGACAGATATCCACACATGCAAATTCTGCTCTCTTGCTGAACATTTTGAAGAGATTTTAGAACTACTTCTAATATGAGAGGTCTATAGCTGTGTAATGAGACTACACATGAAGTCACATAAGTGACTCATGAGGAATATCTTACTAAGTGCCTTAAATTTAGTTGTGTTATCAGGTTAAAATCCTGTTCTGAGAATCAAGATCTGTCCACCATCCTTTAACCTTTCTTCATACCTGACATCTTTATTTAATCATAGAGTAGGAAGGGAACTCCAGCGTCATCAAGTGCAACCCCCTGCTCAGTGCAGGATTTCCTGAACCATCCCCAACAGATGTAAGCCCAGCCTCTGCTTGAAGACCTCCACCGAAGGAGAAGTAGTCCAAATGCTAGGAGCTCAGGGGAGGGAGGGGGAACAGAGCAATGAATGGGATATGTATGTTGATTTAGGCTGCATCCAGAAGTTTCTTATATATTATACTATATTTGGATCTTCTGGAATAAAGCATGGATATTCCAGAAGATCCATGCTTTATTTTGTAAAAGCCAAATATAGCGGGTTAAGTAACTGATGTCTAGATACAGCCATATTGAGCAAAGCTCTGGTTTTGCTTTATTTCTTTGCATTTTTAAACACATATTTTAGAACTGTAGTGTCTGCCTGTGGACTTTACAGGCTAAGTTTGTTTTAATTAAAGAGTAATCTTTCTATGTATTTTTTTTAATCTCGCAACCCCAGGTTTAAGGTGTGTGCTATCTATTCGTAGAACCTCATAAAGCCATGAGAGAGGTCAGTTTCTGTAGGACCAGATGCAGAACAGTGATTGGTCATACTGCATGACTGAGTAATGGTATATGATAAATTTTCACATCAATTAAAACTATTGTGTTACTTATCACAAGATTTTTAGAAATAAGAAAAGAGCTACACCACAACAGTCTTCCTGAGATGTTTATAGGAACAAAACACAAACATGGGTACACCCATTCCCTTTAATAAGAGTTCCTGATGTTTTGGAGGTGGGCTCTGTAGTATAAATTACTCTGGTAACTCAAGATTCATCCAAATGAAAAGAGCAGAACTAAAATGGCAATTTCTGTCTCGAGAGACTTTGCTGTTCGTTGCCTGGAAGAGGGGCATTCCTTCCAATTTTATGATTATTATGACACAGATTATACACCAAAATATAAGAACATAAGAGGAACCCTGCTGGGTCAGGTCACAGCCCATGAGTCCAACACCCTGTCCCACATAGTGGTCCACCAATTGCTCATGGACACATCAAGCAGAAGACAAAGACAAACCTTCTCCTGCTCTTGAATCCCAGCAGATGCCCTTAGAGGCATCCTACTTGTCCCCCCAGCCTGAAAGATATACTTAGGCATCCATTCTAGTAGCGATTGATACATCTGTCATCCGTAAATTTGTCTAACCCTTCCGTAAAGCCATCTAGGCTGGTTGCTGTTACCACCTCTTCTGGCAACAAATTCTATAGATTGACAACATATACGTTTTGCGTTTGGCCTCTTAACTTTTGTTTGTGTTTTACCGTGTGCAAATTTATTGAAATTAAAATTAATATGTTTAATCAATTGAATATATGATTAATCAGCTGGGAATTCTTCCATTAGATAACAATTATTCTCTGAGCTGACGATTATCTGCTAATGGCATGAAAATTCATCCCCAGATCTGCAAATAGGATTTGTAAGTAGACAGTGCTGAAAAAGCTACTTTCAGGCTGGTGAGGATATAATGGAGCCATCAGAGTTCAGTGTTTGTTGCAGAGAGAGAAGATGATGATAGACAACCAAGGGACACAGTGCCCTTGGAATTCCATATCTTGGTGTTCCTGAAAGTGCCCTGGCTAATAGGAGGAGATCTCTTTCCAGCTAAAATCTGGACATCGATGCTCACAGGGTGTGAGTTCCATAATCCACACCCCATTCCTCCCTTCAGACACACCCTTGGAGACATGCCAGACCATTAGCACCACAAACCAACAGTGAGATAATGCATCTTATCTGCCTGAGGAACTTTTAATATGCTCCTCTTGATTAGTGTTTAGAAACCAAGCAAACAATTGATTTAAAATAATTGGAAAATTATGATTAAATAAAAATGTTTATACAAAAGAGTTTGTCATTGATATGATAAAATAAATATTTGCAGAAGAAACTTATCCTTGGCCCAAAGCCTGGTTTGTGAGCTCTATGAGATTGACCGTGGTCTCATTTTAATAAAGACCAGAAGGCTTTCCAAGAAGCCTGTAGCATCCCTTCCTTTGGCTGACAAATGGATAGCAAAGACCTCATTCAGCCCTCTAAAGTACTCAAAAATGGCTTCAGTTGGGGTCACTCTGCCATTTCTTGACTGTCATTCACTCATACCCTCACCTGTTTGCTCAAAATATATAAAAAGTGTGTGGCGGGGGGGGAGTGAGAATCTAGTATTTGGATCAGGAATCCCAGTCCCATTTAGACATTATAACTGGAGCATGAAGGTGGCTTCTTAGCTCAGGAGGTATATGAACACAACAAACATTCAGACTTTCTGTCTTACTCCAGTTTCACTGTCAAGGCTTTAATCCAAATGCTCCAAATGTTACTTTTTCAGATCCTTATTTCCAGTTCCCAGTATTCCTAAAAGATAAGAAAAGACTGTAAACCAGTTTACCTCCATGATATGGACATGACCTCTCTTGGCTATGTAAATTTAGATTCAGTTGCCCTTCTGGTACATTTATTTGTGCCTACTAATCCAGATATACCTGGTTACTTGCTTGGATTACTCTGTTGTTCCATTATACGTTTTGTTTTGTTTTGTTTTTGTCTAAAGATGCCCATTCCTTTGGGGGCAGCACCCTTGACTTGGCAGCCCCATTTGCACTGTTCCACAACCTTTTACGTATATTTAAAAGGGGTGGGCACCTGGGAGAGGCCCTTCTCAGTGATGGCCCCTAAGCTACGGAATAGTGTTCCCCGTGAGGTGCATCAGGCACCTTCACTGTCCATAGTGTATTTAAGAAGGCACATTTGCCCTGGCCTTTGGTTAAATGGAGACACACTTTAGGGATATGCACTAATGTTTGAAAATTCAAAACTCCAATTTGAATTCAACGAATATCGACATTCGAATTCAGATCGGATCGGATTTTTGAAAATCTAAATTTCCAAATTCGATTGAATTTCAAATTTTTGGAAATCGGATATGGATTTTTGAATAATTCGACTGAACAGATCTGTTTATATCGCAGCCGAATATTGGGTCTATCTGTACTTATAACACGAGATGCAAACAGGACAAAAACGGGATGTGTGCAAATTCAAAAATCGGATACGAATACTGCCGACATTCGTATCATTCTATTTGAATCAAATTTTTGAAAATACAGATCCAGATAATCCAGATTCAAATTGGATTTTCAAAAAATTCTGATTTTCAATTTTCGAATCGAATATTCAAGTATTCGAATTGACTCGAATTTGAATGCAAAAAATGCATTTGTGCACATCCCTAATACACTTTCTCTCCCCACTTTCAGACACTGTTATTGTTTTAATATATGTTTGGTTTTAAATGTTGTTACCCACCCTAAGACCTTTGGATATAGACCGGTATAGAAATGAAAAAAATATATAAATGCATAAATAAATAAGAAAGAATTTAGGTCTTAAAAATCTTTGTAAAATTCTGGAAGAGGTCTAGGTCATTCGAACTAGGTCATCTGTCAGGAACAATTACAAAGCAGTTGTGACTTAATTTCAGTCTCTCCTAGACTACATCCAGACGTCAGCTACAGGTTCCAATAAATATGAATATCTGAGAAGAAAGCATGGATATTCCAGAATATCCAAGCATTATTCCAGAACATCCAAATATGGCAGAATAAATAACTGATGGCTGGTTGCAGTCTTTGATGTTACAAGTTGACAAGCAAACAGTGACTTGCATGTGGCCTGCAATATTATGCATGAGTTGAAATTATCCTCCCCACTTAGACAGATAGGTATACAGGTCTACAGGTCACTCAGTAGAAAATGGACATAACTGAATTGCAGGATGGAGTGTTTACAACAGGTGGCATCTTGCCTATAACAACAGGTAGAAAAGGGATGTTCCTGTATTGCTGTTATCTCTATGGTCACTATCGTTATTTCCCTCATATTTTCCATCAGGGTTCTGAAGTAAAATGTGCCCCATCCAGTAAAAGTATGAATGTACAGTGCAACGTCATATTAAGTGTTTTCACACAGAGTATTTTTATTATTGAACAGTTTACAAATTGTAACTATAAGCCCATAACAAACCCCCTTTTTCCTCATTGGTTTTAGTCACACCTGCACTTTAATCCTTCTTCAGTCCATCTTCAGCACCCACCACTTGTACCATTTCTTCCCTTCAATACTTTCCTGAGTCCTGATTTTTACAGGTCTCAAGCCTTTATAGTTAATCCCTTTTCATTTTTTAGTATCATCAGGGAAGAGGACTAAAGGGGATGAACCGTACTATAGTGGGTGGATACTGCATGAATTTGCCTTCACTTTGGCCCGATGCATGACAGAACCTTTATCCAATCAGAGCGAATGAGTGTTGTGATGGTGGAGATCTAAAAGGTCTTGTGAAGGAGTGTCAGGACGGGAACAGAAATGTGTGAGCAGACTGACACAAAGTGAGGAAGGATTATCAGGTTTTGTGTGAGGACAAAGTTAGTGTGTTTTCAGTCCTGTTTCTTAATAAGATGGACTGTTTGAGCAAGGTTTGACCAAGGACACTGAGGGATTTTGCATTTGAAACTGACGTTGCTTTTACCTATGCTTATGCATCATTCCTTTCTATATCCTTGCATATTCGGCAAAAAAGTGTGGTAATTTAAAAGTAAATAAGCATATTTGTCATTGATATGACAAGGTTATATGACAAGGCTGGGATTTGAAAGCAGGTGAAGATTTTGCCCTCATGTTCTGCTTGAGATGCCCATAAGCAATTGGTAGGCCACAGGATGGGACAGGATGTTGGACCAGATGGGCTGTGACCTTATCCAGCAGGGCTCCTCTTATGTTCTTATGCATAATTTTTCACCCATACTAATGAGGATTAATAAATATGATTGATAACACACTAGGGACTCATAGGTGTATTTAGCCCACTCTGAAAGTTCCAGAGCAACTCACAACATACTATTAAAACATACAAAAACACACAAAAAAACCCAAATAATTTAAATGGCTGGAGAGATCACTATTTGACACAGGAATATAATTTACAATACCTTATCATTTCATTATCTATAAAACATACGCTGCTTACAAGTTACTCTGTCATTTTATGTCATGCGGTGGAATTTATTTTATATCAAAGACATTGCATTCAACAGAGCAAAGCATGAAAGGGATAAACATAAAAGTATGAACAAATGTAAAAATAACTAGTTTCTGATCAATTTTTAAAAATTCAATTTGTATAGAACAATGCCAATGAGATAAAAAATTTAAACTAGAAAATTTTTGACCCAAAAACAAGCAAAGTTGAGAAGTACATGAAACAGGACATACAGATGTCGTGTTGTTTGTGCAGCTCCACGTTCACATAAAGTGGCCTTTCACCTTTTCTTAATTTTCAGTGTTTTATTATGTTTTGTACTGACATAAATTTGCATATATTCATATTGGCCTACACATGTCATTTACCTAAGAATCTTATGCCTGGGGAAGTAATGCTTTGCCCATTCTTGCCTTTTCCATAGAAGCAAGCATAGTGGGACTACAGGGTTATATTATATGCCATTGCTTCAAACATTATATTAAGTGTCGTTCAAACTGTACATCACTAGTGACCTCTAGTATGAATAATTCATACAATGAATAAATACCAAAAAGTGGAAGCAGAGAGGTAGACTCATGGTTGACTTTGTACATGGTGGTGGTTTTGTCCTTATGTAAAATCCTGTTGGCACAGTAGGAAGAGAGATTAGTAAGATTCTAAGTGATGCTATTACAGTACTTCCTTGCCTGCTTTATGTCTTCTAAGCATGTGTCAGCATAGAAACTCCAATATCTTATACAAAATATTATTAAATTTCCCTCTTCTGTCAGCTAGAAAAGTGATTACTAAATCCTGGAAAAATAAAGAATTACATACCTTGTCTTCATGGTATAACAGCCTCTGGAAACTAATTGCTTATCAGCTATGAACTATGCAGGGCTTCAAATGAAAAGGAGTTACCAAGATATATGGTGGCAGCTTCATGATTATCTGCCTGCTTATAAAGACACTTATATACCTTTCGAACAAATTACTGCTCTTCATCGAAAACAGTATTTTTAGTTTGTTATATCTGATTTAGGTTACTAAGTATTTACTGTATTTTCTGGCGTATAAGACTACTTTTTAACCCAGGAAAATCTTCTCAAAAGTCAGGGGTCATCTTATACGCTGCGTGTCATCTTCTTATACTGAGAGTATATGCCAAACTCTATATTTTAACTGGAAAGTTGGCGGTCATCTTATACGCCCAGTCGTCTTATACGCCGGAAAATACGGTAGATAACTTGCGCTTACATCCTGATGAAGTTCATAGTTTGTGTTATGTCTTGTTCTTGTTTATACACACAAATAGCTTTCTGTACTATTTCATCGTAAATTTTTAAAAACTTTAACTTGGGGGGGGAGGGGAGAAAGCAAAGCAGTAATTGTACAAACACATCTGGAGGGGACCAAGTTCTGAAAGACTGCAGGCAAGTGATGCTTCTGAAATTGTGTATCTGCCCTCTTCTCATTCACTTAGGCCGTGTCTTCATGGCAACCTTATCTCAGATTCAAAACGTTTTCAATCCTTGGAGTCCGCACGGTAGTTGGGCTTAACACGCTTTCCCCGTGTTAAACCACCCCAAAGCTTGGTGAATCTCAATCCTGATTTCAACAGGTCTCACTCCGGATCGTGCGCTTGATACGTGTTTCATTTTTTACTGTGTGGACAGTACCGTGTTAAGGGATGAGAATCTGTGTTTAGGGTTTCCCTCCCCCAATAGCTTGCTTCCAAAGATAGTGATTTCATTGGAAAAATCCACCCCTCAAAACAGGCACTATAAAAAATCCACTCATTAAAGCTACACTGTAGCGATCTAGCCACTTCACGCCTTATAACAATGTTGCAAATTTCCACAATTCTGAAAGTGCTGACCTTTAAAAAGGGAGAGGAAAAGAAAGCCCTGGAGGTTCTGTTTTAAAGGCTGTGGCTGTGAAGGGGGCTTGAGTTGCTGCTGCTGCTGCTGCTGTGTGCCCTGGGAAATGGGGAGAGGAGGGGAAAGAATCGCTGGCTGCCGGTGCCTGTTTTTATCCATCCAGGCAAGTGGCAGCCACCCAGCCACCCAGCTAGGCTCCGTGAAGGGGTCCCTTATGGGTGGCGCGTTCACGCCAGGAGAAAGAGGGCAGGGCAGCCCCGAAAAGCGGCTTTTAAAAAGTAGCCACTTGTGTCCCCCCTTGAGTCACGTATGCCACGTAGGATCCTCAGAATCTGGATCGAACGCGATTAAGCTGAAAATAATGGGAACAGGCAAATTCGCGTTTGCATCCAGTTCTATTATTTCGGTTTAAGGAAACTGAATTAAGCTTCTAATGGGGATGTGGCCTTATTTATTTATTTGATTGTTTGTATTTCTATCCCACCCTATACCCAAAAATCTCAGGGTGGGTAACAGCATTTCAAAACAGACATATATTAAAACAACAGTATATTTTAAAATAGTAACAGTGTCTGTAAAGTGGGATGAGATGGTATATTTCCGTTTAACCAAAGACCAGTACAAAGAGGTGTGTCTTCACTGCCCTCCTAAATATACACAGTGAAGGGGCCTGATGCACCTCAAGAGGGAGGCTATTCCATAGCCTTGGGGCCATCACTGAGAAAGCTCTCTCCCGGATGCCCACCCCTTTTACTACTGAGGGTGGCAAACAACCAGGAGAACCTCCCCTCCGGATCTTAAGGCATGGGCAGGTCGATACAGAAGAAGGTGTTCCTTTAGATAAATTGTAAACTGCATGAAGGATAAAAAAAAATTGAAAGACAACCATATCACTTTCCACTTCTTCTTAATTACTTCCCATAAGTCCCCCTGTTCCATTTCCTAGCCAGTTCTATGTATAAACAAAGCCATCACTGACTACCAAACTGGGGTGCATGCCCATGTAACCGCTGCTAGTGCAGCCAAGTGAAAGATTAGATATAAGGAAGTGCAAGAACTGCTTTACTTTCTTAAAACTTCAGGAATCTTCACTGCCTGTTCTCATTGCACCAGTGACCAGCACAAGATTGTTCATTTGGGGACTGCTGGCACAAAAATAATCAAAGAAAAATGTCTAGAACATCAGTTTCCCACAGATTGCATTAAACTGCCAGCTTATTTTTGCTGTGCTATGGAGAAATGTGTTCACTTTTAAAAGAGGCAATGGCCCTTTCTGCACTGGACCTTAATTCAGATTATATCCTGGAACAGGGACCTGCCATCCACATGCCAGTGCAGTCTGTGGCAGGTCCTTCCTCATCTACTCCCATCTGGCTTGCTTAGTTTTCTCTTGCGTGACTTCCTTGAACTGAGAAGGAAAAAGTCTTCCCTCCATGAGTGTGTTTCCACTTAGCACTAGAGTAACCTTTAAGGACCCATTAAGGACCCATCAAGGACCCCTCAAGGACCCTTAATGGGTCCTTAATGGGTACTCTAGTGCTAGGGTTTTTCCCATTAGCACTAGAGTACCCATTGAGGACCCTTAATGGGTCCATTAGTGCTAAGTGGAAAAACGCCCCATGTTTGTCTGTCGAAAGGGTCTGATAAAAACCATAGAAATCTTCAAGCTGATCAATTATTCTGTTTCCCTCGATCATGGTTTCATCTATCCCTAATGTTCAGAAAACCAGTAAGTGCAGAAAGGCCCTGAACCTTGAAAAAATCAAGACAGACAAAAGGAGATATTTCGTCACAAAAGCACATACTTAAACTATGGAATTCAGTGCAGTGAGATATATAATTTGAAACTGCCTCAACCTGAATAGCTTCAAGAAAAGCCTGAACTGATTTATGGAGTATATATATACCAATTATTACTAGCCCTTGTCGCTGTCTATAAAATATATGTCTACTGTATTAATTTTATTGTTTGCAGCATTGAGATCTTAGAATATAAGGCTAGACAGACAGACCGACAGACCGATTGATTGATTGATTCTAAGGCTGCATCCCCATACAAGCCATTTGGAGCAGGATTGGAGTGCCAAGACTTGTTTTTTCAGGTACCAAATTTGGTCCTGGTCTGGCCTATGAGAACAGACTGCTAGACTAGAGAAGCCCCAGGTCCAATCCAGCAGGATAGTTCTTAAGTTCCTATAAGGCTATGAGTGTTTAGACTGAGAGGATGGATCTTTCTGCACTTACCTATAAGCTGGAATATCTGGATCACAGGAAGACCTTGATATAGTAGGACCTAACTTGGAACTCAGAGGCATACCTCTGTGTTCCACTTTATGAGAAAACCATTTCAGTGGTGCCCTTTATTGTGCTGCCAAAATAGGTCCCCGGGATGTTCCAGGTCTAGGAAGTTTCCTTCTTACTTGTTAGAACCCTCAGAGCTGACACCAAAACTTGTCAATGCTTCAGGGCCAGCGCAGGGGCTGCGTTGGATGGCACCATTCCAGATGGAGCCTTGCCATGGTCTAGACCAGAGAGCCTTGGGTGGTCCAGGCACACTGTGTTGGATCACGGCAAGATAAGTGCAGAAAGGCCCCAAATGACTGGCACAAAATCACTCATTATGTTTTCACAGCCAAGTGAGGGAGGGATCCCAGATTCTCGTCCCTTAAACATATTTATTATAGCCCAGAGGCCCAAATTCAAATAGCAAGGCAAGAAATAAATGACAGATATTAGTCCAACATTCTAGTCATTGCAATGTACTTTGTGTGTCCGTTCTTTTGTCACTTGCAAGTGGATGTCGTGGAATTTGTAGAGCCTTCGCTGCATTTAGAGGGGGGAGGAACAAGAGACAAGAGGCACCGTTTGGCTGAACTCTTCTTCACTCCTCCCGATATATTGCAGCGGGTTCTTTTGAGGACATTTCAGATGAGCCCACCAGGGTGTTTCATTGCCCGGAAGATTAGTGAATACACAGAGGGATGGATTCTGTAGTAGCAAAGCCAGGCTGCCCCACCCTGCACTCAGTGCACATTTTGCATCCCTTCCTCAATAAACACAACAGATTGCCATATTTTTTTACAATTAAATATTTACACTAAGCAGAAAACATTTTGCATAGTATTTTAAACAGCCATGTCATCTCTCTCTTTTCATTCTCTAATCTTTCAGTCCTGAATCAGAAGTCAAGATTTTTAGCCTATTTACTAAGAAGTAAATATTATGATGAAAACATCAGACAGCTTACTAGTGACTTTCAGAGAGGGGAGAAAACATTTTCTGGTGGTGTTGTCAATTGCAAAACATCCCATAGGCTACTAGTACAGGGAGGGAGCTGTGCTTCTAGAATCCTGAGAGCTGAAATAAACTTGAACCATTTGTTCCAGAAAAGGGTTTGAAGTTTACTTAATAAGAGATGCCTCAATGCATATATTATATATGAAGGCTCAGCAACGTTGCACCTCCGGGTCATCTGGAGGGAGACAGAATATTTGAAGACACGGAACTTTCAGGTCTATCAGTATTTCCCATGCCAGTATTTTACATGTCCCCAGGTAAGAATGGTAGTCCAGCCCATCATAGCCCAACTCCTACTATGTGGAAACACACTAAAAACTATTGCTGGAAAGCCTAGTACTGGTTGTAAGTTTTCAAACAATAGCATGTTTAGTTACCTTCTAGAAGGAGCTGCCATGATTATTCTGTGTGGAAGCTGAAACAGGTGTTCGCACGTGCACAGAGGTGACAACCAGCATACCTAGGCTTTCTGGACACTTGAATGCCCATATGAACACATCAATTAAAACTCTCAGAGACCATGCTGGCCATAGTGCTATCTAGCTAGGAGACAGTAACTGTGTGGGGAGGATTTCCTGCATTATCACCTCCTAGTAGGATATCTGGCCACCATCCGGAGGTGGCTTTAGCCACTTTCTGATCGCACACAGGATGACCATAATGAGACAAACAGCATCCTAATAAAATCCTGTAATCTGAAACCACTTGTCGGAGTTCCAAGCATGCTTTTTACAAACTCAGTTTTGTAATCCAAGTTTTCCATCATTCTCTCTCAGGTAGAAACCACTCCATGCTCAATGCTCATTAGACAAATTTGGGATGCTCTCTACATATATATCACATGTAATAAGAACTGAGATAGAAAGATGCAAATCATTTACGTTTGTGTTTCAGGGTTTAGGGAGGATTGATGCAAGTGAGCATACGTACTGTGTTCCAACAACTTTCAAATACTGAACTTCTCTGCTGATTTCTATGAAAGGTTCCCAAGTGTATTCATAGGAACGGAAATTTTAAAATAACTTATTTTTACAACTCACAAATTGCCTTTCCAGAAAAAGAAACAATTTTTTTTTTGGTCTCCTTTTATCTCTGTATGCTCCTTTTACTCATCATCCTTTTTAATTGCTGTACTTATTTCTGTCTCCCTGTCCTAGGATCCCAGAAGCTCATAAAGCCATTATTGGCTGTTTGTTCTTCATACATATTTAGCATACACCTTCCAAAGACAATACTATACTAGCCATCTCTTTGCAGTTGAATATTCACACTGCTTATGATATGCAAAATATCAGTAAGAAATGCTACTTCTGGCTACTGTTCAAAATATTCCACCTCAGGGGTTTCAAGACAAAGTTGAAAAAGTCTTTGCAGTACAGAACTTTCTTTGCTTCACTGTTGGACTTTGTTGCGATAAATTATTTCATTATATTAAGAATCAAGTTCCTTTAAAAAACACAGTGATAAAAACAATCAATACTCATGACATAATAAAGTTAAAAATACTCACTACTTTTTCATTACTGATTTCATTTCATACTCTAGCATTTAGTACACCTTCTTTGTTTAAGTCTTTCTTCGATAAAGAAATAAATCCTCTTTCAAAGTGCAAGCACATTTACTTTAACTTCTCTTTCCCCCAATTTTGGCAACCTCTTTTTTCATTTCTCTTCTTTTGATATTTTATTCGCTGTTTTTTAAAAAGAAAATCTATGGCTATTGCAGTAACAGAGAGACAGAGAAGGATTTTACCTAGATGCCTGTACTTTGATATGGCTGGTTGGCAGGACAGTCCACAGTTGAGTAAAGATCAAACCAACCCAAGATGGGTACTGGGTGGTGCAGGATCCAGGGCAGAGTCACAGGATCCAGGGGTCAGAGGTGGGAGCCATGGCAGAGGAAGCAAACACTGTAAACCTTGCTGCAACTCCCAGTCATTGCCTGAGATTTTGGCCACAACCTGCTCTGGAGCACCAGAGATGGCCCCGAAAGGGAGATTTTTGCGATTCCAGAAATGGGATCCAGGCAAAAATTGCAACTTGTAGTTTGCTTCTTTCCCCTTTCTGAATCAGAATGGGAGGAAGGAGCACCTCAGCTTACAAGTAGGTTGCTCACAGAACCAATTGCAAAGCTTCTGGAGATCACTGAGCAGTGCCATAGCTTCAGAGCTTATGAGGAAGCACATCTTCTGTTTGCCTTGATGGTGCCCAATTCTGATTTGAATCAAGTCTGTGTGGTTCTGTAAGTAAACAATTAGAGTACATGGCTCTGTATGCTAGGGTTCTAGAGCATTCTCCCCCCCCTTCCCTCAACCCATGAGGGTGCTGGACAAGTGAGCAGACATAGGCTATCACCTAATATCTACTGCTGCTAATCAGCAAACTAAGACAGATACAAACACCTTTTTCTTTCTGCCACTAACAGAACATGCTATCTTACCTAGTGCTTCTCCTAGCAAGGTGATTAAAGTGATCTGTCCTTGTTAGGAATTAGGAAATGTTCAATTCCTTACTAGGATGCTGCTGAAATTAAAGAAACTCCTTAAAATTCAGGTACTGTCCCTTGTCCTGATAGACAGACACCCCCTCCAGAAGCTCTAGAGTTTCCCAGAGTTTATAGCAGCCCAGTGTTCCTTATCAAATGCTGATCCAAACTTGCTGAGTTTTGAGCCCAGCTGTGAGATATTCTGTCTGAGTGTGAGCTAAAATATAGAAATCTAAACTTGCACAGTTCTTTTTTAGATCCTTTTCTACACCTTCCCGTTCATGGCCAGAATCTGCAGATCTGCATGATGGCACTGGTCCAGACCGGCCACCGCCCTGGCCTCAAAGCACATTCAGCTTTGAGGCCAGTATCCAAAGCCTCCTGGGAGCTTCTAGGGGATACATTTTGGGGTGCACTCATTGTGCTTTCAAAATGCGTACCCCAGAATCCCAAACACGGGAAGTGTGCCTTCTGCACATCTCTGTGTTTTGGACCAGGCCTTCTGGTCTTCTCATATTCCCAATCAGGGCCTATTTGACTGGGAGTATACTCTGTCTATGCAGATGAAGCATACCTGTGGGGAATGAAGCCTTACAGATCTGCAGTAATGTGTGGATTAATGAGGCCCAGCAACTGACCATGTGGACCCTTATTCTGGACTTCAGATAAGTACAGAAAGGGGTCTAGGATTACTATGTATTATCCATGTCCAGGCAGGATTTCCTTGAAGTCAGACTGTGCCAGAACCACTGACTACCACAGAGGCACACACAATGGCAGAAGTGTGGTTTCATCCCATCACACAGTTTCACAGTAGCCTTCAGTGCTGTAATTCAAGCAGCATTATACACTGTTGGAATGATAACATTCATGAATTTTCTGATCTGTACCGTCACCCTTCCTTCAGCCAGAAAGTGGTGGGTGTGAGGCTCAGCCTTGTGTAGCAAAACAGTCAGGCCTGTTAAGCAGTGCTTTATTCTGAAAGAGGACACCCAAACCTATATGTGTGTGATATAATGCCATTCTAGAAGAAGCAGGAGACCAGAAGAAGACATTAGATTTTTGGTCCCAAGGAATTCATCTCTAGTCAATGCCCTCTCCCCCTTTCCAAAATAAGGTATGCATTCCCCAAACCAATCCAGCTACATCCCTTTGGCCTGTTATTATCAGGCATGTATGTTTGAGAAGTTTGTTTGTTTATGACATTTATATCCTGCCCTTCACCGGATGATCCCAGGGCAGGTTTCAATAAGAATAAAACACATCAAGCATACAAAGAGGTCTATGAGCAGTTAATGTTCCGACCATTGCAATGAAGGTGATCACACATGCCACCTGCTCCTGCTACGAATATATGAAAATCTTTTGAATGTGAGTGAATGTCACTGAAAATTGTATATGGAGCAGCCACAAGATTGCGCATCATTAAACTTCTGAGTACTGAAGAAGATTGTTATTGAGTATTTAAATGATTCTGTTGGAACACAGGTCTCCTGAATCTCAGCTGACATTGTCAAGGCCATGGTTACATCTTATCATTTTAATCTGCGTCAGGAAGGTAGCTGAATCCAAGCTGTTTTGGGCCTGGAACAGCTTGGTTACACTTTCGTCAGCTGGAGTGTGGGTGGGTGGGTGGGGGAAATGCTCTGCTTGACAAGCAGGTGTTCTGGGAGGCGAGCTGTAAAGCGGGGCGAGCTGACAGGTGGAGGTGGAACAGGGAGATCGGATGATGCAGGAGTGATGGGGTGGGGAGAGAAAGTCAGGGCAAGAAGGAGGGGGAGGGAGATTGGGGCAGGGAGAGGGAGATCATTGACTGTGGCAACAGCAGCCACAGGGAAAGGAAATTAAGGCAGGGGTTGGGGGAGGGAGATCCAGTGACAGGGAAAGGAAATCCCAGCAAGAGGAGGGAGATTGCAACAAGGAGGCAGAGGAAGGGCTGTCAGGGGGAGGGGGAGGGGGAGGGGGAAGACTCAGAGCAGAGGCTTGTGTAGGTATCATTTTCTGGGGAGCTGGGGAGCCAGAACGGTGGTCTCCTGGAAGGGGATTAAAATGTTAATGCTGTGTTGGCCTGAATGAAGGAAAACACGAATGGGGGTGGGACTGTAGGCCTTGATGGAAGTTATCTGGGGACTATGGCTAATGATGTTTAAAGTGGATTCTGTGTAGAAACTTTTCAGAACTGTTCCATTGTGCACTAAAAATGTATCCCCTTAACGTACACAAGCTTTGTAAAGGTTTTCTTACTATTAGCTTTTGTGTATATTTTATTAGGTTTATCCGTATTTGAGTTGTTTCTCTCAATAGAGCAAATTAAATGTGAAAGCAAGCCGGGTGCAGAGCAGTCCTGCAAACGAAAAATCTCCCCTGATGTCGGCCAAATGCTGCCCTTCAGACCAAAGTTATTAAATCCCCTGCACAAACTGTTGCGCTGAGCTCTTCCTCCTTCCTGAATTCCGGTTCAGCACACTGCAAAGAGTTAAGCAAGCGTCTGTTGATATTCCAGAGCCGCTCTGAACCCCTGCAGTCAGAAGGAGAGAAGCGCATGATTGGCCAAGTTCCTGTTGGTAGTAATAGCGGATCAGATATCAAACTTCTGTCTTTCCTAAAGACCCTTTAGGGATAGTCTGCTCCCTGCTAGACTATGACATCAGTCAGGACACACGGTGATGTTGCTGATAGTAAACTCTGAGAAAGGAGGGGAGGGTGGTGAACAAAAAGGAGGGGTCTGCTCTAGCTGAAAGTTCATTAGCCCAGCACAGTGCAAGGACATGCAGTAGGTTTTTGTGAAGGGTCAGTGCTGGATGGGACCAAATTCTTCCTAAACCACGTTTCTCCTGTTTTCTGAAATAACCTAAGAGTCCAAGGAGGGCTAGATGAGTTTTGATTCATTGGCCGTGGTCAGTTTCTCTTCTTGGAGCCGGTTAATGATTTGAGTTGAAGGGCTTTTTGGCACTGGGACTTATCACAAGGCATCACCATGACACTTCTGGGGTCTGAGCATTCTATGCTGATTCGGAGCAAATTCAGATCAGGTAGGGCTAACACGGCAAGAATTTCTCCTAAAACTTTCCTCTCCTGCAAACCTCACCCGGAGGCTGTTTCTCATTAAACAGCATGCAAGTAAAATAACCAAGGAGTCATAAAGCTGTCACGGGCTTGCTCTGCAAATGAAGAAATGCCTTTGCTGTTCTGCTTCCTCTCTTTCTGTTCTTTCACTTCTTGCAATTTATGTCTGTGGTCTAACTTTACTAAAAACAAGCAAATAAACCCTTCTGCAATTCTTAGTTCCCTATAGTGTAATTCTGAGCGGCTCCTAATTTTTAAATGCATTGATGTAAAGAGAAGGGGAGAATTCCATAGAGTAACTGGGAGAAACCTGTATCACTGCTGTCCTTGTGAATCAGGTAATGTCCGCTGTATGCTGGCCTTAGTGCTTTTCTGTAGCATCTAGAGGACTGGCCTTTAGAGTCGTGACTAATTAGGCAAACATGAAATTGCAGAAAGACTTTTTTTTTTTTAGAAGTACAAATAACAAATGGAACATGCAAAATATTTAATATGACATCACCAGAGAAATAAAGCTAGAGCCAAACAACTGATTGCTGTTTTCTGAAGTTTTGCAACCAAAAAAAAAAATCCCCTATGTACCAGAAATCCACAGTGGGTTGAAGCCCCATTAGTGGTTTCTACACTGAGGACCGCCAGGGTGAATGAAGGTGAGTTGATGGCAAATGAGAGCAGAGACAGCTACTTTGTAGAACAGATCGGGAGTAAATTTTAAAGAAATTCAACATTGCATGGTACAGCGTAGCAGAGGGGGCTTGTGCTCATGGTTGGCTGAACTTTGTTCTTATTAGTTTGGAAGGATGATGATGATCATTTGTTGTTTTGAAGAACATTCTGTCTTTGCTGCCCAAGGATGTTTCTATGGGCACCAAATGAATGTTGCATTCTGATGATCCTGTTTTGGTGACTCTTTCACCCACTCAGCCCAGCCCAGGGAAGGATGGTGGCAGCAGTGTTTGATCTCCGGTTCACAACAGATAAGGAGAAGATCAGAAACTTTCATGCTGATGCTAATGTACTTGGGTATTATCTGCATGTTTGAGGCAGCTGGGTGGTCAGTTGCAGTGTTTGCTTAGAAAATATAAAGTTGGCAGCTGGTTGAAAATTCTGGGGTTGTGTGTACAAATGCAAGACGCTCAGTCTGGCTAAGGTTCTACACAGCTTGGGTGCCGGGCTTTCTGTGGTTTCTCTATCACCATGATCTTACATTTTATGAGAATAAGTCATTCCTCAGAATCCACTGGTGCACAGTATTACGTTAATGGTACAATACCATTCACTGGAAAGGACTAGACTTGCTCTTTAATTCCAGTGCAATGCTGCCACCTTTCTGATATAAAGAGGACACTGGAAGGATGGTTCCCTGGGCCACAGCATTCTTTCACAGTGAGCCAGTATTGTTTTTAAGACTCATTGCTGTGTTATTTTTAAATACGGGGGTGTAGGGGTAGAGAGATCATGGTTGCTGATGGTAGAATCGCACAGCATATTTTTCAAATGATTCCAGGCTAAAAGTAAACTTTATGACTCTTTGAATCCCATAAATTTTATTCATTTTAGCATTTCTAATGGAGTCAGTCTATAGGGCACTCTTCCAATCATGGTTCTCTTTCCCACAATTTAATTACCACCTCCTTGTCTCAGGGCAATGACATTCAGAATAGCAATGTGACTGTCCCTATGTTATTTTAGTGCTGGTTTTCTTTTTTTTTAATGAAAACTCATGAGCAACATCAAAATTCAAGAGAAATCTTTCAAACTTATTTTGGAATAGCAGTACAGTAGTAAAATAAGGGATATAGGAACAACTAGTGATTGTTTAAATTCCAGGCATGCTCCACAGCTCCTGATATATGGTTGGTGGGTTAGTTACTATATATACTGTGGCTGAGAAACATTGGCAAGCAAAGGAGTTAACATGAAAGCAAGGCTGCCATTGCTCTGGGTTTTCCCACAAATCAACACTGAATTTGTACAATTCGGGAATCAAACAGTAACTATAGGAACTGAGAGTCATGCTTACCAGTTCCACTTGTCCAACTTGTGTTTTGTGTCATCTTTTCCAAAATGAAGTTAAACCGTTAGGAAAATGGCATAAATGCTTGCTGCTGACAGTACTAAGCAGATGAACTGAAATCAAGGTAATATGTGCTAACTCAACTCTCAGCTGTGGATGACTTCTAACAGTGCACAAATTGAGATGTAGTTTCTCTTTGTGAAGTATGCATCCCCATCATGCACTGTAGCAAATGGGGAGAATTACCTTCCCAACTACTTTCCGTTTGTGCAGGTAAATAAAATGTGATGGCATAGAGCCAGGGGCTTAGAATTATGGGCCAATTACTCCCAGCAAAGACAATGCACATTTTTACTAGGAATTATAAAGCAATAAATGAGCTTGAAATAAGACTTTAATTGTGGTTCATGATCAGGCATGCTCCCCACAATCATGACACTGGCAGTCTGTTAAGAACATGTCCTGGGAAACTCCTTCAGCTGATGGTTTGAGGTACAGTGTGGAGCCTACAGATGAACAATCCTTCCTCTTGACTTAGGTACAATAATGTAGTAGATACGCAACCACCCTAGCAGCTCAGAAGCATCTCCTGGTTAAGAAAGCAGTAGCTTTGCTTTGGTCTGGGCCTCAGAAGTCTGCTGCAACATTAATTCATAATAATGGCACACTCTAGAAATTTTGAATACTTAATAAAACTATAGATATGCTTCCACCAGGCAGAAAGCACTGGTGATTATATTTAAAGCCCTCCTATCCTGCCCCTAAATTGGTCAAAACCTGGGACTTTTCAAGGGATTTTTCACCTCCAATGAAGCAGCTCCCTATCAGGGAGCCTTATTATAGAAATCCCTCCCAAGGGTTCTTCACCAGGCCCTTCAGATAGCATAACTTCACATCTTGAAAAGTATTTTGAGGACTGGTGTTATTTATTTATACCTACCTACCTACCTTCTTTGGCTCATGTTTTAACATTTAATTGGCGTATTGATTTGAAGCGTGCTCTCAAAACTGCAGGGTTCAGTGGTTGTTGTGAACAGCTTTGCATGCTAATGGCAACTCTCCCTCTGAAACATCTAATAATAATGGCAGGAGCTTTTCCCAGCATCATATGGTTGCTTTTCTAGCAATGGAAGAAACCCATCAGGAGTAGTCGGTTGATAGATGCTGGTCCAGTCCACTGTCCTCTTTGGGTGAAGTCTTGTCCAATTAATTCCAAGGGCAGAAGAAGGGGGAGGGGGGCCACAAAAAAATAACAGCTCAGAACAAAAGTACAGAAAACTCCAGACAAATCAGGCCATCAGTATAAAAGCAGTATAACTCTTAAATGTTCAAAATCTTCCGCAATGTTGCAGGCAGAGTTTTTCCTCCCATCCCACTTCCTTTAAGAGACTAGGATTTGTGTGTGTGTTTATTTTGTCTATTTTGCCAAAGATAAATAGACAAACCTGAGGTCATCCTGACAAATTTCACAGAAACAATGATTCTTCTTGCCTGCCTTCTTGCCAGGCTCCAAATATCAATGGAATTGCATTAAATCAAATGGAACAAAGCATAAGGGGTTGGTTAGTTCTCTTCCTAACTCTTTTAACTCTTCCTGGCTGGACTAAGAAAGAAAGAAAGAAAGAAAGAAAGAAAGAAAGAAAGAAAGAAAGAAAGAAAGAAAGAAAGAAAGAAAGAAAGAAAGAAAGAAAGAAAGAAAGAAAGAAAGAAAGAAAGAAAGAAAGAAAGAAAGAAAGAAAGGCACAGCTAGGTTGTTGCTTCAAGTTAAATATTATTGGTGGGTTGTAACTGGAACGAACAACAAATCGGGAACCTTCCATAGAAATCATTCCCTATTATTAAGTAAGAAAGCTTCTTTTGGAATGATCCCCATTCGCTGGCTACTCGTGAAGGAACAATTGGGGTAAGTTGCTATGTTCTGATTGGCTACATAGGTGAATGTGACTCTTCAGGCATTTTGCCTCTCTTCGTTCTAGTGAGGTCTTTAGGTTGTTAGTGGCAGCAGGAAAAATTGTAATGGAAATTTTGTTAGGATGGTACTTTGCATTTTGAAGATAAGCAGAAGCCTTTGACTTTCTGTAGAGAGATATTTAGAAAAGCCAAGGGGAGAATGCATTCTTGGAGTCACTGGTTTAGCAATAACACAGATGGCACAAAGCACAGGTACTGGAATTTAAAAAGAGCTGGACAAGTACATCCAATTTTGTTTGGAGTTTGGTCCATACCTTTCATCGTATTTCTTGCTTTTTGTATGTAATTGATTCCAGCATGATTAATGCTGTGCAGAGGCCACTCCCAAGTACACTGAAGATGTAGCATGGTTCTCATACTGGCAGACGATACTAGGTGGAGTCTCTGTAGGAAATGATGCTCTGAAAGTGTTCAGATAGGCTCACAGGTTCTAGCATAATGCATTGTTTTGTGCTGTAAAATCCCAGAGTTGCCTGTTTAGCTGACCTGGCGTGGCCCTGGGTGAAGTTTTAGAAGGTGCTATCTGCTTCACCCTGCGAGCTAATAGTAATGAGGACAGGGGAAGTGGAGGAAGGAGGTGCTAGCAGTTGGATATTCTTATTGCAGATTTGCAGATTTGCATTAAATGTTAAATAAAAATACTCTTTTCCTTAGAGCGCTTCAGAAAGCAAAGTCATAACATTTGAATAACGTAAAAAATATTATAAACAAGCACAACAGAGGAGAGAATATTTATTTACATAGCATTTTTTAAAATAGTATCTTTCATGTAACAAGAATGATTATAAAAGCAACTCATAAAACCAGTACAATAAAAGTAGTAATGATATTAGTTATAAGATATGGTGTGAAGAATCCCCTGTATTACTTAAGTTTGTATCAATGAAGTACAGAAATTCCTGATGGAAAAAGGTCAGAGCAAATACTGCTTAGGCTATTCCTTCTGAGTTTCCACATGAATGCTCTTTGAAACCAACTCTAAAGTACTAAATTTCACCATAATAATTTTTCAACAAAGGACCTTGCTATGTGGGGTGTTCTCACTTGTTTTCACAACGTGTATTTCAGGTGTCCAGACTTGAACCCTCAAGCTGGGCTGAGGTTTCCTCCAAACCTAACTTTCCCCTCTCCAGCATAGATGTGATATTTGCACAGTTGTTCCATAAAAAGCAACTAACTTGTCGGCTCCCGAGAATATTAATAATGTGGAGAGACAGCAGGTATGCATCCGTTGCACTTCTGTAGTATGAAAGGAATAAAACTACAGCTTTATTCAGGAAGGACTAATTTTCAGTGATTTTGCCCAGGTGTGCTTAGCTTTTTGATGAAAGACTGCCTGGAAACACCAAGGCTGTGGTCACACCTAAGGTTTAATCCAGCTTCAGTCTGTTTTCAGAGCCAAGTGACCAGTGATTGTCTTTCCACTTTATCCATCCCAAAGGGGAATTTTCTGAGTTACTTAACACAACCGCTTGTCACTTTCCTGATGTATTCTCTCACTCTGAAAGGGGACTGAAGCTGGATTAAACCTTAGGTGTGAGCACAGACCAAGTTCTGTAAGGTATTCTGCAAGTTAAAAAAAAGAAAGAAAGGCGAGTTACCTTTACGTTGTTCACTGCACGGATGCAGTCAGTGAACTCAGTGGCATCATTGCCCTACTTTTAAAAGGAAAAATGCATTGCTTATTAGGATATAGATTTCTATTATTTGCCAGGACCAAATTATACTCAACAATGAAGAAAGGAACTCTTTTCATTTAGATTATCCAATCATTAACTGGCCAGTTTAATAATAGCAGAAACTGTATTGAAGAAGTGTCAGTGTTTGGCCTGCAAATTCTGTGGACCACTGAATCTTATATAATCATTGGATGGCTACACCCTAGATAACTTTCATATCTAATTTCTTTCTCCAAAGTTCTTATCCTTCAAAGATCCTAGTTGTGAGGCACTACTTTATTTTCTCAAGGCAAATTATTTCCATTTCTGTGACACAGAAGATCTCAGAACAACCAAATCAACTGCTTTAATTATGGATATGAATTGTTGTGGATTAAATGTTTCAGCGCATCTATGTAGTCATTCTTCCTACCAACACCCTATTCATAACATCATGCTAATAACAAATTATTATCTTGATAGAAAGTGTTGCCCCATCTCTCTTGCCATTCTAATCTGTATTTGTTTATAGTGGAGGTTAGGAAATGATTGCAGGAGAGAATAATTCTGTAAGAACCTTCAATTGTCAAATAAACTCAAACTTTGTTTAAAAAGTTCAGCAGGAAAGAAAAACAGAGTAAAGCCAAAAATAAAATTTAAAAGCTTTCATGATACACACAATACTTAATATTCTTTGGCAACATAGAATGTGGATTGTGTATGATACATGCAATTGCTCCAAATTGTTACATGAAAGTAATTCAAACCAACTTTCCACTCAGTATCCCTAGATGCCTTTTATTTTTTAAAAAAAATGAGGGATGCATTTTTATCCAACTATATGTTCATTTTTTCCCCTTGTTATCAGCTGCATACAAGACAAATTGTGATTAAAAACTGTTGGTGTTAAATTTATTTGCCTGATAGAATGGCAGTCAATTGTCCAGTTATTCATTTTACTAGTTATCTAGTTAGCTGTTTCTGTTTATCTTTCTTCAGTCTTGAATGTGTCCAGATAACATTATGGTTTAAAATTTGCTTTTAAAAAATTACTTATTTGTCACAACAATGCAGAAATTTGTTAACAGAAAAAGATTAAAATAAATGCTCTATCATTTTAGACATCATAAATTTTTGATGTGTGGTAAACTTGCACTACAAGTTTGTATGACTGTTTTCTGAAGAAAGGTGTTCATGGTGAAGGTACGGAATGTTTACCACTGCAGTTGACTTCTGTCATGTAAGAAAAGAGCAGTTCAATTGTGTTGTTATTCCAGGACTGATGATACTGATTCAGAGTAAGGGACACATTTTAATGCAGTTGTTTTTAAACAGTGTCTTAGCTTTACATCTGGTTCCTGAGACTGCATGTAGCAGGTCATACTTTCCAAAATTGCTCAGACCTTTGGCACCTGTCTTTCTCCTTCCTTCCATGTTCTCTTGCTGAAGTGACACCTTGAAAGGACGCAACTTCCTTTACTTGTCCTGATTAAAGCAGCATACAAACAGGTGCTTTAAGCCACCTGTAGTGCTAAACCAGCCCAGGCATAAACAAACCCTAAGAGTTTTTCAAGAGGGTGCTGGTGCTGCATGGAAGCCACTTGTCTCCAGCATTCATTCCTTAAAGACTCCTTCTGGAAGCTGGAGGATTTTTCTTTCTTTCTTTCAGTCCCACCAAATAAGATGCTTCTGATGAAGAAGGCAGAGCTCCACGTTCTTCAAGTGTGCTGTGCTAAATCAAAACAGCGACTCTTTAGCATTTTTGAAGGGCTCGGTCTTAATCCATTAACGAATTTGCTAAATGATTGGGTAATGGCTTTTCAATTACTTGACCAAGCACTGATAGATAACATCTGAATAATGACAGCATGTGGATGTGGCCTTGGTTAAGAAAATCTTGCGGGAAAGAAACCCGTAATCTATGATAGCCAAACTATTTATTGTATGCATTTATCTGTAACTGCGGCATACAATTGTGAATATATGAAACCAGCTCAACGTTTAGAGTGATTGAAATTTATCATGACAAAATAATTTTGATAGACATAAAGTTGTGACTTAGTGGTGAAAATCTCCATGTGTTTCTGCTCCATGTGAGATAAACCTCTTAGAAGTCATTGTTTATATTTTTTGTGAAGAACAATTTAGGTAATACTTATAAGTAGTGAATAGATAGAATTTCATCTGTGTTAAGGTTTCAAGATTAAGACTCTGATCCGATGGGCAGCTGGAAGCAGTGGTGACCCATTACTAACATGACAGGACACTCCTGGGCCTATCGCACTGGTCCATCATGGCTACATCATTAGAGCACGTTCCATTTGGGTAGTATTGGCAAAGGGAGTCAGGCAGATACTTAGATAGGAATAGGAGGGAAAGAGTGCTATTGAAGCACTGAAAGAGTGCAAAATAATTAGAACATAAGAGGATCCCTACTGGATCAGGCACAGCCCATCTAGTCCAGCATCCTGGCCCACACAGTGTCCCATCAATTGCTTCTGAGCATCTCAAGCAGATGACAAAGGCAAAACCTTCACCT
>MTQE01002208.1:45822437-45850818 GCA_014337955.1 Aspidoscelis marmoratus | reverse complement strand
ACAAAGGCAAAACCTTCACCTGCTCTCAAATCCCAGCAAATGACCTTTGGGGGCAACCTGCCTGTCTCTCCAACCTGTCTCTGCAAATCTTGCACCATCCCCTCCTGTGCCTCTCATATGCGTCCACAGTGGAGCAACAGAATGTAGAGTGTCAGCGTATGAGGCCATGGCAGTATCCGGATTAGCGGAATAAAATCCAGTTAGAGGGAAAAAAGCGTAGCTTACCTGCTGCGAAGCCACGACGTGCCATCCAGACCTCAGCAGCCTCCCCACAGCTTTCTCAGAGAAAGCTGTGATACTTCTGTGGCAAGTGAGGCTTGCATCACGTGGGACGGGCAGCCAATGAGAGTTGCTGTTCACTGATACTGCAGGGCAAGTGCTCATCGTTCCACATAAGGCGCGACCACTACTCAGTATTAGGCGTCAAGTGTGACTCCCACAGCCCGAATGCGCATTGGAATGTGCACTATCTGTAAGTGTGGACACACCCAAAGGGATCATACATCTGCCATTTTAGTAATGCTGTTTGCTCATGGTCTAAGTTGAATCATTTATCATTACAGCCCTTCATAAGACAGGCCATAGTATTCTTAATAGTTTTCCATGTTTTTGAGCTACATTAGTTTCAGTGTCTGGTTTTGTTTTGTTTTCCTGTAAATTTACAGGTCTGTGGTATATAAATGACATAAATAATTTTGGCTTTTTAAAATTGAAAACGGCAAAAACTCAAAATTAAACAGTTCATCCCTGTTCAGTGCTTAACATAAATCTCTATAATTTGATCTATTTAATTAAGAGCAGCAAATCTTGTTCTGGAAGGCTGTCAAAGCTAAAGGCCCAATTACACTTAAATTTTAATCCACATGTGATCAACTTCCAGAGTGATAGAACCCATGAGCAAAGTGGCAAACTGCTTTCCTTCTGTATTATCTAACCCAGAAAATCCATCTTTAAGTTACAAAACATGGCTGTGTTCACACCTAAATTTTAATCCAGCTTCAGACCACTTTTAGAGTGAAGAACCTAACAGCAGAGCGACAAGCTGATTTCTTTCTGCATTGTCTAACTCAGACGACCCACTTTGGAGTTAGATACAATGTGGAAAGAAAATGAACCGGCACTTTGATGATGGGCTCTCACATTCTGAAAGTGGACCGAATCTGGACTAAAAATTAGATGCGGACGCATCACAAGTGAAGAAAAGAAATCATCACTTTGCCGATGTCACTGGGAAGGAGGATCAAATCTGGACTGAAATTTAAGTGTAGCTGGGCCCTTTATGGTCCCTTTTCTGTCTATGTTTTCATATGAATACATATATGGATTAAGGTTATTCTAGTGTTTTTATCTCTCCCCCCCTTTTTTTTTTTTAGTTTAACAAAATAGCATGTGTTCTTTTGGACTTTGTAGAATCACACACCTAACTTTCCCCTTAACTATCTCCTGTGAAATCTAAAATGAAAACTACCACAAACCTTTCATGTCTTCCACCCTGCAAATGGCATGCAAAATACATTTATCCATAGTTGTGTCGAATGCGGCAGAAGCATTGGCTCTAAATAATTAGTGAGCACCAGTCCACTACCACATCTTTGCAACTAGTGTGTAGCTGCAACTCCGGCCGTTTGGTTCTTCTAGGCAGCAACGGGCTGTGTGTGTGGGTGAGAGTGCGTGGGGAAGGGTAAGTGGTCATTTGACCAAACGGCAGGTTAATTGGCTTAGTTTGAGTAAGAGAATAAGAAAAGGGCATTCGGGGAATAAGGCAGAAACTAGGCTGCTCCGCTATAGCAAGAACGACTCCTTTCTGCATGTGATACAGAGCATTAAAGCCTTCCCTCTTTAGCAGCAAAGTGGAAAGTTTTCTCCAGAAATTGAAAGCTTGGGAGTTACTTTGTAGCAGTCTCTGTCTGAAAGATGCGCTCTCTCCCAGTTTTACAGTTGCGGCTGCAACAGCGAAGAAGCCGAGAGCAGCTCACCAGCCAAGGAATCATGCCACGTGAGTACTTTGCTTTCACACTGTATCTTCCCTGCACCAGTGGGCCCACCGAGGGATCTCCCGCCATTAGGGACAGTATTTCTGACCCCAAGGAGGGTCAGGCAGGCCTCTGAAGGTGCACTCTGAAGGTGCATCCTGGGCATGATCGGAACCCTTTCGGGGTGGTGGTGGTGGTGTCAGCTCTTGTACAAGAAGAGGGGAAAAACAAAGCTGCTGCATCCGCACCTAAAGTTTAATCCAGCTTCAGTGCGCTTTCAGACAAGAGACCGCATCAAAAAATTGAAAAGCTTATTTCTTCTGGCTTTCACTGACTCAGAACATGCACCTTCAGTTTAGACGAAGGGAAAAGAAAATGGCTAGTTGTTTTGCTGAAGTGTTCTCTTAGTTCACTCTAAAAGTGGACTGAAACTGGATTAAAACTTGGGTGTGAACACAGCCAGAGAGAGGGGGGGGGATTGTGCACCTTTTTCTTTCTTTCGGATAGGATGAGGTATACACTGAGTTGAGTGGCTAGTTCAACACTGAAGACTGCTTGGAATTTTTGCTATCAGCTTGTTATGCAATTAAGCTAAAGCCTCGAAGATTTCTTTTAGACATGTGCACACACACTCACATAGAAATGAGAGTTCACGAAGAGTCTTTCAAACTATGATCAGCTTATTGTTGAAGTAAGACTGTAATGCATCATCTTCAAAATCCACTTAGGGAGCAAAGGGAACCTCACAACAACCCTTCGAGGTAGGTCATGTTTAATTCCAATTTTTTGCAGATGGGGAAACTGAGACTGAGAGAGATAACATCTTGCCCAAGGCCACCCAGTGAGTCCATTGTCCGAGCAAGATCTGAACCCAGGTCCCCCACCATAAGTACTCTCTCTGCTGGATCACACTGAGTTCTTATCCACACAATTATTGCGTATTTCTCTGGGGGCAGCATGCTGTTACTGGGGCTGTCCTCCGCTCTTGCTTCCTTCTTGAGCCACCTCTTGCAAAACATTGTACATTGTCAGCATGGAATGTCTCTCGCTTCCATATAAATGGTGCATGTAGCAGTTTGGCAATTTCATGGAGCATTTCAGCGTATCTAGTACAGGTACAGCATGTGATGTGTTACAGATTGGATCCACATAGACTGTTTATTTAATGCCTTACCCAAAGTTCTTGCCAGTTTTATTCCTGTCCCACTATCAAAATTAACTGTCATGTTCTGCAAAAATGAGGTGCCACTGGTGTTTGCCAACTGTCAGGGGATGATCTGACACCCCATAAAAACTGCTCGTTTACCCCCTAAAAGGCATTTTATTTCTCAAAGAGAGGGGGAAGAAAGTGACAAGGAGTATGGGAGGAAGAATAACAGCATTTATGTTAGTGATCCTGAGGTGAATGGTCTCCTCCACTTGACTTCTTGAGTGATGAACTTCCGTCTCTCTCTCCTGCTCGGTCTCAGATATGTAGTGCCCGGCCAAGGGCTCCATTGCTCTTACAGGAAGGGCAGCAAGTTCTCTCTGCCTAATGGATACCAAAGAAACACAGTCAAGAAATGATGAGCGTGTGCATTTTTGTTGAATGAGCCAGATTCTTATAAATTATATTGTGGTTGTTTTTTTCAGGGCAACCAGCAAGTAGAAATACAATAATATTGAATGGTACTATAGTTAATTGGTACTGGCTGACTGCTAGCTACTTGGTCAGATGTGAGATTCTGCCTTTTGGCATACAAAGCCCTAAATAACTGGTAACCAGGCCACTTAACAGATCTTCCCTGCTTTAGGCCTGTAAGATCATGGATATTGTATGGGGAAGTCCTGCTTTTGGTATCACAAATTGTTAAGTGTTTTTGTTTGTTTGTTGTCTTGTGGTTATCTGTGGCACCTACCTTCTAAGACACTCTCTTGCCTAATATTCAAGAGTTATTGATGTTTCATTCTTTAGGAAACTACTGAAGACCCATATTTTCACACAGGCGTTCCCAACATGAATGGCTAGATTATCTGTTTGCTTCCTTATTCTACTCACTATTGTAGCACTGACAGGATCTATACTGTACTGTGAATACACCATATGGGGGCAGGGTTCACGTGACCCTGCTCCTCCATAGCTCACTTGGTGTACAAGATCAGTGTGGTACCCACATGGATTTGCGCTCATCCCACTACCATGAGCACTCCTTAGAACACTTAAATAGCAGAACGGGAGAAGGATCTCAGAGTTTTCTTCCTCACTCACCTTGGTGGCCCTGCTGCCACTGCATCACCAACACTTGAGAAAACCTACTGGTTTCCTTGGCAGCCTCCTCAGAAACATTGCCCATCGGACCATTTCATTCCCCAGCTTCTATCTTAACACTGGATAGTATGCAGATAATGCTGTGTTTCTTTAAGAAGAGCACTAAAAGCGTAGCACCTCTCTTAATTCACAGGAGGAAGAGTGCCACATTTGTAGCACTGCCCCCCTTTGTGCAAATGTTGCTTTTGTTTTTAGTATTGTTTTGAATGTTGTTTTTTGCATTGTTTTATAATAGTTTATAGGTAACTTTGAGATGTTTCTGTAAGAAGCGGCATAGAAATATCTTAATAAACAAACAAAGAAAGGGTGTCTCTGCATTGAGCTTGAATCCTGGTGACTCCATATCTGTGTGGTCGTCTTGGCAACAATATGGAAGTGGTTTCTCACTTCATTCTTCTGAGCAGATGCTTGAAGACCAAAGCTGAAAATGAAATACATTATAACAAATATATTTCAAATGTATTTTTCAAACTTCTCAAATAGTTCTGAGCACTTGTTAGGCTGTAATCATGAAGTATGGGAGAAGATGTCTTGCCCAATCTCAAGCAGGAGTCTATTTTGTCTTCTGAGTCATCAGTTAATGTGCCTGTGAAGATGCACTTGTTAAGCAGAGGGACATTTGCAGCCAACCTTATCTGTCTTGCAATTCCTGTTCATCCAATATCCTGAGAGTACTTGGTGGTGAAATGTGATTGACATTAAGTGAGGGAGAATCTTTGATAGGCTCACAGGGGACCTTCCATAAAAAAAAAAAAAGAGTGGAATGTAAATAAGTTACTGCTGCCTGCACAGAAGTCTATAATGGTAGGCTTTTTAACCACACCTCTATTTTTCCTTCTGTTTTCCTTTTTATCCTTCCACCTTTCCTTTTGATTCCCCACCCACTTCTGTAGAACATCAAGGGTGCACATTGTGGCATTGTCTGCATGAATAATATTCCTATGTCTCTTCCCATCTAGCAGGAGCACAAGCGACAACTGTTGGCTGCTCATTTCCAACAAACGACAATTAATAAGCCAAATGGGTTTAGCTGAACCAGGTTCCTGGTTCAAATATAATGCTAAACTGGGGGTCATTTCTTTTCTGCTGGGTCTGGGGAGGAGTCAATCAGGAAGAGCGATTCAATATTCATAATAAAACTTTCCTGTGGTTAACCGTGCTGGGCTAATGTAGTCAGTAAAATCACAGCTGTTACTATGGCTGCAGTGTTTAGTAAGTTAATTAGATAGACCACTCTAAAATATCTTAATCTACTGAAAATATGCTGCCAAATCTAGCCTCCCATCTCTCTTTTTTAAATATAGCTATTAAAATCACAAGCAACATCTCAAAACAGCCACTCTATTGTGTACGTCCAAGAACATAGCATAAACCTTCTAGATCAGGACTTGATGTGATATTTTTGGGCATAGTACAAATGCCCCAAAATACTTAGAAGTATTCTAAAGTTCCCCCTGTGCATAGAGATCTAACCCTTCCATTAAGTACACCAGGCAACTGTTTTGGGTGGTTGTTCTTCCCCTTGCTCTGCTGGTTTACTGGAGGGCAGAGATTTTTAGGCAACATACTTTTGCCTCTGTCAAAAGCCTGTGGCCCTCAGCAGCGCATCACAGCACTGCTATCTAGTTCTCTGTTTAAGGTAAAAGAATATTTTCGTGTGACCCCTTCCTTTGGTTTCTCACTGAATAAGAGAAAGAGTTGGCTATCCTATCCCACTTTTCTCACTTTTTTTATGGTGACTCAAAGTGGTTGACAAACCTTCTGTTCTTTTCCCCACAACAGACACTCTGGCTGTGGTCAGACCTAAGGTTTAATCCAGCTTCAGTCCACCTTTAGAGTGAGAGAACACATCAACAAAGTGACCACATTATATATCCCAAAGGTGAATTTTCTGAGTTATTTAACACTGGAAGAAAACAGCTTGGCACTTTGCTGATGTATTCTCTCATTCTGGAAGTGGACTGAAGCCAGATTAAACCTTAAGTATGACCACAAACTCTGTTAGGTAGGTGGGGCTGTGAGAGCTCAGAAAGATTGCTGTGACCAGCCCAAGGTCATCCAGCTGGCTTCGTGGAGGAGTGCGGAATCAAACTGGAAGCGCTCCAAATAAGAGTCCAGCACGCTAACCACAAGACCAAACTGCCTCATGTTTGTGTCCCATTTCATTCATTAAATGATTTTTTTGTCATTTCTGTTTTGTAATATAGATGTAGAAAGAGTTTGAATTTGATATTTTATACTATTGTATTAATGTTCCTAATCAACTATCTTGTTGTTAGTAGATTTTGCACACAGGCTGTGTTCGCACCTGCATTTTAATCCAGTTTCAGTCCACTTTCAGAATGGAAGAACTCAGCAGCAAAGTGACTTTGCATTTTCCTTCCATGTTATCTAACTCAAAGGTGGAATTTCTCAATTAGATAAAATCAAAGACAAAGGGCTTGTCACTTTGCCAGTGTTTTATTTCACTCTGAAAGTGGACTGAAGCTGGATTAAAATGTAGGTGTGAACCCAGTTTAGAATTTTTTTTTTTTAAGAAAAGCTGAGTTGTATTAGTTTTTCATCTCTTGGCCTTATGCTTCCTGGAACCTTTTTATGCCCCCTTGAAAGAGCACCTACCTGAGCCTGGGGAACAATAAATTAAACAATGCAATATTTTACTATAGGAGGGAATGGTGTGGATTGATGTAGCTTGGGGCTTGAGTGCCCCATTGTATGAATTGTCTGGGCTACATCCATCTGCAGCCATTTCACCACCGGATTAGGTAGCATCATCCACGCAAAAATTGCACCAGGCATGTTTGGAGGGTGGGTGGAACAAATTCTTGGGGAGCCTAGAATTCATAGGCTTCAACAACTGAAAGTTCAGGCATCAACTTTGGAGAAGGGGTGGGGGATGCAGGTGAGAAGAAGAGAAAGAAAATCTCCCATTCCGCCTTGTGTTGCAACTTGAACATTTTACTTCAAACCCCCATTACCGCCACTATTTTCCCCAAAGATGAGCTAAGAACTTCTCATACCTTGTGGCCACTGGTATTGGTTTTCAGTCAATCTTATGCTATTTATTTTATTTGTTTTGTTGTTTGTTAATTAGTATGCTAGATTCACACAATTCTTCTTCTTAAAAAGAACAACAACCTATTTTGTGTTCTCCATCCCTTGCCATGAGAGTTATGACCCTTAATGCCTATAATCTGGGTTGTATACAGTAATAACTGTTGTTTTCATTCTTGCACACATCTTTTATTGTATTGTTATTGTTGGATACCATCAAGTTGGGTCTGACTTCTGGTTGACTGCATGGGCACCTTTATGCAGTTTTCTTGGCAGAGATACAAACTGGTTTGCCATTTCTTCTTAGGAGATGCTGGGGGTCAAGCCTGTGACTCTCTGCTTCCCAGGCAGTTTGCTCTACCACTGATCTACAGCCACACATAAAAGCATTTTATGTTCTACCAGTCGCGATACACTAAGCTTTGTCCTCTCTGTATATTAATCCCTATAGCTTCTGCTTCTGGTATCTGAAACCAGGACTGAGTTTAGGAACCATGAATTTTGCAAGAATTCCATCCCATTTTCCCCACTAAAATTTATCTGTGGTGCCGCTGGCTGGCTGGCTGGCTGGCTGGCTGGCTGGCTTCCCTCCTTTCTTCCTTCTGTGCAGGCTTTGTTCCCTCAACAAAACAAATATCCACTGAGTTTCAGGATTCAGTTAACCACACTAGGGATATTTGTAAATTAGCTCATCCAACTGCATCAGTTCATTATGACTCATGGTTGGAACTTCAAACCCATTTGGTAAAGGGAGGTAACAGAATGCAGAGATCAATGGCAGAGATCATCCGTTAAAAGCAGTTTTTGTGGTCCATCTTTATTTTGTTCTTCTGGGGGGGGGTGATAATTCAAGATACAGTTCTTTTGACCTTTTGGTTCTTCAAGTAACAATTTGACTGCGCTCCCAGTCACATTTTTTGCAAAGAAAATAAACCATAATATGACAGTGAATAAACCAGACCTGAATTTTATCCCTATTCTTTGTGTGAATAACTAGGCTGCACTTTGGGCACAAGATAAAATTCTATGAAAATCTGTCCAGCTTTTAGAACTGAAAAATTGCAGCCTTATATCCTTAACGAACAAACCATGGAATAACTGAATCTACATAGTGAAACCCAGCTATGCCAAGATTGTGTTCAACATCACCTTCACCAAGCCTTTAAGAACTCGAGCACTGGAGATCAATGCCTAAGAGCTTAGAGAGAGGACAAATGGCAGGATAAAAAACAAACTTTACAAAGGTTGGTCAGTTCCATTCTGAGTATGCATATGGAGCACAGTATGGAACACAAACATTTTGAAGAAAAAGAGAACATGGCCTCTCTATAATTCAGTGGACATGTTGCTGTTATTGTCGTTTTCCAAAATCTTGTGTGAGAAGGATCAACTTCCACACAGGCCTAACCACATGGATTTGAGCCTAAAATGTGGCTATTGTTCAACTTCTGGTGGCTACCTGGATGCATTCGTACAGTTTTCTTAGTACCTACAGAAGTGTTCTGCCTTTATATTCTTCTGGGGAGATGCCAGAGATTTATTTATTGATTTATTTAAATATATTTATTTAATTTATATACTGCCCTACTAACAGTCTCAGGGCAGTTAATGAAGCAGATTAAACAACATTTAAAAACACACACAAAGAAGGAGTGGTTAATACAGGAACTAATACCAATGTATTGTCAGTAGGCACCAGAAAGCAGTCATTGTTGAATCCTGAGGGCCACCACTTAGGATGCTCTCCCCTTGGGCCTTGCCTCATAACCTTGTTAAGTGACAGACACACAAGGAATGTCTCCTTAGAAAATCTCATATGGGCAAATGAATGCTGCCATTTTCTGCGTCCTGCTAAAAGTTGCCTTGGAAAAAGTCTCAGTTCCCTTCAAAAAGTAATACTGCATGGAAACATCAACCTTTGCCTTTCAGTTTGATTCAATCAAACAGTGTTACCTAACTGTATGTCTCAACTCTAGCATAACTTCTTCCCCATGTGCAACTACAGGGGAGATGCAGTTGCTTTGACCTCAGGTTAAACTTATGAAGCTCTGTTTTCAGGTAGTTGCTCTACCACCAGGTTACAACCTGTTGAACTATGCAGTTCTTCTTCATCACCATAGATATTAAGAATTGTTGGAGAATACCAGAGTTTACAACCAGAAACCCAAGCAACTACTTAATAGCTGAGAAGGCAGGAATTCTTGCCCCACATGCGGGCTTCCCAGGGAATCTCCATGGATCCACATATTCTAAACTCTCAAAAGTGGCATGTGAACACTGGTGTTTGTTCCACCTCTAATCTAGAGTAAGGGCCAGAGAATGGACTTTGGAAGTGAATCTTTTGGCCTTTAATATGTTAATCTCTAGGCTGCTTTCGAGTCTTTTTATTTTTTTTTAACTGGGCCTGGATGTGAGACCAAACTGCTGCAACTTTGCTTTAGAAACAAAGAACAGAACTTTGCCGCTTGAAACAAGCTTGGTATGGGAGGAAATGACAGTGAAATAAAGAGACCAGAATTCCTGTACTCCCTATGTTGATTCTCTCTATTTGACCCCCAGTGTGAAAAATTAAGATACAGCCTCTGGACCCAGGTTCACAACTAACTTGAACCCAGTTCTGACTCAGAGCAATAGGGTGCTGATAAGTGAATTTCTTTAGGGCTAGCATGCAAGGCTATTGGATATACAACTCACTGTCTAAAGCTTCTGGCAGGTGTGTTCCAATCCAAAACAGGCTGTGCTTTTCTGTTACCTGTGCACTTCTCTGTCAGATGCCTTCAAAATGATGGCCAAAGCCATTTAACTCTTTCCTTTGCCCTGCTTAGGTTACCACATGTCTCTTTGCTTTGCCATATCCTTCTCCGCAGCCTGACCTGTAGAAACTAGACATTTTTCTGTGTTGCCCTCATTTATTTTCAACAGACGCAACAAAGAGAATGTCTGGTTTGTTTGACTCATTTTTGTAGATATTTGTTCTATGAAGACTTGAACTATGCCTGCCACTTTCTGTGTTCATTCTGCTTCTGTCTGTTTGATTTCAGCATTGAAAAGCCCTTCTTCCTTTCATGAGCAAAAGAAGAACTTGGAGAGAACCAAGGTAAAACTGGGTAGGCATCTGTATGGGTGGCTGGAGAATTCTTACCTTCATTCAGATTTAGTATTTATATCCTTCCTTTCATCTGAGAGTCCCAGGGTGGCTTATAACAGTTAAAAGAAATTAATAAGAGCTAATAAGAGTTTGGTTTAATGGTTAGGGATCTGGACTCTTATCTGGGAATACCGGGTTCGATTCCACAAAGCCAGCTGGGTGGCCTTGGGCTAGTCACAGCTCTCTTCAGAGAGCCCCACCTACCTCACAGGGTGTTCTGTTGTGGGGAGGAGAATAGAAAGCTTTGTCAGCCACTTTGAGTCCCCTTAAATGGGTGAGAAAAGTGGGGTAGAAAAGCCAACTCTTCTTCTAAAAGTCAAAATGCAATATAAAATACAACTGCCACCACCTTGCAGTTAGACTACAGGGAAGCTTATTGTTGAAGGTCTGGATAAAGAGGTATGTTTTAATCAGGTGCCTGGCAAACCTTTGCTGGAAGACTGTTCCAAAGTCTGGAGGCCACTATAGAAAAAAAAACCCTCATGTGCCACAACCCCTTGAACCTCTGAAGTTTGTGATCTTAGGAGACAGGCAGGTCTGTATGGGAGAAGGCTCTTTCAGAATGGCATTACTCTGATTAGCAACCTGCACAGCACATTCCTTCCTCAGGAAAATGTTGAAAAGATGTATTCCAGGAAAACGTGCTGCTGCATGCCATACAGGAGGCCACTATATTGTGCAACTCCACAGGATACGTTTCTCAGATAACCCTCAGGAAAATTTCTGATATCCCACAAGAAGCTTGATGTGTTAGATTACAGATATTGTAGGGCAGAGTAGGGGGAAATCCCTCCATGTCTGCAATAAACCACATTGCTTGTCTCTTCTAGTGATACTGCAAAGTACCTTTGGGCTGTTCTTGGCTGGTAATTTGTCTCTTGCTGGCACCAGTTATCAAGACAGAGTTTAGGCATTGCTAATCAAAGCTAATGGCAAAGATAAGATTAAGAAGTCATTCCATCCTCTTTGCCCCATAGTGGAAGAAATCTTATTTAGAGACCTTACCGTACATTTCCAGCCCTTCCTTTGGTACACCATCCCCAGCTTTTCTTGCTGGGAGAGAAGATTTTCTCTTGAACAGTTGCTGTTTCTCTGTGTGGAAGATATAAGCACTAGCGTTACTCTGGAGACCAAGAGCTAACGTGTTTTATCTTCTTGGCTGCTGGGCTCTCAATGGCTGACTTCCCACATATACTGCCTAGGAATAGGGCAAGGCAGGGCCTGTGTCCAGAGTTTCTGGGATATGTTCAGGAAGAGTTATCTGAATGAATGAAAAGTTCCTGAGTTTATTGCAAACCAAGCTGGTGAAGTGATGTTTCGCTCCTTTTTAAAGAAATGAAACTCCAGACATTAATTGTAGGTACGGTAATATAAAAGCCTTTTTTTCCATTTAGAGAATGCAGGGGATCTGCAGCAGGTGTAATGGCAGAAACTGAAAGCTGCTGCCTGCTTAGAACAGCCTTCTTCAGGTGATGGAGCAATGGGGCAGTTACTAAAAGATATACTGTTAAGAAGGAATAAAGTTCCCAAGTGTGGTCACTGTTTCTGTTTAAAGGACAGTGACAGCAAGCCTGGAAAATCCTTGGTGAGCTACATCAAATCATTGTAGATAAATGCTGGAACTGTACCACAGTAGACATTTGGGATCCTAAAAATATAACTTGTTCTGGAATTTCTATTTAATTGACATCCCTGGTGCTCTAGAGCTCTTACTTCCCTTGGATACTAAAGCAACATAACCTGGTCAATTTGTCAAGTTTGTTATTTAGGTCTAGAAAACAGGTGATTGGATTCACTTATTGTCCCAGTTTTCCCATACAGCAGTGGCTCCCTTCTGACCTAAATTTCCAAATTTATGAAGTTGACCTATAGGCGCTTACCAAAAGCTTATGCGCATACAAGAAAACACCTAAGCTGCGTTACTCTGTATGAATGTCTTGCAAAAATTTATGGCTAATGTAAAGAAGGATCTATAGCCCTCTGTGAAAAATTAATGTGCTTAGAAGACTTCAAGCAGCCTAAAGTATCTTTGAAGTGCTGTATATTTCAATTTTCAGGCATAGGTTAATATCTCACTGTCTTTCTTCAAAGGCTTCTACTGGCTGGTTGCCTGGAAGAAAAGGGATTATAGAGTCGAAAGCCTCAAACTGGATTCGTTCAGAGAGCAGTAGTAGAACCAAAGGGGAGGGGGGAACCAGAAAGGGGGCAGAGTGGGAGAGAAAACAACATCAGAATATTTCCTAGCTGATTTTGTCAAGGACTAATGGGGATTCTGTTTGAACGATTTTGTACACATAGCATGAAACTATGGCTGTGCTATGTTCACATGTAATAAAGAGAGGAGTCTGAGTGCAACTTAGAGATAGCAGTTTGTGGCTCTCATATACTCATCCCATTCCAGTTTGAGCCAGTTTGGTCCAGTGGTTAAGGAGCCAGACTCTTATCTTGGAATTCTGGGCTTAATTCCGCACTCCTCCATGAAGCTAGCTAAGTGACCTTGGGCTAGTCACAGCTCTCTTCTGAGCTGTCACAGACCCACCTACCTCACAGGGTGTCTGTTGTGGGGAGAATAGAAAGCTTTGTCAGCTGCTTTGAGTCTCCTTAAATGGGTGAGAAAAGCAGGGTAGAAAAGTGAATTCTTCTTCTTCTTCTTCCCCCCCCTGAATGCAGCCTTAATCACTTTAACTGATGGGGATTTTCAACAGTAGCAGTGTTTTTTTGGGTACTGTAGTTGTCACACATAGGCCGTGGGCCCACCTTCACTTTAAACCTTCTTCAGTCCATCTTCAGGTTTGACTGCTCACACCTTTTCATTTATGGACCTTCCACCTTCCATTTGGACTTTCCTGAATGGAAAGTAAAACAGAAATGAAAAGGTGTGAGCGGTCAAACCTGAAGATGGACTGAAGAAGGCTTAAAGTGAAGGTAGGACCATGGCCATGGTGTTACATTATATATAGGGGTAGGATTAATGTGAATGCCTGTTTATCAAGAATTGCAGCATTATAATCAAAACTGAATTTTATTGGCTTAATCATGTTTTTTACTCTGGTATTTATTTTTATGATTCTTTTATGTCAGTTATGGATATCTTACATTTTGAAAAACTTGCCAGACATCTTGGGGTGTACAACCTATACTTAAACTATCTTTACAGATCCAAGCTTTGAGCAACAAGCTTTTAATATCTGGATGAGATTAATTCTGTCCCCACCACCATCCAAAAAAGGGTATAGGACAAAGCACAAGGTAAAAATGAATGTAGGTTAGAGCAGGTCTGTCTGAATTCTCTCAAAGAAACATTGCTTAATGCACTTAAGTCATGCTAGTGAGGTAATGATCTTTGTTCTTATATTACATAGACTGAAGATTATTTAAAGCACAAGATCCGAAACAGACCTGAGACCTCAGAACTGTCTGATATGCACATTTTACAGGGTAAGACTGCATGATCTGTCATTCTGTATTTAGTTTTCTTAGAGCCACGATTTCCTGTGTGGCTTCAGTCCTGTTACTCCCTGTAGTCTTTTTATGATGGTGGCAATGCAGCCATGGAATCCAGTTCAAGGGAGTGGCTTTAGCACAGTGGTGGAGCACCTGTCTGGAAATGAGAGGGTTGCTGGTTCGATCCCCAGACTTTCCCCATAAGCAGATAATAGCAAACCGCTTCTGTTTCTCTACCAAGAAAACTGCCTAGAGGTGACCAGGAGTCAGCCACAACTTGGTGATACACAACAACCCAGCAACTCAGTTCAATGCTGACGCAAGCAATGGACTGATAAAAGTTTGAGGCAGCCATGCAACTTTTATTCCTGTCTCAAAGAGAGATGTATAATAGCACTTTTCCTATGTGTGTGGATGGTATTGTTTTGGCCTTTTTCTTTTGTTCACAGTAACATACTATTTGGCTTGGTTAGCACATTTGCTACTTCACCATGAGATGGTGGTAGAAAGGGCATAACACAGACCTACTAGATGAATGTCTCATCTACTTCTTTAGGCCCAGGTTAAAGAAAATACTGGATCTTATATACAGAGAACCCCATAGTCCCCAGCACTAGATTTAAAAGATTTCTCTGCCATCCTCAGCAACTTAAATGTTCAGCATTCTCTCAGTAGCGATCTATGGTGCAGGTGGATACCACACCTATGTACAAATGCTGGATCAGAAGAGAGTGGTGCATTGTCTGAGAGTCTTCAAATTTTGATATTTCCCCACAAAAAGCACTGTCCTAGTGATACTTTTTTATTTACTCAGGGTGTTGAATGAGCATCAGGGCAGAAGTTGGGAAAAATGCCAACAGGCAAGTCTTTAATTCCTGCCCTCTGCAGCTAATGGTGATTGTTTTTATCCAGTGTCATTGAGTGGTTCCAGTGGCATCTGGCTCCATCCAGGTTCTAATTCCTGGAAAGGAACCAGCATGTTTCCCTTTTGTATAAACTGTTCTGACATGAAATTTAGCCAGTAGTTTTTTAAAAGTGATAAAATAAAAGGACATATGGCGCAGGCTGCTTACTTAGTGCACAACTTGTTATTTTCAATGTCAACTTTACAGATTCAGCTGAAGGGTCCATCCAGGCTACTCAGATGAAACTGAAACGAGCTCGCCTTGCGGACAACCTGAATGAAAAGATTGCCCTCAGGCCAGGGCCTCTGGAGCTGGTAGAGAAGAATATCATTCCTGTTGACTCAGCTGTGAAAGAAGCCATCAAAGGTAATTCTGGGGAAGCACCTTGACATGTTACATAAGCCTCATTGTCATAGTGAAGCATCGTAGGGGGACTTTTTCCTTATGCGGGTGTGTCTTCGGAATTACTCCTGTGAAGGAATAGGTACTCTTCATGAGGAGTTCACTGTTTTCTCATTTTTAGGATGGTTTATTCATTCTTGGCGTGTGCTGACAAATCCAACATGTCTCTTTGCTAGCTGAGGAGGAAGACACTTGATCAAAGCCAGGCATGGCCCTGGAAAGATTACAGTGCCTAGCAGGAATCTTTCTGCCTTCTACTACGTACCTTCTGTCTTCCAGCCTTTTGGAGGCTTTTGTGATAGAGCCTGTGTTTCCCAGCACTTTACTTATCAGTGGAAGCCAAAGGTCAAGCGCTTTTGCCTGCTAGATTGTGGGATATTGTACCGGAACACTTTCCAGGTCTCCTTGAATATGCTGAGTGGCAGAGAAGCATCGTCTGGCATAAGCCACTCTGATCCTTGAGGAAGCAAAATTAAAAATAAAATAAAGATAGCCTCTTCTTCATCCTTCACAATGAAAATTTCATAAAGAACTGCCCTTCTATATACTTTTGTGAGCAGAGGACGCTGTCCATCATTAATGCATGTGATGGTTCTCAACTGGGGAAAGTTCAACTTTCTTATACCAGCAATTGTTTGGAGGCTTGAGGGACACAGAATTTTTCCTGTCTGGTACAAAGAAAACAATAGATGATTATGTACTTCACATACTATAAACATTTATGGAAGCCACCATGGCTGTGGTCATATCTTTACTTTAAACCTTCTTCAGTCCATCTTCAGGTCTCATTGCTCACACCTGTTCATTTCTCTCCATTTTATTGGTGGACTTTCCATACAGGAAAGTCCAAATGGAGCATGGAAAGTCTACCAATAAAATGGATAGAAATGAAAAAATGTGAGCAGTCAGACCTGAAGATGGTCTGAAGAAGGCCTAAAATGAAGGTGTGACCACAGCCCATCATTCACAGTTCTTTTGATGATCTGTTATTATAGCTGATTTTTTTACTTCCATCCTAAGGTACTCAGAAAAACTTCTCTAAAGCTTCAGATGCTTTTGCTTTTGAAGAAGACAGTAGTAATGATGGGATGTCCCCAGAACAGGTCAGAAGTGAGGATTCCCAAGGATCCCCAGAATCAGCAACAGGAAGCAAAATTTCAGAAGCAACATTCCCCTTGATGCCAGGGACTACTCAGGTAAAGCCTTGTCTATACATATGTCTAAATTTTTTAACCGTGGTTAGTTCATTATGGAACTTGATTGGATAAGTTACACAGTCTCATTTTGGAAAAAATTGTGTTTAATTGGAAAGAAAGAGACAGGCCATGGTTACATCTTCACTTTAAACCTTCTTCAGTCCATCTGAAGTTCTGACTGCTTACACCTTTTCATTTCTATCCATTTTATTTGTGGACTTTCCACCTTCCGTTTGGACCTTCCTGAATGGAAAGTTCCCAAAGTTCCTGAAGATGTACTGAAGAAGACGAGACTGTAATATTAGAGTTCCTAAACAGGAAGTTTGCTTGATTTTGCTGCCCCTTTACATTGGTCCTAAGGTGTGTTTTGACTAGGCACCTATCCAAAGATGAAAGCAAGAGAAAAAATAGGAAAGATGTCTCCAAATGATTGCCGATTAGGTCAACAGAGCCGAGCTTCCTTATTATGTACAGTATAATGGGGAAACATCATGTAGGGTGTCCAGAGACTTTGGAACTCACCACGTCCTTTTGTTTCTCGAGATTTCTGAGCAATTGTAGGTGAGATGACAGAGTCTAGAGACAATAGATGTTTTTAGGTTGGTCATAAGGAGTCATTTGTTTCTTTTTGCTATGGCTAGAGTTTATTCCCTGTGACCCTTTTAGCAACTTTGTCCTATTGTCAAGTTGTTGAGATGCTAACTTTCTTAGCATGAACTGTCATATTCCTTGGTATTTGAAGCACGTGGACAGAACATTTCAGCTTAAGGCAGCAGTTGAGTTTTTGTTGTCACCTTTTGTTAAAGCATTGATTTCTTTGCCAAGGTTTCAGATTTCTCTCTGGTGACAACAGCCTAAAAGCCCGACCCTAAACATGTTTAATCAGAAGCCAGGTTTGAAACTTGTGGCTCTTTCCCCACTGTCAGAGATGCAGCATGTAACCTATTAAATTGGTCATCTTTGCAGTCTGAATTCTGCTCTCAAGGGATTCTTCTTAACCTACCATCAGCAACTGTTGCAAATAGATCACTTTATTGCTGCCTCCAGCGTGTCAGGCCATTTCTGGTATATTTCTCAGCCTTCCCAACTGATTGGGAGAGTGGAATGTCCCTTCTTTCTTATGCAGACACATTGCTTTATGCACATCTTTGGATCCTTTGGCACTTCACCAAAATCAACTTCTGAAGGCTCGCCTTGGTACAAAAGAAATGAATCAGACCACAAGGAGCTCTTGGATTATTTTATTTTAATTTATTTTAATTTAATTTTAGCTGCAGTGCCAAAGGGGCCCTCGTGTGTCCAGTGGTTCACATTTTGCTTCTATTTGGAATCTCTCTCAGCCTATAAAGTTAGCATCTCCACAAGGCTGTGTCTGCTGGGTATATATGTGATGTTGGTAGCTGGGCTGATTCAATTACTTGTTGACCGGCCATGTTTCTTATTTGCCCAATAATTAACACACAGCATAATTAGAATGCAAGTACATAACATTCAGTGTACAGAGGACATAACTAGAAGATGACCAAAGCCGCACCTTGTTAGAGTTAAGCTAATCTGATTTTGGGTCAGTGCCTGGATTAGCATGTGAACCATCTTGGTTTCTATGATGGAAAAAGTGGGATGAGAATGTAAAGAACAAGCATCATACAGTTCTAAAAATGTAGCATTAAACCAACCGTCACAAAACAAAGAGGAAACCAAAATGGCACTGGCGGCATGAAATCACTGCTTAAGTATTCAAAAGATTTTAAAAAGTAACTGCCTGAGGGAATAAAAACAAGGTTTACTTAGCCCTGAAATGTCATAGAAATAGATGCCAAGTGACCTTTCACAAGGGTGGGCACCACATTTGCTTTCACCAGCCTCCCCCTACAGTCAGCATCCAATGTTCAGCAATCAGTGCCAGAAATTCTACTTTTAAAAAGGCAGATGTCAGAGGAGGCATTTGTCTCTCTTCCAGAGGAAGCATGAGATCCAATTGTGGGTACAAAGATAGAGTGCATGCCAAAATCTCTCTGAGGGCACTGTAGCCTGTGGAGGAAGTCAGCTGTAAGGTCAACCTCTGGTGCTTACATAAAACATGGGGTGTCCTGCAAAGGATCCTGAGCCACTGTTAACCTGAATGCGACATATTCTTGGCTTGGATTGCCCTCCTCCATTCCGGCAGCTCCGTTACACAGTGTACTTGGCATGGGGCATCTCTGTTTTCCAAGCACTTATGGCAGGCAGCCCATTCATCGTCCATTTGGTTTCCTTAATAATACTAGCCTGATAAATGCGATTGGTCTCAGCTGTGTAGGAACGCTGTGGTAGAGAGTCCCGGATCACCAACAAAAAATGCTGATTGATTATGATAGACTGAGAAATTGTGGCCTCCAAAGTAGATTTTATTGTATTTTTAGAAAGTTTATTTAGCTCAAGTGGAGGTAGTGGGTAGGAGCACCTACTTCCAGCTATGGCTGGTTTGCCAGCTATAGCTCTTTCTTGACAGAGACAGTCATCCATGCTCTGGTAACATCCAGATTAGACTATTGTCATGTGGGAATGTCAGTGAAGACAGTTTGAAAGCTGCAGTTGGGGCTGCTGGATGGTACTACTGGCATCCATCACCTCAGTCCTAAAAGAACGGCACTGGCTGCCTTTTTGGTACTGAGCCCAATTCAAGACAGTATCATTAAGTCATAACGCCCTAAACAGCTTGGGGCCCAAATATTTAAGAGAACGCTACATCCCATATAGACCTGCCTGTGCCCTAAAATCTGCTGGTAAGGCCCTCATGGGTATGGACGTAAGATGGTGAGGACATATAGGATAGCTTTCCTAGTGACAGCCCACAGACTATGATAGCTTCCTCTCTGAGATGTATCAGTCAGCCTTGTTGTATATATTTAGCAGTGGCAGCGGGGTCACGGGGGGCTGGGTTGCTGAGGTCATGGGGCAGTGCTGTGGAGGTCATGGGGAGGGGTCACAGGGTGGGGTCCAGGGCCAGAAAGTCACTATGTATGCCTTCCATAGTTAGCAGGTAGCTGAATTAAATATCAAATGCTTACAAGCTTAGAAGATGTCATCTTGGCTAGACAGTGTCAGGCAGTCAAGTGGTTTGAGTGCTCCATTTTGATGTAGGAAACCCAAGCCCACCCCCTCCCCCTCGGTCCAGAACAGTACATCCTATCCTCCATTTTGTACCCTTAAATCCTGCAAAAATCAAGGCTGGCCATAGGACTGGGCAAGCCTAACCTTTTCTTTACCTATGGAATGTTGTTTTGTTAGGACTGCTGCCCCGAACACAGATCCAAGTTTGAGGTAAGTTGATCTAAGGAAGTTGATGAGTTTGGGAAGAAACATTTTATTTTTATCTAGTATTTATTTCATGAACCATGCAAGCCTAAATTTGCTGAAGACTTAAAAGACACAAGGCTTAAAGCAAATCGCTTTTTATTTTAACCTGGCCAGTGGAATAGGACCCAATCTTGGTGAACAGAAGGGCCAGAAGTGGAATGCTGGGCATTTTTTTAGGACATCTGGATGAGCACAGTTTGAGAACCACTGCCTTAGACTTACCTACTTCTGACTGTATCCTGAGAGAGTAACATGCCATCTGCATGCCTGGGAATTGTTGTAGTCTGCACTAGAAGGTGGAGGGCAGTTCCCTGTGCTAGAATAGAATCTGGAATAAGATGCAACGGAGAAAGAGTCTAAGACTGATAGGAAGAACCTTTTGATATGTGGCAAGATTTTTGTTCTCTAAGGAGGAATGTGGTCATAGAAGCTTCTGTTCTACAAATAAATGATAGATTTAGATTTAGGATCCCTCCAACTCCTTGTGTGGTTCTCTGTCATTAAAGACAAATAGACTTTGTCAAAGAAGCTTTTCAACCACCTAACATGAGAATGTAGCACAAGAAGTATTTTGCTGTGTCAAGGCAAATATCTAATTCCTTGCTTCTGATAATGGTCAACTCAATACTTTTTAAGGCTGCATCTACTCACATTTTTTAGAAAAACAGCTCAAAAGTAGCTTAGAGGTGCTAGCCCATGGGGTACTAGGCTGCTGGGGAAACATGCTTCCACCTCTGGTCCTGGACCCCACCCCATGACCCCTCCCCATGACCTCCACAGCCCTGCCCCACCTCAGTGCAGAACTCACCATGGTAGCTGATACTGTTAGTAAGCCCCTATAGTTTCCTGCTCAAGGTTTGGAAAATCTTGTTTCAGGACTCCTGTGTTCTTTAGTCTTATAGAACTCCTAGGCAATTTCTGCATGATAGATATGGCTGTGCACTATGCAGGCTGGTGTTGATCCAGACTGAACAATCTAGGCCAAGAATGGAACTGTGGACTGCAATGCACACCACTATCAATTTGCATTGCCATGAAGTGGACTGGATTGGACCAACTGGAGAAACTAGAGACAAATATTAATGGCCTCTGAAGTTGCTAGCCAATGCTGTTTTTCCTGGGTTACCAGAAATGGACCATTTCAAGCTCAGTGAAATGGGACTGGGCTCCATGTGTCAGATAAACCAGGCCATCCATTTGCATAGTGGATGACAAGTCCACCAGTGGAACCACTAGCAAAAGTGCTTTAAAGCGTCCCCTTGGAACAGGCACTGGTGTGATTTTGTATCAGCACCATTCCAATGCTTGATCCCATTAAAACAGGTTACTCCAAAGAGACATGGCCTTCCAATGGACCAGTTGGCCATATGGATGTAGTGTTCCCACTACATGGATGAACTGCCAGCAGTCCGGTGCAGAACTACCATAGTGCCCATGAAGAGCATCCCAAGTCCTAGCCCTGACCAAGCTTATATTATACATTAGAAAATTTCTGTGAAAAATAATCAAAGATCCGTGCTCCTGGCCACTGCACTTAAGCCTACTAACAAACTCTCATTTTCACCAGTATATTTTCAAAAGAATTTGGAGTAATCATATTTCACTAGATCTTGAGAATAGCCCTAGCGTGACACACAAAAAGCACTGTTCATGGTATTGTATCAAATAATGGCCTAATTTTTATTGTGTACAAGAATATTTTTTCCTGCTTCTGTCATATATTGGTCATTTTAAAATTTGGAGCTTTTAAGAATATGTTTAATACCCATTTAGGAAATAACATCATATAGGTACATTTTGGCACAAATGACTGAGGGGGCGGGGGTGTTTGGCGTTACATGTGGTCCTAGTGAGGCATTGTCCCTGATATTTAGATATTCTGATAAAGATGCATCTCACTACTCTGGCCTTTCGCTTGGGAACACATTCCCTACTCATGCAGGCACAGTCAGTGTTTTGGCCTATTTACCTGTAGTTATAGTAATTATTTTGTGACCTCCTCTAACACCTTCAGATATAAATAATAAATAAATCTATAAGTGTATCTCAGAAGGGTTTCTATTGCTTAGTGAGTTGGCATCTATTTAAGACCTAATCTTATTCTGTGTACTGCTTTTACTGTTAAACAATGACCCCAGCCATGGTTTTACCGTAGGTTGTTGTATGGCTCCCTCCACATGATGTGCTATCGTAGAGACTTGGCTAGGAATGAAGAATTACCCAGTAGGAATCCCCTTGCTATTGCCTTGGCCTAGTTAAAGGAAAGAAACTACTCTTGAACCAGAACATTCTGTACACATCCTGCCAATGGATAAGCATCCTAAAGTAGTGCATGTTGACGATTGTGGTTTGTCAGAGGTATATTAAATGGATTTCTGATTTCAGGATCATTCCCATAGCTCTGAAAATGACACCGTTGATTCAGCATCTCTGCAGAGTAACCAGCCAGGAAGTCCTAAGCAGCTAAACGGGCAACAGCCACCTCATATCCCTATTACTACTTCTGCAAAGGTATGCTCCCATCCTCTAATTTAGGAAGAACAATGGTCAACATTTGTAGATGGGCAAAAAATGTTTGTTACTTTTGCAATTCATACAAACTGCAAAAGTTCAAAACTTCACATTCAAATTAGCTAATTGAATATTAGCTAAATTTGAAGACTGGCCTTCATGTACCAAGTGAAAGCCTTTGTGCCTTTGTTCAAAGCTTTGGAGCAGATTTGGAGTGGATTTGGGGGAGTGACAGGTGGTGACAGGGATTCAAACTACGAAGCAAATTCAAAGCCTAGTACATTCAAAGTGGCTCTGTTTGCACGAATGTGATGTTCCATCCCATTTGCTTCAATGCAAAGCAAACAGGAGGGGGAAAAAAATCACACACATCCCTATTAACGTTACCTTCTGGCTGGGTGATAGTCAGGACTCATCTATAGTATGAAAAACTGATTTTAGGTGTTTGGACAAGACGTGTCGTTGAATCCACTGATTATTATTTTATTTAGAGATGGGATTTGGTCTGATTTACCCAGGTTCTACTTATTGATGTCAAACAATCACATGCATTTGAATCTTGGAACAAATTTAATCACATGAGTTAATTAATAAAGGTGGCAGGGTGTTATTGTAGTGATGTGTAGATGTGTAAATTGCAGCTGAATGTTTTGTTCAAAATCCTTTCCTGGATTGGATCCAGTACCAGAACCTCTCCAGGGTACTTCACATTTGAAGTGTTAAGATGTGCAGTACTTGGATAGGGACTGCTCAGGACAAAATGCACAAGTACTGATTGTGAGGCTGGCATTTGTATATCAGTAGGTGAAATACTTGCAGGCTCAGCTTGCAAGAGAGTAAATGGTTCCTTCAAGAATATTTTAAAAGAATGTGAGCTTAATGAATACAAATGCCAATTATCTTGTGCATTTTGCCCATAGTCACACCTTCACCTTAAACCTTCTTCAGTTTATTTTCAGGCCTGACTCTTCACACCTTTTCATTTCTATCTGTTTTATTTCCACACTCCATTTGGCCTTTCCTGAACGGAAGGTCCACATATAAAACAGAAATGAAAAAGTATGAGCAGTCAGAGCTGAAGATGGACTGAAGAAGGTTTAAAGTGAAGGTGTCACCACAGCCTTTGTATCCAGCTGATACTCCTCATAGGGATACTTCCTCCTCTTGCAGAGGGAAATTGGACATACCTCTTGCTCTCACATAGGCCATGACTGTGGGTAGTTTGGCTGGCATTCAAATGCATGAATGGGACATCCCTGTCTTATCTCCTCAAAACATAAATTCCTCACTGTGTAGACCTCACTTTTCTTAAATAGCTACTGGTAGATCACCTAAAATGGCTGTCCAATGCTCCACATGGCAACCAATCTGAGGTATTTCTCCCTCCCCCCTCCTTTCTATGGCATCTAGTCAAAACCATCAAGTGATAGCAAGAACCGCCACAAAAAACCAAAGGAGATGAAGCCGAAAGTGAAGAAGCTTAAGTATCACCAGTACATTCCACCAGACCAGAAAGCTGAGAAGTCCCCGCCTCCCATGGATTCGGCCTATGCCAGACTTCTGCAGCAACAGCAACTCTTCTTGCAGCTCCAGATCCTAAGCCAGCAACAGCAGCACCGGCATCAGCAACATTTCAATTATCCTGGGTCACATTCCGCTCAACTGAAGTGAGTTGGTAATGGAAGTACTTCCTACTATAGTTTCACCATGTTATTCCCATTTGACTATAAAACAAGAGATATGTGCCCTATGATCATAGTTCAACTCTTCAGTCAATGCTTAAGTATCTACTGAATTAAAATGAAAGTATTAAAATTAAAACGAACCCCTCACTGAAGGTTACAGTGACCATAACCTGGACTTGATTCTTTCTGTCCTTTAGATTAAAAGGGGAAACTATATTTTTGGTCTAGCATCCCTGGCTTAGAGTTGTCTGTGCCTGGTCTGGATAGTAGCTTTACAAAGATCTGAAGACAGTATGATGTAGTCCTTGCCAGAGATCATTCTTTGTCATTTGTTTAACAACTCCTCTGGTTCTGCAGCGAAATAGGAGGCTCATTGCCCGTACTAGAGTGCTCTGTAAAATTGGTGGATCTATTTTCAAAACAAAACAAAACAAAAAACACCTTCGCTTATTTTTCAAAGCCAAGTTGACTTTGGAAATCAGCCACTTATCCTCTCTGATCCTTCAAACGTTCCTTTTTGAATAAATAAAGTACATTGTAAGCCACTTTGAGTACTTCTTATTAGTTGATGGCCTCTAAATAACTTAAAACTCCAGCTGTCAGGAGAAGGAAGAGTGAGTTTCTTTGCCCTCCTCCTTGTGAAATAAAAATATGAACATCCGAGGGCAACATTTGTGAGACATTTTGCAAGTAGGGTTAAGTAAATTGCTAACAGCCATTACTAATATCAAAGTGTAGAAGGAGCAGTATTTCTAGTGGCAGGATAGTGGTAAGGCATGAGTCGATTTGGCCTCTGGGAATCCAGGGTTTTTTGGGTGTTCAGAGTGGTACAGAATCCATTTGTTTTGCTCTTCTGTCTGTTTCGAAAGCCAGTCTTCTTGATCAAGACTGTGAGTCTGTGGTCACAACCTTCACTTTAAACCTTCTTCAGCCCACCTTCAGATCTGACTGCACACACCTTTTCATTTCTATCCATTTTATTTGTGGACTTTCCATTTAGGAAAGTCCAAATGGAAGGTGGAAAGTCCACAAATAAAATGAATAGAAATGAAAAGGTGTGAGCAGTCAGACCTGAAGATGGACCAAAGAACATTTAAAGGGAAGGTGTGACCATGGCCTGAGTTCTAATTAGGATTTGCTCATGCTCATAACTTTAGTATTACGCATCCTGACAGAGGCTTACATCTGCTCTTAATCTGCTCAAACTGAATTCCATGACAGGTGTTGTCTGGAATTCATAGTAGAGCTGCAATGGCTGTTAAAGATTTCTTTCCCTAAGTCTATACTACCAATGCAGAATAATAGCAATTTTGTAGCACATCAAAACAGGAGGTGCTTGCAAGGGGCTCAGAATACTTTGGTGCCAATTGAAGCTTCTCAAGATCTTAATGGACATGTTTCCAAAGAGCCAGCAAAAGATGCTGGGGGTTCTGCCATACCAAGGTGCCCTCCTGACCTCAATCTGATTTGGCAAGAAGCTTGATGGCTCTGAGTTATTAAACCAAATCCACAGAGGCTGCTGGGAGTGAAGGGTGCCAGAGAGAGAAGGCAAATAGAAATAAGTTTGGATGCTAAGTCCTTAATTCTATCTGCTGAAAAATAATAGAAGCATGGACTGGGAATTCACATTTCTCATCTTTAAAAAAGTTATAGATTAATTAAGCATCCATGGGTCAGATTACACTAAAACCATGGAAAAACTGGATTTCTTACATTTTTTATAAAGAGTCAAAAGTTTTGCCTTTTGTTTTTTAGGCAACCAAATGAGCAAATGCCCAAAACGTCTAGCTCCTCCCCAACAGGTGTCACCAACAGCCCTCTCTCTACTGTGAAGGGAACATTTTCAGGACAATCCTGCCTTTCTTCTCTCAAGCCTGGTCCTCTCCCATCTAATCTGGATGACTTAAAAGTGAGTGTTGTATATAAAACTGGGGGTAAACTGGTGCAGTATTCATGTGCTTCGTGAATATCGCCAAGATGTGGTTTTGAAAGAATTATTTTCTATGAACAACACTGAAAACAAACAGATCCATTACTAACTAGGGATGTGCACAATTTTTTTTATATTCAATTCATATTGAATTGAATGCAAGAAAATTCAAAATCATTTAAATAGATTCCCTTCAACTGTGGTAGGATTTGTATTTGATATGAATGTTCAATCCATATGTATTCCAAACGAATGCATATGAATCCCATACAAAGCCTCACACGAAGCTTCAAATGAATGTATCAAAACATTCCATTTGAATTCAAATATGCCAACATTCGATTTAATTTGAGTGTCCAAATTTGGCCAAATTCGTATGAATTTCAAATTTTATGAATATTCATGCACATCCCTATTGCTAACTACAAAGTACATTGTATCAAAGAAAGACCATGTTTATTAACATATATACCAAAATACTCTTCATCCTTAAGGTCCTAATAAAGAATTTATTCTGTTGAAATCACTTCTCCTTGATTGGAAGTTGCAAATGCATGTACTTTAATCAGGTCACAAATCTGCCTATCGTAATTGTGAACTGTAAACAGTAGGATACAACTTATTTCATTTGCAGGGCAGACTCTGCTGCTAGCTGCCAGACTTTGGTGAAGTCTTCAGTAAAGAGTTGCCATTGTATTTGCCTCAGTTGGCGAGTAATAAGTTCCAATTTTGCAAAGTTCCGGAGAATCTTAGATCAAATATTGATTGTAAGCATTTGGTAGTGTTTCCAGTTTTGAGTTGCTGCAGCCTGGCAGCCAAGGGCTTAAATTTTAACAAATGTTTATTTTTGATCAATAAACTTTCTTTCCAGAACAGCGGAAGAATAAATAGTTTCAGCTTAAAAGTCTGTATTCCTTCAGTGAGTTTCAGTTCTGAAGTGAGACTCTACCATGAAAGAGGCTTATTTTGTTGCCCTCCCATCATAAATGAAAATAAGTATCCTTGGGTGCTTCCTCATTGGCTGCGGAAACCAGTTTAAACAGCCAATAAAGACACATATAAGACACATTAAAACTTACCTTCCACATCGCAGACCTCTTTAGGGACACTTGGAGGTAGCCGCTTCCGCATTCGGGCATGCAAGATCTGTCTCTAAATTGGGTCTCGCCACCAAAAACTGGATCTAAATGAAGACCTAAAAAAAATAGGTCTTCAGTCTGTCCCTTCGCCTGGATCTGTGTGGAAGTAGGACACTGCCACACATGGACAGGAGACGGGACGGATGCCCCTGCGGCCGCCACCTTGGGAGGGGCGGAAGCAGGACGGTCTGCCTCAGAAGCCCCTCCCCCATGTGCCACTCACTGCCGGAAACATGTGGTGACTGGTAGCTGACTGCTCCAGTCCCATGGCTCTGGGGGTGGCGGCGGTGGAGCGGGAATCGGATGACTTTTGGAATGGGTGCCGTGGCTTCCACAGCACCCAGACTGTCTATCCTGCCAGATCTAGCCTCCCCGTGCATGTGCGGATGTGCAAGGGCCCTTCGGATCCGTCCCTATTTGGGACAGATCCTCAGGATCCATTTCTCGGCAACATGTGCAGAAACACCCCTTGATACTCCCTCAGTGCCAACACTTCAGAGAAATGTTTGATGAGATATATGGTTTAGGAGTGTGAGGCAAATTATGAAGGGTTTTTAAGGAGATCTCCTTAATCTGTGTTGAAAGGCTAAATGTATGAGGTTTTGTGAGGAAATAATTCCATTCTGCATCTGTGAATATAGACTTAAACTCCTCTTCCCAAAATGGTCTTAAGCTGAGAACGCAACTCACCTGGTGTTCCAATAATTGTGCATATGTATATAGCCAAGACTATATAGCGAAAACCTTTCCTAATAGTTTTTTCTAGTGGATATTCTGGCTTAGTAAGGAAATGAGCTATCTCTTCTAACAGTGATCTGAGAACATTGGGATCTTTAAGAGTCCCAGCTATATAAAGATTCTGATAAGATTTTCTTTGATAAAATTTCTCCAAAATTCCACAACCAAGACATGGTTAAAACTTATCAGTCAATAATTAAAAATATGCTCTTTCCACACTTGGCCTTGGGGGCCTGCTGTCCGCATGCTTGTGTAGACTACAGTAGAGCCCCTATTCTGAGATATATTCTGGAATAAGGACCTGTACGGAAAGGGCCTTAGTCTCAATTCAAATGCCACATAAAGACATTTGATTTTGAAGGCAAAATATTAATTTAGATTTTTAAAAATATACAGTTTTCTCACCTACCATTTTGAAGGTGAATTGATGTATTTATCAAAGTTCAGATATGGAATCTGTGACTTCACATATGTTAGACACTATGGGTGTTTTTCCACCATCACTAAAAGTACCCATTACGTAATGGCATTTTTGTACCCATTAATAGTGACAGTGGAAAAACACCCTGTATTAGTGTTGTTTCATCATATGTAGGCTTTCATGACTGG
>MTQE01002208.1:45760327-45822353 GCA_014337955.1 Aspidoscelis marmoratus | reverse complement strand
CAATCTCATTCATAGCAGTTCTTGGGCTGTTATGCCACGTGGTGTAATAGCCCCAAAACTACCACAAATGAGATTAATGTTGTTTCTGAGCTAGTTCAGACTCACCAGTTCTTGCCATCAGGATAATTATATAGGCCTGCTCTGCAAGCATATTAACAACCCTGATTTGAGTGTGTGTTTTTACAATAATTTAGTTTTAGGGAGTATAACGTGACAAGTGACAGCAAATGAAATATAGTATAGAAAAGAAGCAAGAACAGCTAAAGCTGCCTCCAGGTGGCAACCCAATGTACCGATAGAAGGCAATAATGTGAGGTGTTGCTTCCACACTATTGCTTTCTTATCCTGACAGCACTGGCCCCAGCACGGTCTTTGCACATTTTGGTCACATGCAATCTGGGTAATTCAGCTGCCTTCAGATTCCTGGATATGCCCATGACTACCTCCATGCATCTGTGTCTGGCTATTTTAGCCTCCCCTTGCTGCCCTGTCCAGAGGTTTGTTGCTAAAAAGCACTATTGCTGGAAAACTTGTAATCAGTGATGGGTTTTCCAGCAATAGTTTTTAGTGATTTTTACTAAGTAGAAAAGCAGGACTCTGGTGGGGTTGCCTACGATATGGGAAGCAGCCCTACTACAGCAGCACCATTATGGTGCTGTTTCTGTCCCGTCTGAATGCATCTTGAGTCGAGATTAATACTGTTATGTCCAGTCTGGTTAATAACATCCACTTTAGGGCTGAATCCACATCTAGCTGACATGCTGCTGTTGGTGTTCAGGTTGAGATCTTGATCAAGTTAGGCTGTCTTGGTTAAAGCAGGTTACTACTGATTCAAACAGCAATCCTGACACTGATTAAACGGCTTTCCTTCTAGGTATCAGAGCTGAGGCAACAGCTCCGAATCAGGGGCCTTCCTGTGTCAGGGACCAAAACAGCCTTGATGGAGCGCCTGCGGCCATTTCAAGAGTGCGGCGGAAGCTCAGTTCCCAACTTCAGTGAAATTACTACTGTCACTTTCCCAGTGACCCCAACGAGTTCTCTATCCACCTACCAGCCCCCGTCTTCAGCCTGCCTTTTATCTAGTGGTTTTTACCACTTTGGTAGCACAAGCTCTACTCCACCCATCTCCCCAGCTTCCTCTGACCTCTCTGTGAGTGGCTCTTTGCCAGACAGTTTCAACGAAGGACCACTGTCTTCTCCACAGTTTGTCTTGAATTCTTCCCCTCTACAAGGTGGGTGCGAAGAAAGCCTACTGGGAGGCATTAATGGAGGTGGCGTTCCGCCTGATGTAGAGAGGGTTGACACTGAGAAAGACAAAATGCTGGTGGAAAAGCAAAAGGTCATCAACGAGTTAACCTGGAAATTGCAGCAAGAACAAAGGCAAGTGGAAGAACTGAGGATGCAGCTCCAGAAACGCAAAAGGAGCCATGGAGTAGATGAGAAGCAGCCCTCACCGCACTTCTATGGCTTTCCAGTCAAGCAAGAGAACACAGTGTCCAGCTGTCCATTCGCCTCTAAGCAAGTGGCTTTGAAAGGCCAGGCCAGCACCTCTGACACACTGAGTAACTGTGGCACATCTCACCTGCCCCACCTTGTAGGTAGCAACTGCATGGAGTCTTCAGGACAGAATGGTATTCTGTCTTCCACATTCCTAAGTCCACAGTGCTCCCCCCAGCACTCTCCACTAGAGGCAGCAAAGAGTCCACAACACATCAGTCTTCCACCTTCACCAAACAGCCATTACCTCCTCCCTGTGTCCCCTAGCACTCAGGGAGAAGGACGGAGCAGCTCTCCGCAGCCCAACAGCCATCTGTGCACAGCACCGGTGAGGAAACTACTTTTCCTTATTAATGTGTCACTCTATATTTAGGAAAAGGTCGAAGCTTAAATATACAGCATATATTCTACATTTATGTGTTCTAAGATTTTGAATCCAACTACACCTGTTTTAATTTTGCTTCAGTCAATTTTCAGAATGAGGGAAGCCATCAGCAAAGTGACCAGTCATTTGCTTTCCACATTATCTAATTCAAAGATGGATTTTCTGAGTTAAGTAATGCCAAAAGTAAACAACCTATCACTTTACTGAGGTATTATCTCCTTCTGAAAGAGGGCTGGAGCTGTATTAACATTTACGTGTAGATGTGTCCGCTACCAGATGGTCCTCTGAGCCAGTTTGGTGTAGTGGTTAAGGAGCTGGACCTCTTATCTGGGGATACTGGGTTTGATTCCGCCCTCCTCCACAAAGCTAGCTGGGTGACCTTGGGCTAGTCACAGCTCTCTTCTGAGCTCTCACAGCCCCACCTACCTCACAGGGTGTTCTGTTGTGGGGAGAATAATAGAAAAGCTTTGTCAGCAGCTTTGAGCCCCCTTAAATGGGTGAGAAAAGCAGGGTAGAAAAGCCAACTCTTCTTCTTCTTCTTTTCTGTACAACATACCAAATGGTCAAGGATGGTGGGAGTAAAAACTGCAGTCCAGTAAATTCTGGGCAGCCCAGTTGGAGAATTCTGATTTAATCACTGAAGACAGATGAAAGTATTTAGAATTTAAAGGTGTTCTGAGTAATTTTCAGAAGTGGATTAGAGGTCAGTGTAACAGTGTCCAAACTCACACAATACAGTCCAAGCAGCTGGTCTCAGTCTGAGAACTGGCCACATAATTTTCAACCAACTACCCTATTTGAACTATTCTCAGATGCTATGCGTTGCAGTAATCTGAAAACCAGAAATGGAGAATGAGAAATTGTTTTGTCAAGCTGCCTTCACCCAGATAGTGGTCATGGGAGATAGAGACTTGACACCCTGGGAACTCACTTGTGGGGTTCCCCAGGGGTCAATGTTATCTCCCATGTTATTTAATATCTGTATGAAGCCGCTGGGAGAGGTCATCAGGAGATTTGGAGTGAGGTGTCATCAATATGCAGATGATACCCAGCTCTATCTCTCTGGGCCATTTGAATCAAGAGAGGCAGTGGAAGTGCTTAACAGGTGCCTGGAGGTGGCAATGGGCTGGATGAGGGCCAATAAATTGAAGCTGAATCCAGACAAGACAGAGGTGCTATGTGTCACAGTGTCTCGGGTCCATGTAGTTGGGAGACATCCTGTCCTTGAAGAGGTCGGAGTGCCCTGGAAGCTCAGGTGGATGCTGTGGGCAGGAGTGCCTATGCCCAACTACGGCTGGTGCATCAACAGAAACCTTTTTTGGACAGAGATGACTTGGCCACAGTTATCCATGCTCTGGTAACCTCAAGATTGGACTATTGTAATGCACTCTACATGGCACCCTTGAAGATGGTCCAGAAGTTGCAGCTAGTGCAAAATGCAGCCACCAGGGTGTTAACTGGGACAGCTAGCCGGATGCAGCCGGTTTAAGAAGGGCTGCATTGGCTGCCAATTTACTACCGAGCCCAATTTAAGGTGCTAACTCTGACTTATAAGGCCCTAAATGACTTGGGTCCCAAATATCTAAAGGAACACCTTCTCCCATACTGACCTGCCCATGCCCTAAGATCTGCAGGAGAGGCCCTTCTGGTTGTCCCACCGCCTTCAGTAGCAAGGCTGGTGGGCACCCGGGAGAGGGCCTTCTTGGTAATGGCCCCCAGGCTGTGGAATAGTCTTCCCCTTGAGGTGTGTCGGGCTCCTTCTCTGTTTATGTTCAGGAAGGCAGTGAAGATGCACCTCTTTGCTCAGGCCTTTGGATAAATGCCAGCCATGTTTCCCCCACTGTAAACACCACTGTTTTAATTGGTAGTTTTGTTTTTGACATGTTGGATTTTAGGCGCTGTGATGGTTTTTACTGTTTTATTATAGTTTGTTTGATATGATGGATTTTAAGGTTGTTACCTGCCAGAGACCTTCAGGTATAGGGCGGGATAGAAATATAAATAATAAATAAATAAAATGGACCACATTCCACAAACCCTCCCATGTGATTTAGGTTTGCAGCTTAGATTGTATTGGAGCAAAAATCAATATGAAAGTTTCATGTTGACTTGGGCTTGGACACAGCAGTGAATAAGAATACAAAAGTCCTGAAACAGCCTGTGTCTTGAAGGTACAAATTTTTTCTTGTTAAACTCAGTTTACACTCTTTGGGCCTCTGGATTTTTTACCACCCAGTACCACTTTCTCAGGGTGGAATACAGTTAAAAGAATCAACCATATAAAGTAAAAATAGAAGATAAACTTAGGGAAGAAAAAAGAACAAAGAAAAATACCTAGGTACAAGGCAACTCCAAAATAAAGCAATAGAATTGACATTGAGTGTATAGGGTAACAAGAATATTTCACATTACAGAGCTTCAGAAGTGTAATTTTAAGAGAGAAAATGATTCTCACAGGCAGACGATCTCTCAGTCTTCATTTTTCACTTTATCTTCTCGTGTTTTCATCAAAACCATTTCATGGACTGTTGATTTATTCTGTGTACCTGAGACAAGCTAAGGAAGGGGATTGCGGATGCATGCAGACGTTGCCTAATAGAGTGGTTTATAATATATAACTGATTTCCTTTCATGTAGATGCCAACGCAAGGAGGCCAGAAGTATTCCGTTCTGTCTTCCAGCTTTGGCAAATCCAATGCTGCCTTCCCAGACAGGAAGCAGCCACCTCCCTATGCTGATGCTGTGAAGCAGGTAACTGTCTCCTCTTCCTGGACTTTGGCTATACTAGATCGTTCAGCACTATCAAGCAAAAGCTCTTGCAGGACTCAGTGCACAATGGTGCCCATGTTTGATTTTGTGGAAATGGCGTTTATACCATTAACTGGATTTTTTTTTACAGTGCCTGTCATGTAAATACCTCACGTGATTTCAGTGATAAACTTGCTTGACTTGGTGACAGATCAAGTGCTCTGGTGTATGATTTGATTTTGCAATCCTCCATGAAGCCAGCTGGGTGACCTTGGGTTAGTCACAGCTCTCATCTGAGTTCTCAGAGCCCACCTACCTCACATGGTGTCTGGTCTGGAGAGAAAAATAGAAAGCTTTGTCAGCAACATTGAATCCCCTTAAAATGGGTGAGAAAAGCAGGGTAGAAAAGCCAACTCTTCTTCAACACTTCTTCTTTACATTGAATGAATAGTTCATGAGTAGCCTGCACAGTGAGACTAAGGCTACATTTAAACATCAGTTACTTATTATTTGGATATTCCAGAATAAACTATGGATATTCCAGAATATCCAAATACTGCTATAAGTGATGTCTGGATGCAGCTTAATTTGATCCTGTGCAATGGATGTGCTTATTATCTATGGTGACACTAGTGTCATGGGTCACACCTTCACTTTAAACCTTCTTCAGTCCCATCTTTAGGTCTTGACTGCTCACACCTTTTCATTTCTATGGGCGCGTCTCCATGGTCTCTTTTTGCTTCTCTCTTGTGTCAGATTTTTAAAATGTGGGTTGTAATTCAAAATAAAGCATCCCCATGTGGTTTGGGGCCACACAGATTTAAAACATACTTTCCTGTCTCCATGCAAACCGCTTTTTGTGAGTCCACATCTTTTTCTCCCCACCCTCACCCCCCCGCCCGCTCACTGCAGAGATGAAAGGTAAAAACCTCAATTGAAACTCCAGAACGCAAAATCACCCCTTTACTTGGCTGCCAAGAGTTCAAAGTAGTTACTAAAAGCAGCTCACTCTCTCCATAACTAATGCTTGCAACATAGTTACAAGCAAAACTGAAAGCAAGCTCCCTTCTGCTGTCAAATACAGCTGCCTGCCTTCATGTAACGGCCCCTTAGCGCAAAACCAGACCTATGAAGTGAAACCTAGTTCCAGTATACTAAGTTTCCAGCAGTACCAGTTTCCCAACTTCCTCTGCTTTGTTTTCTGTTGCAGCAAATGACCCGAAGCCAGCAGATGGATGAATTGTTGGATGTGCTTATTGAAACTGGAGGTAGGTAATGCTCATAGGATAAGGCTCCTGGGTGCGATCAAAGGAAACAGGGCTGCATCCAGACTTGGGTCAAAGGAGTGCAGCTTTCTTTTTCCTGCTGCAGCAGTGCAGAATCCAGTTGAAGGGTGCGAAGTAAAAAGGTGCTGATCAATCAGCATATTTTTTACTTCGCTTTTTCAGGGACATGTTGTGCCCTTGCTGCAGGCAATGGTGCGTCCTGTCTGAATGATGGGAAGCCGCTTTGAAAGGATAGCATAGCTTCCAATCGCCCTGTCAGGATGACCGGAAATGACTGTGCTGTCCCTGTGTGGCTGCCGATCGTCAGGTCTGAGTTACCGGAAGCGGCTTCGGCAGGATGGCACAGTATAAGGTAAGTCTGCAAGCACCCCAGGTCTTGTATTGGCCAAAGAGACAATTGTGTGCTTGCTGCCAGTAGAGATTGTAATCCCTAAGCAGTCTCTTTGTTAAATTTTAGAGAACTCACCCTGTACACAATACACTGGTAAGCAGTACTTAAGCCTTCTCAAGACATGCTTTCGATGTAGCTTACATGTTGTGTGTGTTTTTAAACAGTAAGGGAAAAGGACAAAAGTACAGTAAGCACCACGCTTTTATCAATTACTGTGTTGTTGGTGTACAGTATAAGCCTAAGTTAGTCAACACATTTTGGGTAAATGCAAAAAACTGAAAACAAATCTAAAGGCATGGTCATGGAGTCAAGGCCAAGTCCTAGTTACTATATGGACACATCCATACACTTTTTTTTTGCCAGGAAGAGAAGTGTTTTGCCTTGATTTTCTTCCAGGGAGATTCTGGGATCAAACCTATGATCCACTTCATGGCCACTCTAAATATATATATGATACACTAACTTAAAAGATACAACAAAGATGTCTGTGTGTGAGCAGGTTATTCTTTAAAACAGAGAAAGTCATTACAGCTGGGGAGGAAAGGCAGCAAAATCCTCGATCCCTTAGTAGATTTTTCACTTTTCCAAATTCTTTCTTCCTAACTAGTCATAAGGACAGAAGTTGTAAACAAAAGGGAGAATTCCCAAGTTGATATTTTGTCATGTACCTGGTGGAGTTCTTGTACAGAGTAGAAACATGTACACTTTTGCCTCCTGTAACAAGTTTTTAAAGTTTGACTTGTTTTTTGTAATTGGTAAAATACTTTTAAAAAGTAGTTGTAGTCTATGGCAGACTGCATTTGAAACAGTAGCCACTAGATGTCAGTGCAGTACAAAGTAACACAATGGTTTTAGGATGAGAACTCTAAGCACAACATATACTGTGACCTGTGAGCCTTGTGTAGTACCAGTAGTAGCAAGAATTTCTTCCTGTTGCATAGCAGAATTTAGCAAAAACAATGTACAGTCTTAATGATTGTTCTCCACAAAGCTCTTTGGATCTTGCCAGTGCAATCAACCAGCACTGTATCACAAGTCACAATTCTATTGGTTCTGTTCTCCAGCCGCAGCAAAATTTTACTAGAAGCATTCAACTTGCTAATTAGTATGCAAAACATATGCTGTAGTGTTAGGATGCGTAACTCCCTTCATGCCTAAATACTGCTCATCTGCTGGATGTCTTCTTCATGGCTGTACATTAAAAGTCAAATCAATATCAGGCGATGACATTTCTTGCCAGTGCTTGATGAGGCTAAAAAGTGATGTTCAATACTATTCAGCAAGCCAAACTGGTTTGGGGAATCACTGGTTTGGGGTAACCAAGAATTGCTCCTTTTAGCATCTTTGAGCACAAGCAAAAGTGCACCTGCTTAATACTTCCTCCACTTCTTTATTGGACTTCCATACAGAAACCAAGCTGGTAGGCAGTATTTTCAGGTGTACTTCCAAAACAGATTGGGAGACACTGCATGATATAGTTTTCTACGCAAGTTCCCATTTGCTCCAGCACAGTCTGGATGCCTCCACTCAGCCTTTCCTTTAATCTGAAAAAGAGTTGCTCTGGATTCGTGGCAGACCATCCGCTTCTCTTGCACAAGACCTTGGGTTTGGTCCCGTCTCTCCCTCAAAGCAGTGCCAAAACAATTATCTTACTATCTTTGCCCCCCAAAAAGTCCTGCGTATATTCTCCAATCTTTGTGACCATTTATTTCTGATTTCACATCAAGAAGTACGTGAATTGATATGTTCTCTCGCTTGAATTCTACCTTTTTCTTGTATTTAGATTTTTTTTAAAATGTCTATTTCAATTTCTGATTCTTCTATGTCTCCCCCTGTCTTAATCTTCTCCCACCATGCCGTGGTACTCAGTGGCTCAGGACGGAGGTGGCATGTGGCAGCACAACTAGAAGTCTCTCATCCTTCTCAGTTTTGATCTGGGGCCCTTTGGGGGCATATTAAAAAACAACAACAGCCTTTCATTTGTGCTCCTGCAGCCCTGATCCACAGGCCCTGGCTGCACCCAGACGATCTCATTAAGGCCTGCTTAAGACACCAAGATAATGTCTCGGGGAAGAATGGTCATTTTCACAACCCATCCCCAGCTTTCTTCTCACTACTGTTTGCCTCACTGGGTTTTGTTTTCAGTTTGAAGAAAAAAATAGATATGCTGAAATTTAAAAAAAACAAACCACTGGCATCTGATTCAACAAAACAATGTCTGGATTTTTATTACTGGAAGTTGCTTTATTTATTTATTTATTTATTTATTTATTTATTTATTTATTTATTTATTTATTTATTTATTTATTTATTTATTTATTTATATTTCTATCCTGCCCCATACCCAGAGGTCTCTGGGCGGATGACAGCAGATTAAAATATAATATACATTAAAAGACATTAAAAGTTCAACAAATATAAAACAATATACAATATATTTAAAATGATAGTGTCTGTACTGGTGGGAAACATAAACAGCTCAGCCAAAGGCCAGGGTAAAGAGGTGCGTCTTCACTGCCCTCCTAAATGTATCTAAGGAGGGGGCATGATGCACCTTGAAGGGGGAGGCTATTCCATTGTCTGGGGGCCATCACAGAAAAGGCTCTCTCCCGGGTGCCCACCAGTCTTTCAGGCTGCAGCGCACCACTGCTGCTGCCCTGCTTGTTCGGCTTCCCACTGAGCAACTGTGGCACTCCTGAGGCATAGGAAGTAGGAATGATGGGCGAGCGAGCGAGTGAGCCCTGCCCTCTCCCTCCTCCTTTTCGGCTGCTGCTGCGCCGCTGCCACCGTGCTCCACTTTTTAAAATGGAATTCTTAAAAAGGGGAATGCGCATAATGCGCGTTTGCATCCGTTTTTGTTAATTCCGCTTTAAATGACCTAAGTGGGATCATGGCCATTAAGTGCATTCCTTTTCTGCCAGTTTGTCTAGATACTATGAAATGTCATCTGTTCAAATAAAGGTAGGGTGTGGCAGTTTCATATAAAAAGCAAAACTATAACCTATTTCTTGGGAGTGCTCCAGTCATCACCTGACATGGTAGTAGCGTATCAGGGTATTAAAGGCGTCAGTAGACACCAAGTTGCTAAAAATTCTGCAGTATTTTAAAGCAGTGAAACAATGAATGGTTGAATGAATGAATGAATGAATGAATGAATGAATGAATGAATGAATGAATGGGTTAATAATAAAGTTGATTTTATCTTTTTTGATCTGCGAATAGAAATGCCTGCGAATGCCAAAGATGACCGCCCTTGTCTTCAGAAGGTGCCTCAGATAACAGTGTCATCAGGAACCTCTAGTACATCCTCACTTCTTAAGGGATCAGCTTCATTTGAGCATGGATCCTCAGGTCAGATGCCCTTCGAACATTGCCCTAGTAGTGACAGTCATCTGGAAATATTGCTAAATTCCCACAGTCCTCTGGGACGGTCAAGTGAAATCGCCCTCCTGAAAGTGAGTGAAGAGCCTCACTTTGAAGGAGGAATAGAAGGATTTTCTGGTAAAGCTGCAGATGAACTGCTTACACCCCACGAGATCCTGCCAACTCCCCTCTCACCCATGGAGACTCAGCTGTCTCCTTCTTCTGGTGAAGGATCTGGTTTGCACATGAGCTTCACAGAGTCTCCTTGGGAAACAATGGAATGGCTGGATCTTACTCCACCTAGCTCAGCCAATGGGTTTGGTTCCCTCACTAGCACAGGGCCCAGCATCTTTAATATTGATTTCTTAGATGTTACTGATCTCAACTTGAATAGCACCATGGACCTTCACTTACAGCAGTGGTGAAAAAAACAAACCGTTATGAGTGGGAATGAAGCTAGTCACAAATGGATTTCCATAAAGGAATTGAAAGACTATGACAAAGAGCTCTGGTACTAGCCAGGGAGAAGAAACTGGAGTCACTTTTCCCATAATGCATTGCAGCATTGCAAACAAAACCACCAAATAATTGTCCCTGTTACCAACAAGAGTACACCTCTAGCACAAGACCGTCTGTCTCTTCCACAATAAGCAAAGCAAGCTCCAGGAATTTTAACTGAAGATACTAGTTCCCAAATCTCTTCCAAGGAAAAGCCATTCCTCAATTGAACTGTGTCAGGTATGCACCAATCGGTAACATTCCCTAATACCATCTATCCTTCTTAAGTTTATACTACCTAGTTTTGAGAAATACTCCAACTTAGTAGCAACTCCTGGCCCACTTTGGGAGCTAACATCTTTCATCTTTATCTTTTGCTGCTGCTGCTGCTACTTTTTAGAAGCAGCTTGCTGAGAAGCATTCTTCAAATAATTATGGAGGGGCTGCACCAATTATTTCCCACTCTGTGATGTGCCTCCGGTTTCTCATTTTTACAGCACTTGTAGTAGAACCTTAGACCAGATGATGATGATGATTTAAAGAGGAGGAGAGTATCAAAATGAGAAGTCTTACAGCAAATATGAATTGGGGATGGAATTCCTCCAATAGATAACACTTCTGTTTTAAACATTCCTTATTTAATAAGTATTTTGCTTGTTTCTTTTTTTTTTTACCACATTAAAAAACATATAATTTGACATACTCTAGAACATTTCAGCACAACTGCCATCATTACATTTTTAAACGTTTTCCATAAAAATAAATAAATTGTAGAATTCATAGCCTGTCTGTTGACAACACACCTTGCAAGTAACAAGAGTAATCATCAGTAAACAAAGAAGGATTTACCAAATATTCTACGCTCACCCACTCCAAGGAGGGCTTCTAGTAGAAATGTCTAGTCAGATTACACTGATTACATCTGTCTGTGAAAGGGAGTCAAGATTTGCTGTCTGTGTTTCTAGATGGTATTTTCTTTCTCACTCTGATAAGTGTTTTACACATCAGTGACTGACTTCTAGCCATCATGTTGCTGCTTTGAGATAAAAACACCCTCCAGTTCTGCAGTTCAGAACAATAGGATGGCGCTGCTCTAATAACTGGCATTTTAGTCATCAGCCATGGCTACCTAAAGATACAAAAAAATTAAAGATACCTATTTCACAGAGGGGGAGTTAGGGTAAAACAATTTCCAAATAACCCCCAGTTGGAAGCTGGAAAACGGCACAGATAAATACTCAACATTAAGAATTAGAGAGTTGCTAAGAAATCATTCCATGCTGCAGATAGGGTACGTGAACAGGATAGCCATGGTGGCTGTCCCAGCTAAAATATCACAACTTTTGTTTGTTTTTTCCTTTAGCATTAATAAGCCCCTTTCCCTAACCCAGAGGACCGTAGGACACAGTTGGGCTTAAAAAGTTTGTACGTGATGTCACATAGGATTGCAACTTAATTCATAATGATATAACTTTGGCGAAGGAGAGTAATATTAGAACCAAAAACAATTGATGCCCTCGGTACTGTACAAAAGAATTTGGAGAAATATTTTAGCATGCTAGGTATTGACAGAACTTCCATTCATCAGTACAAAAGGCAGCACTACTTAGAACTGAAAGTGTTTTGCAAAGGTACTTGTAATTATTTCAGATCCTTAGGAAAGATCTGATAATGATGAGTACCAAACTGTAATGATAGCTCTTTACCAAATCTTTCCAGTTGTATTTATCCCATTCATGGAAGTGTAGTAAGAGGAAGAATGAAGTTTAAGTTAAGGGCCTGTTCAAACTTGGCCTTATTCTGGAATATATTCCAGAATAGGGGCCTGCTGTCCATATGCTGGTGCAATCTATAGCAGGCCCCGGATGAGGCCTGCCAGAGTATGCATTAGCATGCTGACAACAAACCCCTATCCTAAGATATATACCAAAATACGGCCAAGTGCTAAGATGCCCTAAATTCTGTGACCAATTAATTTAGCTAATTTTGGGGCCTCTTCGCACTTTGGTTCCCCTTCGATGGAGGTCTTCAAGCAGAGACTGGACGGCCATCTGTCTGAGATGGTTTAGGTGATCCTGCCTTGAGCAGGGGGGTGGACTCGATGACCCAGGAGGTCCCCTCCAACTCTACCATTCTATGATTCTATGATTCTATGAAAGACTAGGGATGTTCCGAGACAGAGCATTCACATTGCGAGGATCGGCTTCTATACCAGAAACAGCTCTATGCATGACAGATTGTTTCCCCAGACTGGATAGCTGTAGAGCTCTACAACTATACTAACCACCAGCTAGGATAGCCAGGCATGCTCCATTCACACCTCTTCCGGGCAAATGTGCAGCAGGGCAGGGCAGGCACAGTTGTGTGCTGCATCACCTAGTCACTGTGGCAACAGTGCCACTCATGCCATTGCTGGGGCAAGGTGATTACATTTAGACAGAGCTTGGGGAAGCACTTGGTAAGTTTGGAATTAATCGGGCAGCACAAAATGCAGATGCCCAAACTATTCTAGATGTGTGCTGGCCATAGCAACTAATAAAGGTGCAAATAAGCCCCAACTTCAGCTAGACCGTATATTTAAAAACCAACCGAGGTTAATTTAATTTTTTAAAAGGTCTATAAATTTAGCTGATGCACCTAACTGCCTCAAGCCTTAATGTCCCTTGAGCTGAGTTCCAAACTGTCAAGTTGACTATCAGTCTAGTGAAGCAGAAATTATCCTCCCATCTTTTGCCTGATGTTTCACACGCCCAGCTTCCAAATGCAATGAGTGTTCAAAGAGCTGCGCAGAGTGACGGAAAACATTCAGCAGAAATAACACAATAAAAAGTATCTTATCACAAAATTAGACATTTAATGTTCCAAGTATAAAGCAAGAGTTCTACTATTTAATTCTGGAGATTTAGAAAGTCTAAATGAAGTGAAAGAAATGGTCAGAAAACTGGCTGAGAATTCACATGTGCAAAGGTTGTCTGTACAGGTGTGCAAAACTCTCAAGCTTTAATATGAAAATAGCATTTTATTTAGAGTGGTTTTATTCCACTATTTAAAAATGGCATTTTGGAGGCCTGTTTTTCACCTGCAAACTGGCAATGGAGGGATTTTTAAATTTATGATTATTTTTAAAATAGCTCTATTAGTTGATAGTAACACCTCTCATATCAGATTCTCCATGTTTTGTCCATTAGAACTGCTGGTTCATCTAGATGTTCCAGGGAAATCATTTCATAAAAATATCCACATCTAGAGTTAAATAAAAAAGAGGACAGAGTTACTATAACTATATAATCTGTACAAAAGAGGATTTCCTCTTTTATACAACTGTTAAAGGCACATGTCTAAACACATGATGGCTTGAAACAGCATAAGGAAACCAATGCTACACACCCAAGAGTAAAGACCTTTCTGCACTTGGCCTTATTCTGGAATATATCTTGGGAAAGAGACCTGTTGTCCACATTCCATAGTCTCACTTGCATGAAGACAGCAGGCCCTGTTCCAGGATATATTCCAGAATAAGACCAAGTGTAGAAAGGCCCTAAGTCTACCATTTGATATGGTACTTACCATGTTTGATTTTAAAGCAGGATGTCAAATTAACACCAGTTACTCCCTTTAGGGAACCTCCTAATTTAAACTGAGATCCTATAGTGCCAGCAGGAATATGATTACATCCTAAAAGATTTGTATGCTGGATCATAAATGACCACCAAACTACTACTGGAATGCTCATGTCTGTTATTAGTAATAGTATTGCTTTAAACATTGGTTATAACAAAAGGATTACAATGTCCTGTTATCATACAAAGTACACTGCATAAAGGCTTTTAGGCTACCTGGGATGTACCTGGACCTACAAAATCACAATGACCCAGCCCAGAGGCATTAACAAAAATCAGCTAAGTTGCTAACTAGCCAGTTGATGTACTCCTGAAGGGGGCTGAGTGTCACAACATTTGAATGTGCTAAACCAAATTGAGACAGAATACACAAGGGTTCCCAGAACTGCAGACTATACTTACCCACAAGCAAAAAGATGTTGCCCTGATAATGCCTTTGTCACTAACTGAAGCTTTGTGAAAAAGCAGAAACTGGCAAAGTTGATGGGAACTGACTTTTAGAAAGAAAGAAAAAATGCAACCAGGAAGAAGCAAAGGTCCTCCCGTACAAATTCAAGGCTATGTTAAAATTCTCAATAGTGTGCTGCTGTAAGAGGAATGCATCTTGGTAAGATAGAGCCTTGCTCATACATTCCCTACTGTTCTGGGAAGAACTTAATCTATGAAGAAGTAAAAATCCAGTTGCATTTTAGATTCAGACATAACAAAAGGGAAGCCTCAGAGAAACAGTATGTGGCCCTTGTGTTCCCAAACTTTCTCTAATCCATGGGACGTTCATGAGGGGAAGGGGCAGACTGGTGTGTGAACAGTCCCAGTTAAAGCCTCCTCTAACCCACCTCAGAGGTGCCTTTTTGCTGTGTCTGATCACAGCCTTAGTTGAGTTCAATCAGCTACCTGTATGAGCAGAAGACGGTATTTTTAACCTTTTTCCTTTTCCATTCCACATTAGGGAACACAGCTCACCCTATAAGTGCCATGTCATGGGAACATTTAGCAGTACCTAATGTACTAGTATATGTCCCAAATCCTTCAACACAAGGCAGCAGGGACTACTTCAAACCATTTTTTAAAAGTTAGAAAGCTGCACCCAAATACTGCTTCCAAAACTACTTTTGCAGAAGGAGGAACACATGGGCCAGATCGGCAGACATTGTATCCTCTCTGCAGATGACTTTTGAAGAAGCTTGACAGTTCATAGCATGAAGACACAAACATGGAACTCCCATGTCTGTATAAACCAGTCAGGCCCAGGAAGGAGGAGCCACAGTTGGAATACGTTAGCAAGATTGGCAAATAAAGAGGTCTACCCTATCATATCCAGTTAACCTTTCCTTGAGCTGTTCTTATGGTGAAAATTAATATAAGTGTAACATACACTGAACAACAGGAAAATAAAACTTGATACGGAGAATGTGGTAACTTAATAAATCCAATTCTCACAAAGGCCACACAGAGAATTGCCATCACGTTTACACATCCATGGCTATGATGTGGTTTGGTTTTAAAAATGATGTACCTCCACTGCATTTTGTCCATGGTACTGAGTTCCAAATATGGACAGAGAAAGAAGTGCAAGCATGTCATTGGATGCAATATTTATACAAAACCACCTTTTCTTTTTAAATGTCTGGGTCATTCAGGTACTTTTGTTTAGTAACTTCCAGGTTTTTTTAAAGAGCATTGACAAAAATGTGATGATCCAAGCTAAATGAACATGGTGCTCAATTGACAGTAGCCAGAAAAGGTCCAGCAGGGGAGGAAAGGGTTTAAACGTTGGAGCTAATGTGTTTTTTTATGGAAGCATGGATATTTGAATATTTCCATCCTTTTTTTTTTCTTTTAAGAGAGGCAAAAATAGCATTCTAGTACAAAAGGTTTTTTACTTCCAAGGTGCTGACAAAATGGGAAAAATAATATTGCTGATGTAACACAAGAGATGGACAATAGTTTACCCAGAACTATATATTTAGGGAAAACCTATAAAAGCCTTCTGCTGACATCATGTAGATAACCTGAGCAAGTAAGCAAGCAAAGTTCTACAGCAAACATCTAGTATGAAAAGTACAGTACTAACAATCCCTTCCACCTGCCAGTACCCCAACAAACAGTTTTCTTCTCTTTTTAAATGAACCTGGCATAGCACACACACCCTCCAAGCTGGATTGATACTCATTCCTCTGGGCATTTCTCCTCACAGTCTGCACTATGGGACAACCAACCTCACTGCCCCATTTGGTTCCTCCCTTGTGTCAGCCGCCCGCACAGGAGTTCCCATCTACAGTATTATTGTGTATAGGATGCCATACAGCATGAGATCCACGTCCATACACCTTTATGGCCTTAGCCACTGCTTTTTTCCCCTGCATTTCTCATCATGGACCATCTACAGTGGGACAGCGGAATGAAAACCTGGAGAACAGCTATGAATCCAGAGACAGAAAGGAGGAGCTAGTTCTTCTAAGTTATTTGGGTGCACAGCAGTATTAATAAACCTTGGTTTAGTTTTGTCCTTGGGCCTAACCATTGTCTAAGACTCATCAAGAGTAAATATTACAAGCCAAAGGTTGCTACAAAAATAATTACCAAAGAACTTTATTTAACATTTCTGTTACTGGAAGGAGAATTTGTTGGAAATCAAAGCAACACAGGAAGGACTCTGTGCCGTCAATGTAAAGAAAACTCTTGCCTCATGAAAGTGACTAAGGTCAGAAGCTTAAGAAAGAAGTGAATTAATGGCTGCCTTTAACATTGCTGCATGTTGTATAAAAACTTTTATGTATTTGTAAGGCCACTATTTAAAGCATGATTTTTCTATTGTACAAATGTTCACAGTGCACTGGTAGAATAGAATAATCCTTCACGTGCTTGTTTTCATTTTGTAACTGCAAAAAAGTTAGAAGTCATTCCATTGAGACTTTAGCACTTGAATCCAGGGTAGTTTTAGGTACTACACTGCTAAGGAGGATAAATCCCTGTTCCACTTAATTAAGTGCAGGGAATTAACTATTAAAAAGACCACACTGTAAATAAATGCACTGCCTTACCTCTGTGACCAACACTGCAATACTTATTAAAAAAAGACTACCTGACTGTGATATCATACTCTTGTTTTGCAGTTTATTGTTACATTAATCTAATGATGCAGGATCAATCTTCTTACACTGATGTACATTTCTTTATTCCTTTACTCAAAGAGTTCTAGGTGCAATAATGCGTTTGACATTTCTCTTCTGCAAATCATTTTGGGCAAAGTGCCAGACCAGGGAACATTAACTTACCTAGTAAGCTTCACATCCTAGGAGTGATTTGAAGACAAATAAAATATAACTGGCAATGCAGTCAAGTCAGGTTAGTTATGTGACTGTAAGGGAAGCACCTGTATTTTCTCCCTTGAGTCAGCTTAGAAATCTTTTATTATAAACTCTGTTCCTCCAACAGGGCAAAGGATATCCACGTCCTGGAGAGTATAGGCGGACCCCCGTATACGTGGGTTCTAGGCCCCACTGCGGATAACGTAAACAGCGGATAATAGCAAATGCTGGAAAATGCACTCCATTTCTCAGAATTCCAATGAAATCCCATGGGAAACTGAAATGGGATAAATGGATACAGAGGTCTGACTGTATGAGAAAAATGATTTCATTCTCAGGGGATTAACCAATTTCAAATTAAAAATGTACACAGTCTGACAAATTAAAAAGGTCAAATAAAGCCAAAATGAGGCATAACGTACTGGACAGAATGTCAGAATCAAGACTAAATTATAAACTAATAATGTTGTGATTCTCAGAAGCTAATTGTAAGCTGTATCAGCAGGACCATTAAACACAATGTGTAAGGTAGAAGTCAGCCATTCAAACTGCATTCCTACCAAATCCTGTCTGTAACCCTGGAAGCAAAGAGAACGGATTGTGTCCAACTGCGTGTTCCTCGCACAGGGACAATGTTCTTTGATCTAGCAGAGGTTTCGAGAGAGAAGAGGGCAATTTTTGCCAATTAGTTTTTACTCTGAAGCCTGTTAACAGAGGCAGGAGACAATTTAGAACAAGACAAGTGACTGGAAATCAGCAAAATTTCAACTTCTTCCTATTTCTCTCAGCATAGGATACATCTGTTAATACAGCCCACAAACCAAGAGAATTGGTTCAATGAATCTAGAAATCATTTAGGCCACATCTCCACACAGCTTTCAAACTGGCTCGGAGGTACACTGAAGTCTTCCCATCTCCATAGCACCCCATGTCAAACAGCATGTGGAAGGATTGCAATCTCCTTCCAATTTGAGAAAAACTTGGTGTCTGAAAAGCAGCCATTGATGCCGCTACTTCCGCCAAGATGGGGGACTTTCCTGCAGTGAAACATACCACACTTCCATGATGGCTGCCTGTGCATAGAGGCCCTTGAGATTCTAGCAGTATAAGGAGGAGTTGCAGCCATCTATTTTGGTTGTTCTTGGAAGTATCAATAGAGAACCTTGACCTGAAGATGTTGCCATTTTGCATTACAATTAGCATTTACTGATTTGCCCATTGTGTGACTGACCTCATAACAATAATAACAAGATTATACTTGTATCCTTGATTTATTACAACTGACCTGCAGGCAGAAAAAAAAATAGAACTATTACATTAACACTTTGATCCATGTAGAATATTTTAAATAGTAGAGGAGGAAGTCAAATCAGAAGAGGATAAAATAGTTGGAAGCTCTTAGAATCCATCATGTTATCTAACTCCATTTTACTTACAGACAATAAGGCAATATCCCCGCACATCAGCCTCTCAATAACCCTTTATACATTTTTCTATGATACAAGAAAAAAAATTAACCAGAGCTCACAATGTACAGTTCTTACACTATTTTCACAGCTTCCGAACACTATACATCTTTATAAACATACACTGTAATATAAATGCTGCACCCTTAATATTTTAAAAATCTATGATTAATATGCTAGAACTCTCCATATTTCTCTTCCACTCTCTTGCCTTCAGTCACCCACTGAGCCTGAAAGGGCAAGGTACCTGCATTTCCTGGCTGAATGAATGCACAAAACTGGGAAAAGGACCAGGACAACTATTTCATTGCTTGCAGCCACAACAAAGCATATCGAGGAGGCTGGAAGAATGTGGAGAAAGTTCAGAATAGTGGAACTGGTCAAACAAGGAAGAATTGCTGCTTACACTACCATTGGTCAATGAGGTAGCTCTCTTGGTTGGTGGTAAGAAAAAGACAACAGCAGCAAGCCCCATCATTCTCTTTGTGCGACGGGACAAAGCTGTGTTCAGTATGGCCTACCCTGCTTTCCCTTAAGCTGCTCTATTGTGATCAAGTATGGTAAAGGGTGCTGCCCTACCACCAGTGCTGAAGTAAGATTGAACTAGCAGGCTGTGCACCTTCCATATGAAGAGTTAACTGGCTACAGCAGTGGGCTTTTGTCATCACAGATCTCAAAGATTTAGTCTTTTAAAGACTATAACAGGAATTGCCTGCTGGAATTCCAATTAATTTTGGGCCTAAAAATACCACCTTATGGTCAGTTGTGACTCAATGGAATATCAACCCATTGTCTAAAGGAAGGGTCTTTTTCTTGAGCTAGTAAAAAAAAAATACAGATTTCCTTCTGTCAAGCACTTCAAATAATTTAATTTTCCAGCTTCCTCAGTCTTTTTTTTTTTAAATAAAAGTCTGGCCATAAATTCTACTGTCTCAGAAAATCTGTAAATTCGCTGATTAGCATCCTTTGAGTACTGGTTTTGGGATTCCAGTTATCTAATATAAGATAACAAGGGAAATCATATTTTATACAGTAAGGATATCAGATATGAAGCAGAAATCCAAGTCATACCTGGAACTCTGTGGAAGGGTTCTAGATTACATGCCTAAAGATGAAGGATAAGTGGATGGAAATGAACCGACAAATATTTGTTGATTAATAATGTAAAATCACTTTTCGCAACTGCAGGCTTTTCAGTGTCCTTTCAACTGCAAAGGTTTAGCCAGCTAATGTGAGTGTGATGAAGTTATAAATCAGGGGTCACAAGCCAGATAAATTCAATTGAATGTTTAATAATTCCTCAGTTCACTTATCTCACGAGGTAACAATTTTTGGACACTAGTTCTACTGAAGAGTGGCTTGCATGGAAAATGAAACAATACATTATTCCCATCTTATGAGTTTGTTAGCCTCTTGCAATGCATTGCAATGCTTTTTTTTTTCTTTTTCTTTTTGGTAAAGAACATAGTCCATTTTACATGATCACTTCTTCTCTTCCCGCAAAAATATGAAGTTCTGCCAAGTCACGCTGTCTTCAAAACATACAGTGTGACTGAAAAGCAACAGAATTTCAAATCAATTCATCTATTGCACTTTGTGAAGAAAAATATATATATTTATATATTATGCCCTCTTAGCCTTTGTTGGGCTCCAGAAGGTAAAAGTAGCTCATTTGGCTGCATAAGTTCCTCTCTCCCCAGGCAGTTGCTTTGTGTTCAGGATTCGACAGTCCAATGCCTAACTTCCTTTTTTTTTTTTTAATTATCTGTAACAATTGGAAGAGTTTGAGAGAATAAAATTATTCCAGTAGCTGCTGAGAAGTCTCCAAGTCTAAAAATTAACTTTAGGTGCTATCCAATCATGGTCAACAAATAAAATGTTACTTATCTCCACAATTCATGAATATGTCCACAAAAAGAGCAAAATGAGGTCTCTCTTTGACCAACACTAACACTGTGTGATCAGGTATTACATGGATGCACTTTATAAGTGACAATAATATACAGACAGAATGGAAGAAAACACCAACATTATTGCACATGGTGTCTGGACGAGAGTTAAAACACTGCAATATGGGGTGAAAATTCTGTACATCTTGCTTTTTTCTCAGCATTTGCACTAAATTTTAATGTAGCAGCAGGATCAATCAACATACATCGGAGAGCTTGGAGTTGCTGGCATTTGATCCAGGATTTTACAAACGTAGCAAGCAACATCCACTGTTCGTTCTTCATACATTAGGATGAAGGGATGTTTCTGAAAAGGGAATAGATACATAGATATATTCTTTCAGTTTTGGAACATGTAAGCATACAATGTGATAAAAATATGCACAATTTGTTGCAAATGATTTCATGTAACTAACATCTCTTCACATAGTAGCAGCATATTGCAATCTGTGCTGTTGCTGCTCTGCAGCTCATTTTGCTATCTGTGAACATTTAGGTAGAGATTAACACACACATACTAATAGCTTGGGAGAATTTGCATTATTGTTCCTCATTAATGTGTCCTTCTGTGGAATAGTCTTGTTCTCACACCAACTGCAATGACCATCACCAACGTAATACAGATTAAACTTTCCAGCTTCAGGCTCCAGAAAGAGAGATTATGCATCACTGTATTCAGACAGGAAATCCACTCCTCTGCCAGTGTCTGGTATATAGCTTTACGGCATGTACGTTAACTAGATTTCAGTTTTAAAAGTTTCCATCACTAACGACCCATGGCTTATTTATCTGGGTGTTCACAGGTTCACGTCAGGTGAATGTTGGCTGATGGAGGCACATGTTGTTGGTGAAAGGCTCACCAAGGGGTGGTATATGGTTCCACAACCAGTTCTTGCTCAGACTGTGCCTGTGCCCAGCCAGATCAGAAAGCCATGGGCCAGCACTGGTCTCCAGGCCCTTACGTCTGTGAACAAAGGCAGGATCCATGAATTTGAGAGAAAGGAGCAAAGTCCATAAAGGAGCATCTGGGGCACAGAATGAGTGTAGCGTCCACATGGACCCATAACTGCCCTGCAGCCATAAGCACCCCTTACAATGCCCTGAGAGCATCGTACATTGGACACCCCTATGAGAGCTCTTTTTCCTGCTTATCTTTGACAGTCCCACCACTGCGGGCCACCACTGCTCAAGGAGACCTGCCTGCCTTCTTGGCAAGCTTCATGGAGTCATCCAACGTACAAAATGGTCCTCCCAAATGTCCCCCAGCTGTCAGAATGGCTGGCAGCAGCAGCAGCAGCAGGCACACGATCACCACAGCTCTCACCTTGATAGAGGGAAGAGTGCCACTTGTGTGGATCTTACCAAAGTTTCCAATGAACCTTACACACTAATCTGGCTAAGCTTAAATGGGCGCTAAACAGTCCTCCTTTGCTCTTGTATTTTGCAAGCATTAGTAAAGCAAACCTCGCCAGCCAAAAGATTAATTCTCTAGTTAAAGAGTGCAGACTGAAAGAAACTAAATACTAAGCACAGCAATGAAGTGAAAAAGCAGCCCAAAGTTTTTTACTTCATACAGACACGGCACCAATCATATTCCAACTGGCAATATTGCTGTGAACAGAGTCTAATTATTTATTGTGCTCATCTTCAACAAAGGAAGCTGAAAGTTCTCATGAAACATTTATTACCCCAATACTCACCAGAAGCTCCTTATACTTTGGCCTTTTGGACTCATCCTTTGTAAGGCTAAAACAAAAAAATGCCAATAAAAACATTAGTGATAGGGGACACTGGCAGAAAATCTTACCAGTTTCAGTTATAAGAAACAGGCTTTACAGGGGTTGCCAACATGATGCCCCAAGTAAACAGTGGTGTCCCTGAGAGTTTCCGGGTCCCCTGCTTATTACATGGGGGAAAGAAGTAACCGAAAGTGGGCAGTGTTTACCGAATGCTCTCAAAGTGGAATTCTGTCATGGGTGACGACAGTGAAGAAGAAGTTAGTTTAGCCCAACTGGAGCAGAAGGTCATGGTTGTACGTGCATTTTTCACAATTACACAGAACACACGATTTTAGCAACTGATGCTTTTACAGAGACCAATGGTAACCTGCTCTACAAACTACTAACTAAATTTATTGTTTTCTTCTCTCTCTTACCAGTAGCATGCTAACTTATTAGTAATCAAAAAGCACTCCTAGTTTGCAAGTAACCATGACATTTCTATATTACCAGACTTCATTCTGAAGTCTATTAGGAAGCTTTTCACCCTGCACACCCCATACAAATGCTGGGCAGGACGAAGCTTCTCAACAGCCTCTATCAGAGTGTTTTTTAAAGTTTTCTTTTTCAAGGCCTCGGCAAAAAGTTACCTCAATATTTTATGAGATTTTATGAATATTTCGAGACACAGCAGTCTCAAAAGATACTACAAGGACATTAATAACTGGGTGTAGAAAATCAGCTAAGGAGTGAGGCAAGTCAGCTATTCTTTTAGATTCAGTACATTGATTTACTCCTGCCACCTTCTAAGAAGAGAAGTGACATCGTTCAACTAAAGCTAATCAGTACCGTTAACAAAGCAAAATCATAACACTACGGTATATTTGAAAACGAAGAATGGGGATGCCAACACACCAGCAGGTGGCAGCAAATCCACACTGTGGGGTTCGGAAGAGTTCCTGGGGAAAACACTGAGGTAACTCTGCTTTAGGGATGTGCGTCAATATTTGAATGCCTTTGAAATTCAGTCGAATTGACCAAATTTCAACATGTGAATTCAAATCAAATGTCCTTAAATGTGAATTTAAAGTTCTGATTCAAATTTCGGATCTATTCATTAGAATTATTCGGACATTCATACGTGTTCATGCATGATGAGTACCTGAAGATCAGCATCTTTCCCGTATCCGTACGCATTTGTATGGATCCATACAGGATGAAAACGGGTTCCATACGGGATAACTACGGGATGCATATGGATATGTATGGACCCGGGGAAGATGCCTATAGGCATCTATGAATGTTGTCGACAATCGTAAGTGCAAATTCAAACGAAAAATTTGAACAAACAGATTCAAATTTGCTTAATTCGAATCGAATTTTGTTAAATTTAAATTTAAAAGATTCAAATTGAATCAACGAGTATTCGATCTGAGTCTAATCGAATCCCGAAAACTGCATCACTCCTACTCTGCTTTAAGTTAGGTTGCATCTCCATTATGCAGCCTTAAATTAGGCCACTTCTATTACTCCCCATGGAGACCAACTGTCCTGAAGGCCTGATTAAGGCACCTTGACTGCATATGGGAGATGCAATCTCATTGACCAAATGACTGTCCTTAAAAATACCATTCCTGTTCTCTCACTTCAGCAATATTAAAAACTTTAAATACAACTTTCATCCTGAAGGGTTTAAGATGATCAACCTACTGAGTACGGTTCCAAATAAATACGGTACTAAGCCCCCAGCAAGCTGTTCAGATAATGTTCTTATCTGCTAACGTGCAAATGTAACAATTAACACTAGTTTCAGCCAGTTTTATCCACAGTACAATGTAGTAACTATGTTACAAAATGGCAAACACAGCCATAAAAACAAATCTATTTAAAATCAGAATGTTACATGCAGATGTACAAACTTCAAGCAATAAGCACCAAAGTTATTTCTTCTTTTTTATTATTATTGTTTCAAATTCTATTGCAGTACATACATCTAAAAAAAACCACAGAGAAACAAAACTAAATGCAGAAAAAAGACAAGAATAAATACATCTGAGTACACATGCAACAACATTAGTATTCATATCCCATCTCCTAAACTCACTACTCTAAATTATCAACCAAGGAGTCAATGCGAACCAGGGTGAGCTACCTCATGCCCTACAGCCGACAGTTTTACCAAGCAACACCAAAAGCTACTCTGTGCTTCCTTTGCTTTATGCACTAGGAACCTGATAAATATGTAAACTTTGTAAGAAAGATCTATGTTGTCTTACAAGTGTGCCCCATGAGCCAATATATCCAAATCTAATACGCAAACATTAAAGGCCTGCACTTTACATTAAACCTTTTCTATACCATATATCCCTGTAAGAATCTGAGGGAAGCTAAGGACCCCCTCGTAGAAAAATATTTTACAATATTATTCTCAAATTTAGTATTTGTGAATGTGAATTTTCAAAGTAAGATAGCACACCCCAGAGTGAGGCATACTTACCACAAGTTGACAAAGTTGATAAAACTTTGGGAGAATTCCCTCTCCTCTGAGTTACTCAGCTGTGGTGGATCTCCTTTGACTACTTGTGTCAGCTGATCAAATACACTATTCCATTTTGGGTAGGGGAATCGTCCGGTTGCCAGTTCATACTAGTGATAGAGAGACAACAAAAACATTCATTCATTCGTTTTTCCTTCTATATTGCCCTATGGTCAATATAAAAACAGACTTGCTATAAGTGTGCCTGACAGGGGAGAAGAAGCAGATTCATCAGCCAATAGCAACAGTAAAGAGGTATGTCTTCATCATATGTCTAAATATCTACACTGAGAGGCTAGACATACCTCAGAAGAGCTGTCATTCCACAGCTTTAAGCTTACCACAGAGAAGGCCCTCTCAACTGCTCTTGCACTTTTAACTATGATAAAGGTGCCACTACTTAGAGGGCCTCTTCTGCTGGATCTTAACTGATGACCAGGTCTACATGGGGGAGGAACTTCTTTATTGATATTTGGGTCCTTATGCAGTCATTACAGCTTTCAAAGTGGCTTTATGGGCAAAACAGAGTGTATTGCAACAGTCCAGTCTGGAGATTACCAGAGCATGGATTACCATAGCAAAGCTATCTCTGTCCAGAAAGGATTGTAGTTCTTTAAAAAGCATGAGTTGGAAGTAACTCCTGGTCACCACTGCCATCAGTGGGAGTGACAAATCCAGTAATATCCCCAAGCTATGCACCTGTTCCTTTCATAGTATAACAACAGCATCAAAATGTCTTTCCACTTCAAAGAGTCAAGAATCAGACAAGTAGCTCTGTCTTGGCTGGATTAAGCTTCAATTTATTGATCCATATCCAGTCCATTACTGCATCCAGGTAACCATCAAGCACCTGAACTACCTCTCTCGATAAAGAGCTGGTGTCATCAACATATTCCTGATGATCTCTCTCTGTGGCTTTAGGTAGAAGTAAAAATGCATAGGGTCTGAGGGACCCATGGGATAACTCCCAGATGAATAAAAATCCTCTATGACAACTCTCTGGTATTATCCTTGGAGATAGTAGAAAAACCACTGGCATACAGTGACTCCAGCTCTCAATTACCAGTTCTGTACAGGATACCATAGTCCTGGTATCAAAAGTTACTGAGACATCCAAGAGAGCAAATTAAGGTCATCAGCTACAACAACCAAACCAGATTCAGTGCCATGACTAGGCTTGAAGCTGGACTGAAATAAGTACAGATGATACATGGGTTGATGAGTCAGCTATGAGGTTCATAGGGACTTCATTCACACTCAGAGGTTGCCCAAAGCACTTTTTTTCTCTAAAGACTACAGGAAGATACAGGAAAGGAACACAATATCCTTATTATCTAACATGAACTTCTTGCAGTTTGCCTCCAATCCAAAACAGTGGTATACAGTCGGACCCCCATATCCACTGACTCAGTAACCACGGTTTCAGTTAACCACAGATTACCAGATCAGCCCCACCCCGTAGGCACCGTTAGGGCAAAGCACACAGAATCGGAAGGCCTATTTCGGCCTCCAGAAGGCCTATTTCGGCCACCATAGAGCACTGGAATAGGCATGTGATGCCACTGGAGCCCGTCCCAAAATGTAAGGGGGTACGTGAAAGGCTTCCAGTGGCATCGCATGCCTATTCCAATGCTCTCCAGAGGCCAAAATAGGCCTTCCATAGACCAGAAAAGCGCTTTCTGTGGTTGCATGACCCAAAAACCTGAAGGCCTGTTCTCAATTATCTACGGTTTCAGGTAACCACAGCAGGAGCCAGAATGTATCCCCAGCGGATGCGGGGGTCCAACTGTATAAGATTTTTATATAACCTTTCAAACTGACTTGAAAAAAGTCCCAATATTGCAAATGGAGACAGAGATAAAACCAAATAAAACTATTGGAGCAATAACAAATCTAGTAAACAAAAATGAAGCCACAAGGTAATCCACAGGCATGCAGCCAAGCCATATCCCTTATAATACAGGCATACGTTACCAGTTTGGCTTATGAGGGCAGGATATACCCAAACAGCTCAGCAAAGGTTACTAAGCTGCTTCTTGAGCAGCCTGATACTTTTTAAAGCTATTTCAACATCAGAGAGTAGGTTACTGATACTACAGTGTCTTGACAACTTTTTGTCCAGCTATGACACCAGCTATGTGATCAGTGTCAATTGTGCCATTTCTGGACAAAATGTTCTTAGGGTACTAGAATAATGGAATCAGAGTGGTACGGACTCTGCCTCAGTTTGATCATTGTTTTATACTGGTTTCTAAACTAAAGACTTCCTTTGTCTTTCCTTAGTGGCAATGCAATATCCATCTTTCAAAAAGAAAAAGAATAGACACTCACAGGGTGTTCCAGCGAAAAACACTACCACTCAGTTTGAAAAAGTTGCACTATTGTGTTCAAGACACAGGGAAGTAAAAGTAAAAGCTGAACTAACAGACGTAGTAGCTTAGAGGTGAAAGCACAAATTGCCTCAGTTGTCTCAGCCAAAGTAACCAATGGCAAGGAAGGATGGCCTATTGGGTGATTTTTTTTCTTTTGAGACACTGACAAAGTGATGACAATTTTTGTTCATCCTGCCTGATTTCTGATATTTATTGATTTTAATAAACTGTAATGCAGCATGAACCTGGAGTTGCCAAACTGTCCATGGCACTGTCTAGCAGATAATGTTACCACTAGATACTTAGGGTGGTGTCCCTTCGTACATTTAAGAATCTATGCCAGCCAAATGTGTTTCGTTTTGGCAAAGAAAGCCCTAAACAACATGGGACAAGGGTACTTGATCAACTACTTCCCCTACTACTGACCTGGAAGGTAACCAAGATCAGCTACAGAGTTCCTGTTTTGGGTTCCTCAGGTTCATGAGTGACACTTTGTGGTTACCCAGGGCCAGGTACTCCCTGTACTGGCACCCATGATTTAGTATGCTCTGCCCTCTGAAATTCATGGGACATCTATATTACCAACTTTCAGAAGCCTACTGAAGACATGTCTCTTTACCCAGGACACCCCAAAGTGAATGGCTCCTTCTCACCTAGTGTTCATTTTTAATTGTGTTTTTATTGACTTGTAATAGATTTTAAATGGGTTAGGGTATTAGTTCTGATTTTTCTGTGTTCTGTTTTTGCCTGTAAACTACCTCAGGATCCCAAGATGGAAAGCTGTATGTAGTATTTTTAACAAACAAACTTGGATCAGAAGACCCTTTTCTAGGATTTCTTCACTGAGCCAGATAGGAGGGTAGGTCTGTGAGGAAATCAACAATAAAATCTTCTAGCTTAAAGCAAGTCTCTTCCTAGTGTTATCTCATAACACAAATAAGTTACAGTACCTATACAGCTGAATAAGCACAACAGTGCAGTAAAAAAACAAAGTGTTAGGCCTGGTAATCAAAGCAGCTATGCAAGTTTTGTCGCCTGAATATTAGCAATCTAGTCTTCATATCTCTCAAGTTCCAAAGCTGATTCACAAGCTGCTTTTAAAGTCTTATCTAAAGCAGAATACAAAGCTCTAAACGTTCGCACTTACCAACGTAATACCTAAGCTCCAGACATCAGAACGGACATCATATCCTTGCCTTGATGCACTGGGGTCTATCCTCTCTGGCTAAAACAACAAGGAAGAACCCACATTAGGTAAGATAAAAAAAATCTGAGGTACAGAGCCAAATATTTCTAACTGCAACTGGCCCTTGTCTAGGCATAACACAATGCAGGACTATGTAATCCAAGTTATTACCACATGAATTATGCAGCTCTAAATACATTTGTTCATTTTATGTCATTCATCACACATTGGCTTACTATGGGAACATGCAAAAATTGTCAGAGCCCAAATTGCTTAGAATGTTAACATGATATTAGGAAGAAGAAGAGCTGGCTTTTCTACCCTGCTTTTCTCACCCATTTAGAGGGACTCAAAGCGACTGACATATCTTCCTGTTCATCTCCCCACAACAGACACCCTGTGAGGTAGGTGAGGCTGTGATTGCTCAGAAACAGCTGTGACTAGCCCAAGGTCACCTAGCTGGCTTTGTGAAGGAGTGTGGCCTTGAACCAGGAAACTACCAGTTAAGAATCTGGCACTCTAACCCCAAGACAAAACTGCCTCATAGGAGCCATGACAAGAATATCTGTTCATTATCTAGGTATCCTAAAGAATAGAATTAAAGTCAGTTATTGCCCACGGTTCCTGCTTTTACACTTATGAATTCATTAAACATCTTCAAAGACTTTAGATGCCTGAAAACAAATTCCTAAATTAAATTACTACTCTCTTATTTGATTTGTGAAGCTGTTAAAATAATGTCAAATTAAAGACAGCTTTATTCATTCATGTTATCTTTTAAGCCATTATGGTCACAGGACAGCTACACATAAAGCAAAACAGATCTGTCAGCTAGTCATCACAATTAAAGTTTTCTTTGCCAGATGATTTAAATACTCATGAAAGACTATTTTTTATACTTCACTGTTCGTGTCTGGTATCTGGCAGAACCTTTCTACAGAAACCAATTAAAAGCATATAAAAAAGCACCAGATGCTTAGATACCATGTATACCATGTTATCTTTTGTTACAAGTGCCAGTTCACAAAATGCTTTCTCAACAAGTCAATTCTGCTACCACAACTGAGATTTTAAAATATTAAGATATTTCAGCCTATGGAAGATTCATTCCAAAGGAATCTGACTACTGATCTTATCCTCTGCTTGTCCATAATCTTATCTCATCTAGCAAAAGTATTGGGGGGGGGGTTGCTTTTTTTTCTCTCCCCACTGGTGAGGCTCTTTATGTCTTCCTCCTGTAAATGACCATTTCTATGAGAATATAAAGTAAAACGAACCTACCTTGGCCAGCAGAGGCACCAGACTACTAAAGAACACATTTTATATGATTATTGCAACAGAAAGCTCTTCAGCTACGGAGGCCTGCAGTGATGTAATGCGCTAAGATTAGACTGCAGAGGTCCCACACCGCACTCAGATCATCTATGCTTTAGTTACAAAAGCAGATGTAGGATTTAACCCTTAGATGCTCGTGCATTGAATATTAATAGCTTCAGTCTGTATAGCCAGAAGAACCGGGGTGGGGGAGGTGGGGTGGTGGTGGTGGGAGGGATTAAATTCCTATGTTGTCTACACCACCAATGACTTGCATACTTACTGCCATGTAAGGCCGACACCCAGCATCTCTGGTTTTGGCAATGGAATCTACAAGTTGTCCACTGATACCGAAATCACAGAGTTTGATATTTCCATTTCTGTCCAGAAGAATATTGGAAGGTTTAATATCTGCAACAGATGTGGACAAACATATATATTTTAAATAGCAACAAAACATTTCAGCTGCAAACTGCTGAAATTTATAGGATGCCGTATGTTAGGGTTCTTTCTTTCTTTTTCTATTTCTGTACACCTGAAGGCCTCAAGGTGGGTCACCATCAAACCACTATAAATACAGGTAAAGATCCCCGCACTGCTGTCTCTTCTCATCCCCTCAGGCAAGATGGTTCATAGCTTTCTGGTAGCAGATGGAAGAAGGATGGACCAAGAGAAACACAGCCTGCTATCTCTTCTCCACTCCATTTGTTTGCCCTCTGTAATTCATAGTTGGGGCAAGCTGCAGCGTTATGGTCCATCACTTCATTGGCATGAGCAGAAGAAACAAACCAGGAAGTTGCAATTAAGGTTGATGTCCAATGGCTTCTAAATGAGAATGCTGGGGGTTTGGTGATGTCAACAGACTTGTGCATAGTTTATCAGCCTCTAACCCTTGGTAAGCAACAAATCCAGGTTAACAAGAAACAAAGCTTAATTGCAGCTTCTTAGTTTCTTTCATCTACTCAAGCTAGGATTAAAAACAAAGAGGTGAAAACAATAGGCACCGTGTGAAGCTTATTATGATCTTCAAATCCAAACGTGTGGGCAACACTTTCTTTTTCAATCAACATACATTCTGGCAATTTATGATGAATAGATATACTGCAGAACTCCTAATTCATGGCCAAACTACATATTACATGGGAATGACTAAACTAGAATGCATTCAGTGGGGATCATATCACAGTACTGCGGAAAAAGTTAACTATCTTCTATCTTATTTATTTCCCATTTTAATTCTCTGCCTTCCAAAGGGAAATATCTTCCATCATCCACTATGTTAATAAACTTCTTTCTGACCTGTCCTAGTGAATGTGGTAGAGGCACAGAAGGAAACCAAGGGGAACATGAATATTGTAATAAAATGTCAGAAACAGTGCAAGTATTTTGGTATCAAGTTTCTTTAAAAACTATAGAATCTGAGAGTTTCTACCTCTGCTGGATGGATGGATGGATGGATGGATGGATGGATGGATGGATGGATGGATGGATGGATGGATGGATGGATGGATGGATGGATGGATGGATGGATGGATGGATGGATGGATGGATGGATGGCAAGTCAGTGTTCATGTCATGTTTGGGGAAGGCAGAGTAGTATTACTTGGTCACGTTTGGGCTGGGTAGAAGTTTGCTGGTAGCCAACTGATTGATTTTCAAACCCAATGAAATGGGTCCAGAGGAGGAGGAAGAGAGAATTTAAGCTCAAGAAACAGAACAGCAGAGAAAAATGGTTGAAGCAGCACAAGGGTGCTCTACTAAGGGTTCAAATGCCCACATGGGAAGGAGTAGTTGGACAACATGTGCCACTTTCATTGGAACTCTGCATGGATATAGCTGACGGTGCAGAAAACAAAAAATGATTAAATCCCAGAAATAGTTTTTGGGAAGTGCATGGGTATGCTTAATAGTAATGTGAAAAAAGGCATATGACGCATATCAGCATCACACTGGTCCTCGTCCTCCAATTTTCCAAATGATCCACCTTGTGGAAATCATGTAAATGAAGTTTAATAACAAAATCCAGACTAACAACTTGAATATCTTACAAAAGGCTAGTTTCACAGGACTGGCAGAAGACTGAATCAGTAGCAGGGCCTGACAGAGAGTTTTTAAAATGACTCGCATGTATCAACTACACATGTTAACTGTTTCCATAGAAGGGGGGAAATCATAACAATCCTACCTCTGTGAATTATTTTCAAGTTTTCTTTTAAGTGGTTTAGTGCTTTCACAGTCTAGGAGAGAGAGACAGAAATATTGTGAAAAGCAATAAGATCCTGTTTATACAGAAATATTTAAGATGCATTTCAGATATTTAACAACAATACAGCCAACAATTATGCAGTTATAGCTAATATCTGTCATAAACCATTGGAAAAGTTTCCCAAAATCTATAAAAAAGGGGGGGGGCAGGTGGAAAGTCAAGATGAGCCACCTCTTAGGACTGTGTTGACGAGCCCACACCATTCCTATATTCCATCATACTCTTTAAATTTTCTTTTTAATCACTGTGAGAAAAAACTTAAAAGGGGGTATCAAAAAGCTAGCAGTCTGCTCTGTGTGCCTAAACCATGGAAACAACTTTTCGTGGTACTAATAAGCCATACCCTAAAGTCCCCTAAAACCTGAGTTTCTGCAGTTCATTCACACAGCAAACTCAGCACAACCAAAAGGGTGATCCATTTCAGAACTGCTTTTTCTTTTCCTGAACTACTTTTCCTACCCCTCTCTGTTATTGCATCCAGATCTTTGCCATTTTATTTCCATTTCAGAAGATGCTAGAGAATAAGTAGCAACAAAGCATGGCAAGGAAATATCTGCCTTGGCACAGATTTGCATAGCCAAAAATTGTCCCGTGCAACACTGGAATGGTAGATGAAGGAAGCAGCTTGTACTGCTACTGAAAGGAAAATCACATTTAGAAGTTCATACGTCTATGACAGAAGAACTGGTGGTACCAGAAAAGTCCGATTCCAAAAATTATTTGCTCTTATTTTAATGTTGGATTGGTTTGCAGGTTCCATCATTAGTCAGTCACTCACCTGCATTAACCAAAGACAACTTCCCTAAATTTAGTTCTAGCATGCCAAGCCCATATGCCAGAACTCCAAATATGCTCATTTTTTTTATCTTACTCTAATTATCCACATACTTCATCCCTCTCTCTCTATTGTCCAAGCAACTGTTCCCTTTGATTTTGGAATTTCATAAATTCACAACTTTGTGACCAAATGGGCCTTAAGTATTGCCTGAACACTTAAATAAAGAGGTTGAAATATGACCACTACGTACCCTTAAATTTTAGAAATTTTTCTGCATGCACTTTAAATCATTTTTACTTGTCAGTGATATTCAGATGACAAAGGTAATTTTCCCCCCAAAAGGTTCTTGCCTGCCCTTTTCTCTAGTAGGAAAAGGAAGAAAATCAGCAAGTATTTTAACTCCCTCAACTCTTTCAGTGTGTGTTGTTGTTGTTGTTGTTGTTTGCAACTTGGAAGAATCCATTTTCAAAAATCAGTCATCAGATAATTACTGCAGAAAGTAAGGCCAAACAGTGAATAGAGAAAATGCCAGTCTGTGATGCTCTGCTTCTGCTTTGGTATTCCAAAATATCATGATTCCTGGCTAAGAATAAATCTAAAATGCAAAATGTGGATTTTTAGGCTTATAAGAACCCATTCTTATAAGAACCCAGGCCTTTCCAGATTAATTTTCTCCAGATCAACCATCCCGGCTCGGGCTCCCTGACCCCCTCATTCCCCTCGTGGCCCCATCATAAGTGTTGGTTGAGGAGCTCCGGGGGGACAATTGGGCTGTTAGTCCATTTAATTATGTTTTATATTTTTGATACTGTATTTTAATTTGTCATATTGTTTAATACTTTTTAAGGGGGGGGAGGGACCATAATGTTTTATTCTTATATGATGTTTTTTATATTTATTGTTGTTACCCGCCCGGATTATTATTATTATTATTATTATTATTATTATTATTATTATTATTATTATTATTATTATTATTATTATTATTATTATTATTATTATTATTATTATTATTGATTTACTGAGTATGATGTGCTAAAGTTGAATAACCAAATACAAGAGCAGAAGAGCAAAATATAATGTCTCACTCATAATAAACCATCAACCACACAATGTATAAAATGAGCACTGTAGCAGCAGAAACTTATGAAAAGGGAGAAATCAGCTTCTATGCAGAAGCTGTTTAGGTAAAGTGAAACAGAATTGTACAGTGAAAATACAAAGAAAACTTACAGCTAAAGTGATTTTGCCCAGAATTTCTTCTGGAATAACGTCATCTAGTACACTATATACATATTTGTAAAATTTATCAAACGAGGTAGACATGAGCTCCATACAGATCCAACAGTCACCCTATTGAAGGAGAGAGGCAAAGAAAGAAGAAAGACTTCTTTATTACTGTCAGCTTGAAGTAAACATTTGGAAAACCCATATGTAACTGTTCTGTATATGCTTTTATGTCATTAAATTTCAGTCATACATTCTGATTATTGTGTTATGTAGTAACAATGGGCCTATATATTACTCACTTCGCAAGCAACATTTCATTACAATACCAACCATATATTCCAAAACAGATTTTTCAGCAATTTGAAAACCAGTTTTATAGCACACAAAGAATATGCCCATGCTCTCAGGCACAAATGGAAGGCTTTCCACATTATCTGCTATATTGTCCTTTATATGCCTCTACTAGAGAAAAATATTTTAGGAAAAATTAGGTTTCACAGTTCACTGCAGTTGATGAAAAAGTAAATTTTCTTCTGTCAGACTGCAACTCCAGAATATGTGGAAGGGCGCTGTTAAAGAAGCAAAGTTTATTGGCGTCATTTTGAATTTTAGCTTTTAAAGATCTTTTTAGATACAGTTAAATAACTAACTTTTAATTTTGCATGTCATTCTTTAGGTTGTGTAATGGCCAATGGCTACATTAATGAAAGAAACCCCTGTAGAATTTTATAGCGTCACACTGTCAGACACTAATGCTAAACTAAATTACTGAGTTATAGTTTGTTGCACCTTTCTTATTTAATCATGTGTAATCATCTCCCTATAACCAGGTCCCTACCCTGACCTATATGAGCGGCATATTTTACATCTGCCACCTTTCCCCATATATCATCTTATTAAATTGTACAACCAAACATAGCTACTATGCAATTTCTTAGTTTCTCCATATGCTGTGTTACTTGGACACTTGAGGGATTTTATGAGATTAGTAATGGTGAGCAGGTTTCATTAAAATTAAGGTTGCCCAGAATTAGCAAGCATTCCCTCCAAGTATTTCTGCAGGAGAGCATGAAACATGCTAAAAGATATACCTTTCAAGAAACCAATTCCTGACAATAATCTGTCTCAAAAGCACACCAAGATGCTGTGTGATAATCATGGACCCCAGGAGTCCTGTAACAAAGTATGTGGAAACTATTCATTTGTTTACATTTTTATCCCACCCTATACCTGAAGGTCTCAGTGCAGGTTACAATATTAAAACCTAAATGCAGAATGAACATACTAAGATAATAACAGTGCTGTTTTCTTATTTTGCCTAAGGATAGGGGAAAGAGGTATTTCTTCACTGTTCCCCTGAACATGTGAAATGAAGGTACCTGAAGCACTTTAGGGAAGAGACTACTCCATAATCTGGGAGTCATCACTGACTATCCTGGATATCCACCTATTTTTCTACAGAGGGTGGTGGTACAACCAGAAGGGCTTCCCTTATGGCATTCTATAAGGCAGCGGTTCTCAACCTCCTAATGCCGCGACCCCTTGATACAGTTCCTCCTGTTGTGGAGATCTCCAACCACGGGGGCAAGGCATCTGGGAGGGGGAGGGAGGGGCAGTGGGAGACTCGTCACGACCCCTCTGAAAGGGTAGCTTGACCCCCGCTGCTAAAAGGAATTAACAAGTTGATCTGGGATGTGGTTGACCAGATCTGAAGCCACTAGTCCAGCATGGGTATGACCTTTGTGCCATCCAATCTGTTTTGATAAAAATGGGATGAGAGGGGAAACTCATCCATCAGAGTTCCTTGGATGAAGATTGGACTGGAATAAAAATCAGTTTAATGAAAAAAACTGAATTTGAAAATTAGCATAAAATCCGAGTAAAACTCTGTGACAAGGCTGAAGAAAGGCATTAACATTTTCTTTAGAAATCATGTTAAGTATTAAAAAAATGAAAACAGTATGTGATTCCTACGCCAAAATGGTCTGCCTAGCAAATTAGCAACTACTTGCCTCTTGTTAATCTATTATCCAGTTTTTAAAAGTTGCAAATTAAGGAAATGTTGAGAGCCCACCTCTCTGAAGAGTGCCCCGTAAAACTGAACAATATATGGGCAGTCGCTACTTCGCATAACCACATCCAAATCCATTAAAAGCTGCTTCTGTTCCTTTTCATCCACTGTTGACCGAATTCTCTGAAAGAATGAAAAAGGAAGAAACATACTCATTAACTCAAGAAATTATGATGAACCATGGCTGAACGTGTTTTTGCAAATAAATAAATAAATGGGTATCTGCTTTCATTTCAAATAGTCTCACATGCAAGAGTAAAGTCCTAGTTTACTCTAATAAAAATAAATGCAACTAGATGCTTGAATTTAATTTAATTTGATGAACTCCTATAAGTGAGAACAAGCTACAATTAATGTAAGAGAAGTCTATCTTGAGAAGACAAGAGCAGCCCCTATTGAAAGAACTGGCAACTTACACTGCAACCAGTTGCCCTCAGGGTTCTTTTTGCTTTACAGCAGCTGTGCAAAAATCAGTTTATTGCCCTCCATCAAAAGCAAGGGCACATCAGCAGAAAGATCAATTATCAACGAAAATGAATACTGTGGCTCATACTTCTGCGTACCATTACTTTTATTTTTATTTTATATTTTTTATTTAATATTTAGTATCTTAAATCCGTTCATTTCAAATTAAGTATTTTAAATAAGCAGTTTGCATTTGTACATGTGCATTTTAAATCCTCAGAAACATCACTGTTTTGTGCTATGGCAGGGAACGCCACAAACAGTTTCATTACCATGTTCAAACACCCTTGCAAACTAGCTAGAAACACAGACTGCACAACTACGTGAGATTGTTAAAAAATGCTAGCAATACAGAAGAATGAGCTTTTCATAGTAAGCAAATTTAGTACAAGTTTAGCTTAGATGTGATTTCTGCCAGTAAATGAGAAAAAAGAAATCCCTTCCAAATAGGCCTTATTCATTCTTTGAGGAAATAAATTGTTTTTAACCGTTTGAAAGGATATACAGTACTGTAACACAAACATCCAGTCACGATAGGCAAAGTCTAACCACGCCAGATCACATTTTAATTTTTACAATTCAAGCAAGATCAAAAGCACAGGAATAAAAATAATATTATTACTATAAATGAATACACAAGAAAGCAAACTCACTGGAGCTATGCTTAGCAACTAATGACAAATGCTATGCAATACAGTGACACATTTTTGGAAAATTCTATATTGTGCAGAAAAACGTGAAGTTTACAATTCAAGGTTGATTTATGTCCACAATATTTTAAATGGAACTTTTACGACAAAACATAGAAATGAGGGTAAAAGCTACCTGGCTGTAGCTAGACATCTGCCTGTGATTCCATATTTCATGTGTCAAGAACATGCTCACTGATGCAGCACAAATTGGGCCTGCCACACGATTGCTGATGGGTTGGTTTAAAGCATGACAGTTTAAATCAATGGATTATGTCTGCATGTAAAAGGCCAACTTATATCACTTGCCAGGTTTCAGAACAGCTTGGCCATTGATTCTTTCTATATATTCTCCATGCACATCTGATCATAGAACCTTAAAAATACATATTTTCATATAACAGTATTTCTTTCAGGGAGGGGGACATCTGAGGTCAAATTTCTGCAGGCAGCTTTGAGTAAATCTCCAGACTCTTTTGCACCTCTTCCCATGCTCAAGGGGCTGGCCCATAAGGGCATGTGGGCAATGCCTTACAATACCCAGTAGCTCAGAACCTGCACTCAGTCTCTCTTCCTTCTTGGCAGAAGTTACTTATATTCAGTGAAGTCAGTTGTCAAAGGAGCTTGCACAGAATTGGAGCGTTACACATCACACAGCTCATTCGCTGAGTGAGCCAGTTTGGTCTAGTCAGTGGATAGGGATCTGGACTCCTATCTGGGAATACCGGGTTTGATTCCACTCTCCTCCACAAAGCTAGCTGGGTGACCTTGGGCTAGTCACAGCTCTCTTCTGAGCACTCACAGCCCCACCCTCTTCACAGGGTGTTCTGTTGTGGGGAGAAGAATAGAAAGCTTTGTCAGTCACTTTGAGTCCCCTTAAATGGGTGAGAAAAGCAGGGTAGAAACGCCAACTCTTCTTATGTCTTGCTACCATTACATTCTCCATGCTTTTATTATTTTTTCCTACAAAAAAGAAACTCTTCCCAGATAAACAGAGTAAAGAACCTCAGGGCCCTTTATCTTACCTCTGTACTTGGACTTTTTATCCTATACATGAGTCGTTTTATTTGGTTCAAAGCGAGATAACGCTTCTTATCTGCCTTTACAAATGATGGCGTTGTGTTTGCTTCTGCACATATGAAAGTCAAAAAGTAACACCCTAAAACTGTAAAAGTCAAATCCGTTACTCCTCACACATTTACTGGTGGCCCATTCACTAGTGTTTGTGGCTCCCCACAAAAGAATATAGCCTTAAGCTGAAGTGAGGCAAATAGGAGCCCATCACACAGGTCATATACTGACTGCACTTCCTTCTAACTATACTGGGTGTAAAACTGAAATGTAGGAATACTGAGGGCAGGGATGTTAGAAGACATTGGTCATTTTTATTTATTTATTTATTTACATTTATATCCCGCCCTATACCCTTGGGTCGCAGGGTGGGTAACAGCATATTTAAAAAGACAAAAATACTTAAAATAAAACCATATATAAAAACAGTATGAGACAACAGTATGTGCAGTAGGGAAAAACTGTGCCACATTTAGCCAAAGTTCCAGAGCAAAGAGGTGCGTCTTTACCCCCCTCCTGAACGTATACACTAGAACCTGGGGACACTCTATGAAGCTGATGGGTAGGAGAATTGGATACAAGAACAGGAAGTATTTCTTCATCCAGAAGGTCATCGGTTTATGGAATTTGCTGCCGGAAGAGGTCGTAACAGCTACCACTCTTGAAGGCTTTAAGGTAGGGTTAGACAAATTTATGGACAACAGATGTATCAATGGCTACTAGAATGAATGCCTAGGTACATCTTTCAGGCCGTTGTGGGGGGGAGCAGGACACTTCTCTCTCCTGCGTTCACCCAGTGTATGTGAGGATAATTGAAGTCCCCCATTAGAACTACCCTATGTTTTTGGGATACCTCATTTTCCAATTGGTGATCTCCTTTGGGCATTTGGTTGGAGGATGATAGCATGTCCCTATTGTTAGGCTTCCATTTTGGCTTGGTATTTTTACCCACACTGCTTCTGTGGAAGAGTCAGACTCACCTGGACATTCCAGTTTGTAAGATTCTATCTCTTCCTTAATATACAAGGCTACACCACTTCTGTGTCGCCCTTCCCTGTCTTCCCTGTACAGTTTGTAACTGGGATGACTGTATCCCATTGGTTTTCACTGGTCCACCAGGTTTCAGTTATACCAATAATATCAATCCTATTAACCATCACTAAGCTTTCTAGCTCCCCTATTTTAGCTCGAAGGCTTCTGGTGTTTGCATATATACATTTGTATTCATTCCTCTGGTCCAAATTCTGCCGTCGAGAAACATGTGAATCCTTATACTGCCCCTTGCATCATTCTGCTTGCATACTATTAACTAATCCCCTACTTCGCTTGGCATTAAGTGCATATTTCCAGCCCTCCTCACTTGAGGGTGCACTCTCCTGAACCTGACGCTGTCCAGCTCCTGTCAGCTTTCTCCCAGGGATCAGTTTAAAAGCTGCTCTGCAACCTTTTTAATGTTAAACACCAGCAATCTGGTTCCATCTTGGTTCAAGTGTAACCCATCCCTCTTGTACAGGTTTGGCTTGGCCAATGCAAAAACAAACAGACAAGCAGCCGTTTACAGGCAAAAGCAAAGCCTGATAGCTACAGTGATTACATTAACTCAACAATTACTTCCCAATCTAGCCTGCAGGCCTGAAATTTTCTAATCAGATATGACCAAAGTTAAGTTTCTCAAGATTGGCCAAAGTCATGTGAGTATCACCATTACAAGTGTGCGGGTGCCATGCTAGGCCCAACAAAAGCAAAAAGAAGATCTCTCGATGCTAAATTTGGAGGCTGCCAAGTTGCACTAGTTCAACAGCCAAGCCAGCTCAACATTTTATGAATGCAGCATCTGTTTAAAAGTCTGACCTTCTTCCACTCTTGTAGGATCAAACAAGGGTAGTTCAATGGACACATAAGCAGGAACTGCTGCTGAAGGCAACTTATCCATGTGGACTAAATAGACATTCTTATACGCTTGTGTATTAAGGCATATATACATACACATGTCTACAATAGACATGGATGTGCAAGAGCTACTAAATTCAAAGAGACAATTTTATTCATTATTTTTACCCCATCCAGATCTTTTACAAAACCGCCTTCATAGCCTAAGTGTCTGAGCTAGCCTTCCAAAGCCAAATCCATTCACATTATTAACTCATTGCCAGTCTGTCTGACCAAAAAGAGTTACACTCCAACATCTGGCAGGTAGTGACCCACGGATCTGGGCTACAGGTAGAAGGGGAGGAAGAATAAGGCTCCAGCTGCAGATCAAAATACAGTTCAGGGGAATCAAAAGATTTCCTATTGGAGCCCTTTTCTCTCTCTCCCCCATTAGCTTATAATCTTGATCCATGGGCTGCAACTGCCTTCTGACTGGAAACACCAATTTATGCTATCATTATCAAGTGGGAAACTAATTGCTAGAGTTGTAAATACTGTCTATACTCTTCTATCAGAAGCTCCAGTCTCTTTGTTCCTCAGGTACTTATAATTTTTTTTTCATATTAGCAGCCCTGCAATGTCAACAGAAAACTAACCAGCGATGACAAAAAGTTCACCTTCACCCCATACAACCAATTCAGCAAAATGACAGTATGCTCACCTCCTCATACCAGAGTCCAAAACAAGAATTCTTAACCCAGCCATGGAACTAAATGCAGAAATGAAAAACAAAACAAAAATAACTGCACATAAACATATCTAGACAACTATGGTGAAGTGAACCTTGGAACATTTAACTTTTAACATTCCACGGGTAATTAAGTGTTCTGTGAATGTCAAGGGGTATCAGATTTTGGGGTAGTAACTGCTTTGATGGTGAGACTTGTGCTACAGAAAGTGGTTAGCTTTTCCTCAAAAGTCCTTCTTCTTTGTCAAAATCAAAGTTTCCTATGACTTCCCCCCAGAAGGCCATGTTACATATAGTGATTAAAAATAATTTAAACATGTAGTTTCACCCCAAACTGCCATATCACACATATTCAGATCTGTATCACCTGCCTTATACAGCAGTAACGTTACCCGTTAACTGATCTCTGTATGTTGAAACCTGAGAGAATAAGGACTACCTTTACCTGGAGCTAACCTCAGAAAGTTACAAAAGAAAGCATGCAAAGATACATTTGTTCTTCCTTCAAAAGATATAAAAGAACTGCACATTCCAGAGTAGGAGATTGCTGCTAATAACTGAATGGGGAAAATAAAAAGATGACAAGTTTAAGAAAACCTGAAAACAGAAGATTACCACATAATTTTAAGTCTTTCTCTCTTCCTTTCTAGAAATGAGCATCAATGTAAAATATCTAAACTGGCATCTGGGGTGTGACCGTTCACTGAATGGTTGGTGACCCCCACAAACATGTTTCAGTGTCCCTATTCCAGTTGCACCCTGCCTTCCACTCTTCTCTGATTGGAACAGAGTTTCTCCCCTTCCCCATTCTCACCATGGCCTCCCCTCCCCCTTATCAGTCCCTGCCAACCTCCAGATCCATAATGCCACCACCCCAGCCATTGTGTTCATGGAGTATTTACCCAGTCCCTATGGGTCCAAGCCACTGCCTTTCTTTAAGGCCTAGTTAGCCTTGAAGGATAAAGATGCCAGCTATCATGATCTTCTCTAGACCGCACAACTGGCAATATTGGACAGACAAAAGCTCATGGGGACCAAGCAAGTATTGCCATGGACACAATGTGGGGGTTGGCAAAGGGTGGCAATGGGTTTGGCATGGACCAATCAAGGGAGTGAGGAGGCCTGGGTGTAATCTGGAAGTGGCTGGGGCATGATGGAGGGAAGTGAAGAAATAAATCATTGATGGGATTCCCTGATGTTGCACTCGTCTTTTTCTCGTTTAACTACTGGTATTTCTTTTTGTATTTACCCTATGCAAAATGCTTCCAATGGTACTGTTGATTTTGTGGACACTAGGAAATTGTTTTGTTCCTGATACGTCTAATGATCTTTGCTTATTTTCCTTTTCTTAAGTCACCAGACAATTTCCTGTTTCCTGTAAACTTCGGCCCTCAAACATTGACTTAACCATTACTACTACTACTTTAAAAAAAAACAGTTGTACCATTATTTTGGCACAGAACACAAACTCTGAGGAGAGACATGGGATATAAAAAGAATCAAGCAAAGCAAAATAGAAGGTATAAGTAATGCATGTAAGCATTTTGAGCAAGTAAAACTATTATCATCCTGAAATCTCACTGTATTCTGGTTCACCACAAAAAAACAAACTGAACACAAATGAAGACAGAAGAGCTTTGGGGAAAAAGCAAAGATAATTTTTAGATGTTAAATGAAAAAATAAAAAGGCTATAAAAAGATATTTAAAAAGGAAAAAAAAAGATACAAAAATGAATTAACAGAACCTAAACAGAACAAAGAACAATTTGAAAGATACAGAAATCCTCTGCAACCTATAACTGCAATAGGCATCTCAATAAACCAGTACTTTATACTATGATTCTTTAAGATCCTGTAAAACTGACAGGCAACGGATATACACCAAAGTACCTCTAAGATTAGAAAATGCTACAGAGAAGAAATACAATTTACAATAAAAATGCATAGGAAAGCAAAGAACACTGCTGATGTATCTTTAGCCATTTACTGACATAAGATACTGCAGACACTAAGGTGTGTCCGCATGGGGTTGCCGGCCCACATCGGCAAGGAATGTGGCATCCATGTAACACACTAGTCTACCAGGAGGCTGCCAGTGGTGGAGTGAACCAGGTGTTTACATGCAGATGGTAGTGAGTAGCTGATGCAGTCTAATTAGTGCACAGAGTTCTCCAACATTTCTCTTAACTCTCTGAAACAGACCTAGAAGAAAGTGTCTTCTGGTCCCAGGTAAACCAGTTTCATTCACAGGAAACACCTTGAACTGGCAGTGGCTTCTAAAAATTGAAGATAAAGAGAGATGGTTTCAACAGCATCTCCTTCTTGTAAGCTGTTTCCTGTTTCCTTCTACAACATTTCTGAAGATTGCAGAGGGAAGCAGGGAGGATAAAAATCATTGGTTTCCCTTCTTCCTATATCTGCACAGGTTTCTACTGGATCGAGAAGACTCTCCTGCAACCTTAGTAATATATGTGGACAGAATTTTGCAAGCCCTATTCGCATTGCTGGTTCTTCCTTATTTGAAAACACAGGCAAGCAAAACACTAAATAAATAATCCCAACTATTCCATGTATTTGTTTAAGTTTGTTTTCATATATATTTTGTCATTCCCGAAGTTGTTTTTCCATGCCAACTAAAACAGAACAGCAGTAGGAAGACCACCATTGAGAAGCTGCTGCTCTGAAGGTTCAAGCTGAAATGTGAAGTAATAAGCAGACCGTACTGGATGCAAGCCGATGTTGTTACTGGTCATTTTGCTTAGTACAAAACCTTAATTTGTTGAAATGGTATTTGTTGATATTGGCTTTCATTACTGTATTTGATTTAGTAGAGGAACACATCCTTTCCACTGCCACTGTAAAAATTCTGGCAGTGGAAAGGATGTGGCTTTTTTTAAAAAAAAAATCAACACTGGCACTACAGGAAAAAGCACTAAGGGACTGAAATTTCTAAAGCTATGTAAACATACTGTTTAGTTTTGTTATGCAGGATGAGTAGTTGCATGCAGCTGTTAAAACATCTTTACTTCTCTATGGCCCTTTTCTGCACTGGTTCTTATTCAGGATTATATCCCAAAACAGGGTCTTGTGGTCTACATGCTAATGCAGACAATGGCTGGTTCTGCACAGGCTTTGTAGACCCCATTAAACACCAAATAAGTACTCTTTTTGTATGGATTTGCTATGTAACTTCTGCACTGAGGGACCCATTAAGATCCCTCTGGGATCGCATCATCCGCACAAGCGTTGCAGAGTTCCGGATTTAATGGGGTCCATAAATCCAGATTACCAATAGACCCTTTTAATCATGTCTTTGTCCCTTTCTGCACTTGGCCTTATTCTGGAGCATATCCTGGAATAGCGGCCTGGTGTCCACATGCTAGTGCAGGCTATGGAATGCCTGAGACAAGACCTGACATAGTCTGCATTAGCATGAAAATAACAGACCCCTATACCAAGATATATTCCAGAAAAAGCCAAATGCAGAAAGGGCCTTCAATCCAGTCTTGTGCCATGAAGACCGGATTTCAGAGTGCGCTTCTGCACACATGCTGGGCCAAAGGAGTTCAGGGGCAGGCCCGGAGGCCACCAATTGCAGTGGGGCCGCTCCGATTCTGCCCCTCTACACACGTCCTTCACGTCCTACACAGAAGTCTACGAAGTTGCCCACAACCTATGTAGCAGCTACGTAGGCAACTACGTAACCATGTCTCTCTGTTACACCCACTGTAACTAGAAGTAACTCATGTCTGACAGTTTCACGGGCCAATCATGCTGGGTGGGCCTAATCGGGGCCTCAAGATGGTTGCTACGGCAGCCGCACGGCAGCCCTGTTTAGCACCCATTGCCATCAGGTGCTAAACACTCCAGGTGGACACATGGGGTCTCCATATAGATCCGGAACCTGATGGACCGGATTGAGCGAGGACCAGATCTTGGAGATCTGGATCTCCTTAATCCGGATTAACTGTGGTAAATGCAGAAACAGCCAAAGGCAGGCTCAGAACAGGTCCTGCTGTAGCTTGTACCAGCATTTGGATGGAAGGCCCCCTATAATAATCCAGAATAAGGGCCAGTGCAGATAAGGCTTCCTATGAAAGAAGCCACAAGCAATCAAAGCAGGCACATGACAGAGGACATATTTGTTGACACCTGGTCATATACAGAGCCCCCTGTTGGTGGTATCAATTTGTTTCCCAGTGTTATTTAGAGCATATTAAAGAAAACAGAGGTATAGAAAACTATAACTATGGTAATTAACTGACCGTTATTATTTTTTCCCAGTGATTTTAATAATTTATGTTAAAATAAATATGAGAGGGCTTTTTCTTAAAGAGAGAAATAACGGGTAACCCCCTTCAACCCACAATAGAGTTTTAACCAACTCAATTAGTTTATAATAGTATTGCATACAATTAATTGAAGACAAACATTTTTGTGGGCTTCAAGGGTAAATAATGAACTGCTCCTGCCCATGTGAAGACTCAGTGACAGGCACTGAATAATATTTCTTACAAATTCAAATGGCTTCCAGCAACAAAAACACATGCACAGTAGCTCAATGAATGGTGACCAGCAGGATCCCTCTCAGTTTTACACCCATTCATACAGAATTGGGAAGAATGCCAAATACTGAAAGTGTGTCCTCAGCTTCAAAAATCAACCAGCATGGTCTTTAAAGGCACCTTAACTGAACTCTGCATGTAGGAATAATAAAAACAAGCAGTGCTCTTGAGGTAAACAGTATCCAAACATATTTTAAAATGCACTCACTTCAGAATTAGTATATCACACCAGAAAAGGCATTAACAATGCAGTCATGTTATCCAGAACAGTTCTTATATTGAAGAAGAAGAAAAAAGCAAGATGGATAATCTTGAATTCTTTACTACGTTTTGATCCTATAGTTGGTAGTATAAATGTAATTATGGGCATCACCTACTTTAACAGCCATAATTTGCCCACTTGGTTTGTGGACCATTTTGTTGACAGAACCATAAGCGCCTCGTCCAATTTCTCCAAGGTCTTTCAAGTCCTCTGCAGTAAAATCCCAATGTTGTTCAGGGGATATCTTCAATTTTCCTGATGATTCAATGCTGTGTGTTCTCAGTCTCTCTCTGTTAAAAAATTTGGGAAGGAATTTTTCCATATTTTAAATAGTTTGAAACTTTCTCCTTTTAGCAGCACTGATCAAAAGCATTTACGCAGGAGTGAATGAAAGACTAATGCAAAGAAATACAGTCTCCAGGAAGGAGGTAAACGGGAGCACAGGGCAGGATTTTGGCATTAGATTCACTTAAGGTGACTAGATTACTTTAGCTATTAACACAAGCCATTCTGTCTTATATTGCAGCAAATTTGCATTAATTTCTGTAAGATTATTTCTTAATTCCTACATAATGATGCAATTTCTAACAGGATCACTTGAATGGAGAATAATTGCATTTCTGAGGCTTATGTGTGACATATTCATCTTTCTATAATAATTAAAGGCTAATGAGTTACGTATCTACAGTGGTACCTTGACATACGAGTTTAATTCGTTCCGTAACCTTGCTCTTATGTCAAATCGCTCGTATCTCAAAGCAATTTCCCCATTAATCCATTCCAGCTCCCAAAACACCACCTCAGTTGTTTTTGTTATGTACTGTACTGTATTTACATACTCGTATCTCAAATCTTGCTCTCATCTCAAAGCAAAATATCACTCGCTCGGCGGCTTGTATCTCAAAACACTTGTATGTCAGGGCACTTGTATGTCGAGGTACCACTGTACTTCCTTTAAATGCTTGTGGTGGTAACAACTGTTAAAGAAGGGTAACACTTTGGTTGTTTGGTTTCTCAGAAGACTGAAACAATCTTAATGGAAACCTGAAAACTAGACATCATTATCTCTTTAACTCCAAAAATGCATGTAAAACCAGGGTTTCTGAAGTAAGATCGGTAAAAAAAGCCACAGAAATGTAACTATTTTTAGCTTAAGCATATTTTTGCAGATGAAAAGATTCATTTTGAAGAACCTATATAAAATGTTATGCTAAAATTTACAGCAAACTAATTATAAGAACAAACAATGACGACTTCAAAATCACCAAATGTAATCAAGGAATGAGAAATTAATCCAATCAGCTAATCCATCAGCACCTCTGGAACCAATTTACTGCAGTATTTTCTGTGTCCTCCTCAGGACAAAAGAGGGAGGAAGGGAGTCTATGAAGATATTGCTCCAATTAAAACATTATGTCAAACTATGATTTGGCATTACGCTAACAGGTATTGATATACAGCACTCTCCCATCTCCTTGTATATTCTTAAACCTCATCTTTTGAGGCAAATGTGTTCACACAGAAAAAATTATCATGCAAATCACACTTAAAGACTTTTGCCATGAAAGAGGAAGTGCAAAGGAGTACAAGGTAAAGCAGGTTCATTTGTTCTGTTGTCAATCGATGGGGGACACTATTTAAAACTGACAATTCCTAAAAACAAAGAATAAAATCCATGCTCGCTTCAACATCCTCTCTTCTCAGCATTTCATCTCCAAATATGGTTTCTGCTATAGCAACAGAAATATAATCCTGGACACAGAAATATCTTCACTTATTCACTATTTCCAAACTTTTGCCTAATTAAGAAGGCATAGAATTATAACACAACTTTGTTCCAAGACATTAGATAATGAAAAAGGAAAGTAAAAGGAGCATAAAACTGGTAAACTGAAACTAAAAAAGAGAAATGCTTTGGGTTTCCTACTTGCAGTTGCAAAAAATTGAGAGATCTGCCTCAGAAGAGCACATAGTTGCTTCCCTGCTGCTGATACATTAGGAGCAGTATTAAAATATCCCCTTTCTCAGCACTTGAGCCTGCCTCCAGACAGCAAGAAGAAAACTGCCTCTCACTGACCCTGCCACTTGGTGATTGCTCCCAATGGCAAAAACACCTCGACATACACAAGTGCCCACCTGCATGCTTGTGCAGTGGGTATTTTTGGTCTGCTTTCGTCCCTGCATTTGCACAGTGGGCAGTTTTCTGAAGGAACAACCATGAAGCAAGAACCAGATAAGGCAAGCAATATCAATGTTTTATACCACCCTCCAGAATAGCAATATTTTGGGATTTCACCTGTATCCTGTCAACTATTTTGGGACTCTGCAATTAATGGACATAATATACAGAAAAATATTCTTTGGGTACAATCTAAATCTCATGCCTGTTGGCTAGCAGCGGGAGAGCTAAACCATGGTCAAAACAAAAGCACTAGTCAGGGTCCCAAGGGAGTAGAGGAGGAAGCCTAGAAGATCCATCTCATTCAAACTCTATTCCAACAGTAGAGGACCTGTAATGTTCCCAGTACAAGAAATTTATTTGTACATGGCAGTGGCACTAGCCTGAACTTAGGAAGCTGCCTTATACTGAAGCAAAACCCAGGTCCATTAAGGCTAGTATTGTCTATGGAAGACAAATTTCTAGGGCTTCATAAAAATGTCTCAACTCATTTGATGGGATTGTCTGCATGCAAAGAAGATGCTACCACTGAGTTATGACCATGCTCACTGTGTCATGAATCTATGAACACCTGGAATAATAAAGATTCAGGCTAACCATTTTCCTGGTGATCAAAACAATGTTGACATCATTATACTTCTATTTTTTTTCACCTTGGCCAGTCATTTAAATGACCCTATACATCACAGGGATGAAGCGAGAATATGTGTATAAGCACCTAACTTAAATCAGTTGCCCACTTCTTTAGGGCTTATGTGTCTGGAAGTCAGAAAACTCCAGTAATAAATCCATAAGCTTTTGATATCGCATCAGCAAAAGCATTAATGTAATAATACACAACACTGATTGGATGAAATTTCTATTTTTAAAAATTCTAGTCAAAACTTAACTACTTCTGGAATTCTAACATCAGTCATGTGATTTAATACTCAGATGAAATTATCATTTGTATTTCTCAGCTACGCACACAAAGCTCAATTATTTCTCTTTACGTGAAATCCAACTCACTTATTCCTCATATATAACACAGGAACCTTCCGCACTTACCTTGGTTAATCCATATTAGCTAGATCCAGATCAACCACAGGCAGAGGCATCAGCACTGAGCAGGCTTTAGAACAACAGATGTGTCCTAACAAGTGACAGTACAGAGGTAGAGCACATTCATCTGGTCTACCACTAATCCAGATTAGTTAGCCCTTAGCACAGTTCTGATCTGGATCCAGTCTGCTCCTGTGCAGATGTGTTCCTAGCAGCCCCTTGATCCAGATTAAAAAGTAAATGCAGAAGGGGCCACAGTGATTTTGGGTCTACCACCTCCCAACTACCACACAGTACAAAACCATGTTCTAAAAACATTTGCTATAGAAAATTAGGGGATAGAAAAGGCAAGGGGAACCGTGTAAATTAATGTCTCTGTGAAAGGGAAACTCAGTCTTCCAATTTAAGTTTCTGACATCATAGAAGCCAAAATACACTATTACCCCTTTCCAGAATTGCACTTAATGAGGAAAATAATGTTCTAATGACCATTTAAGATCAAAACAGTCCTGTACAAAACCATGTTATACAAGGGATGCATGTTTTAAAATCTGAATTAGTTTTGCCCTGGGACTGTACAAAAGCTTCTATATAAATATAATGAGTATGCGCGTATTCTAAATTAAGTTATTTAGTGTCTAGAATTCTTCCTTTAGAGAAAAATTAATGGAGATGAGCAATCCCCTTCATCCATTTTTACTGAGTTTTAGTCAATTACTAGTCAATGTTAATATTTTTGTATCCTAAAATGACAACATATAATAAAAAATTTTAAAATTCTAAACATACATACTCAAAAATATCACCCAAGTCTTTCTTTGTGCAATGAAACTGAACCAAGAAATTCAGACTGCACTGCAATAATCAGCTCTTGGATAGGGAGGTGATCTCTTTCCCTTCTCCAGGCATCCAGAAAGGGTAAGCAGAACTCCATCAACTCTGTTTTGGCAATAGTTCAGCCAAACTGAGGGAGGAAACCCCTTCCCTCATTTCAAGCCATTAAATCAAACCAAAACAACTGTCTGCCACTTGAATCTGAATCCTGAACCACACTATTTCCAGGCGCACTTTCAAGTTGGTTTTGGATTTTTCTTGGTCCGTGCGTTACTTTAATTTTTAAAATCTGAAATCAGACAACAGCAAAGAGAGATCCTGGCTCATGTTGATTTTTCCCCTCCCATCTTCCTTAGTAGGTGGTTACAAAGACATAAATTCCTCTTTACAACTTAATTTACTTTCATGAGAAAAGGAAGTGAGGGGCCTGAAGGAGTAACATTACAATCCTGTAGTGTAGACATATAGTTTCATTTATCTTCTGGGTATGCTAAGAATTTCAAGGAAAATGCAAGGGGGTTCGTGCATGCTTGTGTTTGCAAACTGTGATTAGCTAATTTCTTAGCCAGAGGGGGTAAAATAGAACAGCTCTTAGCACGATACAAAGAAGGAAATGGATATGTTGCTATCAACATTTCTAACACTTCTTGAATATGAAGCAATGAAGGTTTTCTGAAAACATGGCTGTAACAGAAGAGAAGTTTAATTATCCCTAATAAAAAATCAGACCTCTACTTGGTTTTTATATTTTTAATTAGGCATCTGAACATCTGTTGTAGCAAGTCTGGAACATGTTTACGTGTAACAGGCTCACAGATGCACACACATACACACTTACTAGCAATGAAAAAAATAAGCAATGGCATCTCAGCTACTGGCAAATCTGGCCCTGCATTGCCAAATCCACTGAAGATCAATGGATTTAAAAGCTATAAAGAAATTCACAATTCTAAAACTTATAAAACGAGTTCTGCATATGATTTTTTTAAAAAAAAATTGACACCAGGAAGAGTAAGCTCTCTTATTCTTTTAACAAAAATCAACCGGTGACATGTTTCAAGCACAGAAATGCAAAAATGCAAAATGTCCTTTATGCACATTCTGTCTCTCAGATACCTTACTCTTCTCTGATCAATAGTGGCTTTGTTTTCAGTTCTCACTATCTTTACTAGCTGTGTTGCAAAGGCAGCATCAGCAGGTTTGCACTGAATTGTGAAGTATACCTGGTGAATGTAAGGTCCCACTAGCAGAAATAGTCTCCTCTAGAGTAAAAATGATCCCTTTATTCAGGGAGCACAGTAGGTACATCTTATAATTGCCGAAGTCAACAAAATCAAGCACAGAAGCATTTCTTACACTTTCTCTATTATTTCCTAGCAGCCCCTTCTTCTCTTTGAGTTTTCTTCTTCAACTGCCAGAAAAGCCTTTTATCTCTTTTGCCTGGAAAATGGCCTTGAAGTTTCTCCAAGAATCTCATTCGTAGAAGCCCTAACTAGCCTCTAAGCAAAGCAGCAGCAAGCAATTACAAATACAAACCTTTATAGAGAGAGAAACGTGCAAATACAGCACATGAGAACATGTGAGTAAATAAATATATAAATATAAGGCATGAACAATGATAAATAAAGAATGCAAATTATATTCAGCCAAAAGCTTTTATGCAGCAACCCGCAGAGCTGATAGTCCATTTCCCCAAAATAGAGTCTAGACATCATATTCAAAACAGATTTACACAAATTTATGTGCCAGGCTTATCTGGGTTCAAAGAATGAAACCATCTCACAAGATGTGGAGCAGCCACATCATCCACATCAGCGGTTCTCAACCTGTGGGTCGTGACCTCTTTGGGGGTTGAACTACCCTTTCAGAGTAGTCGCGACAAGTCTCCTGCCACCCCTCCCTCTCTCCTCCCAGCTGCCCCACCCCCGTGATTGGTGTCTCCACAACATGAGGAACTGCATTAAGGGGTCACGGCATTAGGAAGGTTGAGAACAGCTGATCCACATCCAAGTGCTGTTCAGAGGGGGAAGAGATGCCTAAACTCTAGTACTGTAGCTTGGAATGCAGGATCCAAGAGTCCAGGACCTTTCAAAGTTAATTCAATAGTCACAGGATTAATCAATCACTGGATCTGGAATGGCCAAAGATATTTGTACCCTGATTTCTTGGAGGATTGGTGACACTTCATAAACTCTGTTGATAAATACACTTGACCACTCACTTTAAAGTTACAACCTTCATCAAATTTACAATCTGCATACTTCTTATCTCCTTAGCAAAGTCTAAGCTTCCAGCTTTTATTTTTTTCAGCCCACACAATCATTGGCATGAATCTGATGTTTCCAAGCCAAGGTGGGCAGAGGGTTCACCCCATGCCTATAAATAATCATAAAAGAAGACATCCTGATACTACTGTGAACTGAATTGTTAAATATTATTTCTGAATTATTAAATATTATTTCTGCACGTGGCAAGAGATCTACCCAAATGTCCTGTTGAAAGTTCACATAACATCTTAAGATACAGTTCAAGAACCTGATATACCCATTTTATATGCTCTTCAGTCTCTGGATGGTGGACTGAAGAGAATCCTGGCTTAGTTCTCAACAACCAAATAAAAGATTTCCAAAAAGCCAAAATAAACTGTCCCCTCTGTCATTTATAATCCATATGGGTACCCTGTAGGGCCCTTTATCTGTGCTAGACAAAGAACTTAGCAACTTTTGTTGCTGATGGCATCTCTTTACAGTAGACAAAATGTATTTGTCTGATACCAGGCCCAAATGACTTTCTAGCCATGGACATTGTGCAAATCCAATACAAAACCATAGCAATTTCATACCACAGTAAAGTATGTGCATCAGCAACAATTGCAGTAGCCCATTAGGTTTGCCTGAAGGCCTATTATAGTCATTTTGCAAATCGAACAGCTCTCTACATCCTGGTTTATACCCTCCCACCAAAATTATTGCCTTGTGAGGTTAGAGTCTTAACAAACCCAAAATGGCCAATTGCTTTAACATAATCTTAAGATTTGTGGTCTACTTGTTCCAACACATAGACTTGTCCCTTTTTTAAGACACTTCATTCTGTAGCATTCACTCTTGATGCCATTTTAATGCTCTATAGCAGTGTTTGTGGTAAGTGATGTTTTCCCTTCTCCTTGCATAACAAAGGGCCTACTAGAATTCGCATGCGACAGAATGGGCCCAGTAGCGAACAAATGCTTTAACACTTCAAAGGATTTCTGACATTCAGGAGTCAATTCATTTGTTTCATGCCCATTTGTTTTTGTGCATTTGGTTGCCCCTTGGTCTTCCACAAATTACTCAACAGCAAGGGAATTTGAGATATGTAGTGCCTGTAGAAATGTGTAACCCCAAAAAGATCTGCAAGCTTTGCCCACGCACAGGAACCCCCAATTCACAACATCCTTTACTTTGGCCAGATTTATCTCAATTTCTTTTTCTGATACCCTATAGCTCAAGAAATCCAATAGGTCTCTCTAAAACTCATATTTGGATAGCTTAATGTACAGTAGATTGTCCCCTGACATTTTCAACATCTTTCAAAATAGCTTCAAATGGCATCTGCAGTCTTTGGAATACAAAGGTACATCACCCAAGTGAATTAGCACCTCTTGCACAGAAACTCCTATAGCACTTCATTAATTAAGTTAATAAAAACTCTAGGTGTGCCAGCTAGCCCAAAAGCCACTCAAACTGTCTAAATTCTACTTGAAAGTGGTTTTCCACTCATCCCCGTCCTTGTTCCACACCCAGTAATATGCCTCCTGGAGATCAAAATGCATATACATCTACCCTTGCACCAACTAGTTGAGAAGGTTCCCAATCAAAGACAGGTGGTGCTTACTGATATCTTACACACAGATATTGCTATTGCGCCCCTGTGGGGATATAAGCAGGACTGGGGCCCAGAATAACAGGCTGCATAAAAGAGCTGCCTGTTCCTGAAGACTATTCACAGCAATGGTAATTTATTCTGCAATTTTATTTATTATTTTTAATACCGATTTGTTTATGCTTTGTGGTTTGTCAGTTACCTTGAGCTTCCAAGGGACAGAAAGTTGGGGTATAAATAATAAATGCAATGCAATGCAATGGAATTCAGGCCCCTAAAATCAGTACACGTTTCAAGGAGCAATCTTTCCTCTTCCAAAATAGCTCCCGTGGAGCCATGGGGAATATAGCAGGTCTAAATAAAGCTCTGAGTCATGAATACATGTGAGTAAATAAGATATATATGCATAAGAATGAATGCATAGCATGAATAATGATGATCCAAGAATGCAAAAAATATCCCGCCAATACCCCGACGGCACTGACCCATGAAGCTGTCAATGAAATCCTCTCCTCTACAGAACTAGCAAAGGTCCAAGGGTCAGTACTGTAAACAACAACAACCCTGTAATTGTGTGCAGGTTAACAATTCATGCAATCATACAGCTTTTTAAATACAAATGGGTACCCTTTTAAGGGTACTATTCCATGGAATTAGGCAATCTTCACAGTACCAACACAAATCCATGTTTAGTCTGCTGCACTGCAGGAACACCAGAACCAATTCCACATTAGACATGAATAGATTTTTGGTAAGTGCAGCAACCAAGTGATGTACCACATCACATAAAGCCCCTCTCTCTCCAGCACTAGGCACAACTGAGGAGCAAGAGAAAAGCAGCAGTTTCAGGATGTGAATCCAACCATTTCTACAATCCCTTTCGCTTGTTGTTGCATAACTGTTAAAAATACAAGAATTCTAACCCTGGTGCCAAACAGCTTCCTGATTAAAACAAAAATCAGAAGAATACTTGCCAAAACAAGGACACCAAACTAGTGTCTCCTTAAAGTAAACCTAAAGCTGAAGAAAGAAAAGAGACAAAAGCAAGCCCTGCACTATCAGGACTCCTCTTCCCATCTTCTTTAGTCACTGCCTTACCTTCCAAATGGAAGAAAACAGAAATTAGTCAGGGACTTAGAATGCTGCACCAACCAACATAATGCTGATGGCATCAAACTCTGTCTTCACCCTTCCATCTCAAGTCAGCACAGCTGCTGAGGTACAGAATTACTGTTTGAAGTCATCTCTGAACGAGTACAAGTAAATGCATACAAAGAAACTGAAGTTGTGTCACAGAAAGATTATTTGGATTATAAGAGACATCTTTACTCTGTAGGCATCTGGCTTTTGGCCCTTGAGATCTTTCCGACACTCTCAAACTGATTATAAATTTTAAAAAGAGTTGATATTATTGTAAATGAACAAATGGAAATGTACCATTCTATTTATGAGTAAATTATGGAATCAGAACCATGCTAATTGCCAAGGCAAGTTTATATTTCTTATAAAATAAAACTCAGAGAAAAGGCTTGGGGTCAAGCCAGAAAAATCAGCTAAAATATCCTTGTGAAATATTGTAAGGTATTAAAATCTTACCATGTAAGACAGAAACAACTCCTGAAATGTGTTTGCAAGGGACCAACATCATAAGCTATATTTTGATTATAGTACCGCATTTCTGATTATTTCATGCAGTCTAGATTTAACTAAACTGGCTTTATGCGTAGTTTCAGGGGAATGATGCTGCCTTGGTCAACTCGTGGGACAATGACCATTACTGTGCGGGATATACAGGAAAATAAACTGTAGATTTTCTTATCTATTAATTTATTTCAATATTATCAATCATAGTAACCTCGGATAAACTTTCTGGGAAGTTCTGCTCCTTTTTGGACAGCGGTTACCAGAAGATGGCATAGGAAAAGATGGCTTAATTCCTTAGCAGTTAGAAGCTCTGCTCTTTCCCTATACTCTGTGGTAGAAGTCACCTGGAGATCCAGTTTCCATTATGGGATGACACCCAGATTCATCTTTTTTGTGTGACCAGAGTCAACAAGTGTTTTTGAACTACTGTATGCATGTCAGGAAGACACAGCACAAAAAAGATGGAAGTACTAGCAACTGGTGATCCACCCACTTGAGTGAGTGGTGTTCAGCCTGCTGTAGATGGGACTTATACTTCTTTATTTCCATTTCTATTTAGACAGACATGGCCTGCTGTCTAGAAGTGCTCACTCATCCAGATGTCCTCCAATCAAATCTGTCTAACATGTTAACTGCATTCCAACTAGGATAATGGCAGCTTGGCCTCAATTACTCATTAGTGGAATCCCCTTTAGCTAAAAATCTGAAAACAGCAACTGCAAATGGCTGCAAAATTATTAACAGGGATTTGTTATACTGAACTTTTATACCAGTGCTCTATCAATTGTTCCCAGAACAATTCAGAGGCCAATTCAAATAAATAAATGGCTCAGGACTATGTTACCTAAACAACTGTCATATCATATCTTTATCCATTCATAATCTAAAATCAACCTCCAGAGGCTTCAAGTGCCCCCATGTTTTGAGCAGTATTGGATGGCCATGAGGGTGACAACCTCCACATGGTAATTTTCTTGGCACCATGATTAAGATGACTCAGATACCAGGTGAGCACTTTTTTACTTCAACTTTTTAAAGCTATGTGGTTCTATGACTTTTTAAACTATGTTTTAAAACTGTATTTTAATGTTTTGTGAAGGACTTGGGGAGCTAAAGCATATGAACTTTACTCTTTAACATTTCTGTTTCATATTTTCTTATCATAATTTCTGTCCTTGTAATGAAATGACTCTGGTTGTGGGCTGGCCATACAGCTACTGTAAATAAATAATATACCATTACTAAACTGGGACAAAAAATACTATCATTCCAAATAACAACAGTTCTAAATCCTTTCAACAGAAATTCTGTCAGGACTTCCCTTCTCTTAATCAAGGCATTATGTACAACAGAACTATGTAAAATGCAAGACACCAAGCTCTCTGAATAGCAGACAAAGCTGAGAATGCTTAAGAGTTCAATTTAGACTCTAGTCATGTTCCAGTACTGAAAGAAGATAGTTTGATAAGCTCCCATTACTGGAAGACAATGAAAGTTTGGTGAATGAATTGTACTTGTGCCTCATGGGGAAGACATTTCTCCAGATTAAAAAAGCTAATGTTTTACTAGTAATAATGGAAAAATACATATTTTTCTACCCTCACAGAAAAGCTGTCTACACCCTGCAGGTATAGTCAGACACTTTGTGATAGATATGACTATTCATTCATTTGCCTAAGACAAAACAAACATTTAAAATCCCTCTTCCTAAGACAGCAGAGGACTTTAAAACCATTATTAAAATCTATACCCGTTTACACTGTGAAAAGATTTCCCACATTTTATATGCTGACATGAAGATGCCAGAAGTTAACTACCAGCAACTGAAAGACTACAGAAATAAATTCAAAGGACAGCACCACCATTCAACAGTTAAAGACAGGGTGATTTTCCTAACAGATAAGCCAATGAGCTCCTTGGCATAGCAAAATGATAAAAATCCTACATCCCTGAATTCTTCTTGATTACTTCTAGGCCAGCTTAGTGTCTGCCATTCTAAGTCTGCAAATATTTGCAATATTTTCAAAACTACCATAAGAAACATAGGACCCAGGCTGAAAAATGATGTTCAAAGTGACTCAAACGAGTGGAGTACAAAAACCAGAGGGGCAGTATGAACTGTCTTGCCTTTGTATAGAGAAACATATACTGCATGCCACTACCATTTTTCAAGGTACAGTCCATTATTAGCAAATGCTACCATCAGTCATACAACTGACTTTCTCTTAGATGCCCAACATCTGGCATAGCCCCTTCCCCCATGGAGTAAACTTATTTAAGAATGTCTAGCAAGAGGGGCCCATCAGTGTCCCTGATGCCATACGTGGGGCCAGCGGGGCAATCTCTAATGCTTAATGGATTAACTTTTAGGTTAATAAAGGGTAACAGGGCTCACTTATTCCAAGCACTTATGGTACGCCTTAACAACATAACTGATTTGGGCACCAACAAGTACTTAATATCTGGGGAGCAACATTAATAAAATTTCAACTTCATTTGAACCTAATGTTTATTTACAGATTAAAACAGGTGTTCCAAAGGTAAATATGGAGAAGATATTTAGGTGATTCAAAGCAGGCTTTGTATACAACTGTTAAATAATTTCAGTTAAATAACTTCAGCATAAATTACACTGCTGCAACAAAAATGCAGAAAAGGTGTATAGGTCATATAAGAATAGGTTGCTATAAAAGGACAATTTTCATTAGCGACAGCATATATTAGATATGCATACATTTTTTCCAGGTTTGGTGCATAGACTAGCACAAATAATTTCCATTTGGAGGAAGAGCAGCTTTTGAGCTATCCAAATACATGATAGATTTGACTATGATATGTATTATTACAAAATTTATTGCACCAAACATAAGACCATATTTAATATTCTATAAATATACTTTGGAAAACTTTATTAATTATGGGTGAAAGGTAAGTTCTTATATATCCTTCAGCGGGAAGTGTCTTTTTAAAAAAATCAGCCTGTGGCTCATATACCAACTTTATTAGTTCCTTTTTTTTCTACTGACTATTTTGGACAACAGATCCTGAAAGGTAACCACTGATAGACTTCAGACATTCATCTCAAAAGTTTTAGATCCCCCTTATTACGAAATTCATTTTATAGAGACATTTAGAGCACTTCCAAAATTTGTTGTGCTTTCTATTATTGAAATGTGATTTTAACCAAAATGAAAGAACAGGATGAAGGTGTTTGATAATAAAGAATAAAGTTGGATTTTGCAAGGAGGGGAAATTAAACGAACCACTGTTAAGAGAACTCTGTACTGACTTCTGGCTGATTTTTGCTCATGTCCTTCCTTAAATAGTCATAGTTCAACTATATTCAAGTAAAAAATAAAATTAAAATATTCAGTTATGGGGAAATAGGAATGATTCAGGTGGAACCATTCCTTGAGCATGATGGATTTGTTGAATATTAATCCAGTATTATACATTAGGAAAGATACAAAGCAGGCTCAATCTCCTCATTTTCTGTCAAGCTGACTAGGCATAACACCAGAACTGAAAAATATATTGCTGAAATGGCCTTATTGATTAGCCACTTTACAGTCCTAAGATATACATGGGAGTCTTCAATCCATTGACATCTTTCTCTTTGATTCCTATGTCCTCTGAAACCTTTACTTATATACATCCTTTTTTTGATGGAATGCTTTATACTTTTTAAATGCATCATGTCACACACCTGCTTAGCTCTAAAAGCAAACAGGCTTTGAAAAATGGATGCATTTAAGACTATAGTTTCATTCTGTTAAAACTTCACATCCATCAGCCTCTTCGAGCAAGAAAAACTAGCTACGAATTTATTTTTAAAAGATATTCTTAAGACCATGCTATCTTGAGAATATCAATGTCTATCCTTCTAGAGCCAACAGTCGACAATGACCAAACTATAAACAACAAACGAACAGAGCAATATATCTAAACATATTTAATAGCAATGGTAGAAATGCATTATTTGCATGATAATTTCTGCAAGATGCTATAACTGTGTTGATACAATTTTTTGTTATTATGAAAATATTTGATAATGGGGCTAACAGACAGTTACGCTTACTGTAGCCTGCTGGAAAGTTTCACGATCATCTCCGCTTCTCTCCTTTTGAAAGTGAACGGGGCAATGTGATTACTACCCATTGTTGCTTGTGTATCACTTCAGCCAGGAAAAGAGTTGTAAAAATAACAGGAAAACACAGTGCTGTTATCACATAACACAATAACAGGTACACACATAGTTATCGAGAAGACAGACTACCATTTAGGTAACAAACAAAATCAGTATATTTTGCTTCTTAGCTAAGAAGATACTATAGCATCCTCATCTGAGAAAAAAGAGAAAAAAAGAAAATATAGCTTGACAGTTAATTTAAAAGCCCTATTAAAAGCCACTCTTACTATGGATCCGCACTGTCTGAAAGCAATAAAAGGTTATAAACCAAAGTTAATTTATTCATAAGTTAAATGCTACTGAAATCATCTGGATTTGCTACAGAGAAAAATATCTGTGAGTAGCAAGAAAGATTTCATGTTAAATACAATGCTTAAATACAATGCTTATGACTTCCTCGCAACAAAATTGCTACATAAAACCAGTTAGTGACACTGATGTTCATGGCACATCTGTTCCGCTGTATTCCACCATCTTGCTTCACCATCTAGTGCTTATGATTTTTGTTTTAACCTCAAAACTAATGCCTGTGTCTTGGATCCACCAATCAGGAGTGGTACCTATTTACCTATCTTCTCAGCCAGGAGGGACTGAATAACTCACCTAACAGCTGGAAGAGCAAGAAGCTAGTTTTCAATTCCAGTATGCAATTATTTTAGGAACAAGAAAGAATTTTTGGATCCAACTATCTCAAAAACATTTCCAAGAAAAAAAGGCTTATATTCTATTTATTAAATGCAGAAGCAGGTAAATAGGAACATAAACATAAATTAAATTCAAGAAACACTTACAGAAAAATGGGATTACAGAAATTCTGTCAAAAGTCTCTTACAAAGATAAGAGAATAATCAGTACCTTGTTGTGTTGGGATTCTTCCCATACCCAAAGAGACTCTGCTGGCACAAGAATAAAGCAGCAGAACAAGTCCTAGGGATTTCTCAGTCGTATTAAAGACCTTGCAAGAATGCAGAATCTTGCCCAAAAATAAACTTAAGCCCAAAGTAAGACAGACAAAAAGGTAATGCTCTAGGCAACAATCTGAATTTTACAATAGTTGTGATTCGCTTCCATAGACCAAAATGACTAGAGCGCCTTTGATAAGACAATCAGAAGTCCATCAGTCAACAAATGCTTCATTCATTCTGACTATTCCCTGACTGCAAAATATATCCAAGTAAAATAGCTGTCTTGATGTTGGTTGTTACTCCTGTTCAGTCCTACAGTGATTTTTTTTTTACAAGAAGAATAGCTGCAATTACTGACCTGTACTTTCAGGCAAAGAACTAAAGTGCATACTGACTGAAAAAAATGACATTGAAGATTGTAATTCACTTTCTCCGTTCTGAAGAGCGGGAAAACCTCATCAACAGAAGGGTATTCGCTCAATCCTTGATGCATGCCCCTCTGGTACTTCCCTCTGGATGAGGATGCACAAGTGACAGCTCTATAGTTCTAGAATGTAAGTGACTAGAGTTCTAGAATGTAAGTTGTTCAGCAGAAACACAGAAACTACAAATGGCACTGCACAGAAAAAGCCTGTAGCAATGCTAGGGAAAAATTACCTATCTGGTACATCTTCAACTACCTTATATGCACAAAATATGTTTCAAAATGTTCCAGTGGGTGGGATTTATTGACATCATGGTCTCTCTTGTACTGATTTCCAAAATTCAAAAAACAAAAACAAAACAAAAACACCCTGAAGATTAAGGACTGCATAAGACTACTGCTCAAGAACCCTCTGAAATTTTGTCTAGGCCAAACACTGTTCCTTAGCAAGTAATTCTCCAATTACAGTGACATACCCTTTCACCAGGTTCTAAAGGTTATACCACTGCCCTCAGCAGCAAAAGGCATAGGAACCCAGGATGGGATCTTCTCAGTGTTGGCTCCTAGACTACGGAACAGTCTCCCCCTTGAGTGAAGTGCAGTGAAGACACACTTCTTTCCCTGGTCTTTGGCTAAATGGGGAATAAGTTTTTTTCTCCCCACTTTCAGATAATATTATTTTAGTACGGGCAGGAAACAAATGCAAACAACAAATAAAGATGGCTTATCTAAAAGTTTTCCACATTTGTCCATGTATATGTTTTAAAGAAATACATGGATTTTTTATAGAGAGGAAGAAAACTATTGTTGGGATTTAACTGGACACTAAGTCATACTTTTTTTGCTTTATCCTCTTTCCTTCAATATTATTCCACCATACTTAGCAGAAATATAAAATAACTCAGAATTGTGAAGTACTGATGTTGAATATTAGGAATAATCCATTCTGATCTAACAAATGAAAGACTGTTCATCCAGAAACATTTGAATTTTGGGGGCCACTTATTCTCAAAAAAACAGGGCTAATCGTAAAATGTAATGAAAGCTGCTCACAAATCTGGTTAGCTACAACTACTACCCTCCAATAAGCAAACAAAACCCTTGACTTGTGCTCTTTCATGAAAACCATGTCTGCAATCTTCATATGCTAGGAACTGTGCAGCAAATACACATGCCTCCTGCTATGCCATACATTAAAAATACAAATTTTGCCCTTGTACTGAAATCAAGACACTTGCACCTGAAGACTTTTGATACCATTGACCATGGTATCCTTCTGGAAAGGCTGCGGAGCT
>MTQE01002208.1:45727883-45758388 GCA_014337955.1 Aspidoscelis marmoratus | reverse complement strand
TAAATAAATAAATAAATAAATAAATAAATAAATAAATAAATAAATCTGGCGGGAAAACAAAATGGGATTGCAGTATTTTCTATTAAGCAATATTTGTACACTCAGCGTGATTCACTACAGTTACCTTCAATCCAGCAGAGGATTTTAAAATATAAAAATGAAACAAAAAAACTTGCAACACTGTCATGCCAAAGCAGCCACAAAGAATGGGACTGTACATTATTCATTTCTATGTACACAGTATTTTACCAAAAATAACACAACAAATTTGCATACAGTAGAGAGAGAGAAATTGGAACATTCAGAATCCACTGCTGAACGACATACAAGATGTATGACTCTAACCTTAACATATCAGAACTGAAGCTAATTGAGAATCTCAAAAAAGAAATGAGAGGGAATACTCATCTAATCGATATGAAGTGTCCTCCTAAAAGCACATGGTTTACAGCAGAGGTCACTAAATATATGGCCTGCAAGTCACTGCTGGACTACAGTATAACCTCCATTATCTGTAAGCATTAACCATACTGGCTGAGGCTAATGAAACTGATTGCCACACATCATTCACCCTTGATTTAGATAAATTCATGGAGACAGAATTAAATTATTGGAGGTAAGAGGCTTCAACGGCTACTAGAACTGATGATTAGGTATTGCCTCCAGGCTGGAGAGCCAGGTGGGATGACTCTAAAAGGCATCTGCAGGGACCTGAAAGCCGGTGAAGTTTTGTCTTTGTCTTCTGTTTGAGGATGCCTAAAAGCAACTGGCAAACAACCGTATGAGACAGGATGCTGGACCAGGTAGGCTGCGGCCTGATCCAGCAGGGCTCCTCTTACGTTCTTATAGAACACAAATGAGAATCTCAGCCAAGGCCTGATGGAGATTTTACAGACAGAAGCTATATGGGCACAACAGGACACCAATTAAATTTCACAACAAAAATAAAACTCTCTGTTAGCATCTGGGCTGCAGGAGAAATGGAAGCAGACAGATAAAACACAGAAGTGAGCATACTGGCACAACTTCTTTAAACAAGGCCTACAGCAAATGTACCTTAATATATCCCAGAACATCCCCTTGTAGAAGCATATTTTGAGTCAAACAGTGAATTTTGATAATATCATTAATGACTTGTTTGGTGGAGAATGCACAAAGTTCAGGACAAAGAACTTGGAACAAAGAACTCCAAGATGAATTCTTCGCTTCCACCATCCCACAGGTTGAAACAACCTAAAATGTCTTATCAAAATTAATCCAGTATAACTTGGCTTGTCCTTAATTACAACCCTTTATGGGCTGTTGTAGAAAATAGTCATTACTAGCAGTTAGCCACTACATTAACTTCAAAGTCTCAAGGACCCAATACACAGTTCCAAGCATCAAAAGTTTTAGAGCAAAACAATACAAGTGTTCTAAACCAGAATAGCTAAAACTCCAAAGTACATCAAGCTGGCTCAGAATCAAACAAACTCTGATCAGCTACACTGTTACTGAGCTAAGCCAAGCTAAAAGAATAAGGTTTTGTTTCACATGAAAGCCAAATCTTCCAGGGTTTTGAAGGGCCAGCTCAATCCAGCTAAAATGAGGTGGTTGGTTCTCTACCTACTGCTCCTATTGGCCTCACAGACCTGGCCCCAACTCAAAGCCAACAACAGTCTCTTTCAAAATTGTACCTTTCCAAAAATGTCAAAAGAAACTTGGGGTGTTTGCCCAGACATAGGATCAATGTTCACGTGGTGGCTGGGGATGCAAAACTGATTGGTGGTGGCCAAGATGGTTCAGCTGTAGCTCATACAGCTGGCAGGTAGAACTTCCACTTGCCAAATACTACCATCTTTGCTGGTCCTGTACCAGGTGTGGCTCAGTTCTCTTGAACACTGGCCGGCTGAAACTCCAACCATGTCATGCATGCTCCCTTGAGTTGGCACCAAATACCTGGGCTCGAGGGAGAACAGCAGAAAGATAACTACATCATTCTGGGGTCCCAAAGGGGAAGAGGAGCTCAAGATTCCCTACAAGCAAATCAAGTCTTCTCCAGCTCAACCACATGAGCCAGCTTAAATGATGTCTGTGCTCCACTTGATGCAAGCGAATTTTCAAAAACTGGCTCATACTCATACCATCCAAAAGCTTAGTATCATTTGAAAAAGTAACAATTTTTTGATTTATGGAAGTAAATGAATACTACAATGTACCTAAAAAGAAGTCAAGTCAGCATAGTTGCATCTAGATTGTAATTTCATCTAGAACCAAGGGCACCAGCCAGCAAAGTGAATTTACAAGGCGAGGAGGGGGGAAATTAAAGATAACTGCCCTAGCCACACTAAGAACTTCCTAATCTGGTAGTTCTGTAGAGATAGCTCAGTAAAAACAGTAAAAAAAAATACCCAGCCCATTAATTTTGATCAATTCTACCAATTTGCAAAAATGATATGCAATCCTTTTTACAGATAATCTTTACTTAACAAAGAAGCACTAAAAGCAACCAAGGTCAACGGAAATGTCTTTGCTGTTCAACACTTAAAATACAATTTAAAATATGTCTACAGAAGGAAGTCCCAAGTGAGTTCAATGGGACTTACCATCAGGTAAGTGAGTAAAGGACTGCAACCTGAGAATCTAAAGGAAGTGACCTTAAAAAGGATGCCAATAAAAGATAAAACAAGGTCTCAGGACACTACCACCACCACTTTTGTGACACAAGGAAGCATTCATCTCCAGGACTATCTAATATGCTTATTCTTGAAATGGATGCTGATTCTGCATTCTTGCCATGGACTGTTCATTACAAATACATCTATATGGTGTGTGTGGTTCTAATATAGTCCCAGGTTTATGAAACTGATGGAAAGTTAGATGTACCTTTTCAGAATAGACTTAAATACCAAGTAGCCGCGCTGACAGCTAGTCAAGTCTAAAATTATAGATTTGATGCAAGACAGTCACACAAGAGCAGTTATCATCTAGATAAAATTCCAATTCAAGAAGTCATTGGATATTTTTTTAAAAAAAATTCACACTAGTAAAGACAGCCACTAAATGTGGGTGATGGGTTAACTTACTAAGAATAAGGCTTTTACAAAGGGCAAATCCACCAAAGAGAAAAAGCTGAAGGAAGAAGGCTGTGAAAAAACACTGTAGAGAGAAAGGAGGTGTGAGGCTATCGCAAAGAGATTTCCAGCCTATTCATAAATCCTAATTTGACGCATGAGTTTTGAGGGCATTTTATGAAATATATTAGTAAGGGATGCCAAAACTTGCCAAACTAACTCTTATTCCTCTTTTCAGATGAGAAACCTGAAAGCCTAGAAGAATGCCTTTTTGAAATATCTACATTTTCTAATTTGCCAAACTGACATAAATATAAGAAATATTTTCCTAAGTCCATCAATAAGTATCCGAATAAAGTCAGAATCAAAACAATCAAGATCTTCTGAATGGAAGAATAAAACCAATACTTTTATGAGAAGCAAAAGGCTCTTGGGTATGAGAACAAGGCACTAAGCAAAAGCATAATATTCTCTGCAACAAACAGCAGCACTAGTCAAAGGAAGTACAAGCAACTGGTGGAACAACAGGTTCAATGCTCTGAAGATCTTCACAGGCTGGGCTGCAGAAACCTTAAAAGTGATTGTGAAAAGTTGCTGGTTTCACTACATTTTGCGCCCGAGCAGTCGCCCAACAATCCAGATTGGTGGATCTGAGGACACAAAGCTTATATTTTGAATGGCATTCTGTCACAATAATTAGCTAGATATTCTATACATAACATGGAACCTGTAGGTGTCTGTTAACACTCTTCGTGGGAAACTTTTGAAGTTTAATACTCCCATGCTTGTAATGTATAATTTGTCAGCTTAATTTTTTTAAAAAATCTCCTTATGCTTCAAGAACAGTTATGCTTCAGATACGTCTTCCACAAATAAATGCTGGAACAAGGACTCGCCAACCATAAAAGTTGCATGCATTCACTAAAGTAGGCAATCAACCAATCATTAGGAAAATTACTTAACAGTAAATTATGGGTTTTATAGATATCAGTCAATATATTAAGACTGTAGGTTCAATAGTTTATACACCTAACATCCAAAATACATGTGAAAAAATTATATTAACAGAACATCTTGTATTTCAATCCATACTACAGATGCTCTTTGAATTGCCTACAATATTTGTGAGTCCTAGGAAACTGCTTTATCTTCACATTTCATGTCTGTTTCATATGACAGAACATCAATCTCTATACTCACATGTGTGGATTCTGAAAGGGAACTCCAGGGGTCAGAGTAAATCGTGCTGTGGATTTGAAAGGTGGGTTTGCAAAATTCAACTTCAGTGCTCTGCGCTTACCTGAGAGAGAAACACACATTTTAAAAAAAAACTTGTCAGCAAAAAGAACATAGATGACTGGATGAAAAGAATCTGGACTAAAGCAGAGCCAAACAGTATGTCATTCATGGCAATATTCAAGAGTATTCCCCAACAATGCTGCACACTTGATAGGATTTTAGCCATAATATCTATATCAGTCCATCAGTTTAACTGGCAACCACTGTCTTTGCAATATGCCTTCTTCTTCTTCACTTAGCTTGTTATTTAGTTTTTTATGAAGCACTAAGTCAAGAATCATCCTTTTCCTACTGACTTCATTATTCTGAAACATGAAACAGCATGCCTAAGAACAGAAGGGAAGTCCTGCTGAATCAGGCCACAGCCGATCTAGTCCAGCATCCTGTCTTACATGTTGGCCCACCAACTGCCTCTGGATATTATCCAGCAGAAGACAATGGCAAAATCATCACTTGCTCTTGCTCCCTTTCAGAGACATCCTGCCTTCTCTTCAACCTGGAGATGGTACCTAGGCATCCATTCCAGTAGCCATTGATACACCTGCCTACCATTAATTTGTCCAATCCAGGATGACTGCTGTCATCATCTCTTCAGGCAGCAAATTATTTATTATTTGTATTTTTATCCTGCCCTATACCTGAAGGTTTCAGGGTGGGTAGCAACATTTAATATCACACATATATTAAAACAGTAATAATGTCTGTAAAGTGGAAAGACAGTATATTCCCATTTAGCCAAAGTCCAGGGCAAAGAGGTGCATCTTCACTGCCTTCCTAAACATATACTGTACAGTGAAGGAGCCTGACGCACCTCAAGAGGGAGACTATCCCATAGTCTAGGGGCCATCATTGGTCCCCTTTTACTACTGAGAAGGCGGGACAACTAGGAGGGCCTCCCCTCCATACCTTAAGGCACTAGCAGGTCAATATGGAAGATTCTGCGTTCTTACCATAGACACAGAGCAATGACCCTCTGGGTGGAAAAATACTTCATACCAAGGCCAGTACTGCATATCAGGACCAAGTGATAACTAATTTCAAGCTGTGCACAATTAGATCACAAAACCTAAAACCTGGGAAAGGTTATACATCAAAACACGAGTTCATACTGTTAACAGCAGTGTGGAGAACAGTACCAGGACCTGAGAGACCAAGGCTGAAATCGCCACTCAGCTATGGAAGATCACAGTATGATATTGGGCCATTACTTGAGGAACCAGCTCCTTCTGCATATTACAAAACAAATCTATAGCTTCAATTTAAATCCTTCTGTACTCTATGAAAATAGCTCACTCAGCTCAGAATGGCATGAGATTAAACCACATTATATTATTTTAATTCTAATTACTGTAGAATCAAGGTGACTTCTTGTAAAGGAAGTAACAGACTGCTCAAGCTTTTGAAAAAAATATTAACATTACTGTGATTTAGCAAAGTAACCAGCATTTGACATCCAAAGACTAAAAATAAAGAAATTAACTGATTGAATTCATTTCCAAACAAATATGTTTACATTTGTACCTTAAGCCTGTCCTCTGGGTATGTATTTTGTGTGTGTGTGTGCGTGTGTGTTGTGTGTCTGATACTCCCTTTTTATACTGTACTGAAAGTTAGTTATACAGATAATATATTTGTCCAAAATATTATTGATGTTAACATGAATCTCAAGATAACACTAGGTTGACAATAACTCACTTGCTTTCAGTTCTAGAAATAAACCCAGAAAACTCAAATAAAACCAAGCCAGACTGGTCATTTGAGAGAGGACTGCTTGCCACATTTAAGTTTCAGTCTTTTATTCGCACTTACCTGAAATAAAATCCTACCAAAACCCAAGAAGACAATTACAGCACAAAATCTTCAGTATTTATGGTTTCAAAAGCTACTAAATCATTAACCAACCTGGTGCACATTCTTCAGTAAAGCACTTGTTTTTGCTTTATCACTTCACCATTGCCATAAAGGTAACTAGCAGTAACCTACTGCAAACTAATTTCCTCTGAATTGAAAACTGGTGCTGAATTTGAAGGAAGAGCAATTCCCAGTGAATTTTCATTTGGCAGATAAAAGAAACCAAAGAATAAAGGGCACACCTTCCTTTTCATAATATCACAAGATTCTAAGCAGCAGTAGACTCAGTTGTCCATGAATCCACCCGTAAGAACACCACAAAACCCAATATTTCCCAATTCAGAGACTCAGGTCTAAAGGTTTATCAATTATAAATCTAAGTTTATGAATTACAGAATTCAAAATGTGTTAGCTTTTACTAATATCAAAACTGTTGGACGATAAGAAGCTTCAGAAGAAAATAACAAAGAAAAATCTGTACTGATAGCTTAAGAATAAAACAAATCCCAGTAGGACTTGAGAGAGATGGCAGGATATAAAAGCTTCACATTTATATATATATATATATATACCCTATCCCCCTGGATCTGGTAACTGCGGTTTCAGTTTTCCGGATCAGGTCTTCCCTTCCTCCGTGTGTGTAAAAATCAAAGCTTTTCAAATCCCTGTTTACTTCAAGCCAAACATTTCTGTCCTCTGATCTGTAATGAGACTGCTAAGCAAATAGAAAAATGCTAGTTTATGTTCCCTGACCCCCAAGAACAAGTTAAGTCTACAGAATATGCAACAATGGGAACTATGAATAAATTATCTTACAGTATTTAAGCTTAGGGCACCAAGACCACTGCTCCACACAGAACAGTTTCAGAGCTCACTTCTAGCTTCTGTATATAGTCATGGGGTGTTTTTCCACTGTCACTAGAAGTACGCATTAAGTACTTAATGCTATTAATGTACCCATTAATACAGTGGAAATGTACCCATTAATACAGTGACAGTGGAAAAACACCCATGAAGAAAACAAAGTACACTCTCTTTGGGTTATAAGGTTTTAACATTTATCAGGACATAATGAAACACATCTGACCCTTAGAAGGCCTTAAAATTAGGTAAATGTAACATCAGATGAGCAACAACACACAAGAGATCCCACTGTTTCATTATTTATTCGAGTAAATGTATTTAGCAGCAATAGCATGAAGTACAGTAATTGTTTTCTGTATGATTTTATCAGTCTCTCACATTGTTCTGGAGGAATTTTGGCATACTCTTCTTCACAACATTGCTTCAGTTCACTGAGGTGTTTGAGCATTTGTTTATGCACAGCTTTCTTAAGGCCCCACCAAAGCATTTCAATGGGGCTGAGGTCTGGACGTTGACTGGGCCATTCAACACTTGATTCTTTTCTTTTTTAGCCATTCTGCTGTAGATCTGCTGGTGTGCTTGGGATCGCTGTCTTGTTACAGGATCCACTTCCAATCAAGCTTTCACTCGTTGGATAGATGGCCTCACATTGGACTCTAGAATACTTTGGTCAACAGAGGCGTTCATGGGTGACTCAAAAGAAGCCCAAAGAGTCACCCCTCCAGTCACCACCATACAGCTGCTATTAGCTGTTGGTGCTGATATGCTGTATTTGTTTTTCGCCAAATGTGGTGCTGTGCATTATGGCCAGACATTTCCACTTGGGTCTCATCTGTCTAAAGGACATTGTTGCTGTGCTGCCATGTTCTTTTTAGAAAGGAGATGCTTTCTCCTGGCAACGCTTCCAACAAAACCCCATTTGTTCAGTCTTAAACTTGAACATTTAACATGCTAACTAACTTGTAGAGTCTTAGCTGTAGCTTTTTTTCTTTTTTGTTGTTGTTGTTGTTTGCAATTTCTCTCAGCACTACAAGGCCTGACCTTGGAATGCATTTGCCTAGACATTCATTCCTGGGAAGATGGTCAACTGTTGTTAATAGACTTCAAATTGTTTGGAAATGGCCTTATAACCCTTCCCACATTGGTTTAAGCAACAATTTCTTTTCTAAGATCCTTGATAATGTCTTTCCTCTTTAGCACTGTGTTAAAACACACCAAAATGCTCCAGGACCCACAAACTGCCAGGACTTCTGCTTTTAAGGAGGTGGTCATACTTGCTGTTGATCAGTTGACCAAAGGCATTTGATTAGCAGCATCCACCTGGCTGCTACTTACCCTCTTAATTTCTATGGAAGCACTAAGAGTCTATTCAATTTTTCACACACTGCTTCTGCATTGTGGACTAGTTTTTGGGTGTTTTTCTACTGTCACTAGAAGTACCCATTAAGTACCCATTAATGGGTACTTTTAGTGACAGTGGAAAAACACCCTTTGTGTAATATGCCATGTTTTGTTGTTCATCTGAGATTGTATTTACTTAATTTTAAGACCTTCTAAGGACCTGATGTTTCTCATTATAGGTTTTTTTCTCACTGATCCCCCCCCCTAATCCGGATCTATGATGATCCAGATCTAAGGAATGGGTCCTTCAACAAATCTGGTTCTAGTAGATCCAGATTAAGGGATGTACCTGATGCATCCCCACGGGCAGTGCAGCATCCAATAGCAATGGGTGCTGGCCTGCCTTCAGTGGAAACACCAGAGCACCCATGTGGCAAATCCAGATCGACCCATGTGCCCCCCCCGTCACTCCAGGTTTTTGGGGGGTAAAGGGGGAGCAATCTCCATAGACACTCCATAAATTCTTCGAATATTTTCCAGAGTGGCTACAAAGAATCTCAGGAGCTTTGTCATAAGCTCCGGAGATTTTCCGGAGCGATCTACCACAAACTTCAAAGATTCTCCGGAGCCTTTGACAAACGTCTATAAGATTGGCATTGCTCTCATGTGGGGTCCTATTCGGAGCCTGTGCTATTCTTTGGAGTCAGCTTCGGAGATTGTGTACCAGCTTTGGAGCTTTGGTTTCAGGGCACCCCCTCATCGGGGCACACACCCCCTCAGAGTCCCCCCTAGACCCCATTGTCCGACCACGGTGGAAACACACTCCATATAATCTGGATTTGATCCCTGAAGACCTCATTGTAGACTCCTCTAATGGGGTCTACAGGAAATCTAGATTATAGGTCTGAAGGACCCATTCAATCCGGATTTCCCTAGAAGTGGTGGAATCAAATGTGGGTCTAACGGGGTCTGCAGTGGAAATGGGGTCTTGCTGCTCTGAGCCTAATGGGTACTTAATACTAGAGGGGGAAAAAACCCTATGTCTTGATATGTAAAACCACAGAATTCAAAGAAAAGGTACTTTATTTTTCTCATGACTGCAAATAGCAGTGGTGCCATTACAGAAGAAGATGAAGAGTTGGCTTGTCTACCCCGCTTTTCTCACCCGTTTAAGGGGACTCAAAGCGGCTGACAAAGCTTTCTATTCGTCTCCCCACTACACACACCCTGTGAGGTAAGTGGGGCTGTGAAAGCTCAGAAGAGAGCTATGACTAGCCCAAGGTCGCCCAGATGGCTTCATGGAGGAGTACAGAAAATATGGGTATTCCATATAAGAACCTGGCTCCCTAACCACTAGACCAAACTGGCTCAAATATCTACTATTTATATATTCTGTTTCATTAAAAAATGGGGGAAAAAAGATGCTCATAATGCAATTGCTATCCATATATCTCATAAGGACCAAATATCAGCTATGTCCAATAGACTATTAGTGTTGTCAACTGTGCAGGCCACAAGAAACAAGAGAAAGAATGTTGCACACAATTTACTCAATTTTATTCCTGTCATATGTGTACTGCTCAGCTCAGAACTCTACAATCAACTGGAATGTCAATCTTTGGACATACCAAATGTGTTGCTTACCCCTTTTCAGAATATTCATGGTATCCCATAAACTATAATAAGAAACAAAAACAGTGGGATGAAGATAGTAAGAAATGTAACACCTGCACCACTTTGAGATTGTTTTTAATGAAAAGTGGTATAAAATGTTTTAAATAAATATTTTAAAAAATTAATAGGTAGCACAAAAGTCTCTATACTAAAGGACCTGAATCTGCAAAATTCCATTTATTGCACCCTTCTTCTAGTATGAAGAAAGAGTAATTTTTCACTGATTTCCCTCTTCAGTTCCATCCTATCACAAATTTGTTCTAACATGTTTTACTACTTTGTAGTATTATGATATGGTAGCAAATTTTAAAACCAGTGAGCACAATCATTGCATTTCTTTAATTCCATTGGTATATATCCCTCTCCTTATTATCTGGAGTATATCATCAATCTTGCTTTCTTAAGACATGCTAATGATAAAACTAGCTTACTATGTGACTTTCAAATGCTGACCTGCAATAACAACAAATATAATGGAATTTCTCTCAAAAACAAACAAATGCCATGAACTAGCTAACGCAAGCTGTATTGTTACTGCAATTTTAAAACTGTATTCTTCCTTAACTTTAAAAAATCCTTTATATAGTGTACTACTATTTTGTTTATTGAATAAAAATTACCTTAATTTTTGGCTTGAAATAACGGTTGAAATATTTGTAGTTGAGGATTTGCAGATGAAATAATTTCCCCTGCAGTCCACTGTTCTCTACTTTTCTCAATAGCCTTTCCCAACTATTTTTTAAAATTCTTGGCTCTTTGACCTGGGCATAATTACTGGAGATCCTTTTGTTAAAGAATTTAATGAGCTTTCCATTGGCTAATTTCTTTTATGGTAGCAGGTGCTGCATTTTATTTATATATGTTTGATTATACTGCTTCATTACTTCAGTACTAATGCCTGAGAAGGTATCAGACCAAAAAAATAGCAGTTGTCTCCTCTGGTTCATTCAGATCTGAAAGGCCATAATAAACAGACCAGCAGAACAGGTCAAACACCATCTTCCTTCCCTCCATTATATCCTCATGGTAAGCCTATGAAGTAGATTAAGCTGAGATACACTGAGTGGCCCAAGAATACCCACTGTGCTTCCATGACTGAATAGGGATTCAAACTCAGATAGACTTTGACACTGTAATCTGACACTGTACTTGTTAAACTACTCCTCATTCCAAAACAGAATACCTGGAGACCCTTCCCTCTCAGCAATAAGTAGATCATTCCAAAGGGACCCTAAAAGACACCAATCAGCAAATGGGTGAGTTTCCCACTTGCTTCTAAGGCAGTGATGGCGAACCTTTTGAGCTCGGTGTGTCAGAATTTGCAAGAAAACCTAGCTTAACTCGGGTGCTGTGTCACATCTAGAAATATCCATAATTTTGTGATATTTGTGGCTCTAGTAAAAAAGTTATATTTTTGATATATGTATTTTATTAAAAGCAAAAACAAATAATTCTTTACATTAGTGACTTTTGTTGCTAAATCTTCAATTGAAAGTTGGTATTTCGTACACTTCAAGAACAAGCAAGCACTACACGCCCAGGTGCCAGGGTGGCCATATGTGTCACCCAAAAGAGCTTGGTGTGTCACTTGTGACACGCGTGTCATAGGTTGGCCATCACCGTTCTAAGGTAACATGCACTTACTGGACATGGCTTTAAACATGTTTTTACCTCAATTCTATAGCTGACCTGCTAACTTCCAAGACTTCTAAACAGAGCTTCATTGAAAACCACAAAGATACTTACCAAACACCTCAATGAACTGAAGATTCCCCCACCACCCTTAAGTTGATACAAAATTTAAGTAATCACCAAAGTAGGGATGTGCACGAATATGCGTAACATTCATTATTCGTATGAATTCGTATGAATCTGGACATTCATACACGTACATTAACATTCATATGAATAAGAATGTTCTGGAACATCAGTACAAATCGTTTGTACATTTGTTAAACTGGAGATCCATATCGATACGGATGCAACCTCCAGCACTCACGTACTGTTATAAGCTGCAAGTCCAAGTAAGAATTGAGGAGGAATGATCCTACTGAGAGAGAAAGGGTTTATGCAGTACATTTTCTATGAGGGGCCTCCAAATGGCATACAAGGATGTCTCAGCCTTTCATGTGCTTTATCTGAGAGTTTTACAAATTCTGCTGATGCAAAATATCACAGGCACTTGGACCAGATATTTCTAGAAAGGAAGGAGTGGCTCTTCCAATTTTTGAGTCTCTCAGCAGTGAGTAGATACTTCAGGAAGATTTTATGAAGTAGAAACTGCTAGGGGCAAAGGACACATTTCTGGAGTAGGAAAGAAGTCAGTTCTTAGACTGTTATGTATTTCATCACTAATCAGTCTCCAATAGTCCATAATCATGTTGCAGGATCAATGCAAACAGGTACCTTTCTGGTATTTGCAGCACCAATATAGGAGGGAAACAATAACATTAATATTGGTAAATCTGGCTGCTGCTAAATACCCTATTTTCCAGCTTATAAGATGACTGGGCATATAAGACGACCCCAAATTTCCAGTTAAAATATAGAGTTTGGGATATACTTGCTGTATAAGAAGACGACCCCCGGCGTATAAGACAACCCCCGACTTTTGAGAAGATTTTCCTGGGTTAAAAAGTAGTCTTATACGCTAGAAAATACAGTACCATCTGTACATCACTTCTAAGTTGACCCCTCTAATTTGGTTGCTGGGACTAAAGGGGTTCTCATTTCTAATATGTAAGCCCTCATTATTTGAAAATAGAGATCCTAACACTGTGTCACACTGATATTTAACTCCTATGAAATTATTATCCAGAAAAGAAGTAAAGCCCGAATATACATCTCTTGTGAGAGCAAGGGTTAATTATGAGCTTTTAAAAGTAGTTAAAGGTCTAGGGAAGCCACCCTTTTGTTCCTGTGATTAAGAGAAAACTTGAAGCCAATTTTTGAAGCTAAGATGTACCTCAAATGCTGTATTGAAACTGCAGTTTATAACGTGAATGCTACAATTTAGTTCTTTTGCAATCAGACTTTAGCTACATCTACTTCGGTCTTTCCATTGCCTTTGACTATATATCTGGACTATTAACTGACGGCTATGCCTCTATACAATAGAAATCAATTACTAAGAGGGCTAACTCAGTAAGATTCTCTAGAATTCAAAGATTACTATTCAATTTTCAGAATGCAGCCCTTTCAATTAAGCAAAGATTTACAGGAAATTTCAAATCTCAGTAGCATTTTTTCCTATACAATCTAATCCTTGCACCCTTTCCATATCTTACAATGTCATGGGAAACGTTTCCAGTACTTAGGCTAAATGCTCTGAACAGCAGCTTTAAAATTTTGCCTGCCTACGTCTAAATGGCATCATACAAACTCAGCTCCCATGTCACCCTACATGGTAATCTTATTGATTCAATTTTTAAACACTTTTATTCTATTCTAACTCCAAGATTTCAGGGCAGCTTACTGTCAGTTAAAGTATACAATCAACTTAGGATTTTTGGTAAACGACATTCTCAGCCAAAGGCCAAAGTAAATAAGTGCACCTTCATCATCCATTGAAACTATGTAGTGATGGTGTGTGATCCACTTCAGAGGAAAAGGTTACGCCACAGGTTGGGGGCCACAATGAAGAAGGCCCTCCTACACATTATGATACCTTCAACTGATGAAGCTGGTGGCACTAGTAGGATATCTCTCCACTAGACCTCAACACTCAAGCAAGTCTATATGGAAGAAAGCACTTGGTGTTTGCCTCCCAAGAGGTTTAGGGCTTTAATAATCAGTGTAAATATCCTAAATTGAACTAAGAAGGAATGTAGGGATGGAGTGGGTATTCTACTTGGCAGAGTATCTGTGTGCATACGCATATACACATACGTAGAGTTTTATGCCAAGCCATTTACAAGTGAAACTAGTATGGCTCTGCTTCAAAATGCTTGCCAGCAAGCTTTTTCATTTTTCCCCAGCAATAGTCAATGGTCTTTCCAAAGCTGAGAGCTGAGCGTGTCATCCAGAAACAGCACTGACAGCACTAGTTTCACTTTTGCAGGGCTTGGTGACAAGCCTTGTCAAACTGAAGGGTTCAGGGCTGATTGGAATCCATTGTGCATCTCTTGCCAATATATACTGTTGTATGTTAATTTTAAATGTTGCTACCCGCCCTAAGACCTTTAGGTATAGGGCAGGAAAGAAATACAAATAATAAATAAATAAAATACAAAGAAATGTGCATGAATGTAAATGCTCACTTTACATTCTATGGAGCAAACCACTCAAACATAAAACTGAAAATCTAAGATCAAGAACCAGATCATGTCCCGTCCTCTCCTCCCCACCTGCAAGACTATGAAATCAGAGACTGCACAGCAGTCCAGAACTGTCAAGACAATGTAATACTAGGCACTGGGGTTAGGCTGGAAAGGCCATGGCAAGACCTGAGTCTTAGCATGGCACAGGCAAGGAAGGAGGTGGAGGCTGGGGGACTATATGGGAGGAATTCGAACCAATGAACTGTTCATCAAATTACCTGATAATCCTCAGACTAAACCCCAGACTTATGAAGGGGTTTGGTCCAAAAATAATTTCTCAACACCACACCCCTGGTTCTGTATGAATCTAGTTCATACCGAACCTGTTCAGTACATCTCTACTTGCTAGCACGCTGGCAAACAGTGCAGTTTCTTTAGGACTACCACAATGTGCATCTGACTACCACTGCCTTGGTGCTACTTCAGGCAGTAGTTATAACTTCCAGCACAGTCATAAAAGAGCACATGAAAGTAGTCCAATGTGAAAGTTACCAGGGCATGGATCACTATGGCCAAACTATATCTATTTAGAAAAGACCATAGCCAGAAGACAGCATTCCTGGTCACATCTGTCGCCTGAGTCCCAAATGACACAGACAAATCCAGGTGAGTTTCATGAACACAAGAACTTCTACCATGTCTTGATTTACTACTTCCAAGCAACTGTTAAGCACTGAAGCTGCCTCACTTAGTCAGATGAGACAGAGAGACAGAGCTATTTGTCACACTTGACTTTAGCCAAAAGACCAAAAACCAATACTGCATGTCATCAACCGACTTTTATTTACTTATTTACTTATTTAGATTTTTATCCCTTTGCATACTCAGAGGTTTCAAGGTAGGCTACCACATTAATAGCCAAATCTAAAATGAACAAACTAAAACCATAAAAGTGTCTGAAAGTGGGGAGGAAAAGTTGTTTCATTATTTAGCTAGAGGACAGAACAAAGAGGTGTGTGTCCTCTTAGCTCTACTGAACATGTAAAGTGAAGGTGCCTGATGCACCTCAGGGGGGACACTATTCCATAGTCTGGGAGCCACTACTGAGAAGGTCTTATCCCAGGGGCCACCCTTTTTGGTACTAAGGATGGCAGTACTACCTAATTCCAAACTAACTGTTGAAAACTCAACCCGAAGATGTTAAAAGGCAATGGGGAGTGGCTTGCATGCTTTGATTTCCTTGGGAACCCGAACATTAAACACAAAAGCCTCTCATGATAGTTTGCTAGCATCCTTGTAATAGGAGGAGAACCACTGCAATGCAGTACTTTTAACTGCCAGTCCTGATTGCTTCCCCAGAAAAATACCACAATCAATAGTATCAAAATCTACACAGAGATCAAAAAGAATAATCCGGGTTACACTCCCATCCTTCTGTGGGTAAACATGAACATCAAGTCAATTGAAATGGGTTCCAAATAATTTTCTTCCTCAGACATATCTGAAACTGAATTTCCAATGCCCTCTCTGCTGTTTAGCACCTCTGGATCCAGAAAAACCATCTTGAGAAAAGTGATAACCTCTTCTTTGACAGCTGATGAGACACCAGCTGAATCAACCTGATTACATCCTCTTACTTAGTGTATACTAACCGTGATGAACAAAGATTAAAAGAACATATGGTTGACCATCCTTAGCAAAATATTTATCCCTCTCAATTCCAACAACTGAAACTGATCCACAATGACTGGATCAAGATGTTCTCTGGACACTTTCAACATCTTTTTTTCTTAACCATAGCATCTATTTCCATTCACCTTTGGGCATTTTGACAGCTATTTCAACACTCGGTGGTGGTGCACCCTCACTTTTCTTCAAGTTGACTCAAACTACCTATGTGCCAATAGTTAACTCTCCTGCTTCACCACTCACAGTTCCATGGCATACCAAGGTCTTTGTAGCTTCAACAATGTGAAGAAGCAATCCTGTCATTAGCTCTACTCATCTCTTGATTCTACAACAAGACTATATAACATATGATGTAACAGGAAAATCTCCAGTGTAATCAAGACTCTCCTAATTCTGTAAATCTCCATGGATCATCTCCGTGGACCATCTTAATAGATACCTTGTTTCTAGCTCTCACCAATGAAAAATCAATCCATGACAAATGACTTATCAGCCCTCCAGTCAACAGATTGGCAAGAGCTCATATCAGACAAAGGCCAAAACACTTGTTCTGAGTTCACCTGTGATGTTCTGAGACTGTACAGTACTGGTTATCATTGAAACTGTGAAGACCCCAGCTGGTCCACTAGATGTCACCTCTGCTTCCAACAGAGCAGACACCTCTGCTTCCAACAGAGGGACAGAATTCTTATGAACTTGCTCACCCGAAACACAAGTCTCTAATGGTGCTGCACAGAGTACAATGCAGAGCTGGGTGAGCAAGGAAACTAATTCATCACCCCAAGTCTTAGCAATATATGCCAATTTGGCCCTTTTCAACCAGGATCGCATCAAAGTGATCAATGACGGTGATTTTCCACTAGCATTAGAGTATCCATTAAACACCCATTAAAGACCCTTAATGGGTCCTTAATGGGTACTCTAGTGCTAAGTGGAAAAACACGCTTAGTATGGACTGAATCAGGGGAGTATGCTGATTGTCAGACAGCTCCAAATTCTGCCAGCTGGAAGGCAGATCAGAAAAAACCAGCTGCAGTGTATCAAACACTCCTCCTGATTTGATTTTTCTGTTTTCTAGCATCAAACCTCACCCTGTCTATCACTACAGGAACTCCAGTGACTATTTAATCTACCCTGAGCTTCATTTATATCTAAGGAAAATTGATAAATACTGTACCTCCAGACTGATAGCAAATTTTAGTGCTAAAGTTCTAAAATTACAGATGTATTCCTCACTGTAGCCACTGGAGTCAGGAGTGCTGATAAATACTTTAAAGAGAATGTCAGAGTATCTATTACAGCACTAATTTTATAAATTGCATAAAACTGTGGTTTTTTTAACACGAATATCTGATCAATTTCCTGATCTTAAATTGTGTAAATACCTTATAGGAAAACATTTATTTTCCCTACTTCTAAAAAAAAGATTCTATAGCATAAAGCACTGACTGCCAAAAAAGCTATCAGGTAAAAAAACAAAAAACAAAAGAATCCACCAGAAGGTCAAAAACCAGTTTGATGGTGAGTATTCAAGTAAAAAGGTCTCCATCATTTGTTAGAATAGCCCTGTCTACAAAGGATATAACAGGAAACATACTCTGTGCAACAATAGAGGACTATGAAATACAAGTTGTAAAAAATTCACAAGACTCTTTTCAGTTCTTTTTCTGAGTAATTTTGTTATGCTTACATTTGAACTTCTGTTAAAATGGAGGTATGTGAAGGTGGTAGTTCGCTTTCCCCAAACAGTGCTTCCTGCCCCATGCAGTGCTACAATGATGAAGCATAGGATACAAATGCACCAGCAAACATTTCCTGCTGGCACTAAAACTGGATGCCAACGTACGTGAGCATTTCCCAATAGAATGCTGCACACACACACTCACGTCCTGGCATTTTAATTTTCCAAGCTCCACTTTTGATTTTTATTATCTATCCACTGGACAGCAAGCCTGGTGGAGGGTATACATGCCTGGTAAAATATCTCACAGTAGATATGATTTCTGTCCTGGAAAACATCATAAATTCCATACAGAAATTTCTGAATGTCTAGTATTAACACAGTGCTTTGCACATAAACAGAATCCTCCAACTAGTGATTACCTTTAGAAATCCTGATACAAACAATTAAACAACAATCTTAAAAACGTTTAATGACTTCAAAATTAAATATGCATAGCAATCAAAAATGAAAAATATATACAATCTGAATACATTCTGAATATGAATTGTTTAACTATGCAAGGTGTACCCCGTAGAGAGAGGGGGGGAAAGCTAGCAATGCTATGTTTTGGTGCCAGTAAAGTTTCCACTAAAGCATAGCAGGCAATCGTAAAGGTGTAATGAATAAAGCAATTAAAAATGAAAGCCATAAGAGAATTAAAATACTAACAATAACGTTGCAGAGCTTCCATTAATCACAAAGCTGATAATAACTGACTTTCCCATCAACACCAACTTTATAGAGACTTCAGCTTTACAGGATATAGCAAAACATCTTTTACATGGTCATCATGGTCACACTGAACACTGGGCCATATAAAACCAAACCATGGTGCAGGAGGGAGCCATGACTGAGTAAAAAACAAACAAACAGGATCTGTGTGCTTAATGTTTGAGATTTAATACTCTGGATATCTAGGTAAAGCAACTGAGGTAGCAGTAGTGGTGAAAAAAAGGTTCCATGAAGTTTACGCACTGACAGCCAGAGCAGACATTGTTGAAATGGGGCCTAATAGAATAAGGGAACTCATATATAGGGTTACAATTAGAGCAGGAATGATAATTCAACAAAAATCAGTCTCCTGCTGAAATATCAATTTCAGTACTCTTTTTTTTCCCTAAGCATCTATAGTTAGATACTATCCAAAGCTAAGTGTCTCTATAGAAAGATTTCTATTACTTTAATTTGGCAGAATGCATAAATATTGGATCTTACTATTATATTAATTTTGTGATTCACTATAGTCACTAGTTTATTTTCCAAGACAAGAACAATATAGTACTTATAAATCATATGAATCACTTTGTGGAAACATCATGAAAAATGGAAGCTCTGTCCATATATTAATGCATGGTTGGTTAGTCAGATCAACAGTGGACACATTCCCAATACCAAGAATGATATCAAAATAAAATAAAATAGCAGAATACTATAAAACATGTAGCTTACTTTGTGCTTTTTCACAGAAGTTTATCTGAAAGCCTAAAGCAAAAAAGATAAGTTCTAGTTCATTCACTGGAAATTAAAGATTAACATAACCTTTAAAATCACATTTGATCATTTTTTAAAAAAATACAGAAAGGAGATATAGGCAAAGTAATTGCCTGGTTCACACAGGGAGAACTCCAATACTCCGTTTTCTTAACATCTAGTGCCTTTGGGACTAGAGCTGAATTATACTATTCAAAACTTCAGCAGAGATCAGTAGTTGGTTGCTTGGATCATGTCAACTACAGAGGTTAAATATTAGTCTGTTGTTAAACAAAATGTTAAAACAAAATGAGACTTTACTGTAAAATACACATAGGTTGATACTCTTGCTATTAAACAACTAATTATTTAAAAGTACATAATTGAATTCTTCCCACATATCAATTATTTGAAAAGGTCGGACACTTGCACATTGATATAAATGCCCAAGATGGTTACTACCTGTACAGCTATATAATTAAAAATAACTAAATTCATATTCAACTTAATATTTTTACAACAATTCTATATAGATAGATGATATCCCCTTATGTAGAAAAAAATACAGTATTGCTTTATTTTATATCATTTATACCACTTCTGCTGGAAGAGGAACTGAGTATACCTGAAGTAACTAACATCCTAATCCCTCTCCACTAAATATCCTGTTATAGTTCCCCTTCTGACCTCCAAGATCACTTTTAAGCACACAGTACACTTTGTAAGATAACTACCAACCATTTAGAAATTAAATAATAGTACATTTGACACAGTACAATGGATAACACAATAATAAAAATGCAAAGCTCCAAATTTATGGAAATTTGCTTGTAATGGTGTAAGCCATCATTTTTATTATTTACAGAACTTATTACAGCAAATCATTGGTAACTACTCAGTAGTCCAGAGAACTCAAGAGCATTTGATTCTATCAGTTCACTTCTAACTTCTCAATTCAGTGGAAAGTTACATTCCAAGTAGGAGGCACCAGTGGAATTTTAAAGATACACAACTTTGAATGAAAAACAGCAGCCTTGCGTGCTAACTCACAGGACCTCAGGTATTAGTACTCAGTTATCACTGTGGCTGGGCTGGAAAAGACCTGTGTCAAATTTCATTCAGCACTCTGATTTCAGGTAAGATTAATCAAAGGAAGATGCTGTTAGTAAGTATTTCAATATGAACACAGTGCTGTTTTTCTGCATGATTAAACTACATTTTAACAGTGAGTCTTCTTTTAACCTTTTTATTAGTAGTCTTGGCCCAACAGTCCAACAATAATGGCGTAGTTCATGCTTATCCAAAAGGTACGTTATATTGTTCCCTTCCTAGAGGAACAAACTACAATTATTTGTGCAGCGTCCAAACTGGGAATCTTAGTTTGTTTCATTTAAACAGTAGAACACAAATTATTTCTTTCAGACAAAGGTTGATATTCACAACTCTCCCTTGTGCTTTGGTAAGGACAAAATGGATGATAAACCCTTAACTCTGTTTTAGTTATCGAATTTATAATCTGTCCATCCAAAGAAAAGAAGCACCCCTTAATATAATCAAATAATATTTTATATAGGATATTCAAGACGGATTTGAACACAGAGATAACTGTCTTTTGAACCGCTGCTTTGCAGTAAAAGACAAAGAGTTTTAGTCTTTTAACCTAAGTATAGGACTTGCTTCACAGTATGTTGTCTTTCTCTGAAAGATACATGCAGACTGTGATCTAGAAATTATAAAGAAAAACACACAGCTACAAAAAACATATTCTATTCTCTCTAAGGCCCTTCACAAACGTTCTTAGAAATTATGAGATAAGTCTTCCTATCACATGCCACTGTGAAATTTCTGAAATTTTGAACATATTTTGATATAACAAAAAAGGAAACACAGGCAGTCAACTGCAGAATTTTTTTAAAAGTACATGTCTTCATAAAAACTCTGAAAATTAAATGAAATCTCTGGACTCTTGTTCGTGCCCAAAAATGCACAAAAACAGATAAAATATTCTCAAATGTTATGATTTAATGACAAATTAAAATGTTTCAGTAAAACTAGTACGTTTCTGGTTTGTTTTCCCCAAAACAATTTCTAACAAATATGCAAGTGAAAGTTGGAACAAAATATTTTAAATCATATGCAACCCTAAAGGAAAGAATCCACCCTCTGGCACTTCAATGAACCAACTGATAACAGTTTAAGTTTAATCTGCACCCAGTCTATCCCACAATTCATTGTCTGAAGTTTAACCATATTTTCATGGAGGAAAATAAAGCCCCACCCATGAACAAATCCAAAAGATACAGTACTAAAGCAGGAAAAGGGCTTAGAGAAAGGAAATATCAATTATCTCAACACTAGGTCCTGTTTTGAAGTATTCCGAACTGTTATTTTACTAAACTTCAATGTTATAGAGGAAAATTTTCTACAAATTATTTTATTTTTGGTACTTTATGCAAGTCCAATTTATTTATGCAAGGAATTTCTAATCCCTGTTTTTTGTCTCAGGGAACTGAAATGGACACTTGCCTAAAGAAAATATGAAGCAAAGGACTGTGACAGCAATCAGGAACTTCAACATGTTTTAAGAACTTAAAAGTTGTGCAAATTAGTAATTTTGAAGCTAAAGCATTTCTACGTATTTCCATGATTTTTATACATATATAAGGCAAAAGGGCCAGAAACCCATTATGATTTTTCACACTTTTTGTACTGCAATTCCATGCAGATACCAATGTCTCTTGATCTTTAGGCACTCCTGTCTCATGCCTTACCTCTGGGAAAACTTAAAAACATCACTGAGCAAGTCATGCTTTCTTATCTACTGGAGTGGAAGAATAGTATGCTAGAGATGAGAACGTCTGAGAAAGATCTCAGTGGAGGAAGGTTCTCTGTCCTGGGACTAAAAAGAAAATAACTGGGAATTTGGAAAAAAATAATCTGGAAAAATTGCTGCTGCGCTTTGGTAAGTTTGGGAGGTAAGTCCTCTGGTTTTTGGACAGAGTTTGGGGGACTTATTCTGGTCACCACACCTCAAAAAGGATATTGTGGAACTGGAAAAGGTGCAGAAAAGGGCAACCAGAATGATTAAGGGGTTGGAACACCTCCCTTACGAAATCAGGCTGCAGTGTCTAGGCCTTTTCAGTCTGGAGAGACGGCATTCAAAAGGGGACTTGACTGAAGTATATAAAATCATGCACGGTATAGAAAGGGTGGATAGAGAAAATTTATTTTCTCTATCACACAACACTAGAACCAGGGGGCACTCTATGAAGCTGATGGGGAGTCGGATCCCACAAGGGGAAGTATTTCTTCACCCAGAGGGTCATCGATTTATGGAATTTCTTTCTGGAAGAGGTGGTGACAGCTACCAGCCGAGATGGCTCTAAGGTAGGGTTAGACAAATTTATGGACAACAGACGTATCAATGGCTACTAGAATGAATGCCTAGGTACATCTTTCAGGCTGGGGGGGGGGAACAGGACACTTCTAAGGCCATTTGCTGGGATTCGAGAGCAGGGTTTGTCCTTGTTTCTGCTTAGATGCCCAAGAGCATTTGTTGGGCCACCGTGTGCGATGGGACACTCAACTAGATGGGCTGTGGCCTAATCCAGCAGGGCTTCTCTTATGTTCAAAATTCAATTTGCGTTTTCAAATTCAATTGAATATTTTGTATTTGTGGATATTCACATTGGATCGAAAATAACAGGTTTTTGCTTCGATGGCAAAATAAACTCTTTTTATCCACACCTCTGCAGTAGACTGATACAGCACAACCTTCTATTAACACTTTTTGCTATAGTATATTTTCACTATTACATGTGTTACTGTGATCCTTCCTCTTCTAACAAGGCTCTTTTCACTCTTGTGCAGATGCAGCCAGGAGTCAATGCTGCAGCTTGGCAACACCTTCTTCCTGCTCCAAGAACTCTTTTTGTACTTGTACTGTGAGGAAAGGGTTCAGTTGCTTTGTGTTCTGGGAGTGGCACTGCATGATTTTGGTGTGTTCCGACTGCTTTTGAGTAGACTGTGGTTAAGTGTGTGTCAGTGATGCATGTTCCTGTGTACCTTAGTTGGTGATTGCCTGGATTCCTGAGTAACAGTACGTTCATGCAGTGGCAAAGCTGAAGAAGGTAGCTTTTATCTCCATCCTCTTCAGAAATCATCAAAGGCAGAGGATATTCTCCTTTCTACTCTTCATGCTAAGTTTTGCCACTGAACTCCTGTATGGGATAAGGGGGAGGGAAACTGGCTTCCTATGTGGCACCAGCACCGCAGTCTGGGAAAGAACTAGTCAAGATACTATGTGAGGGTTGGCTTCTTATAGGACATCTGTATGATGCATGTTTCAGGAATACGATTTGTCCACCCTAGTACTGCCTCCATGACAAATCCACTCTGTGCCCCGTTCAGTGTGTCCTCCCCTACTGAATAGGACTAAGAGTCCCATCCCCCACTGAAATCAACAACCCTCCTCAGATTGCCTGACGCAAGTGTTCTTCAAACTGAAGCATCATAGCATGGAGTGAAACAATGCAGAGTGAACAAACTTTATACCAAATTAAATTATTCAAATCTTAGAAATTTCAAGTCAAGAATTCTTCCACTACACAAAACACAGTGTAACTCAGTTTCTACATCTTCTTCCCCAATGCTTCCATATTTTCACACTGTTGTACACACTCCCTCTAAACGTTCTCTACATCAAGCTAGCAAGGAAAGTAGTTCTGGGACATACAAGTCTAGGTGTACTAAATATTACTTGTTATACTACTAAGTTTGATAATTTTGCCATTGTTTTGTTTTAAACAAATAAAACTTCTCCTTCTCTCTCATACAAATCATTTCTGGGTGCAGCCCCACATTCAAGATAGGTCCTGAATGTGCCATACTATGAGCCCACTGCAAGAACTTCATAAGCTTCTTCCAGAAGAGACTGCAGGAAATAGAAATAGAGTAAATATGAATTTGCAATTTTTGTATTGGAATTATTGTGAACCTGAAATTATGAGAGAACCTACTATACAGGCTTGATGGGTGAAACCTATGGATATTTTTAAGGGACCTACATGTCTGAACTAATCATATGTATCTTATGGGAATGAATTATACAGATTTTTTTGGCCAGTTAATTATCTAAAACAAATGAATTAATCTTCTATATTAAGAATCAGATGCAATTTGATCTAAGGTACGTACTCACAAAACATGTATTTAAAAAGAAAAACACTAAGTCTTAAGGCCAATATCAAGTCAGAAATGATGATGCACAATGTTTTGGCCCTAGAATGCTTTTTTTTTAAAATCAAATCCAATTTCCATAGAAGCCCCATTTGATTCTCAATCAACAAGTTTGGTCCCATGTAGTCTTGTGGACTACTAGTAACTAAATGAATACATCCCTGTAGTTTTCTTGGCAGACGCAGGAAGGTGCCAGAAACTGAATCGCAACCTTCTCTTTTCCAGGCAGTTGCCCTACCACTGAATTATTTCAGGTAATTACTGAATTTGTGCAAATGAACCTCTCAAAATCATTGCAAAATTCCTACACTGTCACTTGGGAGTGTACTATTCATGATAGCTAGCCCCCTCCCTTACTAGGTTCCTGAGTAGCAGAAGAGCTGGGAGGAGGAGGAGGGCACCGGTAGGTATGGTTACAAGTCAACACGTCTACTAGTACTTGTGCCCTGCCTCTAGGATGCAGTTAAATGCTCCTTTCCCAATCCAGGAAACTTGGCCTTATTCTGTAATATAGCTCAGGACTGGAGTCTGTCGTCCACAGGCTAATGCAGACAATGGCAGGCCCTGCCTGGAGCTTGCCATTGTCTGCACTAGCATCTGGACAGCAGGCTCCTATTCCAGAATATACTCCAAAATAAACGCAAGTACAGAAAGGCCCTCAGTCAGGGAAAGCTAGTCTGGGTGAAGAACAGGCTCCCAAATGATGGTACAAAGTTTTTTAAAGTGCTTTGAAACAGCCATATGCACAATACTAGCCCCTCAGTACCCTACAGTGAACACAGCTTTCTTTTCAAAACATCAACATGTATACGTGCTAGATAATTTAGGATAAAAGCGTACACACTATACTTAGATGCTTGCCCCACTGAATTCAGTTGCACTGAAAAATGTTTTCCATTTATATTTAAAGGAATTTGCTTTGTTTTCAAGCAGCAAACTACAAGATGAGTATCACTGTTTTCACCATACAAGCTTCTTACCTAAAATACATAAGAACATAAGAGAGTCCTGCTGGATCAGGTCACAACTCATCTACTCCAACATCCTGTCTCTCACACTGGCCTGCAGTGATAGCCATGTACTACAAGTTTTCAGAATAGTTTGTCTTCTAGCTTAAAAGAGGTAGGGAGACTGGAAAAAAACCTGATATTTGTTTACCCAATTATACAATGTGTCCTATACAACGAGGAATGTTTTATATACTGTAATTTGTATATTGTCACAATTGTATTCCTATAAATTAGAGTAATGAAATCCTACTGTATCACCTCATGAAAAAAAATCACAGAAGAGTCACAGAGCTTATAAGCTAAACCTACTGAAATTCCTCCCCCTCTATGACTATTACACATAGGGATTTTAACTTGAATCCAGTGTGACAGATCGATCTGATTATAATTTTCCTTGGGAAAACTCAGACAAAAAAACAAAAAAAAACATCCCTTTAATATTAAATCAGCACTTGAAATTTTCTAATTAACTGAGCAGGTTAGCAAACGAACACCAAAATGAGTGATTCACAATAAAAGCTGCTCATGTAAAAAGTTTGAACTTTTAGAATAAATTATCTCTTTAAAAGTTGGTAACTGGACTTAGGTGTTCTTCCAGTCAATTCAAACGTGAATTTGGCCTGCCTTGCCTACAAAAGAAATATAACTGATAAACAACATTGTGTTGCGAAGAACAGGGTCATAGCAATATGACCTGATCAAAAAAGAAAAGGAATTATAAGGCTGGAAAGTGTTAGAAAAGGATTTCCAAGAGCAAAATCCTCTGAAGCCTAATCTACCTCACACCATTGTCTTGGGAATAAAATGCAGAGTTGGAGAATGGTACACACCACTTTGGAGTCTTTGGGGAGAAAGCAGAATATGAATGCCAAAAATTAAGAAAAATACATACTTTATAAATGAAACTGAACACACACTCTTCCTAGGAATGGGTGCCCTACAAAGATCAGTGCAAGGCATGCCACAGAATCCTCAAACATGGGTTCCACATAATACAGAAAACCATCTAATCAGTCCTTCTCTGTGGTAGCCATCTTTTTGGAATGCCCTCCCCTCTGCTGTCTGTGAGGTAGCTATACTTACAACATACAGAAACCTATTATGCATTCCCTGTGTGAAGGTTTGTTTCTCTCCCCTGGCCCACTGCTGTTTTAGTCCTCTTTTTATCCTTGTTTTTAATGTGGTGTAACCCCCTTCGAATTTTTTTATGGAAAGCAGTATAAAAATGTCTTAAATAATATAAATAAATACCAGATAACACTAGGTGACAGCTAATGATCTGGAGTTATCATTTGTATTTGAAAACACTTGGGTTCATGCACCTATTACATGAAAAATGCTGAAGAATGTTGTTCATTGGCGTTTTACTTCTGAGGAAACCACTGTTGCCCCTCCATCCCACCAACTGCTACCTGCCACAACTTATTTATTATTTAACAAATTATATCTCGCCTTTCACCAAAAGATGTCAGGGCAGGCCTCAACAGTAAAAATTAAAAAAAAAACAGTAAAAAGCTTTACTATTGGAACAATGTTCTGTGGATGGATAATACATTTAGAGGAAAAAATCTGCATACCAGTATCAAACCTCATCCTAACTAAACCACAGCAGAGCAAGCATAATGGTGCAAAGATGCCTTGCTGTCTCAGAGTCTGGAGTGCTTGCAACCACTGAGGGATCAATGAATTTCAAGTTGCATCATAAAATCTTAAATCTAATATAAGGCGGCTTTCTAAAATTCAATGATCTAAAACATGCTAGTATATCAACAGTGGCTCAAACGGAAGAAAATCTGTATTTCAGAACAAGCAAGTAAAAGCCCTGACCTCAACAGCACTGAAATGCTTTAGCATTATATGAAACAGGTCAGGTCACTCAAGCAAGACATCTCCAGAATGTACATGTGTAAAGAAATGGGTCAACATATCCCCAAACCACTGCGCAAGTCTGGTCAGAAACCTCAGAGTATTTGGGGAGTTCCACTGGTTATGAAATATAAGGGTTCACAAACTTTTTCCACTGGTGACTTCAAATGTTTAATCCATTTGTTCAGTAAAGACCTGGCATTGCAAAATGCTGTGTGTGTTGTTTGTTAAGTAAGACTGTCTTATTTACTATTACAACCTAGAGGAAAACTAGAGTACGTTTTAGGAACCATTCATGCAGAAATCCAAATGATTCTGAAGAGTCATGTGAAACTTCTCACAACTATACAGTACACTAAACATTTTTCTACAGTGTTAGGGTCACTTGGTTAAGACCCAGATACATGCCTAGATAAATTTGCCTATTATGTCCCATCTGCAAGGTAGTTTATATCCCACATTATAATTGGCGCCTAATAATCCACTAACATATTATGAATATGCTGATCTAATCATGTATATAATTAGTGCCTAACATTCCACCTAATATATTATGTATAGACTGATCTCAAGGCAACAAAACCTGTGATTGTCTTCCTATATACACACAAAAGCTGGAAAATGGCATACAAAGGTTGGGTGCACATGACAAACTTATATTAAGTTATATCACTATTCCATCCTACCTTGTCTTTGTTAAACTTTTGGGGACTGTGGGCACCTTTGGAATTTTAAAACTTTCTAGATTATCCCTTTCTACTTGCTTCTTTCTGCACAAAAGTGACTGAAATAAAGTAAGGATACAAGGACTGTTTGATTTTTTTTTCAGTAACTACAGTTGGAATGAGCCAAGTAAAATATATATGTGGGTTTTATAGCTTAATTATATGTTGGACCATCAAAGGTGGGGAGATGACAACCCTTTGTTTTATGATGAATAAGATGGGTAGAATCAGGAGCCAGGGAAAGCCCCATGGGGCCATCACTAGGTTTTTCTTTGCCAGACTGTCAATCCTTCTAGTGTACATCAGTTTGGAGCAGATCCAAAATCTCAGGCAAATGTCTTTCACAGTGCTGTTACAGGAGTTTATCTTGAACTGAAGATCAAGGAATGAAATCTAGGATCCTCGATAGTAGAAACCATGTTCACATTCCCAGAATAGCTCACTCCAATCTCTTCGGGAATCCTGTCTCAAAACTGCACTGAATGATTGTTCATACAGTATTAGTCATATAGGGAAGAAAAGAACATTAAATATTAAAACAGTCATCCTGCGCTGGTCTCCATGATGCCACTCCATTACATGGAATATACTAATAGTTTACATTCCAAATAGTTAAGGTTCTGAATGGGTGTTTTTCCACTGTCACTAAAAGTACCCATTAAGTACCCATTAATGGGTACATAATGGCATTTTTGTACCCATTAATGGGTACTTAATGGGTACTTCTAGTGACAGTGGAAAAACACCCAGCATTTAAAATATGATACCGATATTGGTTAATACATTTTCCTGAGATAACTGATGTACCATTCTAGGAGCAAGGGTCTTGTGTTTACAGTTTAAATAAAAGATAAATATTATCTCAAGCTAAGCTTGACTCCGGTAACTAATATGGAAACATACTTTCTAGGCTAGTCTACAACCCTGAGATTTCTTAGTGATTCCTTTTCCAATGGCTGAACAGATCTGACAGTGCTTAGCTTTTTGAGATCCGCTGTGGTCAACAAGGGGCTCCCACCTATTGAATTTGTTGTTCTTGGGTACCACTGAGTCACGGATGACTCCTGGTTGACTACATGGACACCACCTCTACACAAGTTTCCCGGCAGAGATACAGGAAATGATTTGCCACTGCCCACTTCCAAAGAATGTGCTTGTTTTTCAAAACTACTGTACTACTTAATGTAGATAGTTTCTAAATAAAGGATTTCACACATTCCTCCTCCACTCTCACATTCGGGTACTTTGTATCTTCCTTAGTAGTTACACATAACTAAGCATGATATGTATGATGATGTTTCTGAACAGACCCACATATTCCTCATTCAACCCTGACTACTTTAAAAAAGGAACCCCTCGCTTTCCCAAGTAGCCCTCCTAAGAAGTTGAACCACGGCTTCCTCCTTATTCCAGTGCACCAACTCTTAGATATCTAGTCCTACAGCGCTGCTGCCACAATGCAATCCAATGGGGGTTGTTTTTCAGGAGATGGGATATTGCTGCATTTCGGGCAGAAAACAGACCCACTACACCCGCTTCCCGAGCTTATGCGTGCTTATGCATATATACCTCGTCAGTCAGTCCCCACGACTAAGGAATGTGCCCAACTCATGCTCCCCTTTACATTCACATTTCCCTGGAGTTTCTCAGGATCACACCCTCCTCGCCCAGCAACCACCAGCCCTACCTAGAGAGCCGGAAACCACCCACGCATATACTTCCTCCAAGAGGTCTTTCTGCCCCAAGGAGATGGCAGGCCCCGTTCTCTTCCTCCTCCAGCTGTGTGTGTGTTTACACGTACACGGGCGTGCGCCATCAATACCCCACATGCCCCCTCCTCGCCCCCTCCTCCTCCTCCTCCTCTCCACGCACGACACCCTCACCTCACTTTCGCGCGTGCTAGATATTGGGGGCGCGGGCGCCGCTGAAGCGCCTCTTCCTGCCCTCGCCCGGGGGGTCCAGGCTGGCCAGAGCCGGCCTTCCCCGTTCTCCTTCCCCGAGGCGCGCTGGCGGAGGCCGCCTGCTCGGGAGAGGCCTGCTCCTCGCCGCCCGGCGCGGGCCGCGGGTGCTCCCGCTTGTCCCTCTGCAAGCAGCCGGGAGGGCAGGCGAGGCAGCGGCAGAGCCAGGCCGGAGGAGAAGGAAGGCGGGGAAGCGCGGCCTAGGAGAGCCGCTGCGGGGCTCGCTCGCTGGGCCCGGTGGCCGCCGCCGAGGCGCACTGCCTTACCCTGCATGCTGCTGACTGTCGTCTGCGCCGCTTGGGACCCGCCGCCGGGGCCGGAGCCGGGACCGGGGCAGGGAGCCGCCATTGTGCAGCGCGCCAGACGCGGAGGGAGGGAGGGAAGGAAGGAGGGAGGGAGGGATGGACGGACGGGCGGGCGGGCGGAGGGAAGGAGGCAGGCAGGCAGGCAGGCTGCAATGCAGCAGGAGCAGCGCAGAGGACTGA
>MTQE01002208.1:45680478-45695400 GCA_014337955.1 Aspidoscelis marmoratus | reverse complement strand
TTGTTTGCTGTGTGTAACTGCTGTTTTTACATAATAATAATAATAATAATGCTCAACTCAGTCAAGCTTTTACAGTTCTCCCAAAGCACAAAAGCTTGGTTTGATTTTTTGTTTTTGTTTTTGCTATGTTGCAGTAGATTAAAAACTATTTGAATGGGATCAGAGATCAAATTATCCGGTATAAATCTGAATTGCTCTGGGTTTACTAGTGAATGGACCAGTTTGATTCTATTAAAGCTGGTGGGTGTTACCTGCTTCTGACCATTTAGTTTATTCTCACAGCAACCTGTGAGGGAGGCGCAGTTGTGGCGACTAGGATGGATGCCAATGTACTTCCTCCCAGCCGGGGTGACGGGCAGGATGCCTCTAAAGGCCATTTGCTGGGATTCAAGAGCAGGTGAAGGTTTCACCCCCATCTTCTTTGCTTGAGATGCCCAGAAGCAGTGGGCCACTGTGTGAGACAAGATGCCAGACCAGATGGGCTGTGGCCCAGTCCAGCAGCAGTCCTCTTACGTTCTTGGGATAAGAGATAAGGACTGGTCCAAGGTAACTCAAGGAACCTGATGACTAAGGGAGCAATCTGTATAACTTCTTAGAAATCCCATGATGGTCAGTGACATTTCTAGAAAAGTGAGACTCTACAGTTGTACTATGACTAGTGGTTTGAAAACTGTTTTCCCCAGGCCCAGGTCCAACATTCTAATAACTAATTTGTGCTTTCATTTTGTGTCCTCCATGTTTACCTCTTGTGTTTAGCTGTTCCTCTTTCTTGCTGTATTTCTCTTCTAGAAAAGGGAAACAAAAGACAAAAATTTTGCCTGTGGAGTTCATCTAATTTACAGAAAGGGGCTTGTGTTGAAAGTATAGGAAGGGAATGAGACCATCGGTTAATGTGTGAAAACTGGTATGGTTTTGGGCTTTATTTATTTTTTCAGTTCAAGGAGCAAACTATTTACAAGTGGTTCTACTTCCTCCTTCTCTTTCCCCAGTAGCCTGTAACTTGGAAGACTTTGGCTGTCACCTGTGCAATTGGAGGAGGACTGCTAGGAGTCATGAAATATTTTAAGAAAGAAAAAGAAGCAAGTATGTATAATGTACAATCAGTTTTCGTGTCTCATTTGTCACCTGTATGAAGCTGCTCTCAGGAGTGCTACAGTTTGTGTAGTTTGCAGACACTCATAATACTGTTGTCCTGATATGCATTTCAGGGTCAGAATTATAGTATTAATGGCTGATTTTGTTTTATTTTCTTATAAACTGCATAAAGCCTTTACAGATCCCCAAAGCCTCTTCCATACTTTTTGAGATCTCCAGCCGTGGCATACTTATTTCATAGGCATTTCTTTCTGGGGGGACATATTCAAATTTGGCTCGTCCTGACCCTTGGAGGGTCTTTCCCCTCCTCTAGTACATGTGGCACCCCCCAATTCACTAAGCCTACCCCTTCAATTTCTAATTTATACTCACCTGCTCCTGAGTTGTTCCCCCCTTCTGTCACCCATAATGAAAAAGAACAGTATCGTGAATATTTAAATAAGCAACAACATTAAAAGTGTGGTCATTTCAGTCATTGCCCACATTGCATAAACTAAATTTGCTGTGATAGTTGAATTGCTGTCAGCTGTATGTAAAAGGTTACAAAACTAAATGTGATTAGAACATAATTATATTTTGGCCACCTAAAAGGGAGTATTTTAAAAATTCTTTATCAGTATAAATCCAGTAAGTTAAAAACTAAGCACTGCTGGTTCCTGAGCCCATTTAAGCCTCCTAAAGGTGAAAGGAAAATTATCTTAAAATGATTTGTATCTGAATTCTTGTAGGGTCAGATCTTTTCAGTAGCACTGTGACCCCAGGATAACCCAAATAGACTTAGGAGAGGGCAGAAAGTCCACTTTACTGGAAAACCTTATTTCCAGGTCAGCCACTGACAGCAATGGTTGCCCATCAGGAGTTCCATGGCAATGGATCAACTTCCACTTCTGCGGTAGTTTCATTGGCAATATTCAAGGTTGGATTCTGTTTGATTCTAAACCTTTCATGCCAGTGTGTAACAGTTTAGGATTGGATAGTAGAATCATTGAATCATTTTGAAGCGTTTGTTCTTTGCTTCTGGTGTAACAAGCAGATAAAAAGGCAGAATAGAAGGAACTTGTGCCGGATAGAGAAGCAACAAGGAAGGACAAAAATCAAGTCTTGAAATCACTGAAGCCTCTTTGCATATTCTTTTTAAAATTCTGAAACGCTTCAGTCCTTTTAATGTTTTGGGGGTTTAATGGTAGCATAATGTAAAAACAGTCCACAGGATTAAATTGTAGGAGCAGGAGTGATAGGCTTAATAGGTTTTGCTAAACTATTTTAGCCAATCCCTTTCTTCTCGCCATTGCAATGATGAAAATAATTATGCTTGCTCTTCAGAGAGGACAGTTTCCTCTGCATTTGAGCTGTCTCTTTTGAGACATGCAGTGAGGAGATTTTTTTTACAAGTAATGGTGGTGTGCATATGATAGGAGAGATGTGTGCTTGCATTTATGAGAGTGTCCTGTCTGCACCTGTTTTATTTATTAAATTCTGGGGTCTTTTCTGCACTTACCATGGTGTTCATCCAGATTACTTGGAAGTGTGGGCCCAGTCAGTAGATGGAGCTAGACCAGTGGGGGCAGGTCCAGTTTGGTTTAGTGGTTAGGGAGTCAGACTCCTCTCTGGGAATACTGGATTCGATTCTGTTCTCCCCCATGGGAGCTCTCTATTCTGAGCTCTCACAGCCCCTCCCACCTCACAGGGTGACTGTTGTGGGGAGAAGAAAAGAAAGCTTTGTCAGCTGCTTTGAGTCCCCTTAAATGGGTGAGAAAAGTGGGCAAGAAAAGCCAACTCTTCTTCATTCACATGTGGAGCAGGAGGCCCATGATCTGAATTAAGGCGCTTCTTAATCTGGATCACCTACGAGTACAGGAAGGGCCTAGTTAAAAAAAAAAAGCTTGAGGCAGGCCTGGACAAACCAGCCGTGTTCAAGTGGCAGTAAAGAGGCCTGGTACTTCTAGGTCTTTCATCTTGTATGCCTGCACTCTCCTCAGCTCCTACAGGACATTAAGAAGCAGGTGAGTGCTACAAAAGCCATATGGAAGCTAACCTCAATCACATGGATGTTGCCATTACATCTGCATCTGTGGTGATGCAAATATGACCCCACCTATAGAAGTGGAAATAGTGGTGGCATCTATGTGGTTGAATGAGCAGGTGAATTTCTGTGCAGTTTTCATGGCACTCAGCTGCACCTTAATGATCCCCACGTGGCAAAGGGAGCCCAGGCTTGTTAAGTGAAGCACCTAGTAGTCCCAGGCCTCTTTACTCCTGTTTGAACAGGATCAAATGGTAGTTCGCGTAAGCCTATCCAGAGGGCTTTCTTAAAAACAACCTGTCATCTTAACTTAAACTTCAGCCTGTCTTAAATTTCTTTCTAAAAGAGGCCCATCTGTTTTTCTTATGAAACTGATATGTAGAGTAGGATGCATGCCACCCAGATGGTTATAAAAGAGTGGGAAAAAGAAATGTGTTTTAAATGTACTAAAAGGCATCTTGTATTAAAGCTATGGATGAATAACCTTTATACGTACTCTAATTTTAGATTTGGAGAAGGAGCGGAACCGTAGTATCGGAAAGCCATTGTTGGGGGGTCATTTCTCACTGACTGATCACCAAGGACAGGCAAAATCAGATCGTGACTATCTGGGCCAGTGGCTGCTAATTTACTTTGGATTTACACATTGCCCTGATATTTGCCCAGAAGAACTGGAGAAAATGGTTCAAGTTGTAGATGAAATTGGTAAGCCCACCCTGATATTTGCATTCAAAAACCACTTGAGTTGCAAAAATACCTTACCTGATCTCTGCTTTCTAGGTTAGGAATCGTTGCCAGAATTTTGCCTCAGATTCATTCATAGATTCATAATTTAAATATTCAAGGGATGACTTTGCAAATAACTTTTTAAAGTGATATATGTATAGTCAAACTGAAGGAAACAAGAAACCAACCATTCCAAATATAGAAAGTAAGGGTGCTGCCGCCTCCTGAGGATCTATCTCTATTTTGGACGGATCCGAAGGGCCCTCGCCCATCCACACATGCACGGGGAGGCAAGATCGGGCGGCCGCAGCACCCATTGAAAGAGCGTCCGGCCTCCTGCGCTGCCGGTGCCGCCCCTGGAGCCGCGGGACTGGAGCAGTGAGCTGCCAGTCACCAGGTGTTTCTGGCAGCGTGTGGCGCACGAGGGAGAGACTTCCGAAGCAGGCCGTCCTGCTTCCGCCCCTCCCATCATGGTGGCCACCGGGACAGCTGTCCCTTCACCTGGCCATGTGCGGAAGCGTCCTCTTCCACATGGATCCAGGCGAAGGAATGGATTGAAGACCTCATTTTTGAGGTCTTCTATTTAAACCGGTTTTCGGCGGCGAGACCCGTTTTAGAATTGGATCTCACCTGCCAAAATGTGGAAGCGGCCGCCAGGAAGGGTCACTAATCCGGTCTGCAGTGCGGAAGGGACTAAGGTAAGTGTTTTAAATGGGTCTTAACTGGGTGGTTAAACCGATTTAGCCACCCTAATACACTATACAAAGTTATACGATGCCTTTCTTTTTTGGTGTGAGCACTGTGCTTCTTTTTCCTCACCCAAATGCTGCTGCTGCCCCCTTGTGGCGCTGGCCTGGTTTTGCTATGCTTTCGAGAGGCTCTGCAGCGGTACAAAAATTGCATCTATATGCTACACAAACTGGAGCCATTTTAGAACTTAGATTCCTGGCTGCCGAAGATGTTAGGTGTCGGCGTTCCACAGAATTGCCTTAGTGTATGCCTGCTTAGAATGATTACCTCCTTTCCTTCTTTTTAATTTCTTCAGTAGCATTTTGAATTGCAAACAATTGCAAACATAAAACTATATTAACCATTGCACCCTATCCACCTTGTTTCTGTTAACATTAATTATTTCAGTAGTCAGTATGGTTAGAATTTTTTATGATAATGCAGTAGTTTAATAAGAGACAGGGATAACTAAATAGTCTTAGACATAGATTTTTTTCTAAATTCTTGGTGGTGTATCAGTTGCTCATTTGGGAACCGTGCTGGTAGGTGTAAGCCAGTGCCTGGATCCCCCCCACTCAGAGATCCTGGGTAGTTGTGGCTACATAATCTAGCTCTGTCTGTTACCACCACATTTTCATGTGTGGAGTGCAACAGATCTATTTTGTAGGCAACCTCTTAAGAACACAAGAGGAGCCCCGCTGCATCAGGCCACAGCCCACCTAGTCCAGCATCCTGTCTCACACAGTGGCCCAACAATTGTCTATGGGCATCTCAAGAAGAGACAAGGGCAAACCTTCTCCTGCTCTTGAATCCCAGCAATGGCCCTAGAGGGATCCTGCTTGTCCCCCCCAGCCTGAAAGATGTACTTAGGCATCCATTCTAGTAGCCATTGGTACATCTGTCATCCATAAATTTATCTAACCCTTCCTTGAAGCCATCTAGGTTAGTTGCTGTTACCACCTCGTTTGGCAGCAAATTCCATAAACCGATGGCCCTTTGGGTGAAGAAATACTTCACTTGCACACATCCGTACAAACTCAGCTGTGTCAGTGAGACCTGCAACAATGTAAGCATTACTTTATGATTTAATAAACTTAAATACATTATTACTAAATGTGGCTTTGAAGAGAACTGCTGGGAAGCGCCTAGTAGAGGTGAATGCAGGTAGGAGCAAAGCAGGCCATCAGTTGCTAAGCTGCAGGCTATCCCTCTCAGGCTGGCAAGTGGAAAACTCCTGGAATCTGCCTTCATGCCTTGCTGAAAATACTACACTCAGCTCTGTCTGGTGGGTCTTGACCTCCTGCCCAACACCCTTCCGTTCATTTCAGAAAGGTTTCTGGCTTAAAAGGGCCAGAAGGAATACAGATAATTTCTCTTGTCAGGTGGTCGCCTGTGTAGTGTCCAGATCATATGGCACTTGCCATAGACCTATGTTCTACACCTCTCTGCTCAGTTCCAGCATTCTACCAGTATGGGGGAAAGGGAGCTTGCACTTCTCTTAATTCATATATGTGAGATTCATCTTTCTTGCATCAGTGGGCTTGTGTCAGGATCTATGATGGAAGGAGCTGTCAAATCCCTGTTATGAATAAGGGGCGAAGGCAGTGACAGAAACAGCTGTTGACTGGCAGAGAAGGATCCATGGCTTTACTTTTTTAAGCTGAAATTAATGCTTAAGTCCCAAATACCTGAAGGAGTGCCTTCTCCTGTAGAGATCTCCCTGGATGTTAAGATCACAAGGAGATGGGCTTCTTTTCGTTCTGCTACTCTCTAAGACTCAGAGCGAAATGGTATTTGACAGGGGCTTCTTTATGATGACCCTCAGGCTCTGGAATAACCTTACAATAGAGATACACCAGGCACCTACATTGTATGGATTTCAACACCTAGTTAAACTCATCTCTTCAGCTAGGCTGTGGATGTTTATCTTCTTCCTTTTGTGGTCCTGGAGAGGTGGGAGGGTGGTATTTTAATTATCTGTAAGAAGAAGAAGAAGAGGAGGAGTTGGCTTTTCTCCCCCATTTAAGGGGAGTCAAAGCAGCTGACAAAACTTTTCTATTCTTCTTCCAACAACAGACACCCTATGAGGTAGGTGGGGCTGCGAGAGCTCAGAAGAGAGCTATTACTAGCCCAAGGTCACCCAGCTGGCTTCATGTAGGAGTGCAGAATCAAACCTGGTATTCGCAGATAGGAGTCTGGCTCCTTAACCACTAGACCAAACTGGCTCACCCACTAGTGGGGAAGGCAGCTGAGAATCTTCCTTGTTGCCCTCATCTTTCTTGTTTTGGCAGGTAGCAGGTTGCATCTGTATCCCTCATAGCTCCCACGCTTGCTTGGGTGGCCTGCTTTCCCCTGGCCTTTATGCCTGCTCTGGGATGCTCAGCATATCCCTCAGTTACCTGGTGACTCTGGCTGCTACTGGCAGGAGGAGACAGAGCATCTTTTCAGCCCTGCTATCTTGAGCGGCACTGGGTGTCTGCCTGAGAGCAATACTTGCCCTTGACAGCTGCAGGAAGCTCCAACCTTGCCTTCCCTGCTAGTTTGGACAGGCTTCCTCTATTTGTTTTGTCTATAAAATCTGAATCAGAGAAGAACTGGAGTGAGGGCATGCTTTGAATTGAAGCCAGACACAGTGTTCAGGAAAGTTTATGCTCTAGAGCCAACTTTTTGAAAGGTCTTTGTGCACTGTTACATAAACATTATGGGTTATAATTTGTCGTTTTGAAATCGGTTTTCCTAAACAAGAGTAGAAATCAGACTGGATGGTTGCTAAAAATAAACACCTGACTCGGCTTTTGAGTCTTGTGAGCTTTAAAGATGGTTCACTTGGTTTTCCAGTTAAAATATGTTTAAGTAACATTTTTGTACAGTGGCCGTCAGCCTTTCCATAGCCTGTAAAATGGAGACAACTTTTATATTGTAGTATTTCTATGTTTATATATTCCTATCACAGTTTCTTTTTTTCCCTTAATGTGTAAAAGATTTTTCAGGTCTAATGTTGTCCTGCCTTCTGTTCCCCTTAAAAAGATTATCTGTCTGAGAATTTAAATCCTGTTGTTTGCCACAGTAAAAACTGAAATAAATAAAACATTAAAAACATATTTAAATTATAATCCTCTCTCAGACCCATTCATCATTTCTGGCTGGATGGCACCCTGAGGGTGCTAAACATCAAAGAGGAATGGGTGAAGAGGAATTTGGTGTCACAAATTCCTGGCACCCTAGGTCAAAGGGCCAAGGTCACACCTTCACTTTAAACCTTCTTCAGTCCATCTTCAGATCTGCTTGCTCACACTTTCTCACTTCTATCCATTTTATTTGACTTTCCATTCTGGAAAGACCGAATGGAGGGTGAAAATTTGGCAAGTAAAATGTATATAAATGAAAAGATGTGAACCAGTCAGACCTGAAGATAGAATGAAGAAGGTTTAAAGTGAAGGTGTGACCATGGCAGAAATGTCATTCAGAGGTAAACGAGAGTGAAACGTATTAAATATGTACTTGAATTGAATTTATTGGTATGGTTTTCACTTTGTATTTGGTTTTATTTGTATATTGTGATTTTAAATATCTTTATATACTTTTTATACATATTGATTCTGGTCTCTGACTGTAGAAATAAATTCAGTTCAATAAATATGTACCAAATTGAATAAGGTAATTTCTTGAGAACTTTTATTTTAGCACAGAAAACATAATTTCTGGGGCAGCTATATTAAAGCAATTTGTTTATTTATTTGCATTTTTATCCCACTCTGTAGCCAGAGTTCTCAGGGAGAGTTACAGCTTTAAAAATGTTAAAACAATAACAGTGCCTGAAGCAATAAAACATACTTACTGTGACTTTGCTGTGTTATAAATTCTATACTGCCTCTTGTATTTTTTAAAAAATCTGGGTTGGTGTATATGATCATAACATTGCAGTGCAAAGTATAAATACCTAAGTAAGGAGATTTGTGGTCAGCAGATGCATGTTTTCCCCAAAGGCCTCTTTCAAGATCGCGTCTTGGAATTGGACTATAATCTAATTGGCACCTTCTAGTATATCTACAGGCTTGAACTTGTTCTTGTGTCTGATTACTGAGTTATTAATTATCCTGCTTTGGAACAACAGATGAAATCCCGTCTTTGCCAGATGTCACTCCGCTCTTCATCACCATTGATCCAGAGAGGGACACTAAAGAAGCCATTGCAACTTATATTAAAGGTAATTTTGTCATGCTTTCTGGTGTTAAGCTGGTTCTGAGAACCTTTACTGTTCTGAATTTAGCTTTTGCAGAAACTAGACAATATGAGTCCTAATCTTCTAACATGGTTTTGAATTAAATTGGTTCTGCTTTTCTTCAAGAGTTTTCTCCAAAGCTAATTGGGTTGACTGGTACCAAAGACGAAATCGATCAAGTGGCTCGGGCCTATCGTGTGTATTACAGCTCTGGCCCAAAAGATGAAGATAATGATTACATAGTGAGTATATTTTGTGCTTCTGTTATACCACTTACAGATTGATGAAGCTGAGAAGGCTAGTCAAAGCTGGGTTCTGGATAAGGCAGAAGATGGGCAAGCCATGTAAAGCTACTGCCAGCTAGCAATGCAAGTTGACTTCGTCCTCCAGAACTCCTTGTATTACTAGAGAGGAGTAGGCGGTCACAGACAGAGGTCTCTGTACTGCATTGAAGGGAGCTCACTCCCTTTCCCCAAAGTACTGTAGTATCCTCTTAGATGCCACCTAGCAGCAGCAGGAAATGCCTTCTGGCACCACCACCACCCATCTCTGATCCAAGCCCAAATTTTACTCGTGCAACTTAGGGGTAGGTTGGAGGCTTTCTTAAACTGAGCACTTGGAAGCTGGGCTGGAAAATGGGTTGGTGGCTACAAGCAGTTCCAGAAGGAATCTTTTAGTCTGTGTTGCTTCTTTAGATGAAATGTCTAAGATTTTTTCTTTATGTTCAGGAAGAGGTATGCTTTTGTGTTTTGAAAATCTCAGGCACGTAATATGTTATCATCAGCGCCCTTTCCTTAACCATGTTTCCTGCTATGAGTTTATTTATTCAGTTTTTTCTAGCCAGAAGAGGGAGCCAAAATGTACTCCTATTAATTCTGTTCCCACTCTGTATCCAGTGGCTCTGACAGTACGTACCAAATAGCACTTTTCAAACTGGTTCAGAGCACAGTTGTATATTAAAACCTAGTTGTTGGGCTGCCTGTCTGATTTATAGCCATTCCTTGTAGAACACAGCACCTTAATTGGTTAATGAATGGCAACATTTCCCTGCTGTACAAGTAATTGTTGGCATTGCAAACTGGCAGTTGAGGAAGTTGGTGATGGAAAAACTTCCCCAAACTTAATTAGCATAATTTGGGGGCGACTGGAAACAACAAAATCCAGAACTGGATTGACACTTGATTCAGGAACGGGATCACTGCTTGCTATTCCTAGCCTCTCTTGACCTTGCAATTTCTTGTGTGTTTTCTTGCAGGTGGACCATACCATCATAATGTACCTCGTTGGACCAGATGGAAACTTTGTTGATTATTATGGCCAAAACAGGAAGCATTCTGAAATTGCTGCATCCATCGCTGGGCACATGAGACGGCATAAACACAGCTAAGGAATGGAAAATTCACAAGCAAACTGCTACCCGGGTGGGCATATGCCATGCCACTAACATGCAGCCAGTGAAATGCCAGGCAGTTCTGACTGGTTTAATGAAAATGTTGTGCAACTTGCCTGACTTGGCACCTTCCTTGCATTTGAACGAACTCTACATTCTGCATTTGCTGACAGTTTGGGAGACAACACAGACCGCCGAGATGCAAGTTAGAGAGCCTTAAATCTGCCCCCTATTTTTTGCTGTGCCTGTTCTTGTTATGTTGAAGAGAGAGAGATTCTCTGAAGAGGACTGACAGTAGTTACTTAGCATTGGAGCTTTATTTGACCAGACCTCATGACCTAAGTTTGGTCAAATTTCTGTCAGGTGCGGGTAGCTGTACTGTAACCTTGCAGATGTTTCCAAACTTCCACTCCCATGTCTGACCAGTGGCAGGAGGTGGTGGGCTTGTTCAGCATCTGAAGGGCTGTGGTTTACTATAAGCACTGTCTCTATGACTTTTTGAAATGATTAGTATGGTTTGTAATAGGGCTGTGAAACATCAGATAACTTGGTAAGGGGTAGTAAGTTGGATTACTGATGGGGTGAAATTACAAATAATGAAATAAAGGGAAAGGAACCTAGAGCTTGTTTTACTTGAAGTTTTACTTCAGAAGAGCTTTTCTTGGTTGTGCCATCGCTATCAGCAATCAAAGGTATGGGGGCAAGTGAGAGGGCTTCATCTGTGGTGGCCCCTGATTATGGAATGAATTCTCCTCTGACATGTATCTAGTCTCATTATACCTCTCATTCCTAGCATTTGGGTGAAGAAGTGGCTTGCCCACTCCATTCAGGCACTGACTTATCAATAAAGTCAAATTTTATGGCTGTTAATTTTTGAACCCTAGATTTACAAAACAGAATGTATGGGATTCTTGGTGAGCAAATCATCATGTTAGAAATGCTCACAGCATATCAGTGATGAGACGTGAATTTTAAAAATCTGGTAACTATTAGTTGCAGGCTAAAGTGCTTCTGTCGCTCCTAACTTCACCGAGTTACTGTGGCTTTCTCTTACTGCAGCAGTCTGTATCCTCCACAAAGGGTTCTTCCTTTGGAATGTGCTTGGAGAGATTTTCTTCTTTGAGGAGGAAGAAATGGTAACATAAGATGATTCTCATAGAACTAAAATACCTTATCTGCTCTTGGGATGCCAAATTAAGAAGACATTGCCTTTTTCTTTAAAGTGTCCACCAAGAATTTGCTTGGGTCAGTTTGCACCAAATGCTTTTGTGACTTGGTAGAATTTAACCTTCATTCTCAGCTGTCTCGTTTTGCTCCACACAGAAGCAATACTCATGCACACTTTTTCTCTTAGATATACAACGCGCGTGCGCACGCACACACACTCACTTTCTTTTCATGCTGTACTGCTGCTGGGTGCCCACATTTACTACCCTTCTGGGAGAGGGTTAGGCACATTTTCTCCTCACCTGCAAGCATCTGAGGGGAGTGTAGAGGGAGTGCAGAGGGATGATGAACGTGCTACATCTAGGGATGTGCCAAACTGTTTTTATTTTAATGAACTGAGTCACATTGAACCCAGGAGGTCCTGGCACTTGCTAGTGGACTTAGCTCTGCTAGAAGTTTGGAGTTTGGTCTGAGAGCCTCCATTTCTGTTCAGTCCAGTTCTCTCCTCACATTGCTCCCCAGAGTATCCTCCCCCTTCTCCCAATGTGCCTACTGCCTTTCTGGATTGCATCCATTGCCTCACTGCATCACACACCTTTATTCCCCTTCTCCAGTCATGTGCCCCAACATTGCTGCATTGCATCCCACCATCCTCCATCATATCTGCAGGATCCTGCCTTTTCCCTCAAACCTGCAAAGTGTGCCATGTTCTATTGTCTACTAGGCCTTCTGATGTGAAGGACTACAAGTTCACCCAGACGTCCTAGTCCAGGGGTAGGCAAACCATAGCTCAAGAGCCACATGCGGCTCTTTGGCCCCTTGAGTGTGGCTCTTCCAGCTTAGGAGTACCCTAATTAAGTTAATAACAATGTACCTACCTATATAGCTTAGGTTTTAAAAATTTGGCTCTCAAAAGAAATTTCAATTGTTGTACTGTTGATATTTGGCTCTTTCGGCTAATGAGTTTGCCGACCACGGTCCTACTGCATGGATAGGTGAGCACTCCCTTTTTGCAAGCTTGTAGAAATGGTGTGGCCTGGGCCTGAGGGAGAAAACATAGAGTCTGCAGGTGCAATGGGGAAGATGATGGGGAACATGACAGAAGGACGACACATCAGGCATGCTCCAAGGAGGCAGAGGGCCTGTTCTGGGAAGATGCTGCATGCAATGGACACTTCTCTGCCCAAGGAGACACAATAGGAAAAGGAGAGAGGATTGGGAAGGATTCAAATTTTTGAATGGCTTGCTAGTTCTACATATAACAGCAATCAGTTTGGCTGGCTTACTGTTCCTCTCTCAGAGGAAGTACCTAGCTGAGGACTACTGGAATCAGATCATTTTCGAAAATAAAAATAGAAGCAAACAAACAAAAAAACACCTTAGGAAAAGCAGCAACTCCTGTTGCATCAGCAACAACTGGAATGAAACTCAATCCCCGGTTGAATGCAGGCTTCTACATTTCCTGTACAAAATATTTATATTTGATATGCCCCCTTTGTTTAGCAGAAATCCAGGCTTTATACATTTTATGAAATTACCAAAATAATAAAAATAATAATTTAAGATAAGCATGAAGCCATTTGAATGATATAGTGTGGTTTTTGAGGACGCTAGATGTTTCTGCTTCCGGTATTTTATTTATTCTGAACAGCTGATTCTGATTTTTCTGAACTTTGTAAGGGTTTTGAAACATGATCAGCTACAGTATGAAGAAAAGCCTTGACATTAAAAAAAACAGTGAAACTATGAAAGTGCTTACACGAAATAGTGTTTTCATTTGTGTGTGTGCGTATGCACACAAATGCACAACCCTGGAGCATTATGCCCAGCAGAAAGATGAAATGATGTACATTTGCTATATGAGGTAGACATATGACTGGCTGCTAAAATTATTAGAAAGGTGCATCATTAAGACAAGGTGTACAACATAAACCATGCCCTTTTTGAATAGCGTTTCTAGCTGCACTCAAGCTAGTGACCCTAGGAAAGAAATTGCCTTTGAAGGAGCTCCTTCAGTGTGTGTTGTTCACTGGCACCCTGAACAGGTAGGTTGGCCTCCTAGCAAGGACCTAGGGCACAAAAGAGGCTCCTATTCTGAGTACAAGGAAAAATGTGTGAAGTCCTAACTTCTGGCCCGCCTCTCAGAAAAGCTTTTGATTTTAAGAAGAATTCCAGAACAAGGATGAATATTCAGAGCACCAAACAAGACCATTAATTTGCATTCTGCAGCTTATAATGAAGACAGGAAGATTTTTCTTTTCTTCAGCTGTTACAGAAACAAAACAGTCCTAAATTGTTGTATAAAAGCATCATTATGATAAATCAACAATAACCAGCTTCTAATACGATGTGTTACCTGCCTTTGATATGAGTAGAAGCACCCTTATGGGATAGCCACGCTTTGCTTCCTCCCATACATTTAGCATCAATCAAAACAGGAGAAAACAAGCAAAAACAGAATCTGAGAAGCAAGGGAGGCAGAAAGGATCCAGGGAAGCCTCTTTATAAAGAATAGCTTCTTTCTGGGGAGGGGGGTACGAGCTGGAAGGGAGATTGCTCTTAAGCCATCCAGCTTATCCTTGCTCTTTGCCCTTTAATTCTCACTTTTGTCAGCACTTTCTTGGCTCAGGCCATTGAGGATCTTCTTACAGTAAGGGACAACTGCTGCATTCCAAGGGGAAAATGGATTCCTTCTGGCACGCCTTCCACTTTCCATAAAGTGCTACAAATAACTAGGGAGTCAAAGTCAGAGTGAAGGAGATGAATCAGTTCTTTGCTCTTTGTCTCCTGCCATTGTATCCTCAGCAGGCAGAAGAGGCCACTCAAAGCTGTTGAGAGTTAGGCAGCTATTCTTGTTGGTGCAATGGGGAAAATGAGGCTGATAATGGCTGTGGTTGTTGTTTTGTTTTTAAATGAGATATCCTCTCTCCATGTTATTTTTCCTACCCTCATTTTCAAGGGAAACCCAATCACATGTAGTGTGGGTAGCTGCTGTTCATGCTGCAGTGCAGCCAACAACTTGTTGAAAAACTGAGATTTCTTTGGGAGTTGCCAGCAGATGTGTGATTGACCGTTGCCAATGTAGGTTTGGTCCCCTGTGGCTGGATTACCAGATTAAAGGCAGTGCTACCTTTCCACCAATCAGCCTCCCTGTCTTTTCCCTTTTTCTTTCTCTCTCTCTCCCCCCCCCATTTTTAATCAAATTCTTGGATCCTTGTGTATTAGGAGAAATGAAGGAGCAACTCCAGGAGAAATAAATTTAAGATTTATTAGTACATAAAATAAAATCTGAAGCACTGGCAAGCAGATAAAGTGAAGACAACATTCTCAGATTTAAAGAAAAGGAAATGGCAATGAAATCAAAATACTCACCTTGCCCCACCCCCTCCCAACTTTGTCTCCTCATAAACATGGAGACTTCAGTAGTTTGCTGGAAGCCTTGTACAAACTAATTACAATGCTTCTAAATCTTCCTTAAAGGCTTGGCCCAAAAACGAGCTGAAAAATATGGAATCATAACTCAATATTATTATTATTATTATTATTATTATTATTATTATTATTATTATT
>MTQE01002208.1:45649551-45664808 GCA_014337955.1 Aspidoscelis marmoratus | reverse complement strand
GCTGCTACTGGCAGCCCTTGCCCTCAGGAGCATTCTGAGCAGGTGCGTTGCTCTTAGATGCGGATCTACCCCATTAAACCGGATCTACCGGGCACTCGGAGCTAATAAAACCGGTTCCCCTGGGAACCAGTTTTAATAAATCTGGGTGCAGTAGACCCGGTTTAATTAGCCCCTGTGCGGAAGCAGCCTAAAGGAGATTTCATATCTATGCCACAATGGGCATTTCTGCCAATCTGGTCTTGTGGTTAGAATGCCAGACATATCTGAAGGTCTCCCAGTTTGATTGCACGCTCCTCCACAAAGCCAGCTGGGTGACCTTGGGCTAGTCATGGCTCTCTTTCTGAGCTCTAACAGCCCAGCCTCCCTCACAGATGTGTGCTGAGGGGAAAGAATGGAAGGTTTGTCAGCTGCTTCAAGTCCCCTTAAGAGTGAGAAGAGGGGCATAAAAAACTAACTCTTCTTCTTCTTGTAGCAACCTATCTGAACATCCTTCCCTTGTCTGCAATTCACAAGAGTCCACAGCTTCTACCAGTCTTGTTGCAGTTAGCATGGGAGAAAGAGTTTTATGTAAGTATCTCATGTAGCCAAAACTATATTCCTGTAAAAAAAATGCTCTGAGTAGTTTTAATCCTAAAAGTGGGGATATGTCCTCTCTGAAAGTACTAGGATCCTGTGCTACCATGATTAGTTAGCTCAAAAAAGGGGGATAACTTTTCATCTCCTGTGGAGTACTCAAGTTCAGCCTCTATACATCTGCAATATAGGAACACCTTTAAAAAATGTATGGAAGGAAGCAATGCAATTTCCAGGTAGAAACAGCAGATTGGAAGGAAAATACTACACATTGGATATCAGATCACACATTTTGGTGAGATTTCCCTGATGTAACATGCCTATTGCATATGTAGAAACCCAATTCTTCAGAAATCTTACCTTTTTTCTTCTTTAGTTGAATCAAACTGTATGCAGTAGTAATTATTCCAGAGACCATTCAATCACAAAGCTACCTCTCTGCTTCTGAAATAAGGCCACATTTCAGTGGTAATTGGTGGTTTTTGTGTTAATTATGGAAACATTACCTCTCCTCTCCATTTTTAAATGTCCAAAGTGGTATAAAGTAGTATAAATATAACTATATATTTGTTCTTCATGTAACCTTGTAGGAACATGAATGCAAGAAAGATTGAAGTGTGCTTGAAGTGAATGCAATGGGCACATAGAACAGACAACTGAGTTTTAATTTAAAGGCTTACTTATGTTTTTGAAGATGCAACTAAACCGTCATCAACTTGAAGATGCATACACCTAGAATCTTAAACTGATTTTTCAACTTTGATTCTGGAAATGTTCCCTTTGGATCATGTTCTGGATGTTTCTGCGGCCTCTTTATCCTGGCTTTCAGCTGAGGGAACAGCATGGCCTCCCCAAACAGGCACTGCCACTGTTTTAGTCAATATACATTATCTGTTTTTATGATAATTTTGTTTTGACCTGCCCTGAGACCTTTAGGATAGAAAAATAAATAAAATTGAAAACCTTTCCTTGAGCAAATAGGACTCCCAACTAAAAGAGAAAGATGGAGGGCCTGTGTAGACTCAGATTAGCATGCCTAGAACACAATAATAAACATCAGTCTCAGCATTCAACATAATTAGTAATGCCCCGATCAGTTGATGTGGTTTTTGGGCCCTCTGGATACTGGGCTGCTGGCAAAATGCCATTCTCATCTACAGGGAAGAATAAACAGCAATATATAAAATTATGATTACAGAATATGTGCACAATAACAAAGTGATTAATAAAATAAGAAGAATAAAGAGTTTGAAATATGGAATTGGGATACACTTTTGCCTTCCCACTTGCAGATGGTATTGTTTTAATATATACTGTTATTGTTTTAATGCTTGATTCTAAATGTTGTTAACCACCCAGAGGGCTTTAAGTATAGGGTGGGATAAAATATAAACAAACAAACAAATAGATGAGAAACAGTGGGAGAAATTGGTAAAGAAGAATGGGAGGGACATTAGACACATTCAGTATAAAGAAATTATATTGAAATTTAGTGATTCAGCTCAAACTGAACCAGAAGATCCTCAGTTTGGTTCAGTTTGATGTGTTTTTCTCTCTCTAAACAACAGGGTGGTTTCATCTGCATGCAGACCAAGTTAACCATAGTGTTTATCTGTCAACCACCTTGGTTTGTCATGGTTAGGGTTATTCGTTAGATCACCTTTTAGTTTGGGTTTGTTTTCTGAACCATGTGGTGGTTCTGTTTGCATACAAACATCCCAATTCACTACAAACCAACTCATACAGTTCAGCATATCTCTGGTCTGCTTACTATCATGCAGTGTAGCACCTTTCCTAACAGTCTGCATGTTCAAGTGATATCTTGGAGTATGGGAAGCATAGCCTGAATTTTATACAGTCTTTCAAGCAGCCTCCCTCATATTGTTTGCAGTATACTACGGTTCAGGAATAATTTACTAGAAACAAAATGTACTCTTTTTTTATAGAGTGCTTTTACGCTTCTTGAAAATGGTTCTCTAAATCATAGCTTCACTGGATCCTGTGGATCAATGAAAGCTAGCCACAATTTTTCCCCAGTTGAAAGTGGTCAGATTTCGGCATCATTTTTTTTTTAAACCTCATTGGCAAATCACATCACATTTGTGATTGGCTATCAGAAAAGTGCAATAAATATATTTTAACATAAATAAAAAACTAACAATAGACATCTGCAATTTATAGGGAATTCTCTGTTAAGTGGACAGCTTGCCTGGAGATTTTTATAGTATCCCTCTGTATCTCATATTGGCTGCTTTCACAGCTGATCCTATTTCCTTCTTGGGTGGCATTGTTGTGCCTCTCTGGCATGTGTAATTAAGACCGTGTGTGTGCTGATGAAAGTGCATAGTTGATAATAAGCTCTAAAGGAGGGCAAAACACTTAGTGATAATAACTAGATCTGATGAAGATATTAACTAGACCTGACTTAATCCACAGAAGCTTATGTAATAATAAATATATTAGACTTCGAGGTGTCACAAGACTGTTTGGGATTTCTGCTTTTGCAGACTTGCGCATGGCTCCCATAAACAGGATTTTTACTAAATATCAAGGCCCTGATATCCTGCTATATGTCCCAAGAGTGAGAAATCATATGATTGTGTCCTATTTTTTCCTTGTTAGGTTTGTCAGATTCCCAACTTGGGCAGCCCCCACTTTTTTAATGCCAATATTTTTGCTGATAATGGATGTTCTATACACCATGAGGAAGACACTTGCTTTCACATGCAAGTTCAGGTTCAGTAGTGCATATACCAAATATATATATCAGGTACATTCTCTGAAATCCCAAATGTTGCATTTTAGCGTGTCCCACACATGTTTAAATGTAATGGGTAAATGAGACTGCCTCTTAAAGTGCACATTTACTGAAGGATGAGGAGCACCTACAAAATTGCCACAAATACTTATATACTAGATCCTCTTCCCTGGTGCATTTTACCTCTCTCAACTAAAAGAATTGTGAATGCCCAACAATTGTTCTGTGCCAACTCATTTGGAACTGATAAATAATAATTGAAGTTGGTCATTTCTATAAATAAACATAAAGTGAAAAATAAGTGTAGAAGTGGGAAGTGGGCTGGTCTGTGATTTCCAAATATAGAGAAGGGTTGAGCTCAGAGAAGAATTGAAATCTATAAAAGCTCTCCGAGATGAAAGGGTTCTTGGTGGTTGCGGTCTGTCAGAGGTAAGTTTGATTATCTGTTTGTCTCCATGCCTGCCTTCCTACCACCCTTGCTTCTGAAATGTAGTAATATTATTTTCCAGAGACCCCCAGTCTGGGGGATTTCAAGACAATCAAATGCTGATATAGATAAGAAGGGCTACTATAAATATATGTATATATAAATAAATACATATAAATGTTGAAATAAATAAAAAAAGCAAACATACAATAGCTGAGTGGAGAGAAGTTTTGTTTGTAACAGGGCTTGTCTGTGCAGTGTATTTTAAACTTTTACCTACGGAAAGACTTTGAAATATTTGCAGCTGCTGGATTTAAACTCATCAACACTTACACTATATGCTCTTTTGCAGGTTAAACATTTCTATCATCCAGATCCTTTCTTCTTTCTGTTGGAAGTAGAAGAGAAAAAGGTAAGAAGCCTCTTGTGGGTTGTAGTTTAACTAAAGCAGTCTAGAATAAATTATCTATTGAAATTGCTTTGCGTTGGGTTTAAGATGGGGAAAACGATCCATCCTTTTGTGCTTTTGACATTCCCCCTTAGGACTGTAAGAAATAACAGGACTAATCTTTGGAAAGCTCAGACTTCCAGGCTCTTCGTTTCAGCTTCTAGGAACATTCACTTTCCCAAGAGGGATACATTATTTCTCACCTAAAGCTCCTGTTCCGTTTACTGATGCCTGGGCATTCCTTATGTCTCACTCAGGGCATATAAGTGATGCATGCCACAGACACACCTATCCTGTGCAAAGACTGTCCAAATCAATCAGCATGCTGCCTAACATAGATAGATACCACTTCATGTGTTAGCTCATGGATGGATCCCCAAAACCTAGGACTAGAGTGCTTAATGGACTGAGGTTTGCTTGAACCCTAGATGGGGGGCATGGGGTGTCCTTACAGCACATGCTTCACCCCTTAACTAATTGCAAAGCTGGACAACAACAGTTCCCAAATTTCAAAATAACTATTTTTTTGACATTCCCAAAAGGGCCTGGAAGTCAGCTATTTTCAGCATATTAAAAACATTCTGGTATATGGTGAGTGGCACTGGTAGGACCTTCATGCAGCCACCATGCTTGTGAGCACATGAGGGCAACGAGTATGCTCAGAAGCTGCATCCAGACAAAGGCTCAAACCTGGGATTATCTTGGCACTATATTAGGATTGCTAGATGTATCTGTGGCAATCGCAATATAGGGCTGAGATATGGGGTGAAATCCCGGTGATTACTATTCTGAGAAAAAGAATTACCAATCTGGATTTTCCCAAAACAGCAATATGGCTTACCTTGTCTGGATGTTTGCTCCTGGGATCTATCTTCTTGAAAATGGCCCCCATAGATGTGGGCATGGGGGGGGGGCTGAGCCAAAAATGCCCACTGGAAGGGCTAGTGCATCTGCAGATATTTTGTGCCAGTTAAATGTCCAGAAGTACCTACTGCACAGTTGCAGGAGCAAGTGCCAAATGAGGTAAGGGTCAGGGCTTGCCCAGTGATTCTGCCCCACTGTCTGGCATAGACCACAAGGGGCAACTGTGGGATTTAAACAAGATCTGCATTTTTCTCCCACCATCTGGAACCAGCCAGAGTCTTTCTTCTCACTCTGCAGGAAGGATACACCCAAGGGCTAGTTCCCACTGGGACTTAATTGCGCGTCAAAAATGGCTTGAAAACTGTCCACACTGAAAATTGGCTTCCTGCACTTTCAGGGGAGTAAATAACTAAAAACCACAATAAAAAGCCACCTGAAAATACAGGTGGTTTCCCCGCCTCCCATTCTTGCTTTTAAAATGTTTGTTCTTTATTTCTTTGGAACGGTACAGCAGTATTGGGGCAGATATGCCATGAAACAGGTGGGGTTTCACCCTGCGCAGGACAGCCCATTGACAGATTTATTAAAGTACCAGAAAGCCTTTTTTCCCCTCGGTTTCATTTTCAGCCACTTCACACTGATTAAGAAGTAACAATTCACTCACTCCACTTCACACTGATAACAAAGTTTCATTTTCCACCCACAGTTCCCCTTGCTTTCTCCTTTTTTCTCCTGGGCTCCGATCCTAGTGCTCCAACCCTTCTTCCTCCCCAATCTCCCCTCTTCTATCAGGATCTGAGGGATCAGTGGGTCGCCTCCATATCTTATGGAAGATATTTTGCGGGTGGGTGGGTGATAGTTCTCCTTCAAAAGAAAACTTGACAGGACAGGGAAGGGAAAGTGAGGTGGGGGGGATCACTTGGTGTGATCAAACTCAGAGATGGACCTCTCCATCTGCCCGCCTGCCTGCTGGCCTGCTGGAAAGGAGCCTTCCTAGACGGGGCAGCAGGAAGCAACTGCAGGGCTTTGATGCTTCAGCCTCGGGACATCGAGAAGAGAGACCAACTGGAGGGGAGGACAAACTGAGTGGAAACCCTTGGGGCCCAAGAGCAGGTTGAGGGCCCTGAACTCAGCAGGGATCCCCTGACCTGTTTGCACCTTCCTCCTCCATTATTTCTGTCACTCCTTCATTTTATCCTTCCTTCTCCTCCTTCCCTTGGTCCTCTCTTTCTCCTTTCCTTTCATTCTTCCTTCCTTAGTTCTTCCCCAATCCTCCCTCCCTTGTCTCTTTCTCCTCTGATCCTTGTGTCCTTCCTTCCTTCCTTGCTCCCCTCTTCTTTCATCCATCCTTCCTTTCCCCATTCCTTCCTTCTCTCTCTCCTCTGATCCTTGTGTCCTTCCCTCCTTGCTCCTCTCCCCTCCTCCTTCCTTCTTCACTCTCTCCCTCCCCCCCTTCCAATTTGCCAAGCCTTTTCTCCTTTCCTTTGGGGAAACCAGGAAGGTGCTCCTCCGTCTTCCCTGGGCCTCCCCTGGGAAGAGGAACAGATGATAAGGATGACCTCACACAGTTGCGGAGAAGGGAAGAAGCGGCAACAGAGTGAGAGAGTGCTGCCTGCCTGCTCACCTGGCCAGCCAGCTGCACATGTACTCAATCACTGGTGGGGCATGGGGGGGCTCCTTCCCTGGGTCAGAGCTGGTCTTTTGCAAAAGCAGGAGGTAAGAGGAGAGGAGATGGGGGAGCTGAGATTCCCCACTCTCTGTCACGTCATTGTCAGGAGTCAGGGGTGGGTGCCCTGGCTGGCAAAGGAGGTGGGGAAGAAAAGATTCACTTACCATCTGGGGAAGATACAACTCTGCGGAATGCAGATGGTATGTGCAGCACCTTCCCCGGAGCTCCCTTACAGCTGTAATGTAAAAAGGCTCAAAGTTTTGTATTGTCTCAGCATGATACCTCAGGTTCAAGCATCCTTGAAAAGGCATTAAGAAGAAACCAATATTCCTTCTGTCTTTCTTTTAGCTGCAGCAATGAGTCGAGATGCGGACATGGAAGTTTTTGGGGAGGCTGCCCCATACCTACGAAAATCGGAAAAAGAGCGAATAGAAGCTCAGAACCAACCTTTCGATGCCAAGACCTACTGCTATGTGGCTGACCCAAAGGAGGAATATGCTAAAGGAAAAATTAAGGGCACTGAAGGTGGTAAAACAACTGTGGAAACAGAGGATGGCAGAGTAAGCCTCTCCCAGGGCCTGGGGTTGTAGGAAATGACTGAGAGATAGAAGACCAGTTTGGTCTAGTGGTTAGGGAGCTGGACTCTTCTGTGGGAATACCGGGTTTGATTCCAATCTCCTCCACCAAGCCACCTGGATGATCTTTCTGAGCAATAAGAGTCCCATCTACCTCACAGAGTGTCTGCTGTGGGGAGAAGAATAGGAAGGTTTGTCAGCTGCTTTGAGTCACCTTAAGGGTGAGAAAAGTGGGGTAGAAAACCCAACTCTTCTTCTTACCTTTTTGTTAGGCTAAGGGCAGCATGTTTGGTATGAGTAGTAGAAACCAGAGCTTTGTCCAAGCAGCATTTACTTAAACCACATTATTTGGATAATCCAGAGTAAAGCACACCAAGACACATTTTACTCCAGGGTATTCATGCTTTATTCCAGATTATCCAGATAATGCAGATTAAGTAAGTGATGTGTGGATTAAGACCAGGGGTGTTTTTGCACTTCCCTTCCTGTCCACTGGATGGGAAAAGATTTCAATCAACCAACATTTACTAGTGTTTGCACTTGCAAACAGTAGTAAACTTTAGCCTACCCCCCTGCAGTCTAACATTTATCTACTGTACAATTGCTGGCTGGGTGTACAATCTACTGTACAATCTACTGTACAGTCATCTTGTGTGTGGTGCTCTCCACCATTCCAGGTGCATTAGCGCCGTTACCATGACAATGCTGATGCTCTGCGCAGTCACAGTCGTGTCAGGTCAGGTCAGCAGAGCTGCCAGTGCTGCTCCATTGACCTCCCCATCCAGCAGAGGTGTGGATGGTCACTGGCTGGACATGATCAGGTAAGTTGGGGTAAGGGTTGGTAACCTTGTAGAACATGGTTTCATGCTTCACAGCTGGTTGATAATTAGTAAACTTCTGGGCAGGCAAGAGACGTTTCTATGCTGTAAACGCTTCCTGCAAGTGCAGATGCAGTTGCTCAGATGTTGCCTAATTATCAACTCTGGGCCGAACTGTGAATTCGCCCCAGGATTCATATTCTTGCAGTGGTTTTAAAAACCACTGCATAGGTTTGGATAAAATCTTGAAGTCTGATTTGCTTTGTTCATATATTTTATTACTACTATGACAACCCCAAGTTCTACATTACAGAGTGATCTGGCTTTCCAGAAAAAGCTAATCTGTTCCTCTTAAAGTGATTTGTGTGCCATTTTGGAGAGAAGACCTAAACACCTGATTGGTAGAAATCTTTACTGCAAGATTGCACTAGTACCCCCTTGTTAGGACAAAAGTCAGGACCAAATGAGTTGGCAGAAGAGGATAGATAACAGGACACTCAACCAATGATACATTTGCTTTGTTTAAGGGAATGGTTTTGTTCCATGAAACCATTGTGTTAAGAAGGGGAACCGGTGTGCTCTAATTGTTGGCTTTACACTGCAGGCAATTATATTAAACATTATTTCCTACAACATAGTTCCACACTAAAAAAGAAGAAGAAGAAGAGTTGGCTTTTCTAGCCCTGCTTTTCTCACCCATTTAAGAGGACTCAAAGCAGCTGACAAAGCTTTTTGTTCTTCTCCCCACAACATATACCCTGTGAGGTAGATAGGGCTGTGAGAACTCAGAAGAGAACTGTGACTAGCCTAAGGTCACTTCATGGGGGAGGGTAGAATCAAACCCGGTATTCCCAGATACGAGTTCACCTCCCTAACCATTAGACCAAACTGGTCACTTTTACTGACCATGTACGAGCAAGACTGCACTGTGAAGAAGACAAAAGCAAATTATAGGAGAGATTCCTGCCATTTGTATTGTTGTGATGAGTGGCACCAGCCTTAACTCCTTGGAACCCAATGGACACATCCATGTGCTTTAATTGGTACACCCAGAAATGCTTTACCATGACTTTCTTCCAGGAAAATACCAGGGGTTAAATTTGTGACCCTCTCCTGTCTGGGCTATTGCTTTGCTGATAAGCTATAGCTATGTCTGTGTTGTACAAAAAATGCTCTGCTGGATCAGACTAGCAGTCCACACAATCCAGCAGCCACTTCTCCTGTAGCTGCATGTGGAAGCCCATCAGCCAAAATGAGTACAACTGCTTGTGCTGCTCACCGTCTCCCAGTTGGCCTCTAGAAGCATACTAGCATTATCCCCAAACTGGAGATCCTCCCACAGTAAGGATATGCATGGATGTTTTTTGTATTTGATTTGTGTTGAATCAAATATAAGAAAATTTGTATTCGTTCGAATAGATCCCGTTTGAATGTAGTGGGATTTGAATTTGACACAACTGTTCAATCCCATATGAATCCCATTTGGATCCCATAGAAATGCATATGAATCCCATATGAAGCTACATACAAATGTATTGAAACATTCCATTTGAATTCAAATGTCAGTCTTTGAATGTGCTAACATTCAATTCAAATACAAATGTCCAAATTCAGCCAAATTTGTACAAATTATGAATGTTATGAATGTTCGTGCATTTCTAAGACCATGAACATTCATGATGCTTCTAGGGCCATTTGTTGGGATTCAAGAGCGGGAAAAGGTTTGTCCTTGTCTCTGCTTGAGATACCCATGAGCATTTGGTGGGCTACTGTGTGTGATGGGATGCTGGACTAGATGGGCTGTGGCCTGATCCAGCAGGGCTTCTCTTATGTTCTTATCCCTAACCCGCAGCCATCAGGTAGTAGCTATTGACTGTAAACTGGTGATGTGAGTTGGTATTTCTTTATATGAACTTTCCTCTTTGCTGCATTTCAGACAATAACGGCTAAGCCAGAGGATGTGTATTCTATGAATCCACCAAAGTTTGACAGGATAGAGGACATGGCAATGCTAACGCACTTGCATGAACCAGCTGTCTTGTATAACCTCAAAGATCGTTACAGCTCCTGGATGATTTATGTAAGTGATGCCTCTTTAGTACCAAGGAGGGAATTCCCAAGTGTGGCGATGCCATAACAGCCTTTCTCCTGGTCTTTGTGCAGACCTACTCGGGTCTCTTCTGTGTCACTGTTAATCCATATAAATGGCTGCCAGTGTATAAGCCAGAAGTCGTGGCTGGTTACCGTGGTAAAAAGCGTTCAGAAGCTCCTCCTCACATCTTCTCCATCTCTGACAATGCCTATCAGTTCATGTTAACAGGTATGTATGCTACCAAATTAACAGCAATTACAAACAGAATGTAGCAAAATGTACTAAGACTGTGTTCAGGCATAACAAAAGGGCCGCTTCAGGGCCATCTCAGAGAGACGGCATGTGGCCTGCATGTTTCCAACTCTTCTCTACCTTTTCTAACACAGAATGCTCAATAGAGAGGGCAGGGGCAGACTGTTGTGTGAACAGTCCCACCTCGAAGCCATCTCTAAGCCCCCTCGGAGATGCTTTTTTGCTGTGCCTCATCATAGCCTGAGTGAAATTAACACACTGTAGTGATAACATAGGTTATGCCTTTATAGCAAGGTCAAACTTACATTCTTCAAGATGTTCCTGAACTACAACTCCCATCACACCTGCAAGTTGAGTGGCCCTGCTTTATAGCATGACAAATTTGACATTCCCTTTTTCTTTCCTTTCGATAGATCGTGAAAACCAGTCTATCCTGATTACGTAAGTAGCTGCCTCATTGTGTGTTTCCACTTGCTGAATTACAGTAGGGACATAGAGAATGTTCTTCTGAACCTCAACTTATTTTAACCTTGACAGTGGAGAATCCGGTGCTGGGAAGACTGTAAACACCAAGCGTGTCATCCAGTACTTTGCAACAATTGCAGCTAGTGGAGACGTAGCCAAGAAAAAGGAGGCTGAATCCCAATCTAAAATGAAGGTAAGATGAGAGGCCTGACTTCAAAGGTGCAAATAAATCTGCAGTTTTTGGCCTCTGCAAGGTACTTGAGAGACTGCGTTGAGTGATCGGGATTACAGAATCAAGTTCTAACAAACCCATCAAGAAAGCTTGAGAACAATGACATGAATTTAGAGTTGAATTCTATGCAGAAGCCATCCTTCTACAATGCTGTGATTTCTTCCAGAGTTCCTTAAAAAACTATGTAGCACTTCCAGCATACAAGCCTACCTCGAAACTGTGCATTCATTCATTTTCATTGTAAAAGATGACATTGTGGCACAGGCTGGTGTGTGAAGGAAAATTTATATATTAACCACCCTTGAATGAGTCTTGAAATGTAGCTGTATTACATGTAGCTAGGGCTATCGTTTGCTGATATGGTAACGAGCAACATTTCTAGATTTCATTGCAGAGATGTTCCTGTTACATTAGCTACACTTTTGGATCTTGGTCCCTGAAATGCAGGGCCAGTATTTGGCCTTTTGGTTGTCTGAGACAACCTCCTTCTTCCATACAGTCCACCACTTTCATCATTCTTTTGAGGGAGGAAAAGCTATCACTCATTTTCCTTTCAGTAAAATAAACAGCATTAAACATGGATAAAGTCAGCTGGCCATTATTAGATACAACCCTCTCATCCTAACAGGGTACATTATCAGGCAGGTGAGCATCAGAGGCCTGGCTGAAGAGGTAAGTTTTATCCGGGCACCAAAAGCCACAGAACGTTGGCATCTGGAATAACTCTGCTGGGAAGCTGTTCCAAAGTCCTCTCAAATGCTACCATCACTGGAACCACAGGAAGTGGTGAACTACAGAGTCAGCCTCTTCTTGGGATCTTAATGCCCAAACAGGTTCTTAGCAGCAACAGTGCCTTGAATACCTTGTATGATTTGTTTATTTATTATATTTCTATCTCACCCTATACTTGAAGATCTCAGGGCAGTTTACATTGATTTTCAATAAAAAAGATTAAAAATGTGACCAAAAGAATTATAGTGCCTCTATGGAGAGGGAATGTTGTTGCCACAGCCAAACGCCAGGGACCTTTAGCAAACAGCCTTATTCTGGAATATTTCTCAGGGCATCGATCTGTTGTCCACAAGTTAATGCAGAGTATGACAGGCCATAGCTTGCACAGGCATGGGGAGAGCAGGACCTATCTGAGATCTGATCCACAGTAGGGTTAAGTGCAGAAAGGCCCCAGGTTAAAGAGGTGTGGTAAAACTGCAGTTTAAAGCCTAGTACCCTAACACCAAGTTTATTTGACTATATTAGCTTTGAAGATTAAGGGTCTGAGCTTCCAATGTATTAGATAATAAAGACCATTTAACTTAATGCTACTAAGTTAGGATATGTAGCATCCTGCAACAAGGCTGCAGGCTGATGTATCTATCTTAGATAAATGCCAGAATTGTTTCTTATGCAAGTTCATATTAATGGCCCAAGGTTTTCATTTTTCAGTAGCCTATTCAGCGGCAGTGATTTCTTTTACTCTGTTTCTTGTCCTTCACATATCTCTGTGCACACTTTTATAGGGCACCCTTGAAGATCAAATCATCAGTGCCAACCCCTTATTGGAGGCCTTTGGGAATGCCAAGACTGTGAGGAATGACAACTCCTCCCGCTTTGTAAGTAGCACATTCTTCACAGTGTCTAAAGTCGTCACTCTGAAGCCAGAAATGTCAGCTGCCTCCTAATGAACACACTTTGAACCCTTGGTTGATTGTCATGGAATGGTTCTTTGGAATGCCCCAACTTACTTTGTGGTCAAGCAGAACAGGTGGATTCACAGATCTGTTTATGTACAATTCCTAAAACCTAAACGGTCCCTAGTGAGTTGTACTTACGTACTAGGGCTTTGAAGACGGAGTTTTTGTTCTACTTTCATAGCCTCTTTTTTGTATTTTAAATCTGGGGATGCAACCAGATGGAAAGAGGCAATTTAGGGCTCTAAAGAAGATCCCGTGATTGCCTCTTTCCACCTCTGCCAGACATGGGAGATAGCTGAGGGCTCTTTCATGATTGTTCCTCTTGCAAATCCATGGATATCAGCCAAGCACCCACCCACTTCCTTTTGGGGATTTTTTTTTCTTGTGTGTGTGCTTGGCCATCAGTCATGAAAGCAGCCAGCAGATGAGGTTGTGACTGCAACCAGCCTGGATAACTTTAAGAAAAGTTTAGATAAATTCATGAAGGATAGGAGTATCAATGTCTGCTAGAATGGATGCTTAGGTACTGGCTCTGGATTGGAGAGACAGGCCAGGATGCTCTAAAGCAGTTGTCCTTTAACCTGTGGGTTGGGACTCCTTTGGGGGTTGATCTACTCTTTCACTGGAGTAGTTATGAAGCAGCAATAAAAATAATTTTATGGTTGGGGGTTAGGTTTAGGTTTAGGTTTAGGTTGGGGGTCACCACAACAGGAGGAACTGTATTAAAGGGTCATGGCATAAGGAAGGTTGAGAACCACTGCTCTAAAGGTCAGTTGCAGGGATTCAAAAGGAGGTAAAGGTTTTGCATTTATCTTCTATTTGAAAATGCCCAGAAGCCAGACAGGATGCTGGACTAGATGACCTCTGGTCTGATCCAGTAGGGCTTCTCTTATGTCCCCTTGTGTAAGCTATCACTATCAGGAAATGCTATCAAGAAAACTGGCATCTTTGCTAGATTTCCCATAATGGCAAAATTATAGATATCACCTCTATATAGCTGAACTATATTGGAATGGCACAGTTATGTGTGTATTCCCAATGTACAGTAATTCCAGGAGAATTTGAGTTTTAGCTATCCTATCTCATTTTAGGAAAATAAATTTCCAGTTTGAGGTACTACAGGAGAGGAGACAGCTGTGTATATTAATAGATGCAGAAGATTATATTTCAGGGATTTCAACAAATCTATGAAGTTTTGTCTGTATTACACCAAAGCCAGGCTTTCATGCTTACAGTGGTCTCACTAAAATCATTTGAACTGAGGTCATACCAGTACTGGTCACATATAGGTTGTCCTCAGGCCATCCCCATCTTGGGCTGCATTGCTCACATCTTTCCGCATGATCGACCTGAGCCTCATACACAGCCTCAAATCTACTCCCTTTCTTATTCGATACTAGCCCTGTCCCCATGGAATTTAAAGTGTGCCAGGACACTCCTTTTGCCTCTGAGCGTCCCCATTATGGGCTTTACAAGGCGCTTAGGGAGCTTAGCAAAGTGAGACACCCGCGATAAAATACGTGCACTTTAAAGAAGAGTTTCAGCGCTCTTTCGGCGATTCGCGGGTTTTGCTCACTATATCTGCCTTGAGGACGCTCCGTGGCAAAAGGGGCGGGGATTGCTTGCTTGCACACACAGCCAAAAAGCATTCACACATCTGAGAAATGCAGCAGGTTTGCTTCCTTTCCTTTGTAAAAAGAGCCAGAATTGCTCAGAATGGCAACATTGTTTTCAAGTGAAGCCTTAAAAGAGAATGAGGATCACGCTCCCGATCCTGCAGCCGCTGACTTTACCGGGGCAGAAAATCCTTTTCTAACAGAGAACAAAGTGAAAGTAACTGCTGAAAGTGAATGAAACTGACAGAATGAGCGCTCATCTGCTTTGCTAGGGGCGGGAGGCAGTTTCAAGAGACAGAGATCTGGCTATGTTTCCTTTTAACAAGAGAGGGGGTGGGGGTGGGGAGAAATGCCTGGAAAGAGAAAACTGCTACCACGGGGACGGAAAGTCCGTTTAGATCGCGGCTGCCAGGGGGACGCTTATTCTGGAAGTGGAGGGAACTTTTAAAGTCAGCTATAACAGAGTGACTGCAGAGGAATCCGAGAGGGGCTAATAAGTCTTTTGGGGATTCAGCCACTGTTCTGTCACTCAGGGGAGGTGAGGGTGTGTATTTGCAGTTCTTTCTTAAGCCTGCTCCCCCCTCCATGCCCCCTCCTTTTTAATGTGCTTTTTCTTCTCCATGCAATTAATGTAAGAAATAGTAATAATAAATTTGTATAATAACACCAGATAGAGGAATCAAAAATATAAAGTGAAGAGAGAAGGGGAGGTGCCTCACAAACTCCTCATGTGCTGATTGGCCAAAGGAAAGACTGGACCCCACCCACCACAGCAAA
>MTQE01002208.1:45622630-45643373 GCA_014337955.1 Aspidoscelis marmoratus | reverse complement strand
TATTATTATTATTATTATTATTATTATTATTATTATTATTAAGTTTATTTATCAAGCTCTATAGACGTACATAGTGCTGTGCAAGCTGCAAAAGATGACTTATATTTGCATAAGTACATTAACACATGATTTGTTGTCTGCACTCACTGCCAGAAATGGGTGAGAAAAGAAGCAATTTCCCCGTGCTTTAGACAAGCACTAATGTTGCTGCTTATAGCTCTCCCATGATCCTTGGCTATTTTATACTCACTGGAGAAAATGTGTAGTGCAGCATTACATGTTCTTCCTCTTTATTGTAAATTGTTTCTGCCTTCATTGGAAAAACATGGATTTCGCATGATTCCCCAAGTTTCAGCAAAACAAGAATCATCATCATCAAATTCCTTGACTGACATTTAGAACATCTTTGTATTAACAATCTCCACTGATCAGCTTCAGAAGACCACACTGCTCAGTCTTACATTAATACATTATATCACCCTAAGTTCTTGGAAAGAACTTGATGAGAAATCAAGACCAATGCCAGTGAAAGAGTTGGCAGCTGTGATATCACATTGTATAATAGTAATAACAATACAGCATTGATACCTATGATTATCCTAGATATTTGGGAAGGTTCTGATGGTCAGAGCACCAAACTGATCATACAGTCAGACTGTGTTGTGGTCATGATGATGATGATAAAAAACCTCCAACTGCTTCCTTAAACCAGACCTCAGGTTTTTGTTTTGTTTTTAAACTTTAGTGACAAAATACTTTTTTGTGTTAGTATAACAGCCTGGAACAGCTGTGCATCAACTTCACCAATGAGAAACTGCAACAGTTTTTCAACCACCACATGTTTGTGCTGGAGCAAGAGGAGTACAAGAAGGAAGGAATTGAATGGACTTTCATTGACTTTGGAATGGATTTGGCTGCCTGCATTGAACTCATTGAAAAGGTACGTTGGAATGCTGTCTTGTTAATTAAGCCTCCACCCAAAAGGAGTTAGGATCTGATCTGAAACAAATGTGTCTATCTTTCAATGCAGCCAATGGGTATTTTCTCTATCCTGGAAGAGGAGTGTATGTTTCCTAAGGCAACTGACACTTCTTTCAAGAACAAGTTGTATGATCAGCATCTTGGGAAATCTGCCAACTTTCAAAAGCCCAAAGTAACCAAAGGCAAAGCAGAAGCCCACTTCTCCCTCGTACACTATGCAGGGATTGTAGACTACAACATCACTGGTTGGCTCGAGAAGAACAAAGACCCCTTGAATGAAACTGTTGTGGGTCTCTATCAAAAATCATCAATCAAGATCCTGGCCAATCTTTATGCCACCTTTGCTGCTCTAGATGATGGTAAGCGTGTCATCCTATTGATTTAAGTGGTTTACATGAGTTGTAGAAAATGCACCTTGAACATAATGTAGCTCAATATATTTTTGTGTCACCTTGCAGCTGATGCTGGTGGTGCCAAGAAGAAACAGGCCAAGAAGAAGGGCTCTTCTTTCCAGACTGTGTCTGCACTTTTCAGGGTAAGGCATATGAATATTCCAGGAAGCAGGGAAGCATAAAATAGAAATATAGTGTGCCATTACTGTGGTCAAGGCATGAAATATCTAAATATTGAAATGAATGTTTTTAATTTATAAATCTTTATCAGTACAGATAATGATGATGATAATGATACTAATTGCAATTTGAGGATAGGAGAGATGTTATCCCACTTGTTTTCAATTCCTGTAGCCAAGTCAGATGTCCGATTGGCACTGGCTTGGTTTATACAAGGCTCTTTCCCAGGAAGGCATGTCTTTAAATTATAAAATTGTGCTACATAATTGTATTTTTCTAGTTGCATAGGGGGTAAAAATACACCTATACTTTCGCTTATCTAGAATACAAAATTACCCCATCCCCACTGATGTAAGTTAAAAACCAGATAAACCATTTTAAGTACAATTTAAGTACCTAAAGGAATGCCTTCTCCCATACCGACCTGCCTGTGCCTTAAGATCAAGTGGTGAGGCCCTCCTGGTCATCCCACCACCTTCAGTAGTGAAGTTGGTGGGCACCTGGGAGAGATCTTTTCGGTGATAGCCCCCAGACTATGGAATAGTCTCCCCCTTGAGGTGTGTCATGTCCCTTCCTCACATATATTTAGGAAGGTGGTGAAGACATACCTCTTTACCCTGGCCTGGCCTTTGGCTGAGATTATTACATTTCCCATCCCAGCATAGGTACCATCATTTTAAACATGCTGTGTATTGTTTCATATTTGTTGATTTTTAAAAGTGCTTTTAATGTATATTCTGTTTTTAATTTGTTGTTTTAACTATTGTTACCTGCCCAGAGACCTTCGAGTATGGGGCAGGATAGAAATGTAAATAAATAAATGGTTCAAATGGTGGGGGACTAAAATTATGGAATTTCTTTAAAGAAGTTGTTATCACTCAGTGAATAAATCCCTTGCTTGTCTCTTTAGTGTGTGATGGCTTAAATTTGCCATCCATCATAAGAAGGCTTTTTCTTCTTCTTCCACCAAATGTCCTTCAATATAATCAGAAATGTTTTAAGGAGACTCTTTTTTGATCAGAGCAGTACTACCCCAAGATCACGCTAACGTACAGAACATTCCAACTTGCTTGATTACAGGAAAACTTGAATAAACTGATGTCTAACTTGCGCACAACTCATCCTCATTTTGTACGCTGCATCATCCCCAATGAAACCAAAACTCCAGGTACCTTACTGGATTTAACTGTTCTTTCAAAAAGACTTTAACAGCGTATAAGAGGGAGACACCAATTCTGTTTGTTTTCTATTGCACAGGTGCAATGGATCACAAGCTTGTCCTGCACCAGCTGAGATGTAATGGAGTACTTGAAGGCATTCGGATTTGCAGAAAAGGGTTTCCAAACAGAATCTTGTACGGGGATTTTAAACAAAGGTATGCCAGCTATCTTTTTAGTGATTTGCTGTTTGCACTGATTCTCTAGTTAGGAACACGTCAAGAAATTAAAGTAGTAATGCTATTCGAAAGCAAGCAGATTCCTATTAGAACATCACATTAAATACTATAATTTTGATTTAGCAATCTTATATTTAGAAAAAGAACAGCTAAATATTTCATGGATAACTCCCTTGCATAATTCCCTTTTACATTTTGTACAATCCAGTAAAATACCTGGAATAAGTGCAGTCTTCACAAGCTAGCATCAAAGCTAACTGAAGATACTAGAAATCTAACCAGAGCTATTATGTCCACTACTGATATTAGTGCTGAAATTCTTGGTTTCCATTTTAATGGATAGGTACCGTGTTCTGAATGCCAGTGCTATCCCAGAGGGTCAGTTTATGGACAGCAGAAAAGCCTGTGAGAAATTGCTGGGATCCATTGATATTGACCACACACAGTACAAATTTGGACATACCAAGGTAAGTGTCTTTGTGTCGAATAGGGTGCCCACTTTAAACATAAGAACATAAGAGGAGACCTGCTGGATCGGGCCACAGGCCATTTGGTCCGGCATCCTGTCTCCCACAGCGGGCCACCAAATGGCCTTTAGAGGTATCCTGCCTGTCCCCGTGTAGGGCAGAGACTTCTACTTCGTATTATTTTTTCAGGTGTTCTTCAAGGCTGGTTTGTTGGGTCTCCTGGAGGAGATGCGAGATGAACGTCTAGCATTGCTCATTACTCGCACCCAGGCTATGTGCAGAGGGTTCCTTATGAGAGTGGAATACAAAAAAATGGTGGAAAGAAGGTAGATGTTTTTCTTCTTCCAAGATACTTGTTGGTTTACATTGGGATCCTTGATTTATTATATACATAACCTTCTTTCTGGCTATGCTTTCCCTAAATCATTTATGGTGAATATGTCCCAACAAAGCTGTTTTCCAGATATGTGACTCTGGCCAAGTCTCTATTTTGGAGTTGAGCAGATCTCTGGGTAGTCATCTTTGCAAAAATCAGTTATTTTTAGTAATTAGTGACTCTGTATTACCATTCTAGGGAAGCTATTTTCACCATCCAGTACAATATTCGTTCATTCATGAATGTCAAGCACTGGCCTTGGATGAAACTGTTTTTCAAGATTAAGCCTTTATTGAAGAGCGCAGAGGCAGAGAAGGAAATGGCCAACATGAAGGAAGAATTTCAAAAAACTAAAGAAGAGCTTGCAAAATCTGAAGCCAAAAGGAAAGAACTAGAGGAAAAAATGGTGGCTTTGCTGCAAGAGAAAAATGACCTGCAACTTCAAGTACAATCTGTAAGTAATTCACAGGACCTCATGCAAAAGATACAGAAGATATGCAGATACTTGGTGAAATTTGTAGAAACTCTGTAGATTCTCTGAAGTTTGTGCAAGAAAACCATAAAGTATGACAGTCATAAGTGAAGAATAAAACCTTAACCCATCTACGGCTCTAAATCCAAATTTGATTTGATGTATCGTGAGTTGTTATATCATGTCTATTAGATATAGCTTGCAGAAGATTTGATGCCATTCGTGTGATTTACTATAGCTATTCAGTGCTTTTAATGTGCAGCTTACGGAAACTGGCTGTTCTAAATCTTGTGGTAATTCACAGAGTCTCTTAGCTCTCCTTCAGTGAGACTGTGAACGATCTTTTTTTTATTTTGGCTTTCGCCCTCTTTGGAATAAACACCTATACCAGAAACAAAATTGGTCTTCAAAGTCCCTCCCTCCTTGAGTATCTTTGGAAGCAGCTTGTTCTGTTAGAGGCTGCTTAAAAAAAAAAAGAAGTAGAAATCTAAGGTCGTCTTGTTTACATAAAACCAAAAGGTAGATAGGCCAGACTTTTTAAAAGGAGGAACTCACTATTAAAGAATATGGAACATTCTTTTTCTTTGAAAAGGAAAGTGAAAGCTTGGCAGATGCTGAGGAAAGGTGTGATCAGCTGATCAAAACCAAAATCCAGCTGGAAGCTAAAATCAAGGAGCTGACAGAGAGAGCAGAGGATGAGGAAGAGCTGAATGCGGAGCTGACAGCCAAAAAGAGGAAACTGGAGGATGAATGTTCTGAACTGAAGAAAGATATTGATGACCTTGAGCTTACTTTGGCCAAAGTAGAAAAAGAAAAGCATGCCACTGAAAACAAGGTAACTTCTCATAATTCTTTTTAAAAGATGCTGCTGCTTCTCTCTCTCCCCCTCTCCCAGCTTAGCAAATCTAGGAAAGTCAAATAATATGTCAAGATTTTTTGAAAAATGTATATTCAAAATACAATTCTGGGGAGGGGGTACTTGAAATAAAACTTTCATTGTCATGCTTAGTTAATAACTCATGTTTTCAAATATAAGATGGCTTCCCTTACCGTCAGTGGTTACTCTCAGGATGTTCCCAACAGTCTCACTCAACTTAGACTATGTTCAGACATTACAAAAGGAGCACCACAGAGACAGTAGTGCACGGTCCTCATGTTCCCAAGCCTTCTCTAATTTACATTTTCTAAGATAGGATATTTAGCAGAAGGATGAGGAGCAGACTGGGGTGTGAACAGTCCCACTTCAAAGACTTCAGTTGCCTCAGAGATGCCTTTTTTTGTGACTTGCCTGTGAATCAGACACAGCAAAAAGAAAGAAAAAACATCTCTGAGGAAGTTCAGAGATGACTTAGAGATGGGATTGTTCACACACCAGTCTGCCCCTCCCCGCCCCATGCAGCCTCAGGTTTTTAATTTTTTAAAAAATATTGTGTGAACACAACATCAGAGACAAAGGGTAGACTGGTATGTGAACGATCCTACCTGTGAGCCATCTCTGAACTGAAGGACTTAAAAAAAAAACTTTATGGGCGAATCGCCACAGCAAGCTTATTTCGCTTTCCCTAAGCCGAAATAATAGAACCGGATGCAAACGCGAATTTGCCTGTTCCCATTACTTTTAACTTAATCGCGTTGGATCCGGATTCTGAGGATCGTACATGGTGTACGTGACTCAAGAGGGGACTCAAGTAGCTACTTTTTAAAAGCCGCTTTTTGGGGTGGCCCTGCCCTCTTCTTCCTAGCATGGACGCACCACCCATAAGGGACCCCTTCACCAAGCCTAACTGGGTGGCTGGGTGGCTGCTGCTTCCATGGATGGAGGAAAAATGGCAGTGGGCAGCCAGCCAGCAATTCTTTCCAATCCTCTCCCCATTGCTCAGGGCACACAGCAGCAGCGGCAACTAAAGCCCCTTTGCTTAAAACATTCACACAGAACCTCAGCTGCTTCCCTCCCTTCCTTTCCCTTTCTAAAGTCAGAACTTTTAGAATTGTGCAAAATTGCAACATTGTTATCAGGTTGAAGTGGTTCCATCGCTACAGTGTAGCGCTGCTGTTAAGGGTGGATTTTTAACACTGAAATCACTGTCTTTGGAAGCAAGCTATTGGGAGAGGGAAACCCTAAACATGGATTCTCATCCCTTAGAACGGTACTGTTCACACAGTAAAAAATTTAAAACATTTCAAGCTCACGAACCGGAGTGAGACCTGTTGAAATCAGGATTGAGATTCACCATGCTTTGGGGTGGTTTAACACGGGGAAAACGTGTTAAGCCAAACTGCCATGCAGACTCCGAGGATTAAAAACGTTTTGAATCCAACATAAGGTTGCCGTGAAGACACGGCCTATGTGAATGCAGCCACAAATGTGTAATTTTCTTAACCTAATAATTCCCATTTTAAGATTGTTGCTGACCTCTTGGTTCTGAACCCACTGATGTTATGATCTATTTTCCAGGTTAAAAACCTAACGGAAGAAATGGCAGTTCTGGATGAAACGATTGTGAAATTAACTAAGGAGAAGAAAGCCCTTCAAGAGGCTCACCAGCAAGCTCTTGATGACCTACAAGCTGAGGAAGACAAAGTCAACACTCTCACGAAAGCCAAAACTAAGCTGGAACAGCAAGTTGATGATGTAAGAAAGTCAATGTATTCCTTATCATGGCAAACCTTCCTAAGTTAACAATATCTGCATTTGTAGCTCTTGCATTTGTGTGGAATGCATGACTAAGGCAAAAAACTTTTCTTGTCCAGGCACACACTCATGGGTCAATTCATACCTTTGGTAGGCGTGATGGCCAGCTAACTGCTGGAATGGTTCAGGTGTCCACAATTTGTGATGCTTGGACCATTCCAAACTTAGCTGGTGCTTCTTCAAATGCTGGCTAAGTGCAATTGCCTCTATCCATGTGACGTTGTGCCCATGCATGGTGCCATTCCTGTGGCAACTGGGTGATACAGCATACAACTGTGCTAGCGCCCCCAGTCACACTATCCGTTCTCTTGGGAGACATGTGAATGGAGTGTGCCGGGCTTTACCAGCTGGCTCCTAGTATAACTGCAGAGCACAAAATGTGCTCCACAGCTATCTAGACTGGGGAATGCCCAGGCATGAGCAGAACTGCTTATAGAACAGAAGCAGCTCCTCTCAATGCAAATGCCACAAGCTGGGTTATACTAGAAGTTCCCCTTTTTGCCTAGTACGAAAAGGTTCTGGTTTAGGAGTAAACATTTGGCAAGAAAGAGAAAGGGAGGCAACACAAAGTACCAAAAGCACAGACTTTTAGGTCTCCTAGTTAAAAAGAGATTATTTGTTGAGCACATATCCATCTAGCATTTGAGGAATACTGACTATAACTATGTTTGAAAATGGGGGAAGGTTTGTATTTTTTCTTTCTTTTTTAAAGAATCTGACTCTCACCATTTATCACTGATGGCAACTGTTCATGAAAGAGTGTTTACTTCATATAAAGTTAAACCAAAAGTCAGTATCATTTGTTCTGGTCAGCCATTTCTGAGACTTGCACTAACATTAAATTTGTATTATAGTTGGAAGGCTCCTTGGAACAGGAAAAGAAAATTCGCATGGATCTGGAAAGAGCCAAGAGAAAGTTAGAAGGAGATTTGAAACTTGCCCAGGAATCCATAATGGATCTAGAAAATGATAAACAGCAGTTAGAAGAGAAACTAAAGAAGTATGGCATTTGGCAGAATGGTGCTCCTTGCTGAACTTTGAAATCTAGCTTTTAAATAAATATATATTAATTTGCTGCTTTCTTTCCTTTACAGGAAAGATTTTGAATATAGCCAACTGCAGAGTAAAATTGAGGATGAACAAACTTTGGGAATCCAGTTGCAGAAGAAAATCAAAGAACTGCAGGTATGAAATTGTTCTGTTCATATTTAACTCTCTCCAACTAATTATCACTTGGTGGTGACTAGAATGATTCTCCTCCTTAGGCATACACATGGCATAATATAACTTGTCCTTCTTATAAGACTGAATGGAAAGATATGAGCAGAAATGAATGAAGTTGACTTGTTCGGGATATGGTTGTTCACCACACACCTGTAATTAATCTGGACAGCAAAAATAAAAAAGCACAGGCTTCCTTTTTCAGATTCTTAGTAGTACAATGGAGATATGATATGATGTTGTTTAATAATATTATCCAAATCTTCCTGGTTTTAAATCCTATCTGGAGACTTCTGGATCCAAACCACTGCAGGACAAGAGCTGCTTTGTTTTAAAAATATACTTTAAAAATCTCAGAAAAACAGTGTATGGCCCTCGTGTTCCCAACCTTTCTCTGATCCACCATTTTTTAACACAGAATATTCATGAGAGCAGGAGGGGCAGACTGGTGTGTAAACAATCCCCACTTCAGAATCTCCTCTAAGCTGCCTCAGGTGCCACAGAGATGCTTTTCTTTGCTGTGTCTGATCACAGCATAAGGAGGCCCTGAGTAGCATTGCTCCTGCCAAAATCCCCACTAACAGCTTGTGCAGGAACAAAATCAATCAGATCTACAGCACAGAAAGATTTTGCTTACATTATTAAACAATCTGTTTTCAAATTAAATCATTGAAGCTTCTTTTCCAGATCACTTATTTCTATCTCTATATACTATTGCTTTGCTCCTTCAACTCTCTCATCTCCAGCTGCCCCTAAAGTCAGTGATCAATAGGCTCTGAGCTGAAGATTCAGATCTTCTAAGCCATACTTGCTCAAGTTTGTTGCCTTGAGCTCTTTCGAATAAACGCTGGATCTGCACAAATAGAAGTTGTAATACAATGCAGATCTGTTTGTACAGCATCGTTTTCACAAAGCCTTTCTGAAGCTATTGAACTTTCATTTCTGATTGTAGCTATCTTGTCTTTTCCTCCCATTTCTATGTTACTTTCACTACTGTCTAGTGGTTATGGAGCCAGACTCTTATCTGGGAATACCGGGTTTGATTCTGCACTCCCTCATGAAGCCAGCTTGGGCTAGTCACAACTCTCTTTTGAGCTCTCACAGCCCCATCTACATCACAGGATGTCTGCTATGGGGAGAAGAAAAGAAAGCTTTGTCCGCCATTTTGTGTCCCCTTTAATGGGTGAGAAAAGTGGGGTAGAAAAACCAACTCTTCTTCTTTTAGTCTATGGTTTATTGTGTTTTTTTTGGGGGGGGGATAAGAATAGCAAGGTATATTCAAATGGCTACAGTGTCATTTCCACTGACTGCATTATTTTAAATAATAACAGTCATCAGTAGCTATAACCTGCACTTCCTACTGCTGCTCTGTAGGCTCGAATTGAAGAACTAGAAGAGGAGATTGAGTCTGAGAGAGCAACTCGGGCTAAGGCAGAAAAGCAGAGGGCCGACCTGGGGCGTGAGCTGGAAGAAATCAGCGAGAGGCTAGAAGAAGCTGGAGGAGCCACTTCTGCGCAAATTGAAATTAATAAGAAGCGGGAGGCAGAATTCCAGAAAATGAGGCGTGATCTGGAAGAGGCCACTCTGCAACATGAAGCCACTGTGGCAGCTCTCCGCAAAAAACATGCAGACAGCGCGGCTGAACTTGCCGAGCAAATAGATAACTTGCAGCGTGTCAAACAAAAGCTGGAAAAGGAAAAGAGCGAATGCAAAATGGAGATTGATGATCTGGCCAGTAACCTGGAGTCTGTCACCAAGTCTAAGGTATTTGAAATTTAAGCATGGATGTTTTTTTTTTGTCACTCCCACAAGCGCAGATGTGCATTCTCAATTGTGCACCACAAGGCAGGCCAAACACAAGAATGCACAATATATTCTCCCCCCACTCACATTTTTTGTCACCGCAGGCTAATTTAGAGAAAATGTGCCGTACCTTAGAGGATCAGCTCAGCGAACTCAAGGCTAAATCTGAGGAAAACCAGAGATCAGTGACTGATCTAACCACACAGAAAGCCCGTTTACAGGCTGAGGCAGGTAAGGAAAGCTGAAGTGGGGTTGCCAATAAATGTTGCAAAACAGAACCGACACTGGTATCTTTTCCCCCATTGCCTGCAAATATGGTGGAAGACTCCAAGGGCGAGTTCCCATTACCACTTAAAACCACTTAAAAATGATTTGAATCCTCGTCGTTCCCACTCCCAATCAACTAAAACTGTTTAAAAACTTTGTTCCCATTCCCAATCAGTTTCAGTGGTATTTTGTGGATTACTTGGCTTTAAAATGGAATAAATAAACACTGGAATTTTCCAGGGTTTTTTCCCGCTTTTGCTTTTAAAACGTTTCTTCCTTAGTGCTGTGGGAACGCTAGAGTATTCCCCTATACAACAGACTACTGTTTTAATGTAACAATTCAGCCAATTCACACCTGATAACAATGTTTCCTTTACCACACACAAGCCTAAAGATTAAGGAAAGAGCAATCCTGCACAATACTGGCTGTTTAAAAAGGGAAAGCTGCTGCAGGAACTGGGAGATGTGTGTATGTTGAAGTGTGTGAAAGGTGGTGGCGGCAGCAGAGCAAGCCAGCCAGCCAGGGTGCTTTTTTCGGGGTGAAGCTGCTGCAGGAACTGGGAGATCATATTGAAGTGTGTGTGTGTGTGTAGAGAGCGGCGGCTGAGGATGATGGCTGTCGAGGTGGAGCGGGTGAATGGGGCTTGAATTGCTGCTTCCCCAATCCGTTTTTGGAAGAGTTTTAAGTGTTTAGAGTGGGGACACAAAATCAGGGTTGAATCCGATGTTTGCTTCCTTTTAAGGTGCTTTACATACCAACATAAATCCTGATATAGATCTCGATGTATATTGCGCTTTATGCCTTGAATGGGAACTCGCCCCAATATTTCACTAGGTAACACTTATCTACAACTTAGGTGACACTGAAACTCTGTGAGTTGTACTTGTGGACATACTTGCTTAACTTCTTAATTCTTACTATATATTTACAACACTCATATACTGCTTCATTGTTTAAAAGATCCCAAAAACAAGGAATTCACCACAGGAATGGCTAGGTAGACTAATATATATTTAGCAGGTTCCTAAATTGACATCTGATGAGGCAAGTATTCCCGAGTATAAGTGTCACCACAGAGAAAGCCCTGCTCTAGAACTCTGCAAGATGACATTCAGTAATCAGTGATGCCTTGCAGTGGGACTTCCCTAAATGACCCCCTCATTGATTTTACTGGTTTACAATGGAGAAGGTTATCTTGCCCCCACATTGTTTAGGGTCTTATATGCCAAGCATAAAACCATAAAAAGTATTAATATTTCCTCCCTTTTCTTTGCCCCCCCCCAAGGTGAGCTGTCACGTCAGCTTGAAGAGAAGGAGAGCATAATATCTCAGCTTTCAAGAAGCAAACAAGCATTTACCCAACAAATAGAAGAACTGAAACGGCAACTAGAGGAAGAGACAAAGGTATTTATAAATATAAAATTTTAGGAAACATTTCTGAGGCAAGAATTCTTACAGATTTTCAACACTTGCACTAGCATGTGGAACTCAGGCCCGTTTTCTGAGATATATTCCGTAATAAAGCCAAGTGCAAACAGGTCCTAGGTCTTATAGTATCTGCTATTACACTGCAGCAGAAAGATAGATGAAAGAAATAATCGGTTGTTTTTGACTGCAAATGGTTACATGATATACTGTCCTTAGGCTAAGAATGCCCTGGCTCACGCCTTACAATCTGCTCGCCATGATTGTGACTTGCTCCGGGAACAATATGAAGAGGAGCAGGAAGCCAAAAGCGAGCTTCAGCGGGCCCTGTCCAAAGCTAACAGTGAAGTGGCTCAGTGGCGGACCAAGTATGAAACTGATGCCATTCAACGCACAGAAGAGCTTGAAGAGGCCAAGTAAGTGTTGGGACCACAGGCTTGTACTAGTTATATCCCACTGCTTCCACACTTACATGTATAACAGTCATCTATTAATGTGAGTGCCCCAATATGAATAAAAGAGAATTGACTCATCTTGTAATGGGGTGGTGGTGGTGTCACTTCTAAAGGCTATTTGCAGTGAGCCACGAACAAGTCTTCTGCTTGGGGTGTCTGGAAACAATTGTTGGCTACTGTGTGACACAGGATGGTGGAACAGGTGGGCTGTGGCCTGATCTTATGTTCTTATGAAACTTACTAGTGCTATAGATCCAATTCTGCTGATCATATAGAAGTGAACAATTTATTGTTCCAGACTGTGGCTTTGATTTTTGCATTATAACTTCTTTAAGGAAAAAGCTGGCCCAACGACTTCAAGAAGCTGAAGAACAAGTCGAAGCTGTGAACTCCAAGTGCGCCTCCCTGGAGAAAACAAAACAGAGGCTGCAGTGTGAAGTGGAGGACCTAATGGTGGATGTTGAGAGAGCAAATGCACAAGCAGCTGCTCTGGATAAGAAGCAAAGAAATTTTGACAAGGTATGTTGAATATTTTTTTCCTTCCAGTCTCCACCTTCAGCTAGGGATGAGTCCATAACCAAATATACACTGACAAAGCTGAGAGGGATGGTTCCAGCTGAAACTGCAGGAATACACTACCTAACACTACTTCTTCAGTAGCATCTGAACCAGATTCTGAGGGCCCTTCTGCACTTATTTTCCATGATCTGGAACTGCAGGAATGAAAGTTTAGGGCCTTGGAGACCTCAGAGGACCCATTCTGGTGGTGCAACATGACACTGGTATACTTATGGCTCTAGTATACCAGGAGCCCTCATTATCTACAGGTATTCCACACCAGAAGTGGACCAGCAGGTCATTTGGGGCCTCCTAATCCAGAATATGCTCTATCTTGTGCAGACAAAGTATAGAAGTTGTGGTTAGCTGCTATGTGTTAGGAACCTAAGGGTGTTTTTCCACTGTCGCTAGAAGTACCCATTAAGTACCCATTAATGGGTACTTAAAAACACCCTAAAATGGCAATTTAAGCCATATGTGAGACTGGTCACTCGATCAATTGATTGGTATGCCCCCCAAAGCACATTGGTGGAACAGGGTGGAAACCCCTCTCCTCGTTGCACTTTTCATCTGCTACCATGCTCAACAGTGGGTAAATGGTGGCTTTAAAAGAAAAGACATTGCAAGTGCTCATTTTTCTGGTCAACTGGCATTTTGGGTTTTCTTGCATTTTGCATCAGCACTGCTTCTGGAAGAGAAAATATAAGTCTGGCAATTTCAGACCATTTCTAGTAAGAGGTCATAATTTCTAATGTATTATGTTTTTCCAGGTATTCTATTACATCTACTATTATTCTTATATTGTCTTTCATTTGTCTATTGGGTAAAAAACCCATTTGATCCTCATGAACAGTAGATTGTCATTGTTTCTTCCCTAAAGTTATCTATATTGATCACTGAGCACGAAAGCCAGTCAAGTAAAGGTTGGCATAAGGTTAAATATGATACCTAACTCATTCAAACTCATTGGATGCTTAGATTTTGTCAGAATGGAAGACCAAGTATGAGGAAAGCCAATCAGAGCTTGAAGGTTCCTTAAAGGAAGCACGTTCCTTGAGCACAGAACTCTTCAAAATGAAGAATGCTTATGAAGAAACATTAGATCAGCTGGAAACAATCAAGAGGGAAAACAAGAATTTACAGCGTAAGTAATTTACTTGGCTTTCTTTTGACTTGTATAATTGACCTTAGTGACAGGGACTCAGGTAGAAAGAGTAACAATAAAGCATATCAAGGCACATTTTATTCTGGATTATCCATGCTTTATTCCAGATCATCCAAATGTGGAATAAGTATATGATGTCTGGATGAAACTTAAGTAAGTGAAAGAGAGGCTGTGGTCTTTTCCACACTTGGCCATTTTCTGGAAGACATCCCAGAAATATCCCAGAATAGAAACCTAATGTCCATACACTAGTACAGACTATGGCAGACCTCTCTCAGGCCCTCCTGTGAAATTTACACAAGCAAACACATGGCAGGCCCCTATTCTGGGATATATCCCAAAATAAGGCCCAGTGCAGAAAGGGCCTTTGTATGTAAGAGAGTGAGCTGGTGCTTTCAGTCATTCAAGAGGGAGTTTGTGGAATTATTTTATTCAAAAATATTTTTATTACTATTTTCTGGCATTTATGGATTAGCTTTATATGCATGTTTAATTTTTCTCAGAGGAAATAGCTGATCTTACGGAGCAAATAGCTCAAAGTGGCAAAATTATCCATGAACTTGAGAAGGCCAAGAAGCAGGTAGAGGTGGAGAAATCTGACATGCAGATGGCTCTAGAGGAAGCAGAGGTAAGAGCTGCAGGGTGAGAAGGGTGCACAAACAGTCATTATTAGCAGCTACTCACAAAACAGAACCAACAGAGCAGTGGGGAGAGGCCAGTTTGGTCAAATAGAGAGTCAAACTCTTATCTGGGAATATTGGGTTTGATTCTGCACAACAGGTAGCTTTGTCAGCCACTTTTCCTTGAATGGGTGAGAAAAGTGGGGTGGAAAAGGCAACTCTTTTTCTTCTTTCTATTACTTGCTTCAATTTGTGCAGTACAGCAAAGTATAGACCTTGAGGTTTACTGCTAGTCATTACATCTTCTATTACTCTTTTGGAAATAAGCTGGAGATGCTTGTTCAAATGGGATGTAAATTGCAGCTAAGATGGAATAACTGGCACAGTAGTGGAATCATTTCTTTCACTTTAATTTAAAGAATTAATTTAATTTAATCTTAATTTAGATCATGAGGTCACAATTAATTCAAGAAACCTCTTTTGCAATCTTCCCCCTTTAAAAAAATAAACAAATTTTGAACTGTACAAATACTACCATAAGCCATACAATTTTTAAAATAAACCTTCATCAGTCAGGAAACACAATAGTTATTAATATGTGGGAAAGCATTAACAGGCACTAATAGGACTGAATTTGTTACCTTGTAATAAAAGGAGTACGAGGACAAACCTATGCAAATAATAATAATAATCCTAAGACCTTAATTACTTCAATTATCTTTCTGTTTATTCACCAACGTTCCTTCAATAGGGTGCTCTTGAGCATGAAGAGGCCAAAATCCTTCGCATTCAGCTTGAGTTGACCCAGGTGAAATCTGAGATTGACAGAAAGATTGCTGAGAAAGATGAGGAAATTGATCAGTTGAAAAGGAACCACCAGAGAACAGTGGACACAATGCAAACTGCGTTGGATGCAGAAATACGTAGCAGGAATGAGGCCATACGGATCAAGAAGAAGATGGAGGGAGATCTCAATGAAATGGAGATCCAGCTGAGCCACGCAAACCGTGTGGCAGCCGAGACGCAGAAACACCTCAGAAACGTCCAAGGGCAGCTCAAGGTACTTTCTCCATTGATCCTAAATATAAAGAAAGTGGTAGAAAATGACCAACAGTCAGTTTTACTAAATGCTCCCCCCTTCAATGTTTAGGACACACAGCTACATCTGGATGATGCTCTCCGAGGCCAAGAGGATCTGAAGGAGCAACTGGCCATGGTTGAGCGCAGAGCTAACCTGATGCAGGCTGAGATTGAAGAGCTTCGAGCAGCTCTGGAACAGACAGAGAGGGGCAGGAAGATAGCAGAACAGGAGCTTCTGGATGCAAATGAGCGTGTGCAGCTCCTACACACACAGGTATGGGCTCACAGGTGTTACAGTGTAAAAATTACTAAGGCTAGACTAAATTACTTGAGATTGGATTCCTCTCATAGGACCCAGCAAGCTGCTCTAGAGAAATCTGTGAGTGACATCTAGTGGAGCTAACTAGGCTCAGCAGGGAATGAGAAGTTTCTCTCTCTGAATAAGGGGAGGAGGAATAGCTACTTGGAATTGTGGCAGCAAGGTCTCAGAAGCATCCTCACTGTTTCTTGTTTTCAGAACACGAGTCTTATCAACAGCAAAAAGAAGCTGGAAACAGATGTGTCTCAGCTCCAAAGTGAAGTGGAAGATGCCATTAAGGAGGCCAGAAATGCAGAGGAGAAGGCAAAGAAGGCAATTACAGATGTAAGAACATCATTTCATTTATTTTTCATTTTAGGACTGTAACTACCACAAAGTTCAACTTGTGTCTGCAAGAGACCAAAATTTGCTGCATGGGAAGAAACCAGGATGGCACCTCTTTTTGTTTCATATAGAAAAGCTAATTGGAGGTACAGCTGAATTCTGCTTCAATACTGGTAATGCAGCTGTGTCTTCTATGGCACCTGAGCCAACCAAATGGTTGAGTGGAGCCAGGATGAGTAGCACTTACGCCTCTTCTATGTAACACTTGCACCTCTGCTGCTCTGCGCTGCAACAGAAGAAAATGGCTGAGATTAGAAGAAATCTCCCCTTCTAGTCAACTCCAGCCTAATGAGTCCCTTTATTTTGTCAAATGAAAAGAGTGTTTGCTGAGGGCCCATGCTAATAAACTCTGTTCAAAACAATTACTTCTCTATGGAAAGGGACAGGAAGTCAAAGAGAAGCCATCTTGCTCTAAATCATAAGTTGTAAATTCAACAGGTAATCCTAATTTGAATCTAATCTCACACACATAGGATTGTCAAGCATGTAAAAGAAATAGGAAAGAGAAAGAGAAAGAAGTAAGACGAAGAGAGGGAATAAAGCTGATACAATGTTCTTCATTCTGAAACTACAAGAGAAAAAAAATAAAAATCCAAATTTAGTACAAATGTCACAACAGTATACCTGTGGACCAATACTCTAAAATAGTCTTGGAAAAATATACTGTACAGTACTTGGTAAAAGAGATTTAAGCATGAATCTGAGAAAAAGGAAATAGGGAGTGGCTTGTACACTTGAATGCTATCAAATGGGTTATATTCTGGCTGCTTCCCTGTGGTTGTTCCTGTTTTTTTGGGCCCTCTAAGTACTCATCCACACACTCACGGATGCCAACCTCTTGATATTTCACCCAATCAAAGATTTTGCCACTAGTGGCTTTTTTGTTAACTGTAAATTTCACTCTCACACCTGCATCCCTGAGATCCCCCACTTAGGAAATCCTCTGATAATTTTGAGCAGTCTAGACTGCATAGTAGGAGGAAGAAAGAATTGTGTATGTGTTTCCATGCAAGGCTGAAAAGCTCCATTCTCTGCCAGGAATGAACATATTTGCTTATCTCTTTCCCTTCCCCAGAGTTTTACTTGAGTGGAGGTCCACTGAATTGACAGGGAACCCCACTTATTGACAAAGCTACTCCATCCTTCCCCCTTCTTTAGCCTGCTCGGCCTCCATCTGATTGCAAGCAGGCGTATTAGACATCTGCTGTAGAAAGGAAACATCAGAATGACTTCAAAAACAGTGTCCTGCTGTAAGGAAGCCATCTTTCCCAGTCCCCTATTTTTGGGATGACCAGGAGCTGAAAGTTCAAAGGATGGGAAATCTAAGGCCTATATTATTTAACTTACACTCAGATCACCTCTGGCCCTGACTCTTGGTACTGCATCCCATGAAGCTGAGTTTTATAGTGTATCAACCAGCAAGGCCAATAGTTAAGAATGATGGGAACTGTAATGAAGCAGCATCTAGAGACCACCATTAATCAACACTGCTACCCGGCTGCAGATCGTGGGGAACAAATTATGGAAGACAGGGTCTTCTCAGGCTAATATCCCTGGTGGTTGAAAGAGGTATACATGGGTGACAGTACATTGTACAGGAGGTATGTTCCAGGAGGTAGTTGATGTACCTAGGTGCTGAGAGCTACAGGTAGGCAGGACACTTCCACAAGGAAAGGGGCAACAAGACCACCAAAAATAAATAAATAAAACACCTCACCTTTGTGGAAGTACTTACCATTGCTGGGGCTGTGTGTGAATGGTGCACTTATTTAATCCTGCTAATTCAATGCAAAAGTCCCATATGACCAATTCTCTTTCTGTGATCACATCAAACCTGTGTCATTGGGGGGTGTGTGCTTAGAGAGAAGTACCTCCCATTTAATTCATTTATTCTCTGAAGTGGACTGTAGCCCATCAAACCGTAAGCTATAGTAAAAGGTGTTTAGTGCAAGAAACTAGGATAACCTTGATGTTTGGTGGTGAGAAGAAATGCCTTCCGAACTTACAAGACAATCTCTCAGAGACTAGCGAGTTCCTGACTTTTGTTCTGAGTTCATTCTCTCGTCTTTGTTGATTGGAGTCTACTGTTTATTTTCCAAGGCGGCCATGATGGCAGAAGAGCTCAAGAAAGAGCAAGACACAAGTGCTCACCTAGAGAGAATGAAAAAGAATCTTGACCAGACAGTGAAGGACCTGCAGCTTCGCCTGGATGAGGCAGAACAGCTGGCTCTGAAAGGAGGGAAGAAACAGATCCAGAAAATGGAGGCCAGGGTAAGTGTTGGGCTTCAGGTCTGAGGGTACACATTGGAGTTCTTCATCACAGCCTTCTCTATCAGAGTCATAAAGTCACGTCTTTCCTGACCTCTTAGATCCGAGAACTAGAATCTGAACTTGAGGTAGAGCAGAAGCGAGCTACAGAAGCTATCAAAGGTATTCGCAAGTATGAACGGAGGGTCAAAGAACTGACCTTCCAGGTAAGAAGAAAAGCAACCCACTGCCTCCCAACCCTTTCCCCTGTCAAAGTTACCCATGGCCTAATAATCTACTTCCTTTCTAGGGTGAAGAGGATAGAAAGAATGTGATTAGGCTACAGGATTTGGTAGATAAGCTTCAGCTGAAGGTCAAATCTTACAAGAGACAAGCAGAAGAAGCTGTGAGTTCTCCATAAGACACACATTTCATTTTTAATTTAAGATCAGAGTTGTCCTTATTTTACAAAATCTGAGGACATTTTTTGTCTGATTCTGTTTTTGGTTATAGGATGAACAAGCCAACGTTCACCTCTCGAAGTTTAGGAAAGCCCAACATGAACTGGAAGAGGCTGAGGAACGGGCCGACATTGCTGAATCTCAGGTCAATAAGCTCAGAGCAAAGACCAGAGAAGTTTCTACCACCAAGGTAAGTGGCTCCTCATATCAGATTCCAAACAGGTTTGTTCTCTTGAAAAGACAGAACTGTTTTGCAGACAAATGACTACTAGAGGAGCAAGCGATAAAAAAGTATATGAGGATCCTGATGACAAATTAAGGAGTCTCCATCATTAGAGCTGTTACAAAGAATGAAAAAAGCATCAAGTCACATCTGCCATTCAGAATTTGCAGCCTGTGAAGCCAATGGAAATAGGCAAACAGAAAACCTGGGTTTAGAATAGGGATGTGCACAAATATTCATGCTGTTAAAATTTGTACGAATTCATATGAATTTCAACATTCATGGGCAAATTGAATGGATCTGGTCCTCGATGAAGGCTGGATATGCACACACCCAGCCTCCCATCACCCCAGGCCATGCCCCCTTACCCCTAAATTCATCTGTGCCCATGTCTTTCACGTCCTCGGCTGTCATTACATACTCTTCCAGGCCCAACAAGAAGCTGAATATTCCCCCATTCAATTTGCATCAAATCAAATGGGGAAAATTGGCTTTGTGCACATCCCTAGTTTAGAACAGTGTATTGACTGAGGACTCTTCTCAGCCCCACACAGATGTCTACAAGGTTCCCAATGGAGTTCACTATTGCTGCTCTTTGTGGAAGCTAAATGTTTATCCAGAAGGCCAAGTGGTTTCTGGCCACATTTTAGCTTTTGAGAACCATCTGGCAAAATTTTGTTTTTAAACATGCATGTAATAACCATTTATGTATTCACACACAAACAAACAGTTATGATTGTCTGTTCAACACACTACCTATGTTCTTATAGGGAATTTCTCAGGTTCAGAACATAAAGTTCATACAGATTATGACTCATCTGTATTGACTTCACTTCAAATGTTATATCCTCCTTTTTTATTTAAAACATTACTTTTCACCTAGATAAAGTTACTGGTAGGTAGTCTCCAAATATCAGCTCCAAGAAGAAAGAATGAACTTAGGAGAAGCCACTTGGAAGCTTCTTAGTAATTTTCAGCATCCATATAGGATTTAACTTATCTTTGCTTTTAGAAAATGAGTCTGTAGATTTTTTTCCTGCTATGAAGTCAAGCCCCTCAGAAATTCTCAGCCAAACATTGTGGGAAGTGTGTCAAATATGCTTATTATGAAATCATTTGCTTTGCTATAATTTACACATACCTAGTGCCTGTTGGAGTGTGTTGTTTGCTGACTACTTAACAGGAGCTAAGCTTATTTGTCTGTTTTTGCAGGTGGTAATAGAAAGTGAAGAGTGAATTCATAGCATGACAGCACCTGGAAATGTATGCAAAATGCATATGTTCCTCAGAACTGTAGCAGCCCTGTAATATTTCCTCAGTGATCCCACTAGAAAATAAATTGTGTTTTGCTTAAAGCATTGGTGAGTTTTATTCCTTATAGTAAAATCTGAAGAACTGATAAAGATCCAGGGGTTCTAGGTGGCAATTATTTGTTGTTTTAGAAGCAACAAAAGGTTAATTTTAGCCATTTCTACTAATGCCAGTATGTAGTGCGATGAGATAGTTTCTTACTGGGTGCGTCTTCATGGCATAGTTATCTCGAATTCAAAACGTTTTG
>MTQE01002208.1:45584714-45610811 GCA_014337955.1 Aspidoscelis marmoratus | reverse complement strand
TGGACATTTGAATTTGAATTGAATGTTGGTACATTCAAAGACTGACATTCGAATAAGAATTAAATGCTTCGAAACATTCATATGAAGCTTTGTTATATTTGTGAAACTGGTGAGGTGGGGAAATGGCTACCCCAATCACATCTGCAATGGATTCAGAGTGGATTCAAAGCAAATTGAGAGAGGATTTGATGAGTTCAGAGCAGATACATAGGGGATTCATAGGGATTTACAGGCAATCCATAGCAGGGATTCAAAAAGGATTAGTATCAAATATTCGTGTCAAATTCGAATCCTACCACATTTGAAGGGGATCTATTTGAAGGAATACATTTTTTTTTTTTGTATTTGATTTGATACGAATTGAACATGAAAAAAAAGGTTTGTGCACATTCCTAAATTGGAGGTCAGGTTCTCACTCACTCCCAGGCCAGTAAACTCCAACACGGTGGCTGTTTCAAAAATCCCAAAAGGCATTTTCATCTTTAACCTGGCCAGGGCCTGAGAGCCTTAGGACAATTCTCAAAGCATCATCCTTGGTGCCTTTGACAGATTTGTATGTGGGTCAGGAAGATAACAGGCCTAGAAGAGTGGTGTATTAGCAGAAAATGAAGATGGATTGCTTCTAATTCAATCCATGATACTAATGGGGGCACAAGTGAATTTGATCTCTCAGGCCACCAGGCACTTTAATCCTCTGCTAATCTTGACCACCTCCAAAGAACATATCTATTTAATTAATTTGGCTACTTAATGTATAAGCCTCAAACCAAAGACCACCACCAAACTACTTAAATATCACCACACTAGCTAACAAAATCAATCCTTTTTCTGAGGACCATGAGCTGAGTTTCCTTTAACATATGATTGAACAATCACCAGTTCGAACTATGCAAACCAGCTCATTGACAAAAGTATTTGAAGCAGTTGAGGTGGGAACCCACTGTGTTTTTGACTAGCACACCTGTATGGGGCTCCTTGAATGGTATTTACATGCCCTACTTGCCTTCCTGGAACCTGAAGGGAAGGGGCAAACCATAGATTCACATGTTATGGCCTGATGGCGACATTATAAGCTGTGAGGGAGCCTTTCTGGACTTTGCTTTCTTTTCATAGGCTTTGAAAGGGCAGATGAGCACAGGTGAGAATCTCATTTCCCCCAGAAGCCTTGCAAACAACAAGCTGCCTTACCAAGGTGAAAACTGGGGACAGTTTTGAATGTTTCAAAAGAGCTCCCAGCACAGGTCTGTTAGGGAAAAAGGAATCCTGAATGGACTGACTTTATTTATTTATTTATTTCTATTTCTATCCCGCCCCATACCCGAAGGTCTCAATATTTTCAATACAGAAGGTTTTTTTTCACTTTTAAATAACTTGTTTCATTCATGTAATGTTCCTTAAATTTGACCCATTATTAATATTATTAAATGGTAATTCATTTTGACTGTTCCACAGGATTTGCACCTTTCTGACCACTAGAGGGATACAGAGTCCTATGAGAAGTTAGCCAGCCAAGTTGTTTATCTTTGGCTGACTGCCATTTTGATCCTTAGATAGTCTTGCTCTTTCATTTTGTATGGGCAAAATAAAGACAAACCTACACACTTTAAAATGAAACAGAGAGCAAATGTGCTGTAGCATTTTTGCAGCTAATACTGGACAGGCAGCTTGAGGATACAGTAAAAAGGCCTAAAACCTTGAGGCACCAGAAATTTAGTGGAATAGACAAATCAGTCACATTTCATTTTCCACAAATGTTTCACTTCTTCAGTTTATAGTTCAATTCACTCCATTTCTAAATCAGTTTGTGATTAAAAACAACAACAACTTTGCCCTGTTATCCCCACAAATATATATACACACATTTTGCTAATACGTGTATTTCTGTAAACAGTCTCCAAGACCGGTAACCAAACTGGAATGAGCAGTATGGTAGGAAAAGGGAAAACTGCCATTAGCAGCGTGTCATACTTTAACTGTTTTGAGAGACGAAAGATGTTCATATCGTGTTCTGTCAGCTCCACCAACCCCAGAATCTACATTTCATTGACTCTCCTTACAATTCCCTAAATCGTTCCTTCCTATAACAGAGGTGCAAATTTCTAAGGAATCAGTTTCATTTGAGAAATGTGAATGTTGTAAATTTGCATTTATAAGCAAACTAAACTAATTTGTCTTCTACTCATACATCTTAACACAGTCCCTCCACAGTGGCTGCAGTTGGCAGCCCTACCAACTTGGAAGCTGACCCAGGCATGCCGATCAACCGTTGGATGACACTGCGTGTGACCTGGACCAAAGCTGTTTTGTAGTCTGAATGGCAAGAACTGGAGAGTGGGTGGATACCATTTAGGTATGGGACCAGAGGGAAAAAGAACAGATGATATCTGAGTGAGCTGAGAAACAGAGGACAGATGGAGAGAGGAGAGACAGAAGATGGACCTCAATGTGTAGATTTGGTCATTACTTCAACCGGGCACAATCTTCTAAAGCTATTCTAAAAAAGCAAGACCCTTTGCTGAAGTCATATTGGTAACTACTCTTTCTTGAATCAAGTGAACTGATTAAAATCCCCATTCCAAGCAGAGAGATGTGCAAAACATGGCTTTTAAAAAATTATGTGAGATTTTCCTTGCAAAAATCAGAGTGAGGGCGTGAGCTCAGCTCTTTGAATGGTAGCTGGAAGCCAGCTGTGGCATATGCACAGTACGGCCAATGGATTCACAGGCCTTGGCTTCAAGCCCACAATGGGGACAAGCAATTAGGGAGGTGGACCTGAAGTGATTCCTCATCCCTTTCCAATTGGTGGTGGTGGTGGGTAACTGTGTGGTCACTCCCTACAAGTGCAGGCAAGCCATAGTCTTATTATGAAATTGGTATATGGCAACTGTGGGAAAAACCTAGAAAGTCCTGACTAATAACAGGGGTGGCTGGCATGAGTAGGTGCAAATCAAAGCTTGCCTCTCCTCTGCACCATGGTCTTTGTCCACGTAGCACAGGAAACTCTAGTTTTGAGGCAAAGAAGGGGTCGTCAGTGGGCATACTGAAGATCTCTGTGCATGTCTGTTCCAGCACTTCTTGGGTGTAGTGGCTACTGGTAGTGCTGCCACCAAGCCCTTGACTGGAGGCATGAGCCACCTCCCTCCTCCAGGGGTCTGAAGGAAAATCTGGCCTGAGCAATCACCTCTCCCTTCTTGGTTATGGGAACTAAAATGACCTTAGTCCCAGGTATGACTGTACCATGGAGGGACATGGCCAGGATTCTCCCTCCCCAAGGAGTAAAGCTGATTTTAAAAATGGAAGTCTTTATTGAAACAAATTTAAAAGCAAAGAAAAAAGGTAGTTTAAATGGAACCAGCAGGTTTAAGTGATTCCCCTTTGATTGTTCAAACAAAATTAACGGGTGGGTTGTCTTCCTCAGCCTTGTAGCCTAGATCCTAGATATTCCCTGATTACTTCACAGACTTTTCTTGGGACCTTCCTTTCTGTCAGAGGAACCTCTCCTGCTTCACCACCAGGCTCCACCTCAGCTCCCTCTTTCTCCTTCTTCTTCCCAGAAAAAAACCTGGCTCAGCCCACCTCCTGTTTTTCATTGGCTAACCAAAGCCATCCCAGAGCCTAAGCCAATGAGGATCTTTTGATAGTATTTCCAGCTATCAAACCCCGATGGCCAGTTCTCAATTGACTGGTCCCCTGGTGAATGGGAGTTGGGAGTTAACCCCTTCTTTGCTTATTCACTATACTTTCCAACAGAGATGTACACCGAAAGATTGTTTGATTTCGTTTGTATGGCCTAAACAAACAGCAGTCCACCTGCATGTTGAGCCATTTGGGCAACTACAACATTGGTGATATTAGGGATAATATTCTCATTTTGTCTGGAATTTGGTAGTAACAGAATGAAATTATTGCTTCCCTCGGGGCTCATCTGCAAGATATTTTATCAGTAATATATATACATATTACTCCTGTGCAGAACTTCTTATGGTTCATGAACACAAAGAAGTGACTAGATTATTTATTTATTTATTTGGGAGTAGGGATACCTGCACACAGCATCTCACTCACTCATGAAACTCCCTTGCTGACCTTGTCCTGATCATTTCTCTTCAGCTTCACCTACCTCTCCAAGTTATTCTGAGGTCAGAACGGAACGGAGACATAACCATTTGTGTTGCCCTTAGCAACTAATAAATCCTTGACTAGAGCAGGAAGGGGAGCAGACTTTTCCCTCTCAGTCTGCTATCGTGAATGTGCAACATTTTTTCTCTGCAGAAGGGAAATTGTTCAATGAGGAAAATAGCAGGGACACCCATATAATTTTAGGGAACATGCTTTATGCTAAAGAAGTCCTCCTAATATTGAACCATGTTATATGAGCCTTCTAAGTTGATGGTGTGCTCGGTAAATGATCTTGAGAACTCCTCTGAGAATTTTAATCTCTCTAAGCTCCTTGGCATGCAATTCTGTTTGAAGGCTTGACTTGGGATGATTTGGAACTAAAAAGAAAACAAACAAGTGTTTTCTTCATATTGCAGAAACACTTTCAACATGAAAGTCACTGTGGTTTGAACAGTCAGCTTGCTTTTCCTTTGAGTGAAAGAGCTCGCAATTGGATTATCAGGTTTAAGTGGAACATTAACGAGGGCAGGATGGAAAATAAATTTCATTGCCATACATGGAGGACAGGAGCCACTCGGCATTGACACCCTATTTCTGTATTCAGCCTGTCCGCCAGCTGCTAAGTGCTGATGTGAAGGTAACTGATCTCAAGAAAAACATGGGGTCCTAATGTCCAAAAAGGAAAATTACTGGGTGAAGATTTAAAAATAGATGCAGCAAATACACTGGACCTAGAGCTGTGCTAGGAGCAGCCTTAGTGATGATATCAATGGAAAAGAGAAATGTAAGGTTTAATTTTCCATGAAAGAAGGGTTCTCACTCAGATCATCTTCTGGAGGAGCAAGTATGAAAGGCAAGCTACTTTTCAACCAGCCCATTTTAAAGTTGATGTGCAACCAGAAAGAGAGAACACGGAGCTTTTTTGTTTGCTGGTGAGTGTAAAACCCACATCAGCCTGATCAGGAATGTTAATCACATCCATCAAAGAAACATTTATGATGATCCTTTAAGAGAAATCATAACAATATTCTTTCCAGCTTCTCTTCAAAATTCAGAACAAATAATTACATCTAGAAAAATTCCGACACAGATCCGTTTAATGAAGGATTAAGTTAGTGTTAGGTTCTGTTAAACTGTTTCCTCTGGGCCTGATGAAGGCCCCATTTAAACGTACCTGTTTCCAGTCTGAGAAGGGTGGTGATCCAGACACATGCCAGCCTTCTAGGAGCCTATTCAAAGAGCAGCTTTACAACCATTTTAGTGACAATTTGGACCGCTGACACCACCACTCAGCCATAGCACTTCGAACTTGATTCAGCTCAAATGCTAAATGGGGCCAGGCCGAGCTGCGACAGCGAGGTCCCCTGGCTCGCTATGCTTGGCTCCGGCAAGCCAAACATGGCGGGTGGGGGGAGGGCCCTCCATCCTGGATCGGAGCTGGGTGCTGTGTGTCTGCACAGCACCCGCCTCCAATCCGGATCTACGCCGCATGTGCGGCGGCAGGGGTGCGGGGTAAATCCGGATCTCTTAGATCCGGATCTACCCTGTTAACCCAGATCTATCTGTGATCTGGAGTTATTAAAACCGGGTGCCAGAGATCCAGTTTTATTAGCCCCTGTGCGGAAGCAGCCTGTAAGGTTAATCAGAATCAGTGGGACAGGGTACCTCAATAGGGTTGAAATTCCTCATTCTCATCAGTCCAGGGCCTAAGTTTTGTTTCAGCCCATTGGGAAGCATTGGAAATAATGTGCAAAATATGGAACTCTGTGCTTGTAATTCCTAACTGGAAAGAGAGAGGATAAGACTTTGAATGATTTAGAACTGTTCAATCCCAGGTTAAGAAAAGGTTTTGATTTTGTTCAAATCTATATTAGTTAACCTTTTCTATTTCTTATCGAATACTTTATCATTCCTCTCTCCTTATTGGAAGCTGGATTGATGGCAGCCCACCCCTGTGCCGCCAGCTGCAAAAGCTGCATCCTCCCCTCCTTTAGTGGCACAGAAAGCCAGGACTGGGCTGGGAGGCACGGAACATTTTTTAAAATCAAGTTTAATAAATTTTAAAATAATTTAAAAAAACCCAAAACTGCTACGAGGTTTAGCGGCAGTTGGGAGGTTGTGCAGTTTTGCGCACCTCCGCTCCACCGGGAACCGTGAGAATGCCTGGAAAGCTTAAAAGGGACAGAATTAAGCCATTATCATGATCGCCTTGGCAATTGGGAAATGGGAGTGGAATATTTGGGAAGAGGGACAAAATCAAGCCATTATCCTGCCTGCCTAGGTGATTGGGAAACAGGGGTGGACTATTTGCCATGGAAAAAGGGCAAAAATTAAGCCATTATTAAGTCTGCCTTGGCGATCGGGATTTTTTTCACTCCCCAAAATCTTAGCAGTTGTGATCTCCAATGCCCAGGGCAGGAACAGCAAACACACCTCCCCTCCCAATGACTTGATCACCAATCTCCTCTCCGAATAGCCCGGGACCATCCCCATGCGCAGGCTCAGCTTGCTAAGCTATGAATGTCAGACCCCCAAACCGTGCTCAGACTTGTTTTTTTGGGTACCAAATTTGGTCCTGGTCTGGCACTGTTTGGGGTGATTTGGTCCGCGGAAATCGGACCAAAGAAAAAATGCATGCGGACACCCCTTGCCGAACCTGATTTTTGTACTAGACCAAATGTGCATGGGGAGTGCCCGATGACTCAGGCAGCACTCCCAAACTGTGTCCTTCTGAGGGAATGCAACCCCCTCTAGAACAGGCACATTCCCAAGTATCCAAGCACAAGAAACTCCTACCTACAAAGTGTTGGGCTACTGGAGGTGATATTCTACTCACAGAAGGAATCCAGAAGCTGCAGGGTTGCTTCAGAATGGGGAAAATGTGGGTTCCCCCTGTCACAATAATGCCTTGATGTGGCTCACTGATGCCACAGTCAGGGGCCTATGTAGATACAGCCTTAGATGTACACACTCTAGGCCAGGCAAAGATATAAATGGCAAAGGAAAAAAATGTTGCCCCTGGGCCAAGCTTGATTCCTGACGTCTGTGTGAACCAGGCCATGAGGTTTTCTTGGCAAGAGAATAGATGTGGTTGCTTGAGGGGAGTGGAGAAGAGATGGTAGTCCAATAAGCTTCGTTTTCACAGTCCCAGCCCTTCCCCCTCCTTCCTCAACTGCCACAACCAGCTGCAAGAATTGCCTTGCCTTAGGAGAACCTGATGCATCTTTATGGATGATATCATCTGTCCTATCAAAGACTTCTCCTTTCTTTTTCTTCCTTTTCTAGAAGCCTCAGGGAAGGAAGGTGCCTTCTGTTGCTAACATTTTCTAAGCAGCTCTGAGAGCCTTCTAGAGGCTTAAAAATGGGGCACACAGTAATTAAATGGCCTTTCCTCCCCCCACAGGATATTCAGTATTCTAACTAACATATACCAAACAATCATGTACAAGTCAGGCCTCTCATGATCAGACAGAGGCCCTTTCTATATGGGTTCTTAGCATAGTATGGGAAAAATTGTAGAAGCCTCCCCTCTCCTTCAGCATTGTCAGTTTGTACAGGGCAGGACATAAACCAGCCTTAGTTCTTAATGTCAAGGTCTGTTCGTATATGAGGGCCCTGGCCTGGAACAGTCGCCCATGTGCAGAAAGCACATAAGCCCCTATTCCAGCTTGTGGGGGCAGCATAGTGGATATGATCTTCCGTGCAGGGAAAATACCAAAAAGTTTGAAACCCTAAAGAAGTTTAATTAGCAGATGGCAGCAAGATGGATCTAGAGCAAAGACCCGAATCTAATAGGCACAGCAATAATGTCACATACACCTGTCAACTTGCTCAAGATTAAGTGCTTATAATCAACTATAATTAAGGAAGTAGATGTCTAACCAGATTAACAAAAGGGAGTTAATAGTTTCAGTGATTTGGTGAGGTTTTAACAGTGTCTCAACCCTATCTCAGCTGTGATGGGTGGAAAGATAAGTCTTCTGTGTGTAGTCTCTCTTGCTGCTATCACAAGGCAGAAATCAAGAAGGCTGCATGCATAGGATTCAGGCATAGGATTATCAAAACCTTTGTGCAGTGGTATGTAGCAGGCTGTACATTTAACTGGCTTGATCAAGTCATTGGAGACCTCGGGCAGGCACACAGGCCAAATAAAGAAATAACAGAAATCAAGGGAGAATGTCACCCTGTCCAACTCTGATCTCTTGCCCCACCTATACCTTTCCCCCACCTCAGGCCTGGAGAGATTGCTGCTACAGGAATATAGCTATAGGGTTATCATATGAAAAAGACGACATGGCTCCTTCTCCTTCAATAGCTGCACACAACAACTCCTGGAATTTCTACACAACTATTAAAGGTGAAGAAACCTTGTTCTTTTTTTCATGCCATAACCCTAATGCCATGGGTACACCTTCACTTTAAACCTGACTGCTCACACCTTTTCATTTTCATCTGTTTTATTTGTGGACTTTCCAACCTCCATTTGGACTTCCCTTTTTAATGAAGATTTAAAGTGACCACAGCCAAAGATTTTCCTCTACCCCATCTTAAAGTTGAACTGAAATAGCTGTATGAAGCTTCCTATAGAGCTTACAAGCTGCATCACAATCTTTCTGCATTTGGCCTTATCCTGGAACATATCCTGGGATAGGGGCCTGCTGTCTATATGCCTGTTTCATAGACCATAGGTCCAAGGAGCTTTTCAGGCTCCACAAGCATGCCGAGGCACTTGGGAGCAATTGTGTCAATAGCCCTACTCAGAGAGAAAACAGGGCTTCAATAGGGCTTGCCAACCAGAAAATCCCCCAGAGCATTCAGGAATCGCTTGGATTCCATAAGTCTCCATGGGTGGACCATTTCAATAGGTCCCATCCCACATTAGATACTAAAAATTCTCTTCTTTCAGATTCTGTTACATGAAAATTTACATATATACTCATCCATCCTCATACACTATAATCTGGTTCCTGAAAGATGCCATAAATAAACAGTAGCCATTTCCACAGTTCTGTTAGGTGGAGCATTCCATGACTCTTGATAGGAACCATACCCAACTGTAGCAGTCCCACAGTACTGGAAAAAGGCTGTCTGCACTTGGACAGACTGTTTCAGCATAGCCACTGTGCTGTCCTGCATCACTTGGGTAAATTTTGGAGCTAGACACAAAGGCTTCAGAGCCCAGAGGGACACATTTTGGTGGCACAATTATGTCCCCATGCTAAATCAGAACAGGGAGATGTGTGTCCTGCTTGTCCTGGAACTCCAAAGGTTCTGAAAAAAACAGGTCTACTCGTGTCCTCATATAGATGCCCATGTGTCATTTGTTCTAGGTTAGAAAAGAAGTTATTTTTATTCGTCAGATTATTTCCAGAAAGAGGAAATCTGTATTAAGTCCAGAAAAAGCATAACCTGGCAATCTGATGAGGATCATGTTATTGAATAAAGATGATGTGCGGATGATGCTGAAAATTCGTGCAGCAACAGAAAACAAATGACTTCAGGTACAGATGAGGTGTTCCAATCATAATTATGGGCTTTGAATAGGTTTCTTGGATCACCTGCTCAAATGTGGGATAGGCAATAAACATCACTCCCATGTCCCCTTATTTGGATACTATTCCAGAATATCCAAATAAGCAGAATAAGTTATATCTTGATGCAGTCTAATAAGACACAGCTAATGGACGTTGGGAAGGGACCATCAAATGTTCAAAGATAAGAATAATTCAAATATTTTAAAAATCAACTGCACTAACAGACAAGGCCAACCAATCTGGATAAATCCTGATCTGTATTTGACTTCATTGTGAACTAAAGGTACGGGACCAAAAGAAAAAGAAAAAAAAAGATGTAGAACAGTTGTTATATCTTTCACACTGACTTCTGTGCCCTTCTTCCGTTATACTATTGCCTTAAGTCCTTGTCACTATACATCCCTCTTCTATGAACTTCTTCAGCCTCGTCATGTTACTTACCAGCTGTGTAACAGGAACCCTTCAGCTGTTTTGATGTATGAGGGGTGGGTGTGTCTGAACTTCATCCTGTCCTTTTGAGACCCTGTGTCCAAATCCCTGATGGTGCCTGGAGAAACAGAAGAGTTTCATTAACCCTCTAGCTCTGGCAAATGATTTGAGGTAACCCTTCAGTTCCATCTCACCAAGTGTACCTTTATCTTCAATAAACACTTTTCAAGACCTATTTTATTTATTTATTATTATCATTATCATTATTATATTGTTTGTTCTCACAATTTTCATCATAAGTCTATGGAACACTGTCTCTCAGTTAAACCCCTTAAATATTTTTTGTGTCCCATTTCCTTTATTATGAATACTCCAAATAAATCCCTCAACGTCTTGACCAAAGATGATGATGAAGCAGCCCTTTCTTTAGCAGCTTAATTAAACTCAATTGTATTATCTTTGAAGAGTTTTTTTTTTAAAAAAAAATCAAATACAGAAAAATAACCTCTTGTCTTACCATCTTCATGGTGCAGAGTCTGGGACAAGCCTAACAGAAGTGTGCAGTGATGAGACATTCTGTTTGAGAGGATGGCTCCAGTTTTTTTTTAATTATTATTTTTCCTCTTCTGGTGCCAAGATTCCTGGGCATTCTCTAGTTACAGGGAGAGAGACTACAGTCCAAGGATGTACATTCCATTTCACACATGCTATTGGGAAGGGAATGATCCCTCAAGGCATGTCTACTAATACTGAAAACACGGCTGAGTGCAACTCCAGCAAGCTGCAAATCCCGAAGGGAATGTTTTTAGAAACACACTAATACCTCAGTTGAATTAGAGGCAAGCTAAAACTAGCCCTGTTTTGTCAGAATTCAATAGCTTTGGTCACAAAGAACAGGATGTTTTTCCAGACGACAGTCAAATACTACCATTCTGGTCTTTTGGAAGGTTCTTCTGTACATGGCTGGCTGGAACAAAATCAAGGGGGTTCTTCAGTTTCTTTGACAAATCTTCCTTTACTTAAATTTCCTCTCAGCAGCTGTGTGGGACAAGGACAGCATGTGCTTCTATAGCAACTAAGTATGAAGGCAGGCATTTTCAAAAAGCAGAATTCTACTCTTTAACCTGGCAGAACTCTCCTTGATTTGTTTGTCCTTTGAACATGTTATTTTATTTCCACTGATGATATTTAAAGAATGATTGGCCTCTAATTTCTGGGTGCACACAGTATGAACTTTAGACATCTAAATTAAGGGAATATAAATTTATTTGCTAAAACAAATCACAGCACTATTCTTTCTGCAATTCTTCTAAACAAAATAGGTTATGGCTTGAACGTGGGTGACTATGGCATTCCTTGGATTTCTTTATCCCATCTCAAAGCAGAGCAGGCTGAACATGAAGATTTGACACTGAAGCCAGTTTGGCTTCAAAATCATTTACTACACTTAATTCTTATTAGAAAATCCAGATTAGCTTAATCTGGATCAATTGCATCAGAAAACATTTGCATTAAGTGGGCTGGATGGTGGCAAATAAAGTCTAAGGAGAGAGACAACACAGACACCTCAGCACTGGGGTGCAAACTACCAGTGACAGCACTTCCATAAGCAATTGGCTGACACCCTTGTTGATCTAATGCTTCACCTGGTAGTGGGGATACATCCTCACACACATGAGGTATCTTTGCAGGCAATGCAAAGACACCATTGCTGTCAATTCATGCATTGTTCTCAATAGACTGCAAAGGTTCACAGATTTACAGTCTCACCATCACAGTGCTTGTTCCTTCATGCCACAGTCAGAGTTTTTCCAGATCCATTCTATGGGTGGATAACCCATTACTTGTTCTGGATCAGATGGTGATAGTATGCTTGTGGTACCAATTAATCATGCCCACCACTAATATAGATTACTACCCCCATGGTGCAGATCTGATCTGGGTTAACACTATTCCCATGCAAACACTGAGGCTCCTTTGATTGAGTCCAGACTTGATTTGAAACAGAACAGCTTCTTTTTGACCACAGCAGCAGCGCAGCATCCAATCAAAGGGTTTGAAGTAAAAAGGTGCTGCACCCTGCTATGGGCAATGGCAAATCTCGTCTGACCGATGGGAAGCTGCTTCGACAGGACAGTGCAACTTCCAATCACCCTGTCAGGATGACTGGAAGCAACCGTGATGTCCCTGCACAACTTCCAATTGTTGGGTCTGACCAATGGAAAGCAGCATTGGCGGGACTGGACGTAAGTCTGGAAGTACCCTTTGTCTCAATTACCAGGTAGGTGCAGAAAGGGCCTGTTTCACAGAAAGGGCCCATGTGAGGCTATGGCCTGTTTCTGTCTTTCTGAGGTAAACTGAGGAGTAAAGGCATTCTAGCCCAAAAGGCAAAAGCCAGGTGTGATTTTTGTATGCTTTTGCATGGTGCAGTTCCCTTAACAGCCTGAAACACTCAACCTTTTTTGCTTGTTCTTGTTTTATTCTTTTTGATATAAAATTGTACAAGTACTGGCATTTTAATAATTTGATCAAGGGGTATATTAAATTATTGATTGTTTGCTGTTTAACTATAATTAAGAAGACTTCAGAGACACAAAGTTCTAAATGTACCAAGCTGAGGACAAAACTGGAAATCTTCAGTCACATATGAAATTCATAATGGGGTCCCTAATGACTGAACGGAAACATTGAATCTTAGGCCATTGTCACATCTTCACTTTAAACCTTCTTCAGTACATTTTCAGGTCTGGCAGCTCACACCTTTTCATTTCTGTCTGTTATATTTTTGGACTTTCCATTCAGAAAAGTCTACACAGAGGGTAGAAAGTCCACAAATAAAACAGATGGAAATGAAAAGGTGTGAGCAGTCAGACCTGAAAATGAACTGAAGAAAGTTTAAAGTGAAGGTGTGACCATGGCCTCATAGTGAGGAAGATATGTTAAACAATTATGGTGGAACTTTGTTTATGACAGTGAATGGATGGCATGTTGATAGCTCTGGTCTGTCTTGCTGACATTGTAGAGGAAATCATCTGGATACTTTGCATTGTGTTGTAAGCCAAACTGGAGTGCTAAACGTCCTTGTTATGTGAATAACTCTGTCTTTAATAGAGACTGAGGCATTAGAAATATCCCTGAACAATCCCAATGGTCTTATGTTTGGACTGGGCCTTCTCTATGCATGTAGAATCCTTTCCAACAGAATGCTTTGGTTGATTCACTACTCAGAGATTGCCAGAGAATGCACAGCCTGTGACCTTTGTTGGCCTTACAACAATGAACAAAGGCCCCAAACTCGTTGTGTTAATTGACGGCAACACTCCATGCATTTGTAGGTCAGGCTTTTTACCAACTGCTGAAATATCCGCTGGAACAGCTTGCCCATTTCCCAGTGTTGATTTTCAGAGATGCTGAACGTGCAGCTCTCCTCACATTATGAAATAGTTGTGACTCTGCCTGCTGATCCCGTAGGAGGAAGGACATTTCAATTGTATTGATGAAAAAAAGGAAGTAACCTGCACCTTGCTTCTCATCCACAGGACAGAAGAGTGCATTTCCACTGGTGTTCACTAGCATTTACATTTGTGGACGCTAGTGTAAGCCCCCCCATGTGTACCTGGACACTCACCTGGGGCCAGGCACATGACCAGGTGCCATCAGCATGGGTCTGGATGCTGCCATCTTCTCCTTGGAGGCTGGCATGACTGTACATGTGCCAGCACCAGCACTAAGACAATGGTAATGCACTGTGCACATGCAATTGCTTTTCTGGTCACTTGATGTGCTAGCACGCTGGCGCAGCCTGTCACCTGAGCCTCAACACTGGAACAGGTGTGAATGCTTTCTCCAGTGTGTTGGAAAGGTTATTTTGTGGACGCATGTGGTACACGATTTCGTACACCAACTTTAGTAGCCACTGAAGTAGCTTCTGGTATAGCAGGAGACATTTCTTTTTCTTTCTTTCTTTTTTAGCAGGAGACGTTTCTGATATGGAAACGCCTCCTGCAAGTGCAGGTGGCACATCCTAGAAGCTACTCCAGCATGCACTGGCAGGCCAAGTGCTAATTAGCCTCAGGTTTTGCCTTTTAAGGAGGTATCAGTGTCATTTCAAACAAAAGGGGGAGGAAAAGGGAGAAAGATGAGTCATCAAAAACAAAGTCAAAAGTATGCCAAATTTGAATATTAATTTATATGAAAATTCATGGTGGTATAAGGGAAAAGGGAAAAATGGCACCCCTCTCTATCTAAATGCCTTGGGTCTCTTGAAGTTAGCTCATCAATGGGCATTGTCAAGGGATCTCTTCTCTGCTTTTACAGTTCTTTGATTTTAAAATGGAGCCATTCAAAAGGCTTGTGAGAAGAAGGATGCAGTGGCCTCCAGAACACCATCTAACATGGCAACAAACAAAAAGTAGTAATTCAAAACAGATACATTAATAGTTGTGTAAGATTATGGCTCATAGTTCTTGGCTCACTCCACCCCAGGTGATGATACTGATTGTACAAATTACTGCCAAATCCCTTGAATAGAAATATTTCTGAATAGGTTGCTAAAAAATTATGTTGAAAATACACTTCTACACAGTCTTTCTGTTCTCTCTTTCTCTCATTAAAGATCTGCATCAAAGAGGTGATGCTAGTTAGACAGCATCCCCACTCACTCTAGAAAACTCCCCCACAGGCTCTATCTTTGGTGGCATCTGGAATGCCCAACATCCTCGCCAGATGGCTGGAGGTGAAAGCACCAAAAAAACTGCACAGGAAGTGGGCACTCTGGCCACAACACCTCCATCAGCCTCAAACAGTACAAATGGAGATGCAAAAGTGTCTTGGTGGTTCCACGGAGAGAGTGCCCCATGTCCCAGGTGGCTTCACCCGTGGGAGTGGAGACCTGGTTTTAACTGAGACTGTGGTGACATAGCAAATCAAGGCATCTCTAAGGCAGCTTTGAGGTGGGATTGTTCACACACCAGTCTGCCCCTCCCCCCTCTCCTGTACTTTCTGTGCTAGAAAAAGGTCAATTTGGGAAGGGTTGGGAACACCGGGGCCACATACTACTGTGTCTCTGAGGCGTCCCCTTTGTTTTGTCTGAACACAGCCAAAGAGAGAAAGGAGGCAGAACCAGAGTATATAAGAGCTACAGAGCCTCCTGAAAATTGGAAATCATACCAAACATTTAAGGAATATTCAAATAGTGGTTTGTGCAAGACCCATTTGATTAGCCACAACTGAGAAATGAATCCCATTCTCCAACTTTTGAAAGATTTATCTTGGTAGAAACTATGTAACTGGGAAATTTTGCTAGGTATTGGGAAAGTTAATGATGATTTCATAGTAACGCAAAGGTGCCTGCATGCAGCATTACAGGTACAGTATATAGAAAGGAAAGTTGTCATGCATATCACCTAGGCCATGGTCACACCTTCTTCAGTCCATCTTACTGCTTACCCTTTTTCATTCCTTTCCATTTTGAGAACTTTCCACCCTTCATTTCCTGAATGGAAAGTCCACAAATAAAATGGATAGAAATTAAAAGGGGATAGGCACTCAAACCTGAAAATGGACTGAAGAAGGTTTAAAGTGAAGGTATGATGGTCCTAGTATGGCATCCTGATTTGTGACATTACCTGCTTTTCACAGAGGCCAATCTACAACCCAGATTTTATAAACTTAGTGGTGGTTTTAATAACTTTTAAATTAAAAGTTACGAACTACCATTCCACCCCAAAGTCTGAGTTCACCCAAGGCTATCACTGTGCTGGAGGTAAATAGATTTGAATCTAGACACTATAATTTTGGGTTTTTTTTAAACATAGACACTGTAATTTATGTACTTTTAAAAATTCTAGATTTTGTGATTCTAGATTCAGCAATTATTTTCAAAAGGTGTTATATGCCCATCTTGCTACCTGACCCCTGCTCCAGTAACAGGAACAGGTGCCAAATGGATTCACAGTTGACTCTTATTTCTCATCCCCTGCCCTAAACTTGAGATTTGTTAATGGAAGGATATAGCTAGACTTCTTTTCCACTCTGTACTCACAAGGTTTTGGGGGAAATTAGGAAGTTGCTTCATGGCACAGCAGGCCATGCCTAACAGCTACTGGTTTGTTGCCTTGTGCTTCACAGGAAAAGTAATGCAAGATATAAACGTAAAAGAAAATACGTAATATGACTTGTTGAAATCAAATACTCACCAAACTGCAGCCAAGATACTTGATGATGGGAGATAAGGAGTTGATTAGCTACTGTAGAAATATTATGTTTAACAAATAATTAACCTAGTTTTCTAATTACCAATAAATATTAAAAATGTATACAATATCTAACTGCCAGCAATAACTCTCTGAAATATTATAGCAAGTGCACTTTCAGCCCTTTGCTATTAAGGAAATCAAATCCACTTGATATTTAAGCCTTGATGATCGTGCAGTGTTACTAAGGGACACACTTGCTAGATATAATTTTTCACCCTTTTCCTTTACAGGATCTTAGCTTGCAAAAAAAAAAAAGTCACTTGAAAAGCTGCTTTACGAGGCATTTTTTATGAGGATATAGTTGTGAGAATAAATGTGAAAATAAACATTTTAAAGGAAGTCTACTCATTTTTATCACTATATTTAACCAAAGGCACAAATTATCTTTACCTTGGCTGGAAAACAGCCATCTTGCATCTAGCATATATTAAATATCCCCTGACCAAAGAAGGCCTTATGCAATATATTGCAACAGCAAGATCTATTCAAAGGCAGAATCTGTAAGCACCGAGTTGGGTTATGTGATGGTATCATTTCTTTAAATGAACCTGCAATGCGTAAAACAAATGTATAAATCCCAGAGTTCTTATATTTGTCCCAGATCGTATTCCCTTTGCAGCTGGCAGACATATGCTGTGCTCATTCAGTCTCTTGAGAGCCAAGACACCCTCCACAAGTAATAACATGTCAGCGAAAAATAAGCTTCTCCTGACTGAAACTTAACCCTAGGGAGCAGCGATAATGGCATGTAAAAATAGCTCAGCTGAACTATCAGTCCTCTGAGACGTGCTTGTGAAGGAATTGCTGGTCCCAGGATAGGAGCACACAGTTTAATACCAAATTGGGTTTTGTTGCTAGAGCCCCTTTCTCTTTTGTGGGCATTCTCTTAAGTGAGTGTTTAGGGACCCTTTGAATATACCTTAGGAATACCTCCCTGTTGGACTCTTTGATGTGCAAAGTTGCATCCAACAAGAATGTATGCAATTTAGTCTGCATTCACACCTAAGGTTTAATCCAGCTGCAGTCCACTTTCAAAATGAGAGAACTCATAAGCAAAGCGAAAAGCTGATTTCTTTCAGCATGATCCAACTCAGAAGATCCACCATTAAGTTCAATAGTGCAGAAAGAAAATGACTATTCACTTTGCTGATGTATTCTTTCATTCTGAAAGTGGACTGAAGCTGGATTAAAACTTTGGTGTGAACACATGCTCACCTTAGCCCTAAGGCTGCTGATTCCCCCCCCCCACTTTTTGTCCTGAGGGATTATTTGAAGTTTTGAGGATATAGAATGGAAACTCATTGGCTGCTGCTTTTCTGCAGGCCACTCCCTCTCCCTGTAACCACTGGGGGAAGGGGGAAAAAACTTTGCTCTTTCATTATGGGCATGAAAAAGTCGGATCCCGTATGGATAAACCTAATCATTGTTACTTTGGTTGGCCTTGATCCTTGTAGCCACATTCGAATAGGGTTAAAGGGAATCTGAATGACCTATCAACAGCAAACAAATTCTGTTCTGCAAAAAAATTGAAAAGCAGAGGTGTTGGTGGTAGCCACTGTGTTACAAAGTGGCTTAGAAGGCCAGGGTTCAGATCTCTCACAAATTGGCCATGAAATGCTTTAGCCAGTTTTGGGTCACATACCATTTCATAGCCTATGCTACCTCACAGGTCGCAGTAGTGAGAATAAAAATGATGGGGAGAGAACTGTGGGTGTTGCCTTAAAGTCCTTAGAGGAAAGGAGGCCTATAAAGGTGAAATCAAAGTGTTTATCTTACAAGCCCCACCCTCTGTATTTTCTCTTCCTTGCCTTCTTGTTCCCTAACCTACCCCCACAGCAAACATGTGAACCACCAGTAAGTGCTTAGGTCTCATTTTCTATTTTGGCTCTTCCTCCCTCCTGTTTTGTCCCTCCCTTCCTCCCAGTCTGTCTTTTGGCAGTGGCATCATTAAGAGGATTTTTAAGAAAACGTAATACACTTGGACTCTGTGCTTCAACTGAACAGGTTGCATATTTTTATATCATATGTAAATTTGTACTGTCTTTTGTGATAGAGCAGACCCCCTCCCCAAATAACCCAGGAGCCAAATACAAGAAGTATGAAGTCTAATGGACAAAACTGTATGTCCATGTTAGGGAAGTCTTTAGTGCATTTTCTTTGCGTTTGTTGCACAGTTGTAGAAGGAAGGAGCCTGGAACTCCTGAAACATCAAATACAGTATTGGATAAATTATGTAAGAAGCCTCAATTTCATGAGATGCAACACAATAATGTTACTGTGCAGTTTCTCACAATTATTATTAAACTGGTGATGCAAAACCAAATGTCCAGATTTACCTTAAGAAGATAAGAGGAGTCCTGTAGGATCAGGCCACAGCCCATCTAGTCTAGCATCCTGACTCACATAGTGGTCCACCAGTTAATCCTGGACATCTAAAGCAGAAGACACAGGCAAAACCTTTACCTGCTCTTGAATCTCTGCAGATGGCCTTTAAAGGCATCCATCCTGCCTGTCTCTCCAACCTGGAGGAATTACCCTAGGCTGCCCTATTTCCATGGGGCTACCCTACATAAGAAAGCTGCAATACAAACTGCTGCCCATATCTGCTCCTGTGCATGCATATGGGTGTATCTACTTTTATTATGATATTATTGTGATATAGGGCAGAAAACAAACAAACAAACAAGTTTTATTTGCTATGCTACTATCAGAGAGGACAACTTGATTTCCTAAGTTGCAAAGGTGCTACTGCTCTGCAGCCCAGAGCTGAATAACTGACTCCATCACTGAGAGAACAGTTTATGGCATGGAAAAAAGCAATTTGTGATCGGTGCTGTTAACTGATTCTCAGGCTTCATCCTCATGTTCCCTGAATAGGGCTGGAACTGAGTGAATGCACTCTTCTCACCACTTCCTCACCTATGGGCACCAATGAGGAATGGCTAATGGACGCAGTAGGCAGGCAACCCAGAACACTCCAGGATTTCATTTGGCATTGGGTGCAATTTTTCAGGCACACATTGCCACCCAGCCCCATGCTGAACCAGCTGCCTGGGACAGTTTCAGAGGAGGGATGTGCACAAATGTTTTGGGGGCATTCGATTTGAATAGAATGTTCAACAATCTGTATTCGTACGAATAGATCACATCTGAATGTGGTAAAATTCTTTTCGATATGAATCTATTCGTACGTATTCATACGAACATTCAATACATATCTGATATGAACAGATACGTATTTGATACAAATAGATATGTATCTGATATGTTTCCTCAGCTTAATGAATGTCTGAACTATTTGTACAAATGCCCAGAAACATTCGGATTCATTCAAATGTTAGCAAACGAATATCATAACATTTGATTCGAGTTTGAATGTGTGAATTTGGCTGAACTTGGCTGAATTTTGAATGTTACAAATATTCATGCACATCCCTATTTCAGAGTAATTTCTCATGTTTTTCCTGTCCTTTGATGGCCTCTGAGGCAGGACATACCTGCATGTCATGCTACCCAGCCTTAACGTTGGTCAGGAAGCCACAAGTCCATTTCAGGGAGTAATTTATGGCAATGCTAATTTTTCTCCAGCTAGGGGAAGAGGTTTCTAGATTTAGCCAGCAGAGCTATAAAAAAGATGTGCTGTTCTAAAGGCCATCTTAAGTGCTCCTTTAACTGAGGAATCCTCTCAGACTTCCTTGTGACCTGACCATTTTTTCATCTCAGGATGCTGAAACTCCAAAAGATTAACAGTGTTCTACCTATTCATTTTCCACTGAGATGAGCAAAGTTTGCCAGCAAGTCAGGAACTGTGGGAAAAGCTACTGTATATGGATATTGTGAAGAAGCCTCATATTTGGAAACGAACCATTTCCCAAGCAGTAAAAATCTATTCCTTCCAATTTGGAGGAACTTGTTTGCCAGAACAGAGTCAACGTCAGCTTAGAGGCACTGCCTATGCTATGTTGCAGCTACACTTACACTGATATGACACCAGTATTCTCCGTACTAATGAAGTGTGAGGGATGTTTGTCACCAAACACTTGAAGATGCCTAGTAGGGAACCTGTGATTGGCCATAGCTTTCTGGTGCTTGTCCAAAGTGTGTTTAGGCACAGGTTGCCTCATAAAATATGAAGTGGCTCTAAGTGGCTCTAGAGAAAATCCCTCTAGGCTACAGGCCCAAATTTTTGTTTTAATGATGTTTTGTAGGAAACTAGGGAATACTGTGAAAGGGAAACAATGTACAGTACTTCAATATCATCCCCAGCTTTCCAAAACGTTTGTGCCTGACCTTTCTGTTTTCTACAAATACAGAGCTGAAGGACTGTTCAAACAATGGAGAAAGGCCTTTTCATACTTCGGTGAATAGGGAAGTCTGGGGATGCTCCAGCACACAACATGAAGCTACTTCTATGCTAGAGTGACTCCAAGCGCGTGCCCCCCATACCTATAGCTGTGGAACACTGAACAGTGCCCCACAGCTGTACTAGGAGCATACTAAGAGAGACACTGGATTGAGCCACAGTCCTTCTAGTTCAGCACCCTGTCTCAGACAGTGACCCATTAATTGCTTCTGAGCGTTCTCAACCAGAGGTTGAAGGCAAAAACTTCATCTCTCTAATTCCTGCAATGATTTTAGATACATCTCTCCAAACTAGAGGCAGTAGGCATCTGTTTTAATAACCATTGGTATACCTGTCCTCCATGATTTTGTCTAATCCTTTCTTTAAAGCTATCAAGGCTGGTTTCTGTCACTATTTCTTCTGGAAGTAATCCCATAGAACAATGGCCCTCTGGATGAAAAACACACACCCTTCCCCTTGTCTGAAAAACACACACTGTCACTTTGCTTGTATTTCCAGGTCAACACCTGCCTATTCAAGCCTACTTAAGGCTGAGCTCTAAGTAGCACCTAACAAATAGTATGCACACATATCAGACAAGACAAAATAACAACACATCACATCCTGCCTTCCTCTTATCTGAACACTGGACTGAACACCAGTGCTCTTGTATCCACAAATTTTCTGTAGCTATATACATTTGTGTTCTTTGGTTTATCTAAAATACACCATATATGTATCTTGAAGGTACCTAAAGACGTCTCTGTCGGAATGTGGGGTTAAGAATGAGGAGAAAGGAAATGGGCATGTAAACGTTTTCCAGCGGCATGCATTTATTTCTTTGAGCTGCATCTGAGCTTTGTAGCAAGCAAAAGCAACCTCAAGAAGAGCCCTTGTTTATTAATATTTATTATCGCTCATCACGACAGCTGGAAATTAGATCTATGTAATTAGTATACTTTGTTAGGAACATAAGCTGAAGGCCCATAAGTCTCTTTTAGCAGCTTGCTATAATTTCTGGCGTAAACCTGGCACAGGCTTAAGAGCTCAAGATAAAATGATATGGCTCCTTGACTTGTCTCCGAGGTTGCTCCTTGGAAGTGGTTTATGCTTCTTTATTGCTGAGGCTGAAGCAACTTAACCTCCTGACAAAATGATGCCTACCTATACTCTATTCCTTGCATAGACGTAGCCATTGCAAGACTTCCCTTCTAAGATATTGAATCTGCACTTTTTTGTCGGGCTCTAGGTCAGGATCAAACTTATATAGGTGATCCTTATAATCTTACTCTTCTTTGTCGCTCCCTGTCTTCCATGTCCAAATTTAAACAGATTAATGTCCTTGTCAGCTACATGAGAACTCTTGTGGCTTCAACAGCTTTGGAAATCACATCTCAGCAAGATATCAATTTATCAGATACTGAGCAGATGCGAGAAGAGACACCCATCTTATTAGTCCCCAATGAGGCCCTCAGCAGTAATTTAAGATGATATTAACTCTGTGGTGAAAATGTGAGAATAAGCAACACCACTGCTTAGGCAAACTTTGTAAATTAGAGCTTCCTTTCCACCTTTCCACCTCAGTCATCCCAAGCCCAATGTCATCAAAGAGAAAGCTGCCAAAGAAGACAAAAATGTAGAAGAGCTTCACAGCAGATTCATTTATGAGACTTATGTAGCATTTGTTTCGGCACTTAGCAGTGCATTTCCTACAAATGTGTACCAGTGTTCACACTTGGGAATGCTAATACATACCAGACTAAGCCCCATGTGCCCAGGAGACTTACCTGTGCCCAGGTGTGTGTCCAGGTGCCGCCATCTTGTTTTTGGACCCTGGCACAACTGCACATGTGGTGTCACCATCGCCACAGTGATGGTGATACTCCATGCATGTGCAGTTGTGTTTGGAGCCATCTGAGGTGCCAGCTTGCTTGGGCAGCACCTCAGATGACCCCCAGCACTGGAAATGATGCAAATGGTTGCTGTTCTGGATGCAACAGGTAAGATTCTGGTTAGGGTTGATATGTGTGTGGTGCACAATTTTGTGCACCACTGCTAGTAGATGATAGCCTAACATTGGTAAGGCAGGAAGCATTTCTGGGCTGGAAACACCTCCTGCAAGTGCAGATGCTCCTTACCAGATGTTACCCTATTGTGTACTATGGGATCAAGTGTGAATGTGATGCTACCTTACAACCAAAATGCTAATAGGACAGAAGAACCTGAACAGTATTGTAAGTAAAAAAAAAGAAATCAGAAGCAGCCAAGGCAGTATTTCTGATGTTACATGATGCAGGCAGATTATAACAATTGTATTCATTGTTTTATCAGTTTTCACTGTCTAAGTTGTTGAATAGATTACCACATTTAGGCTGCATCCAGGATAAGCATAAAGCATCACTACCATGACCCCTTTTTGAACACTTCTAGTTAACTGGGAGTTTTCTCTTCTGCTAAAGCATTTTGCTTTGTTTTTTAAAAGAACTGAGAAGATACAGCATATTCAAAAGAACATAAGAGAAGCCTTGCTGGATGAGATCACAGCCCATCTAGTCCGGCATCCTGTCCCACACAGTGCCCCACCAATTGCTTATGGGCATCTCCAGCAGAAGTTTAAGGCAAAACAATTACCTTTTCTCAAATCCCAGCAAATGGTCTTTCTCCAGCCTGGAGAATGAATCTAGACATCCATTCTAGTAGCCATTCTTCCACATATTTCTCTCTCTTATTCAGACCCTTCCTTAAAGCCATCTAGGCTGTTTGCTGTTACCACCTCTTGTGGCAGCAAAATCCATAGACTGAGGACTCCCTGGGTGGATAATATGCTTCATTGTCAAGAAGCTTTCACATTTCTGGTATGCATAATAAGGCTGTATCCAGATTTTGGTTACTTATCCTGCTATATTTGGATATTCTGGAATATCCATGCTTTATTCCAGAATATCCACATACAGTGAAATAAGTAACCAATGCAGTCCTAAGCGATTGAAAAACTGATTGAAATAAAGGTGGCAACAGGTAAAGTTATGAGGTTAAGTGAAATAAAAAACTAATTTAAAATCTCATTACAATTAATTAATCATTAGTTTCACAAGGCATCAATCCATGTACCTTCTTATAGAGCTCAAATACAGTACTGAAGTAGGGTTGAGCACGTGGTTTGGTGTGGGTTTTTTTTTTGGTATTCATATTGAATTGAACACAAGAAAATTCATATTCGTTCAAATAGATCCCCTTCAGGTTCCCATACAGATACATATGAATAGCATACAAATCCCATACAAAGTTTCAGCTCTTCACAGTTCCTTTTTCTTTTGAACTTTCTGAACAAAAGCAAATGTGGCCATTCCACTGGTCCTACCTAACTTCTGATCATTTTTATACAAGTCAATCAAAACCAGTCTCTGGACTAGGCATACTGTCTGCACACCTCCTTGGTCAACTTTTAGAATTAATTAAATGAGCCCACATCAGAATAAGGGCCTCACTAGTCTGGATCTGGCTCCATACAGTGCATATGGAGTCAGACCAGCAGGTGTGAGGCCTCATTGATCTGCATTAATATGCAGATTGGAAGGCCAGTGATCCAGATTAAGATGGTCCTTAATTCAGATCACCAATAAGTGCAGAAAGAGCCCATGTTGCTATCCTTGAGCAAGACCTGTGCCTCCAAATGTTTGGTAATTTTATCTTTAATAGTGGTTTCTACTATTTTCCCTGGAATGGATGTTAAAAAATTGGAGTTATGTTAGCCTCAGCTATAGAGACTGAACATAGTGACAAGTTGTATATTTTTGTTAGGAGGCCTGCAACCTCAGCTTTACGCTCTTTGATCACTTTTGGGTGTATGCCATCAGAACCTGTTGATTTATTGATGCTAAATTTGTCCATAAGAACTCCCACTTCTCTTGCCACCGCTATTTCTCTCAGAGAAAATGAATGTACTTTAGTTTTGCAATTACTTAACTCAGATTTAAAAAAAAATTCAAAAGAGGGTAACAATTATCATGCAATTTCTTAGAATTACTCCTATGCATGTTTCAATTTAAGTGATTTTTTAAAAAATATATATATTTTTATTGTAAAACACTTTGAGATTCTTTAAAGGGAAGCAATATATGATGATACTATTTTAAATAAATACCTTAACCAGCTGCCCATGTTTTCAGTGTGGCAGCCAGATACTGAAAGGATATGTACCTAAACATACATAAAATAAAAAACTTATGATATCATGAATATAAATAAGATAAAAATAAACATAAACCTGCAGCTGAGCCTATCTACTCAGGGAGGAAGTCAGAAGAATTAAATTGATAGAAGTAACCGGGAAGGAGGTCCTTGTGTGTCTTAATAAGCTAAATGCTAATAACTGGGACCAGAAGGCATTCATCTACGAGTTCTTAAAGAACTCAAATGTAAAACTGTTAAAGTATATAATTCTTCCCTTAGATCAGGCTCTGTGTCTGAAGACTGTAGGGTACCAATTGTAACCCTAATCTTCAAAAAAGGACCCAGGGGTAATCAAGGAAATTTATAAACCAACCAGCTTAACGTCAGTTCCAAGTAACATGATGCTAAACAGCATTAAGGATAAAATTAATGTGTGAATACTTCTGCAAAGGTAAATCATGCCTTACAAACTTGTTAGAATTCTTAGAGGCTATTACTAAGTATGTGGATAAACGCAAACCAGTTGATGTTGTCTACCTGGACTTTCAGAAGGCTTTTGATAAAGTCCCTCATCAAAGGTTCTCAAATATACTCATCAGTTACTGAATATAAGGACAGGTCCTGGAATGGTAACTGATGAAAGAACAGGAAACAGAGTAGTAATGAATGGACAATTCTCAGAATGGATGGAAGTAAAAATTAGGGTCTCTCAGGATTCAATTTTGGAACTAATGCTTTTTAATTTATTTAAATGATCTAGAAGTGTAAGGGTAAGAGCATCAGATAGCAAAGTTTGCTGATGATTTTAAATTATTCAGGGTTGTAAAAACGGAAGGAGACTGCAAAGAGCTTCAGAGATATCTCTTGACATGGGGTGAGTAGGCAAATGAAAGGGCAAATGTGCTTCAATCTTATTAAGTGCCTAGTGGTGCACATTTGGGCAAAGCCTTTGGGGTTGAGACCAGGAAAGGGATCTTGGGGTTCTGGTGGATAGCTCAATGAAGATGTCAGCCCAGTGCACAGCTGGGTGGGGGAGCAAATTCAATGCTAGGGACAATTAGGAAGGGAATAGAGAACAAGCCAACAAGCTTCATCTGGACCAAAATTGGAATATTGTATATAGTTCTAGTCACTACACCTCAGAAAGATATCATGGAACCTGAAGAAAAAAAAAAGCAGAAAAGGGCAACCAGAATCAAAGGCTACTGAGTAAACTCACCAGCCATGGAATAAAAGGACAGGT
>MTQE01002208.1:45571110-45583616 GCA_014337955.1 Aspidoscelis marmoratus | reverse complement strand
CTGTGGCCTGATCCAGCAAGGCTTCTCTTATGTTCTTATGTTCTTAATGGTCAGAGGCTTGGAACACCCTCCTTATGAGATCAACCTGCTCAGTAAATATGAAATATGGCATTTAAGAGGGGGCCTGACTGAAGTATGTAAAATCATGCATGGAGTGGATGAGTTAGATGGAGGAAAATACTTTTCTCTGTTGTACAACATTGAACCAGGAAGCAGTCTGTGAAGCTGATGGGCAGGAGAGTTAGGACTGACAAGGAAAAGTACTCAGGCCTATTTGCATTTAGTTCTCTGGGATGCAGTTAGGACAGAGCCTAGAAGGTGACCAGTCAATGGAATTTACTACCAGAAGAGGTAGTGAGAAATTTTTAGATAAATTCATGCAGGACAGGTGTATCAATGGATGCCTAAGTACTGCCTCTGGGTTCAAGAGACATTCTAAAGGCCAATTGCAGAGAATCAGAAGCAGGTGAAGGTTTTGCCTTTGTCTTCTGCTTGAGAATGTCCAGAAGTGCCCACCTTTTATGTTCTAAATAAACTGGAATTTCAGGAAATGGATTTTAGTCCATAAGCGGAAAGCCATTAAGGGAAATGTCAAATGTTTATTTAAAATGACGTTAATGTGATACCTTAAACCCAAAGTTCCTAGAAAAAAAGACACAGAAACAACTATGGGTATGGCCATGTATCTTTGCAGAAAGACTAGGATGTTTCCTGTAATTGCTAGTACAGATTTCTGTGTATGATTTTAGTAACCTATCAGTTTAATAAACACATAGAAGGAACAGCAGACTGGTTTTGTTATCAGTTGTTCCAGTAAAAAGACTAAAATTTTTAATTAGGATAAAATGCTGGGGAGTTCTAAGCAGGTTTACTGAACTAGAAAAGATGCATACTAGTAGGCAGTGGGATGTCCTGTAAGCTGGAGTTGCATGCTATTTTTGAACCACTTTTATTTATTGAGCATGGAAGCAGCCTGTGATTCCATACCTGAATCTCTGCATCTTAGGATTCCAGTTCTGCCACATTTTGATTTCAGAGTGAGGGGCGTGAACTGCCATTTTGTGAGCTGCAGGTGAGAACCAAATCAGATCACATCTCTTTCTTAGAATGAAGAAAGATGAAGAAAGACCACCTGTGTCCTTTGCATGTCTGCATGTCAAGGACAAAGCAGAATAAAATGCTGGTGGTGATAGCAGTCTCAAACCCACATGACAACATGGTTCTGGTTTTCCAATGTTCTTCAGAACACATAGGTCAAATCCATACTTACCCAAATGGAAAGGTCTTCAAAGACCATTCCAGGCCAGTTAATATCCCAAACAGTCTGGGCCATTCAAACACTGAGCACTGGAATTTTCCTTTTCTTGTTCAGAATCAGCAGATACGCAGATGGCCACGTTGCTGGCTTGAATCCTGGAATTGGATACCCTGCCCACCCCTGGCCATGATTGGACAAGGAGATGGCATGTGCGTTGCATGAGGGTAGAGCAAACAAGAGGCCAATATGCATTTAGGGCAGCTCTGGCGAAGAGCATACAGATGCTCACTAGACTGCTACAGCCTAGAGGCATACCTGCTCTCACCAGAGCTGGTCCTGACTGTGGATGAGGTATGGAGCATGAAATCGTGCTTCACACCTATCCCAAGCTTTATCCCGGACATACTTAGAGTGTTCAGTGGCAAGAGCATTTGCTCTTCATCTGGGGCTACTGCAGAAATCCTGCCCCCTTGCTGGCACCATTGGCTGCTGCCACCTGCATCACGTGCTCCCTGACATGCTGGCTGCAGCCTGATGCAGGGGGAGAGGAGACCAGTCTGACCAGGTGGCATGCTTCCTTACCCCTGGAACCCCCTGCCCCCTGGGCGACCTGCCAGGAAACCCCAAGAGGGGGGAGGAAACTACTTGCAATATTGCTGAGAGGAGGGAGGAAGGATTGCAGGGCTGGGGAGGCGATAATGGAGGTGATTTCTTTCCCCCTCTTGGGGTTTCTTCCCTCCTCTTGGAGCTTAGCTACAAAGCTACAGTCTTCTGCACACCAAGGAGAGTGAGCACCATCGAACACAGTGCATTTTTTAAAGTAGGGGATAGAGTGCAACAGATTATATTAAAATTAACCATCCTTTGATGATAATATGGAAGAAAGTGAGATGGGAAATTGTGTCAGGCTCAGAGCTCTCCCTGGTTCAGGCTTAACCATATTTTTGTGCTGTTGGGTACCATTGAGTCATGGTTGACTCCAGGTTGACTGCATGGCCACTTCTATGCAGTTTTCCTGGAAGAGTTACAGAAGTGATCTGCCAGTGCCTATTACTAGGGAGAAGCTGAAGTTTGAACTGGCAACCCTCTGCTTTACATGCCATTTGCATTACCACTGAGATACTCCCCTTCTCAAGCACAATTTAGCAATATGTAAATATGTGTATTGTCTCCTTTTTTGACAACAGTTTGACCATAAACAAAGGGAGAATCAGCCTAGCAGTGGATTAAGAAGCTTGTTCCAGACCTGGGGATGGGAGGTGTGCTTTTTGCGCACACACCCTCCTGTCTGCACATGGCTTCAAACTTTCCAGTGGGCCATTAAGGGAAAACAGGGTGTGACCCTACATTTTACATGTTCCTTAATGGCTAAAGGCAGACAGCAAACCAGGGAAGAACCAGTGACCTGAGGTCCATTCACAATTTGGCAGGTAGTCAACAATTAGTGAACTTCTGGTAAAGAGCATCCACATGTAGAGTAGGCTATTATAGCCTCTGGGCATGTTCTTCCTTCCCAGAAGTTCACTAATTGTTACTTAGATGTGGAACACTAAATCATGCTCCATACCTTTACCAAAGTTAACCAAAAGCTTACCTGAAGCATACAGCAGTGCAACCATTCATTCTATTTCTGGCAGATGTGGTGGTATTGGTGGTCGTGATCAATTGCTGACCTCTGACATGACCAGACCACCAATCTCCAGGAGTGGTGTCCAGTCACTGGGTCACAAAAGGGGTGTTTGATCAATAACTGAGTAGTGGATGTTGCACATTTGATCATAGGCACTGACATGATGGGCCCTCTGCTCAAACACACCCCTCTACAGCAGCATCCAAGCATGTCACAGAATGGCCAATCGTGGCAGTGAGGTGGTGGAACTTCCAGCTTCAGATGCAGCAGTGTGGGCTGCTAAACAGGAGGACCATTCACAATTCTGGTTGGTAATGGGTGCTTTGGGGAAGATTGCCTCATGACAAGTGCAAATGGTCCACCTTTATCAGAAGTTTATCAGCCCTAGTTTACACCAGCCTAATCAGCTAAGTGCAGAAACGCCCCAGGATCAGAAGCCTCCTGATCTGGATTATGCTCAGTCTGGTGCTGATGGAGCATACTAGCAGGGAGTGGGATTGTCTTCTTCTGTACTAATGTGCAAGACGAAGGCCCTTGGACCTGTTATTGATGTGGATCTAAGGTAAGTACAATAAGGCCCTATAAAGGAACTGGAAGCTGTTAGTTTTGACTGAAAGCCAGACTTCATATGGGCTCTAGGATACATGGATATGTGTGATTTTACGGAGCAGAGCAAGAACTACAAACAAATTATATAAGTTTGAATGTTCTGGAGCAGAAAACCTCAGAAGCAACTGAGCAGGCAAAAGTCTCACACATGCCCAAAGGACTGACTTTTGGACTTAAGCAGGTGGGATGGGCAAACAACTGTGTTCCATTTGTACCTCCAATCTCTTCCTCCAAAAAAAGTCACTTAGCAAAAATCCTCTTTAAACTATTCCAGATTCACCCCCTACTTTGTTTGGAGCACCACAACTTCTAGTATCACTTCCTGCACATTGCCAGCCTCATTCTGCTCATATAGATGATCTGGGAATTGTGAAGTGTTGACTCAGAGCTCTGGGCATTTGACTGTTACCCTCCCACCCCATGCTAATCTACTGCTAGGTCAGCTCTATCAGTCTTCATAAAGGGCTTTTCAGACTGGTCTACAGGGAAGTGCTTCCTGGTGCTAGACAGCAGATGCTGATGATCATGTAGGCTAGTTTACCAGATGCAAGGAATCTGACACCGTTTTGCTAGGCTCTCAGAAGCAGTGCCAGATGTGCTTCATGGTGTGCAGCTAAAAAGGCCCTCTTGACAACTTTGGAGGCCATGTTTCTGCCTTTTCCTGTGGGGACACTTCTCTGCTTGGATGGCAAACCTTGGCAAATGGAAGTTTCCTAAAGCATGCTTATCAGAATGCTTCTCTGCTTGGATGGCAAACCTCAGCAGAAGGACGCTTCCTAGAGCATGCTGACCCCTCTTATCTCTCTTAAGCAAGACACATACCTTCCCTATCTCTCTTTAGCTAGACACGTACTATGTTCAAGAGCATCGCTTGCGCAAATTGTTCACGAGGATATCACATGCTAGATCAACCGACATCTGGATGTTTCTTTCCTAGCCAAGGTTTCTTCCTGTCTACTCAGAATGAGCTACGCAAAGTATATCCTGTGTTATGATATATAAGTAACTGTCTAGCATAGTAAAGCAAGCAATTCTCCTCCATCCTCGCATCCGCGTCATTCGTTACTTCATTTTCTCAAGGCTATTGGCTATTTTGGCAAGAGCAGATAGAAGTTAATGGTCTGAATAAGAGAGATGTTGAGATATCTGGTGCATAATAAGAAAGTTTTGTCTTCTTACTTGACCCTGATATTTGTAAATCATGAAAGAGAAAGGTGAAGCAGTGGTGAGGACAGAGGATATACTTTTATCTTAATAGGCTGTTTTGATCTAACAGGGATCCAAATGTAGTTCAGCGAAATCATCAAGACTGGCTTCCAGAAGAAGCCTTACCCCTCTCCCTCTGCTTTCATGGAGGTGCTGGTGCAGATGTTATTGATAGCCAACCACAATTATGATGGAAGCAAAGCCCAAATCATGCATATACCTAGACCCATCTTGAAATAATTCTTCCCCCCGTTTTTTGCCTAGACCCAATATAAAATTTATTTGCATTTGCCATGCAGGTATAATAATAGATTTAAAACTATAAATCTATTTTATGCTTATTGTCCATTACACTTAAAGCAATAAAATTACATGCTGCATATAATCTTGCTTCCATTCAAGCAAGGTGTGGAAAGTGTGGAGAAGACAGCTCATTGACATTTATGGGCTTTTATATGAGGAGCTTGTATAGATTTAGCTTTGCAATCATGAAAAAGATTGAGCTATGATGTTTGATAATGATGAGATGTGGCTTTAAATTTTTTTTTAAAATGCAAACACTGTTTGATAAAATCCTTTTATTCCAACAGTGCATAATGGTTAGCACTGACTCTTTATAAAGGCTGAGAAAACAACTTCACCTCCCCTCTTTCAGGCACTGCTATTATGTTTTTAGTGCATTTACTTCATACTTTTAATTGTTTTAACCTGTCCTGGGACCTTTAGATATAGGGCAGGATAAAAATGCAAACAATTGAATGAATGGATGAATAGATAAAGAAAAAGAAATAGCAAATGCTCAATATTAGAGATACAGGAGCAATTAAATAGACTCTATTTTGTAAACAGGGTGGACTGGCCTTTTGAGTGGGTTTAACACTAGCCTGAATAATGTTGGCTGTTCTCAGTGCTGCTGTGTGTTTGTGGCAGAATCAAAGGAAGAGAAATAGCATCTCGTATTACGCTCATGTGTATGGGATTAGTCTGTGCAAGAGGCAGAATGTCCTTTGAGCTGGGCTGGCAGATATGTTTGGTATCCTTTCAGCAGTGAAGCTCCAAAACAAGTCTTCACTTAAGGACCACTTAGGAGATTTGTTATACCCTTCCACCCCTTCAGTCTATTCAGTGCTACTCTTTTCTTGGTGGCTTTTCTAGGAATGTAAGGCTTTTACAAGGAGACTGCATTTTCTCAGCTCACAAATAACATAGTATCTACGTAGCTTTGTGGATTTAATCTGCAAATAACTATTGGAAATTCTGTACGACAAAACAAAAGGACTACCCAGTGCTGATCCATACCTTTTAAAGTTTCATTACTTTAAAAACATCCTTGAGATCTTGAGTGCTGGCCTTTCCAAACTGTCTGAATACTAGCAAATGCTAACAAGACAACAGTACAGCCAGCCCTTGTTATTGTGGCTTTTCCATACTTGCAACTTCCCTTGCTACTATGTGTATGAAGACTTATTACTCAGCAGTGCAGAGCTGTGCTGTGGACCAGCAATTTATAGCAGAACCTGTCAAGAAAACATACATGTTTGTCTATTTTACCCTCTTCTGTGTTTTTTGTTGTTGTTGTTATTTCACTGGCTGTGGTCACGCAAGTGTTTTAGGGTCGACCTCAGTTTGTTCTCAGGTCTTCCTACTCACATTATTTTTATTTAATTAATTTTCCAAGCCATCCTTCCCCCATTAGACAGCCTTAACTTTTAAGTCCTGGTTTGAGAGGATTGACCAGGTCTGAGGCCGTCCTGGCATTCCAGGCCATCTTCACTTCCTCAATGTGAGGGCAGGGAGGGCTAAAGCAGGCTGAACTGTGCTGTGGTAGGTGGGTCCAATCTTTCCATTCACACAATCAGCATGTGTGAAGTTTGTGAGGCACCTCCTCTCTCTTCAGTTTTTATATATATGATTTCTCTAGCGTTTTTACGCAAATTTATTATTATTGTTATTCTTTTAAAAATTAATCACATGAAGAAAAGCACATAAAAACTGAAGGGGGCATGGAGGTGGGGTAGTAGGCTTCAAAAAGAACAGCAAACACACACCCTCGCCTCCCTTGAGTGACATGAATGGCATCCAATTAGAATCGAGGTAGATTTGATGTAGCAAAAAGGATGGAGAGCCAAGAGCTCCATGGAGGAGGTTCAGTTCAATCGTGCAGAAAGGTATGAGCAATGCAGCCTAAGACAGGGACGACCTATAATGATCCAGATGCAAACACAGATGGTACGACCTCAATTCAAATGAATGAATATGCCGTTATGTCTTAGACTTGTGTGATCAGGGCCACTGTTTCCTTTCCTTAAAAAAATAGCATTGAGAAGCACCCCAGAAATATTCATTATACATATACCCTCTCTTCCCCATTTTTGAAACAGTAACACTGCTGCTTACACTGCTGCTCTCCTCCCCACCCTCCAAAAAAAGGTGCTGAGAAATGTTCCAGTAGACATTGCACTGCTGCTTTTCTCCCTCTACCATCCATGCTGCAAAGCACCCCCAGCATGTGCTTTGTCATCCCCTGTTCCCCTTCAAAGGAGCTTCCATCACCCAATACTTTCCTCCTAAGGCAAGTCCTTCCCCATCAATTTACTTACATAGGTAAGTATCCTATGAAAAGAATAAGGGATTTGACAAGCACATTCCACTCACTCCCTTTTCTCCATAGGCTCACATTACTTGAAAATCACAGATATGAATGTAGTATGTTCCTTTCAGGGACTGAAACATTCATTTAAGTACAGCACTCACTTGTCCACATTAGTCACTGTTTTTTCAAGCTTGAATCATTATCTGACTTGTTACACAGCCTAAAAAATGTCAATAAAAAGGTGGATATTGATGATCCAGTAGACACTAGTATTCCTTATCAGCAAGTACACTAAGGGATGGACTGTGATCCAAATCAAGAGGCCTTTGATCTGAATCACCAGTAGATCTCAATATTGAGGTCTACTAATGTTCTAGTAGACCTGAGTCCAGGACACATATGCTTGCAGAAACATGTCGCTCTTATACAGACTACCAGGGGATCCCTGTTCTGTAGGGATGTGCATGAATGTTTTTTTGATATTCCATTCTAATCAAATCAAATACCCAAAAATTCAATTCAATTCAAACCTGTTAAATTCAAATTTAACAAGATTCAATTTGTTTTTACCAAATTTGAATCTTTTCTTTCAATTTTTTTAATTGGAATCTGCACATACAAATGTTGACCACATTCGTATGTGCCCGTACGCATCTTCCTGACATCCATACACATCCATATGCATCCCATAGTTATCCCATATGCAACCTGTTTTGTCCCATACAGATCTGTACAAATGCGAATGAATGTGGGAAAGATGTGGATCTTCAAGTTCACATTGTACACATATGAATCTCTGGGTAATTTGAACAAATAGATCCAAAATTTGAATTCAATTCAAATGTTTACATTCAAATTTTGGGACATTCTATTCGACTTTGAATTTCAAAGTTGGACACATTCAATTGAATTTCAAATGCCTACGAATATTTGGCACATCCTTACTGTTCTGGTCCATGGGGGCATTCTACGAAGCTGATGGGTAGGAGAGTCGGATCAGACAAGGAGAAGCACTTCTTCACTCAGAGGGTCATTGATCTATGGAATTTGCTGCCAGAAGAGATGCTAACAGCTAACAGCCTAGATTGCTTTAAGGACATTTAGACAAATTTATGGATGACAGATGTACCAATGGCTACTAGAATGGATGCCTAAGTACATCTTTCAGGCCATGGGGACAAGCAGGGGTTTGAGAGCAGGAGAAGGTTTGCCCTTGTCTCTGCTTGAGATGCCCATAGGCAGTTGGTGGGCCACTATGTGTGACAGGATGCTGGACTAGATGGGCTGTGGCCTGATTGAGCAGGGCTCCTCTTATGTTCTTATGCCTTGCTGTGGCCTAAACCAGGGGCCCTCACTGTTCCAGACCTACTGGTTCAGAGCACAGGAAGACAGTGAGTAAAGGTCTATTACCTACTTAGAATTTCAAAAAGCTTTTGATTAAGTCCCTCATAAAATATTTCTTAAGAAGTTTAACAATTATGAGCTAAAAAAAAGGTTCTCATATAAAAAAGCAACTGACAAGGACTAGGAATAAATGCATATTTCTTGCAGCAGAGAGGTGTAGAGTTCACCCAAAGTTCTGTCCTGGGACCAGTGCTTTTTAACATTTTTATAAATGACCTGGAGTTGAGTGTGACCAGTAAAACAGGCAAGGTTGCTGATGGTACCAGTTGTCCAGAGTAGTAAAAGCAAAAAGGTACTGCGAAGAGCTCCAAAGGGATCCCTGTGCATTGGGGGAATGGACATCTAAATGGAAGATGCTGTTCAATGTGAGCAAATGCAAAGTGATGCATGCTGGAACTAAAAATGCAAATATTATAATGTCCTCATAGAAATGAATGCTGCAACATGTGTCCAGTTTTGGCCACCTCATTTAAAAGAGGATATAGTAGAACTGTAAAAGGTCCAAAAGAGGACAACTAAGGCCATGGTCAAACCTTCCCTTTAAACCTTCTTCAGTCCATCTTCAGGTCTGACTGCTCACACCTTTTCATTTCTGTTTTATTTGTGGACTTTCCACCACCACACCATTTGTGCTTTTCTGAATAGAAGGTCCACAAATAAAATAGAAATGAAAAGGTGTGAGCAACCAGACCTGAAGATGGACTGAAGAAGGTTTAAAGGGAAGGTGTGACCATGGCCTAAGATGTTTAATAGGATGAAAAATCTTTCTAATGAGTAAAAGCTGCTGTGCTGGGAGTCTGGGATCATAGCAGTGAAAAGAGTCATGGAAAAAGTATACAAAAATATGCACAATTTAGAAAAGGTGGATAGGGGAAAAATTTTCTCTCTTCTCCAGAACACCAGAATTCAAAGGGCCACCCAATGAAATTAAAATCTGGACAAATCAAGACAGACAAAGGAAACACTACACTTTAATAGAAAACACACATAGTCAAAGTTTGGAATTTGCTTCCCCAAGATGTGTCGTTGGCTATCTACTTAGGGGGCTTTCTAAAAGGGCTTGGATGCGTTGATGGGAATCTGGTCAATCAATGACTATTAGCCCCAATAAGAGGGTGAATGAATCTGTAATGGAAGTCAGTTCACCTCTAACAACCAGCTGCTGGGAGACTGTGAGCAGAGAAAGCTGTGAGCTTGTGTTCTTCTTTGTGCATTTGCATAGTCATTGTGTGAACAGGCTACTGGACTAAATGGACACCTGATCAGATCTAGTTAGGCACTCTTTATGTTCTTATAGTCTTCTGACTGGGGGTGCAGTATGCACAAGTTTTACCTCACAGTACATAAGTTTCACTGTAGGGAAATCACACCAGAAGATGTCATCTCGTGTCAAAGGTACAATATTTTCCTTCCAATCTGCTGTTTCTGCAGAGTGCTTTTCTCTACACAGAAGGAACATTGCTTCCATCTGCATTTGTTTTAGAGGTGTGTCCCTATATTTGATTTATAGAGGGGTGTCCTTTCTTTTTTTAGCTGACAGACCACTTATGGAAGTGCAGGATCCAAGGTCAGCAGGATGTTCCTTCCTTTATCCTCCCCTCACCCAATTCTTAACTGCAGTTAAGAAATAATCTAAAGAGGCTTAAATAATAAACAAATAAGCAATTGGAGGCCTTTGCAGAAATCCTCCACCCCTGGCAATAAAACTTGCTAGAAGATCACATTTTGGGATGCTGGGACATCATCCACTATTTTTCCCCCCACAAAGTGATGTTCCAAGAAAAGTTGTTGAGGACAAGAGTGTTCAGCTTACTTGATCCTCATGATCTACTGGAATCAGCAGCCAGCTTCCTTTGCTGCCAAATGGGGTGCATTGGTGAGCAGTGATATCTTCTCACAGTGGCCAAGCTTGGTGACCAACCTCCTCATGAATTGGCTTCCATGCACAGATGCAGATGACCCTTTTGGCCGTCTTGCCATCTATCATCAAAACATGGTGAGATGTGTGAAGAGGTCAGGGCACCAACTTCAAATCATTCCTCTTGCTCTAGTCCTAGGATGTGCTTCACAGGCCTGGAGGGTGAGAATGTTGATCCTTGGACACTTTGGCATGAGGATTAATGTGTACATGCCACCCCAGGGGAAAGGCATGGGCATTTACAACTATGTAATGGGAGATATGGATTGTGTTAGTCTTAAGTTTTGATTTCACATATGTGCTGTCTGTCAGTTCAGCCACATCAATAGCCCATTAACTGAGGCTGTGGTGTAATGGAGATCCATTTTTGCAGAGGAGCAACAATAGTGTTTAGGAACTGTCTTTTCCAAACGGGGCATATAAGAGGCCAGAGAAGCCAAAGGAGATTTCTCTCTCTCTTAGTCTGCAAATAAATCAGTGGGATTAAATTGTTTTAATTGTGAATGTGCCTACATTGCCTCATCCCAGCTGCATATCCCACTCATAGAACAGGCTAGACAATTTGCCACCCTGTCCTGGGGAATGCAAACCAAGTTCATTGTGGAAATGTTTATAAGCTGGAAGTCACTCATGTCTAAATTGACTCAGGCACATGTGACTGCTGTTGCAGCACTATTTCTATTAAGGGACTCACAGATACTTAGGACATCCCCTGATGTTTCTTCTGATCCCATCCAGAATACTTCATACCAGTCTAAATCACAAAGCAAAATTTCTTAATTGTTTTGGAGATCAAATCCCTTGTTTGTTCCATTTTACAGTTGTCTGTTATACACAGTCCTACTTTGAGATTTTAGAATGGGAAGCAAAACAAGGAAAAACATGTAAAATAAATGTATGCAATGCTGTTGCAAAACTGTGAAATGCAGCTAATAGCCACTTAGGGAAAGTAGGGGTTATGGAAACAGTGAAAACACAGACTACCAGTTTTGTAAGTTGATAATGTTGCAGAGGGGTGATCTGGGCTACCCTATCAGACACTGGTGCTGCAAGGCCAAACTGCTTAGCTGCAAGTTTCTAGGATCACATTAACTGAAAAAGTTGTTCCTTCCTGCATAACAGCAAATTCACGCTACACAAAATCATGTTACTTGACAGAGGAATGCATACTCTTGTGACCACCTTCTCCTCTAATAGTCTACCAGAGATCAAAAATTATAATGGCATGCCTAACCCAGTCTGGGCACAAGCACGTCTTATGGACTTCTGAAGGGCTGGAGTTCCTAAGGCATCATAAATAACTAGTTGCCCCTACTAAGGAAGAAACTGATGCAGCACTCTTTTGCCTTGCCCTGGAATGCTCACATCTCACCTCTGTAAATCTGGAATATGGGTACACCTAGGAAAGAAAAAACTTGTGTTGGCAGAAGCAACTCAGAATGCTGGGAAAAGAACCTTGCAAAAACCATGGATCCATTTAAAATACAGTTTGGGTATGAGTTTACTGTAGTTGAATTTGATTTAATACATGGTAAAACCTGAGATTAACGGTTTCTGTTATAAAAATAGGAAGGATTGGAATAGGGGAAAGCTTAGGGATTTTACAAACAAAGTTCAACAATTAGATAACTACACGTAAGTTCTAACCCACCTTTGATTCTCCTACAAAGTGAGCATCAGCAAATGACAAGTGGTTTTCCTTCTATGGTAACTAACCCAGAAAAGCAAGCTTTGAGTTAGATAATGTAGAAAGAGAATGACTGACGAAGGTGGGTTGAAGATGGGTTAAAACTCTGGTATAGTGGAGCCTTATTGGTTCTAAGATAAATCATTAAGGCTGCGTCTTCACGGCATCGTTATCTCGAATTCAAAATGTTTTGAGTCCTCC
>MTQE01002208.1:45544416-45565237 GCA_014337955.1 Aspidoscelis marmoratus | reverse complement strand
ACCAGCAGGGTAGCATTCCCTCTGTCTTTCTCCCAGAGAAGATCATTGACTAAGGTGACCAAGGTGGTTTCCGTAACATGACCGGGTCTAAAGCCAGATTGAAATGGCTCTAGATAATCAGCTTCCTCCAAGCATGCCTGCAGCTGAACAGCGACAAACTTCTCTAGAACTTTGCCTAGGTATGTTGGCCACCGGGCGATAGTTGTTTAAATCTTCTGGATCCAGGGAGGCCTTCTTCAGGAGGGGGCACCCCACAGCCTGTTTAAGGGCCAATGGAACCACCCCCTCCCTCAAGAGAGGCATTTACCACTTCCTGGACCCACCCGGTCATACCTTGCCGGCTAGTTTTAATCAGCCAAGAAGGGCAGGGATCCAGAGAGCACGTTGTTGGCCGCACCCCTGCAAGCAGCTTGTCCACATCCTCAGGCCACAATAATTGAAACTGATCCAAAATAATTGGACCAGACAGTGCTCCGGACGCCTCCCCTGGACTAAGTCCAATTGTGACATCGAATCCCCTACGAATCTGAGCAACTTTGTCCTCAAAGTGCTTTGCAAAACTGTCACAGCAGATATTAGATGGCTGAGGCTCACGTTTTATCGAGCCAGGTTTTATAAGGCCCTTTACTACTCTAAAGAGCTCCGCTGGACGGCTACTCGTGGACGCGATGGCGGAGGACCTTCCTTCCAGCTTTTAAAAATATATTTTCCTATTAGGCTTTCCTGCCATGAAAACATATTTATCATTGCTCTAAGTTGATTAAAATTGTATTTCCAGTAGCCATGTCTGATTGTGCTCAAAATTAGTTTTCCAGCAGTCATGTTTGATTATCCTACAACATAGCTTTCAGGAACTCAAGGTTTTTATTATCACTTTCTCCCAATACATCTCCCACTTTCTACTCAATGGATCAGTTTTCCTTACTTTTCAGGATGAGGTCTGGTTGATCTACCTTCTACAGCAACTCCCCTAACCATTCAATAGTACAATACAAATTGTGACACATCAGCCTCATAGTACTGCACTGGCTTTATGTGAAAGTTCTGTGGCATGGTTATATGCAATCTATATTGGGCTACTAAAGAGATGAGAAATGGCATGCGTGCCTTTCCTTCTTTGAACTTTGGAAAGACAGTAGAAAGAGATGAGGAGAATGACTGGCAGGAATCCACATAATCTTGATTGCTAACATTATCATGAAGTCCCTTTAATGAGACATTAGGATGTGACAAATTTTCATCTGATGAGCTTCATAACTTGCATATTTGCTCTATTTACTCCAGTGACTGCCAAGAATGTTTGGAAACAAACAGAAGTCAGAGACAAGCAAGTCCTCCGCTCATCTACTTCCCAGCTTACATGTCGTTTTTGATTTTCAAAATTTCTGCCACAGCAGATCCCTTAATCACCCAGGCTCCTTCTTTGTTTATGTTCAGGAAGAAAGTGAAGACACACCTCTTTACTCAGGCCTTTAGATAAATGTCAGCTATGTCTGCCCCATTGTAAACACCATTGTTTTAATTGATATATATTGGATTTTAGACATTGTGATGGTTTTTATTGTTCTATTGTATATTGTTATATGATTTGGTGGATTTTAAGGTTGTTACCCGCCCAGAGACCTTCAGGTGTAGGGCGGGATAGAAATATAAATAAATAAATTAAATAAATTAAATCTCCTGGCTTCCTAATCTTTGAATTGATAATGCAGGTGATGAAAATCTGTGCTCTGCTTCTTCTGGATGGTTCCCAGTTAAAGATTTTGTGGGTGATGGAAAAAAGCAAATCGTAGTAGGAACTATAATGTTCTAACTATGTCTCTATCACCTTTGCATACCCCAATGGCTAACTGGAACAAACACTCTTGTCAGAAATATCTAGGGATATGCATGAATATTCATAACATTCAAAATTCAGCCGGACATTCAAATTCGAATAGAATGTTGGCATTCGTATGGGATTGAACATTCATATCAAATATGAATCCTACCAACATTTGAAGAGGATCTATTCAATTTTTTTGCATTTGGTTCAATATGAATCAAATACAAAAAAAATATTCATGCACATCCCTAGAAATGTCTAATCATCCATGGGATTTTAGTAAAGAGATTCATTTTGAAGAGAATAAAAGCTAGTCTGTAAAGCTACAACACTTTGTCCTAATAGCACCAATCGGACCTCTTTCTGATGAGTCTGATTTCATCAGGCTCCTGGGTATCTGGCTGATCTTGTCCAAGTGACTTTGATTGATATGGAACATTCCTCCTCCTATTCAGGGATAACCAAGAGTCATTCCTCATGGACATTACGGTTTTGGGTTGCTGCTGTTCTCTCAGCTATGCCTAGTACATCCCAATGCTCTCACAAGCCTCCTGAAAATGGCATCTGTCTCAAGCTACTCACTAGCCTGTTAGATAAAGTTGTGCCAAGGTATCAAGGAATAACAGGCCATGCAGTCCATCTCAAGAGATAATCCCATGGGGATTAAAGCCGAACATAACAGCTGTATATAAATACAACCCAAGTATATATGGGAATCAATTTACACCTCATGCTCTGGAAGATATTAGCCTCATCATCTACATCTCTTTTTCACACCACAGCCTGGAGTAGCATTCTTAGAATACTATATATTTATACATTTCAAAAATCATACTGAACTTGGGGATCATTTTTAGGTTTTGCAGCCTTTACACATTTATCTGCTCTTATTTTGTTTTGTTTCATTTTTAAGAATCATGCTATATCATAATTTGAATTTTCTTAATTCTGTTTCCAGGCAATGGGCCCTTATCCATCCCTTGGTCACAAGTAATGTCTATAGGTTTCTTTCTGCCTGTGTTAGGTCATGAGGTCGCCTTACTAATTGTTTGTAAGATTTAGAGTTATCAGATTATTCTTCTGCAAGGATTATGCAGCTAGCATATTTCTTTTCTATTTCTTTATTATTATTTTGAAAAGTTCATTCATTCAGTCACTTCCTCATGGACACAATGTCATCAGACAACTGTGGACTAAGTACTTTGGCATTCAGGCTCTTTTGTTTTCAAAATATGAGAGTTGTTTCCCAGACCAATAGCTGGCTGTGAAAAATAGCAGCATACCACCTTTTGTTGAATCTGCCAGTAGTTAGTGTACGCTTGTGATATCAGAAGCTACTATTTCTTGTATACAAGAACAGGGTGCTACTTGGCCATCCAGAAAATAAACTCATACCCTGACCCTAAGCCATGATGTCATTCACTTTCCCTTATATGTATCTACTTTAGGTGCATGTTATTGGTATAGTATCAAGGAATGTGCATGAAAATTCACCATATTCAAAATTTAATCAAATTTGTTCAAATTTGTACGTTGGCTACATTTGAAAACTGACATTCAAATGCAAAGTGAATGCTCCTAAACATTCATTCAAAGTTTCGTTATATCTGTGAATGTGGGGAGGCGGGAAAGCAGCTGCCCTGTCACATCTGTGGCGGATTCCAAGTAGATTCAGAGGAACACTCAAAGCAGATTCAGAGTGGATTTGATGCATTCAGACTGGATCCAAAGGTGTGAATTTCCTTGCATTTGATTTTATTTGTATTGAACACAAAAAAACCATTCATGTACATCTCTAAAGCATAAAAAACCTTGCATCATTGGATGCCTTAAGTAGCCTCCAAATGTTGCTATAAATTCCTATAGCCTCAAAGAAAATTCTGTGGGTCAGTTTTAAGGTTGCAAGTCTTTCTTGGCCAAGATTTTAGAAGAGCAAGTCCAAAAATATTTAAAATAACAATGGGCTTGTTTTAACATGCTTGGAGGCTAAGAATGAATTTTGCAATTATTTTCTTTTAAGTGCTTCAGAATAAAATATTATTGATCCCCTTTTCTCCTCCCTTCCCTCTTCAAGTGAGCCATGATTTATGAATGCAATGTGGAGGAGGTCATTCAGCAATGACAAAACCAGCAATAGAACTGAGGAGGCCTTTCTGCCATGCTCTGGCTTTCTTGAATAGCCCAGATTCTCTCCTTTAAGACCCTTGTGAAATTATTTATAGGGCATTTACTCACATAGTCTGTAGGACATCAAATATTTCTAATTATATCCAGTCATGTCAAATGACAATTATGCCTTTAGTCAAGTTTGCCAAACAATGCTTTACAGGGAAAGGTTAGCCAAAATGCCTTGACTGAAGAATGGCTGGGGAGGATGATTGGGCTGGTACACAGCGTGAACCAAGGGTATAAAAGAGTGTCTAGAGCCCATCCGTTTTGTTCTTCCTAAGATAGTTAATAGGTAAGTGCCGGGGGGCTGGGTGACCCAGGAAAGGGACAGCACCCCTAAATTCCACTCATGCCATACAATTCCTTCTGCATTGGTCAGTTGTCAGCAGGGATTTCAAACACACCCTTTGCATCTAGTGAATAATTTGTCATCTTAAGAAGATCTTTACCCTTTTCATTTCTGACTTACAGCATTGGGCAGTGTCACGTCTAACGTATTCTCTGTAGCAGAAGGTAAGAATGTGATTTTACTTGTTCTCGGAGAGTGTATGTGTGTATGTGCAGTGCAATGGAAATCAGATGTGAGCTCTTTTGTGCACCTTGCTTTTTATGTTTTGCATGAAACCTTTGAGTAGTGTGTTCAGTTACAAATGCTTGCTCTGGAGTGCTATTGTCTATGTTTTGCTGACAATTGCTCTTTGTCTCCTGGCATACACTAGGCATTTTAGCATTTATTTGCTGTTATGATGTTACCTGAGAATTCTAGAGAGATCTTTATTATAATACACTTTCTCTTTCAGTGGCCAAACAATTGGCATCAGAATCTTAACCAATACCACTAAGGGGATTTCTTTGGGAAAATATATGTGCATACTTTTGGTTGAGTTTTGAGAAAAAAACCATAACAGTTGAAGCATCTCCTGTTCTACTAATATTACAGAGCTGTCAGGCTGTAATAAACTGGACTATATATTACATGGATTTAGAAAGGCTACAGCTTGATGATGGAGCATGTTCTTTTGGCTGCATCTTTACTTACCTTGGAGGATTCCTTGGAAAAGCTGTTGTATCTCTACATGTGGCAGCAAGAGGTGCCTTGTGATGAAAGTACTGCAATATTTTCATCTTCAATCATTGTCTGAAGTGCCTTTTTTGGCATGGGTGATTTCCAGTCCTTGCCACAGGAATCCCAGATCATCACTTCAAATGATGCTCCATGCTCCAAAATGGATGTGGAGGCATCTTTCAGAATGGCAATTGTGGTGCTTCCTCTGAGGCACCTGTGAGAAGCCAACTCACAAATTTAATGCAAAAATTCACAGGTTCATTCCCTTTCCTCTCCAGATAAAGTCTACAAATATTCTTGTGATGTCTTAAACTATTTCTGCACTGGCCATTAGATCAGATCAAGAACAGATCTACAGACCAAACTTCTGCATGCTCATGAAGCTTAAGGGAGATCACTCATCCTCCTAATACCCTCCATTCACAGAGGATAGAGCATAGGTTGGACTAAGGAATCCAAAATGGCATCCTGGTCCAGTCTATTAGGGGGTAGTGTACTGGACCACGAGATGCCACATTTTCATGGTCCAATATACCACAGAGGAGCCATTTTGGTGGCAAAATAAGGCATGCCACTGAAATGGCCTTCCCTGGACCTTTTGGAGCTCCTGGGCTTTGGAGCATTTGGCAGTACTGCCTGTTGGCTCTGAAACTGGCATGACCTTTGGAGCTGGTGCAGAACAGGTTGTCCCAATGCGAATAGCCTTGTTCCATGTGAGAAGCGATCGGTCCCAACTTAGGATGGATTGCCTACCCAGGACCAAAATGTACCATCTGGTCATGATAAATGGGTAGGGGGGAGCGCAGAAATGACCTTAAATACAGGAGAAACAATCCTAGCCAAGGTTTCTTTGTTGTTGGCTGAGAGCTACTTATGTTTCACTTTGAAAGAGCATAATCCATATGATAGGGAAAGTAGCTACTTGAGACAAGTATGACTTTCTGTGGCATTCTCTTGACCGAAATGTGTAGATTGCCATATGTCAAATCACTTCAAAAAATGCCATTGAAAATAAAACATATGTGGCAACCAGATTATATTCAGTATTAGATGTAAAATTGAATTTGGGAAGGAATATTGAAGGCTTTACTACATGGCTGGCTTTAGCATTGGTGGCACCTGGTGAGGCAATATTTTTTGAGGCTCCCTAACCTTTTTTTTTTTTTACATTGAGTAATATGGTTTCCTAGCCAGATTTTTAAAAACTTAAGTAGTATGTACAGGTACTCTCGAATGCTTATCCACAGTGTAGACAAGGGTCTCTCACAAACCATTATACTTAAACCAATAGATGCCACTCCCTCCAGACAAGGCTTTTTCTCATTGCAATGCCAGATGGCAGCCCCCTCCAGCTTCCCTCTTTCTATTCTTATAAACTGTTGGTTTGGAAATATAGAGCGTTATCCTCAAAGGAAGCTTTACATGCTCTTAGGAAGGTGGGGCACACCCTTCAGAAGCAAGGTCCCCTTAAATGGGTGGATTTAATTCTGAGATCCTGGGCAAAAATTGGGATGCACATATGTGGGCTACTTAAAAAAAAAAAACAGCCGAGCACTTTAATTTTTTTCCCTTTTGTGGCTATGCTGCTTGTCTGAGTGGCTGCCTGGAATGGAGCAAGAAGACACATGGAAGGGGAGGGAGAGGAACAAATTTTGGTGGGGCACCAAATTGCGCCACGGCAATGGATCCTCCTGGGGCTCTTGAGGAAAATAACTTTTTTTCCTGGCTGTTGGAGGAGGTTCCAAAGCTTGTGTGAGCTTCAGAGGAGTGCAGGGTAGCCCGGCATTGGACCCAGAACAGATCATTTAAGTGTGGGTGTTCTGGGACACATCTGGACTGCTCCACCAGGGATCCGTTCTAGGCAGGTGGAGCAGCCCAGGCCCTACAGGTGCAGAAACAGCCATTCATCCAGAAAGTTTGAAGTCTAAATGGGATTACTCGGGATACTTATGTGAACAACAACAAAAAAGTTGCTCATGCTGGTCAGACATTGCCTTAAATCCATACTGTTGTAATAATCCACTCGTGTTCATGCATGGTGTGTTTGCATGGTTCTTGAAATATATATTTAATACTTACATGCAGCAGGCAAAACTGTTCTGCTGTTATCCTGGGACCTCACAGTCAGTTTGCCCGAACACATTTTTGGAGACTTAAGGGAAAGCAAAAGAGAGCTGTTGGTTTTTTTTTCAAGTGAAGACATGGGCATGGCAACTGCAATGTAAAGCTCCTGAAAGTCCCATCCTAGCACTCTTGCCTGCAGACTAGGTGGCCACATCCCCACTTGACTATTTTATTCTGGGTTGGACTATTTTAATCTGGATTGAGAACTGAGTGTGCATTCTGGCTGTTCCCATTTGCTTGATGATAATTTGGATACCACAGTTCCCATTCAAATCACCCAAATCCCCAGCATGGAGAAACAGGATCTTTTAATCTCCACCCCTTGTCCAAACCCTGTAAGCCTGCCCTGCTCAGAATCAGCTGAGCAAAAGAACAGACAAGATCACTCTAACTTTCAAATTTCAAAGTCTTACCAGAGTGATGGAGCACCAGAGGTGCATGGTGGAGGAGCAAGGGGGAGGAGCAGAGGGGAGTAATGCCCCTCCACTGCTCTGAGAAGACTTGTTCTCCCTCCCGTCCCCCTCTCTGCTTCTCCTCTGCCACCCCTTTCTGCTGCTCCAACAAGGCCCATTCTCTCTCTGCTTCTTCTCCCCATGCACATCTCTACTGCAGACTCTCCCGTCTCCCCTATCAATGCATACCCCTGTTCTCTCTTTCTTTCTCTGGCATGATCTGCCTGGCCTATTTATGGAGCTGTGGAGGAGCCCTAAGGGTGTACACAGCTCCATGCCTGTCAGGCCCTCAGCCTTCAATGGCTGGGCACAAAGGGATGTTAGGGGTGTTTTCTGCACCAAGTGTGAAAAAGAAGTCATGATGGTACTTTCTGTCATCCCCCTGCCCTGCCACTGAGAAACAAATGGATGCTGGTTGCTGCAGCAATTTACCTGTAGTTATTTAAGGAAGCACAGAAAATGGCTGATTTTTGCAGCCATTTCCTGTGCTTCACTAAATCACCCTAGTTAGGAACTTCAAAGCTGGGGGACTTCAATGTTTGTGTGCTTGGTGTTGGGAGAGAAATGTGAATAGCATGCTTCATGCTTCCAGGAGTAAGTGCTCTGATCCTAAAAGCACCAGCACTGCCACTGCGCCTCCTAGCTCTCTTCCTCAACACCCCTCCCACCAAGAGAAGCAGCAGTAGTAGTGACAGCTGGGGCTTTCTGCACTTGGCCCTGTTCTGGAATAAATCCTGGAACAGGGGTCTGCTGTCTGCATGCTAGCGCAGATTATGGCAGGCCCCAGTCAAGACTTGTCTGTATTAGCATGTGGACAGCAGCCCTCTATCCTGAAATATATTCGAGAAAAAAGCCAAGTGTGGAAAGGGCCCCGCTCTGTAGTAGTTCTCCATCATGGCCCAGCCTGACATACTGAACAGCACTTGCTCCCTTACTCCCACAGCCGTTTATTTATTTATTTATATTTACATTTATATGCCGCCCCATACCCGAGGGTCTCTGGGCAGCTCACAACATTTAAAAACAGACATTTAAAAATTATATCAGCCATAAAATCAGAAACAAGTTTAAAAAGGAAACTTTAGAAAAATACAAAAATAGTTAAAAGCAACAGTAATTTTCAATGGGGGAAGTGTGTGGGACATTTAACCAAAGGCCTGCGTGAAGGGGAAAGTTTTCACCGCCCTCCTAAATAGGAACAAAGAAGGGGCCTGATGCACCCCGAGGGGGAGACCGTTCTATAGCCTGGGGGCCACTATCGAGAAGGCCCTCACCTCCTGCCACCACCATAAGATTGGGTCTCATATTCTCTCCAGAGTTAGGAAAATTAAACAGCCATTGACATGCACACAGTGCCAAAACTGCAGGAGAGTGCGAGGAAGTGAGGCTTTTTCAAACCTTTCACTCCAAAGGTCCCTGGCTATGCAAGAAGATAAAATCCTTAACCCTCTCTCAACAAAAGAACATAGCAGAACATTGCTTTACACTAAGCCAGATCTGTGGATCTCCTAGGTCAGTAGTGCCTAATTGCCTGGCAGATCTCCAGTTTCCTATATTTCCTAGTGCTTGATATGATATGAAACAGGATATTAAATGTGAATTCTGCCAAACAGGCTCTTCTAGTTCCTGGGGGTGAGGTGCAGGGGAGACCAGGACACACATCAATCTCTTGCTTCCTGGGTCAAAATCCATGTGCTTGTTTCAAGCTTCCGAGTGCCACATGCTTGTTTCTCCATAGAACCACTCTGGCTGTAAACCCTAGCACTTTTCATATGAGTTCACCACTATACTAACTAATAATGAGATTTTGTGGAGCTAAGCAATGTCTAATGTTCTCTACATTATCTTAATATATTCCAATCACCAGGTCAGAAACCACTTGCAAATGTCCCATTCATTTCAACAGAGGGACAAAGCCTCATGCATGTTTGGAAATGATCAAATACTGATACAATGAGATGATCAAACAGGGTGATTTAAATAGTTCAACTTCTGGTTATTCGATGGGAACAAAATAATGTAGAATATCATGATGGAATTCTTAGACCCTATAGCAGCATCTGCATGTGAGGGCCAGAGATGTGATAGCGCAGCACAAGGTGTGCCAGAAGCTATCTACAATCAGGCTAGCTCTGAAGCCAGGGCAATGAAAGCTGAAGACCAGAGACATTCCCCTGCAGCCCCAGAAATGACCCCTGAAGTGGGCCATTTGTCAGAGCTTCGTAAAATGCATCTGGGCTCTGGAATGTGGCCTGGCATGCTCCTGTCTGCATGGCAGTAGCAGGAAAGGGGCCTGGACCACATGGGAAACAACTTTAAAGTGGTCCCTTACTGGACGACTCCCAGGTGTGGAGCAGGCCAAGTTGTGTGGCCAGTACATACTCTGGGAGACCTAACATGTGGGGGAACATGCTGGTATGTAGACTTTTTTCTCCCAGACCACATCTGGTTTTGTCTGATAGGGCCATGGAGATGCTACCTTTGAGTCTTAACAATTTTTCCCACATGGTATTAGGCTGATCAATATTTTAAACATAAGCATCCATATACAATGATGATCCTCAGGTAAGCTGTTTTTCTTTGTGACAGGGCCCTCTGCTAAGCTGCAGCCATGTCGTCGGACGCTGAGATGGAGATTTTTGGGCCAGCCGCCCCCTTCCTCCGGAAATCAGAAAAGGAGAGAATTGAGGCTCAAAATAAGCCATTTGATGCCAAGACATCAGTCTTCGTAGTGGACCCTAAGATGTCCTTTGTGAAAGGTACTGTCCAGAGCAGAGAAGCAGGGAAAGTCACCGTCAAGAAAGAAGGAGGCGAGGTAAGGAGAGGAGAGAAATACAAAGCTGTATAGAAAATGAAAGAGAGTTGTTGTTGTTGTTTTCATTTTTGTCTGAATGATCTCTTGTTTCCTTGCAGACTGTGACTGTTAAGGATGACCAAGTCTTTCCTATGAACCCTCCCAAATTTGATAAAATTGAGGATATGGCCATGATGACCCATCTTCATGAACCTGCTGTCCTGTATAACCTCAAAGAGCGTTATGCAGCCTGGATGATCTATGTGAGAATGGTTTGATGTTCATCAATGATGTTGCAATTTAGATACTATTCCACACATTACTCCCATTTACTCTCTGTGTTCTCTTTATAGACCTACTCAGGACTCTTCTGTGTCACTGTCAATCCATACAAGTGGCTGCCAGTGTACAACCCTGAGGTAGTAAATGCCTACAGGGGCAAAAAGCGTCAAGAAGCTCCACCTCACATCTTTTCCATCTCTGATAATGCCTATCAGTTCATGTTAACTGGTGAGTATCTAATTCAACAGAAAGGTTTTTACAAAGTGGTTGCTTCATAGGCTGAGAGTGTGATCACACAGAGCAATTTTGGGCATCCCTTTATCAAGAAACACTATCTGCTGCAACTTCATTAAGAATAAGTGTGTCACACAATATAAAAATGAAGCTGCCTATGTCCTGTAATTGCCTTATGCATCTCATGCCATTGCCTTACTTATTCACCTCCCACTGGCCACCATTGTCCCTGGTTTCCACCAGCCACCGTCATCCTGGGGCCATAGCTGGATGGGATTGGCTCAAGAACCTTGTAGTATCCCAAACCAACTGACCCCAACTTCCTGTGCTGACCAGAGACTGATTATTTCATATCTTCAAAAGGGATGCACAAATAGAGGCTTTGGGACGCACCTCTTCACTCAGGCCTTTGGTTAAAAGCCCCCCCGCCCCCCCCCCAGTGCACACTCCACTACTGTTTTTGTATCTCCGTTTTTTAGTATTATTATGTTGGATTTTAAACCTTGTATTGGTTTTAGCATCGTTTTATATAGATTTGATATGTCTTAAAATGTTGTGAGCCGCCCAGAGACCCTCGGGTATGGGGTGGGATATAAATATAAATATAAATAAATAAATAAATAAAGTGTTTTTTTTTAATTCTGTTTGCCCCTTGAGTTCCAAATTCTTTCCAGGGCTGCCACTTTTACCCTGTGTAATGACACCCTGAGAGTACATCGTATTCCCAAGCATTTTGGATACTTTCATGTGTATATGATAACTCATTTTAGGGTGCACTGAGAAATAAACTTTGATATGTTTGCCTGCCATTAAGTAGGCACACACCTACAATCAGAATTGGGTTAAGATTTGACTGTGTCAGCTTCCTCCTACATCGGTTATTAAATAAGGCCTCTACATCAGCAGCATTGGTGGCGCTGATACCTCCAGGAGTCAGAAGAGCTGTGGGATTGCTCCAAAGGTCACACCAGCTTCAAAGCTGGTGTGGGGGTGCTCTAAATGCTTCACAGGCTGCTGAGTGCTTCACAGCCTTATTGGGCTGCTGAAATGGGTCCCCCATGGTATAACGGACTGCAAGATGACTCTGGCCAGCATGCCACTCCCTAGTATGCTGGAAAGCTTTGAAACAGAAGTCTAGTGATAGCAATCTTGGGCACTGTGTTCCAGTCTATGCTCCATCCTGTATGGACGGGGAGAACTAGGAGGGTTGAGACCTTCCTTGGACTGCACCAGCGTATGGAAAGGAGGCCCATAGACTGGTTTTTAGTCTGGTCTACTGGCAAGTGCAGAAAGGTCCTCCTTTTAATAATGAAAGACTACCCCAGTTTTTTAAAAGCACATTCTTCATTTCCTTTTTAGTATTATCTTTATTGTTTTGTTTTCCTAGATCGTGAAAACCAGTCAATCTTGATCACGTAAGTCTGCATGTTTCTAAATGTACCCGGAAGTGTACCCGGAAGTGTTTGCAACAGTGTGGCAGGGAATGACCGGCTTAACAAATCAGTTTTTCCATCTGTTTATTTTGACAGTGGAGAATCTGGTGCTGGAAAGACTGTGAACACGAAACGTGTCATTCAGTACTTTGCAACCATTGCTGCAGCTTCTGAGAAGAAAAAGGAGGAACCACAGCAAGCAAGTAAACTGCAGGTGAGTCTATAGTTGGGAGAAGGGTTAAAATTCTTTTTGTTAACTGCTGTTAAGTTCAAAATGGTTGACTTGGTATGGTACTTTTTCAGGGGACCCTTGAAGATCAAATCATCAGTGCCAACCCCTTGCTTGAAGCCTTTGGGAATGCTAAAACTGTGAGGAATGACAACTCCTCCCGATTTGTAAGTTCTAAATATCAATTGGCAACTCTGTGTTCTGCTATCCCCTGAACTCAAATGACAGTGCTAGGTGATTAGGACCAATCTGATTGAGCAGATAAACTGTTGAAATGGGATATGAGAACTTGGATAGCCTTAGATGCATCAGTCTTATTAATGCCACACCTCACATAGTTATTGTGATAATTATACTGTGATAAAGAACAAGAAAGCCTGGCCTAATGATTGATAGATGACAGAATGGAAAATAATGTTCACAATGTATGCAAGTGGAAACATCTCCTGCTTCTGACTGGTTTATTATTTATTAAGTCCAGGAATGGATAATCTAAGGCTCCCAGGTATTGCTGAAATACATGGTTAGGGATGGCTGACAAATGTTTGCCACCTTCACAATTTGTATGAATTGCAAATACTTGAAACCTCACAGTTGAATGTTGGCTATAATTGGAGACTAATCTTCAGATGCAAATCAAGAACTTCTGCACCTTCGTTTCAAAGCTTTGGAGTGAATTCACTCCGGATTCACATCAGATTTGCATCAGATTCATAGATGCAACTGGTGGTGGCAGGAATTTGAAGAGAATTTGAAGCCTGGCACATTCAAAGTAGCTCCATTCTCATGAATGTGAATTTCAGTCCCATTTGCTTCAATACAAAGTGAACAAGAGAAAAAAAAATCATATCCCTATCCATGGTAGGAATGATGGAAGCTATATTTCAGTATAGTACAGAAGACTTCAGCTCATGTGGCAGCTTAGTCACCCTTCATTTAAACTCTGTTTTTCTACAGCCATAAAAAAAAGTGCAGGGGACAAAGTCTCTCAAAGAAGGATCCGGTTTCTAAGAGAAGATTGATTAGATTTAGTTTATTTCAAGTTTTTCAGTGCTGGCCCTCATTATGAATCCTAATGCAATTTACTAAATTTTGTGCCACAAAAGACACACTGATGCATAAGACACACCTATAATGTAGCAAGAAATATTTAGAAAATATACATTTTAAGCAAACCCTGTAATCATATAGGTATGATTACATTAAATCTGGATTTGTAATCGGCTACACATCCTCTCTTGCTGACCATGACCCACCTGTGAAGAAACTGATGCAGGTGCTGCACAGCCACTAAGTTTTGACTCCATCAGTGCCATAAAGGCAGCCATTGCCCACATCAGAAGGATCAGGCAGCAGCTGATGCCAACGGGAAAGCAGAGTGGAAGCAAGAGGTGCCACTTATACTGAGCTGCCCCTGGCTAAAAGTTCTGTCATTCAGTGCCACATGAGCCACTAAGCTGGGTTGTGTAACGACATCAGGCTGCTTTGCTATGGGGTTTGTTGTTGTTTCCCCAGATTTTTATTTCCATTCATAACAATACTGGAAGGCTGTGGATCTACTGAGTCTTCCAGTGAGGCTTGTTATTGTTAAACCTATCAGGTACCTATGCCTCACCTGCAGTTTGCGGATATCAGTAGCCAAATTAAGCTTGCTCACTGGCTATTTGTGGGCATCAGAGACTAGTTAAATTATCATTTTTCTTTCTTTTTTATTATATGAACAGAATCATATAATGCTGGGGCTATAAATTGCTGTCAGAACTAGGGATGTGCGTGGATTTTTATTTTTATTTTTTTGTATTCGATTCTTATTGAATTGAATGTAAGAATGCTGAGCTTCAAGCGTCAGCATAGAGTCCAAGAGTGCCTCCATACTTTGCACCTGTCCTTCCAGGGCATTACAACCCCATTGAGGACAGGGTGTCTTCCAACTACACAGACATCTTAGGCTTTTCCGCACTGCAACGCGTTCCAAACGGAACGCGTTCAGGCGGGAAGCTTAAGACAGCTCCGGGCGCTTTCACCGTTCACACACAGGCGCGCCGGAACGCGTTCCGGCGCGCCTGTGTGCGAAAGGTGAAAGCGCCTGGAGCTGTCTTAGCCGGCAAAGGCCGGCCAGGGGAGCGGAGACAGCCGCGGAGGCAGATCGGCAATCAGCTGATTGTCAAACAGCTGATTGTTGAAGCCGCGCCGGCGTCGGAGGCGAGCCCGCAGCTGTTCGGGAGACAGAAGCAGGCGCGAATGCTTCTCTCCCGGAACGCGCCGGGGCGGCTCGTCCGCGTTCGAACGCATGTAGAGCACTTCAAAGTGCTCTACATTTCGAACGCGAGAAAGACAGCTGCGGACACGTCGGAGCGCAAGCCCCGCTCGGGCAATGCGGATGCCGTGTCCGCAGCTGTCTCCCGCGCGTTTCAAACACCCCCGTGCGAAAACGTCTCTTGTATAGCATATGCTGTTATAGCACATACAAAAACTGTTTACTGTTTAAATGTCATTTCTGCTACCATCCCCAGGGTAAATTCATCAGAATCCACTTTGGTGCTACTGGCAAACTGGCTTCTGCAGACATTGAGACATGTAAGGAACTTTGCTAAAATTGTATTTCTTCCTTTCCTTCTTTCCTTCTTGTCTGGTGAGCTCTTTTTCCCTTTTCTTGCCAGATCTGCTGGAGAAGTCCAGAGTTACTTTCCAGCTTAAAGCAGAAAGGAGCTACCACATCTTTTATCAGATCATGTCTAACAAGAAGCCAGAACTGATTGGTAAGAGGCGTTTTTCATGAATGTCTTTCCTATGATTGTGTCCTGATACTTGATACCGTAGTGGATGAAAGCAAACCTATTTCCGTGACCCTTTTTATGCAGAGATGCTTCTGATCACTACCAACCCTTACGACTACCACTTCGTGAGCCAGGGTGAGATTAGTGTTGCCAGCATTAATGATCAAGAAGAGCTGATGGCTACTGATGTAAGTAACATGCAAATCTAAGTACATGAAAGACAATTAGGTTAGAACCAGTTTAAAGTCCAGCTTTTTTCAGCTGGGCTTTTTGTTGAGGGGGAGGGTGACATTCTAGACTTGGTATGTGCACAAATACAGTATTCAAAATATTATTTGTATGAACTCAAACAAATTTGGACAGTCGTATTCAAACTGAGTTACTCATACAAATAATTTGGACATTCATATCTGTACCCAGATGCATCCTGTGCGTATCTGTATGTATCAATACAGATATGTATGAGGTGAAAATGGGATGCAAGTGGAATGCATACAGGATGTGTACAGATGCGTATGTGATGAGGCATTGGATACATGTTGAATATTCAAACAAATACATACAAATGTATTTGTATTGAATTGAATGTCAGGACATTTGTTTTTCATTATTCTGTCAAATTTGGATTTTTGAATATTCGATTTGTTTTGAATTGAATGTCAAAAATTGCATTAGTGCACACCCCTATTCTAGGCTTTTGAGGGGAAGTAGCTGATGATTGCAGCAGTGTTTCTTTCCTCTATTATTCTTTCAAAAGAATTTTCACTAATGTAACATTCAGCTTGGTTCGTCTGCCTCAAAGGCTGTGGTCACACCTTCACTTTAAATCTCTTTCAGTCCATCTTCTGATTGCAACACTCACACCATTTCATTTCTAACTGTTCTATTGTGTTTGGTTGAGCATATGTGTGTTTGGATGTGTGAGTGGCAGTTCTACCAGCTCCTTGTGAGGAAGGTTAGCCATACTCCTTTATGTCAGAACTACATAGCATGACACTGTTTCAAGGTGGCCATTCTGGAGTGAAATTATCAGCCATTTCTTGCAGTAATTGTCACTTGCAAATGGATGCTTTAAATAACTTTTCCCCCACCTTGACTCTCAGTAAGACTTTACATAATTTCTGTTCACTGAATTGATAGGAAGCCATTGACATCCTGGGTTTTACCTCTGAAGAGAAGACAGCCATTTACAAACTAACTGGAGCTGTTATGCACTATGGAAACATGAAGTTCAAGCAGAAGCAGCGTGAGGAACAGGCCGAGCCAGATGGCACTGAAGGTATTTGGAAGACTTGGAATATTGCTATTTAGGTATTCCTAAAATGTACATTTGTATTAAAAATCCAAAACTTATTATAAGGCTCAGGCTTTTCCCATACAATTTATACTGAGTCCTCCTAAGTACCCCTAGGACCCAGGAGGCAAATATACTGCCCTTATCAGGCCTCAGAGTCACCTTTCATGCATCTGTGATTTTTGCCCTCTGTTGCTCCCACTGTCACTGTGGAGATCGACTGAGGTGAGGTGATTTAACCCAGACCAATTACTGCTTGCCACAATTTAGCACTCAACTAAAAATGGCTAAATTCTGGGGCCATTTCCAGTCCAGCACCAAAATGCATTGAGTGGAAACTGGCTATATCAGTGATGGGGAACCTTTTGAGCTTGGTGTGTCAAAATTCACAAGAAAACCTAGCTTAACTCGGGTGCTGTGTCACATCTAGAAATATCCATAATTTTGTGATATTTGCAGCTCTAGTAAAAAAGTTATATTTTTGATAATGTATTTTATTAAAAGCAAAAACAAATAATTCTTTACATTAGTGACTTTTGTTGCTGAATTTTGTTTGCTAAATCTTCAACTGAAAGTTGGTATTTCGTACACTTCAAGAACAAGCAAGCACTACACGTCCAGGTGCCAAGGTGACCATGTCACCCAAAAGGGCTTGGCATGTCACCTGTGACACGCGTGGGCTATATCCTTCCAGACACATTTTAGTAGTAACACCATGGATAGCACAGAGCAAGTTTGCTTCCTCCCCTCAGTGGATGATCTGCCCAGCCCTGTCTTCAAGGTTAGGAAACAGAAATTACCACACCTCAAAGTTGTTGATGTCTGTGGCCCTGGAAATAGCCCAGAAGCTTGGTTGAAATGTTGCTGGACTTTGGAATGGCCATTCCAGCCACCATTGCCTGTCTGCAAGACATCAATATCATGGGCAGATCCCACAGTCCTAGCATACACCTGGCATGATCCAATGGGATCATGTGGATCTTTCTTTTGAAGCTGCAGAAGAAAAGTTATTTTGTTCTGCAGCGTCAGAGCCTCAGAGGCCAGGAAGTGTTAAAAGTGTAAACAGTTCAACTCTTGATTTTTTTGCAAATCAAATGTATGAATTTGGTCCTTGACCAGAACAGATTATAAACACACACACACTCAAAGAAAAACCTTCCACTATAATGATGGCCTTATTAAAGACATCTGGAGGCCACATCTGTTGCAAAGTTACCCATCCAGCTTCCTATTATTACAACAGATCTGGTAGTTTGGAATGTCTTGAATATGACTGAACCTTGACATTTTCTTGTTATTTCCTAAATTACTTACGTCTCTTTAGCGACAGACGAAGAGTTGATAGATTTTGCATATTTGAAACATAGAGTTTGTTTCAGACAACATTATGTCCAGAAGCACAAATTCTTGAGTTTAGCATTGTTGTAAGAAGTATCAGTGTTTATTCCCTTGCTTTACATGCTTTACTGTCTCTAATTGGAGGGTCTTCAGTATGATAATTCTTTAAAAGGAGGCTATTTTGAGAAATGTAAAAAGTTTCCCTAATATTTTGTAGAACTTTTATATTTTCAGTTTGTTCCAAGACTGAGGGATCTAATAAGTTCAATATGTTTCTTAGCACAAACATGGAGGCTCATTACTGTAGAAAACTACAGAATAAGATACAAAGATATGTTCCGTTGTTTCTGGGATGCCACTTTTTCTCTGCTTTAGCGAAGTGTAGTGAGGTGATTTCATGTTGAGAGACTATAAAAAAATACAAACACCCAATTTCATGGTGATTAATAAACTTCTCTCATATTAATATTCAGTTGCTGACAAGGCTGCCTACCTCATGAACCTCAATTCAGCAGATCTGCTGAAAGCTCTGTGCTACCCCCGTGTCAAGGTCGGCAATGAATATGTCACCAAAGGCCAAACTGTTCAGCAGGTAAGGTTACAGCAACCAATGTGCAGAATTTCATTTACTACGCCAAGGAGAAGTAAATCATTGATAATGAAACAAATGAACCAGTCAGCTGAGGAGCAAATTAAATGTGTTCTTCTACTGCTCTCTTTCTAGGTGTACAATAATGTTGGTGCTCTTGCAAAGGCTGTCTATGAGAAGATGTTCTTGTGGATGGTTGTTCGTATTAACCAACAACTTGATACCAAGCAACCGAGACAGTACTTCATTGGTGTGCTGGATATTGCTGGGTTTGAGATTTTTGATGTAAGGAAATATGAGAAAGACAAAAATATAAAACTACAATAATATATGTATTATATATATAACTTTTGAAGACCTATCATAAATGTGACTCTGTGAGGCTAAATAACATTGAAAAGTTAATAGGGTTCATCTCTTGCTTGTATCATAAAATGCACAACAGAGTGAGATGAACTACAAAGATCTAAATTACTTTGAACTATTTTGGTATGGAAGACTAGAGTGAATGATACATACTGTATTAATGGACGTATAATCAGATTTCAGAACTCTGAATAGGTCTGTGAATATTAATAGAAGTGGCTCTTGTTTTTCCATAGTTCAATAGCCTGGAGCAGCTGTGCATCAACTTCACCAATGAGAAACTGCAACAGTTTTTCAATCACCACATGTTTGTGCTGGAGCAAGAGGAGTACAAGAAAGAAGGCATTGAATGGGAGTTCATTGACTTCGGAATGGACTTGGCTGCCTGCATTGAACTCATTGAGAAGGTATCATTTGGAAAAACTTCATGTGCTTTGAAATAGTTTAGTCAATTGCCTTTACATCTGGTCAAATCCACAGCCATGATGAGGCAAGTGCAGCATTAAAATGGAACCTGATAGTACAAAATGCCTGCGACTAGAGTGTGGTACAAGAACCAGACTGTAATGGTTCACATCTATAGAACTGTAGGGGAAACTTTCAGATCTGAGTTATTTATGTAACAGTTCAGCGTTTTTTAAAAATACATTTATAATTACTTAGTGGAATCCAGTAGAGTACTTGCAACTAGGAGTAAAAACAGGAGTTGCAAACCTACAATTTACTGGATGTTGCTAGATCTCATCTCCGTTGGTCCCGGTCAGCATGGAAAATGATCAGTAAGAAAATAAGGTTTTGTCCAGCAGCTAAGAGTCATACTGGGTACCCATCAAACACTTTAAAGCAAGACAGAATTAGGACAAAGCTTAAGATGCCATGTACTAGAAGGGAAACTGTGCAAGAATAATAGGACAGGGTACAGTCTCCCTCTGAGTGAACTTCTGTTCAGCCCACACCACCATGTCCAAGCAGTGTGAGCTGAATACCATATGTTACTGATCATATATGTAATTAAATCTTAGCTATAGTTTTCAGTGTAGTTTTTATATGCCTATTTTATTCAAATCCTTTTAAACTCCTCTAATCTGATAAGATGTATTCTTCTAAAATGCTGTGCTTTTGAACTGCCAGCTCAGCAATTTCATGATTGCTACAATTTCTTCTAGCCCATGGGCATTTTCTCCATCCTGGAAGAGGAGTGCATGTTCCCTAAGGCCACTGATCAGTCTTTCAAGAACAAGCTCTATGACCAGCATCTAGGGAAATCTGCCAACTTCCAGAAGCCCAAGCCTGCCAAAGGCAAGGCTGAGGCCCACTTCTCCTTGGTGCACTACGCTGGCACGGTGGACTACAACATCTCTGGATGGCTGGAGAAGAACAAGGACCCCCTGAATGACACTGTGGTGGGGCTGTATCAGAAATCTTCCATGAAGACTTTAGCCCTCCTGTTTGCTGACCGACCCGCAGATGCTGGTAATAGATGCATAAGCAATACTCAGATTAAATAAATAGATGTTTCCCTAAGTTCAGTGATTGCTGTACATCATAAGCCAAAGTGCCCACCTAATAATTTTTTTCCTGCCCATTTTAGAGGGTGCTGGTGGTGGTGGTGGCAGCAAGAAAGGTGGCAAGAAGAAGGGCTCTTCATTCCAGACCGTCTCTGCGCTTTTCAGGGTATCGTTATGTTTTTTAATGAGGGAACTGAAGCTGATTTAATAAATATCTGTTCTGCTTTTTTAGTATGAAAGACAATTCCATAATGAACAGGCTTAGGGGAGAAGTTCTCACTAGCAGCTTCCCTTTAAACCAGAGGTGTCAAACTCAATCCGGCCGAGGGCCGGATTCAAAA
>MTQE01002208.1:45511005-45536746 GCA_014337955.1 Aspidoscelis marmoratus | reverse complement strand
ATTTATTTATTTATTTATTTATTTATTTATCCCACTCTATACCCAAAGGTTTCAGGGCAGGTCACAATAAAATAATAAAAACAAGTAAAAAACATGACTAAAATATATGAAAGAATGAGGGAGTTATCACCATGTTTTGTAATATTTCCATTGGCCCAATGAAGGCTTGTTCCAAGAAATCTTTGCAGTATTTTTCAATTAACTTGTGTTAATGTGCACATTCTCTTCTCCAGGTGAACTTGCACGACAGGTAGAAGAAAAAGACAGTTTGATTTCCCAGCTCTCCAGAGGGAAGCAAGCATTTACTCAGCAAATTGAAGAACTGAAGAGACAACTTGAAGAAGAGATAAAGGTGTGGGTCAACTTAGGTCTTTGACCTCTCAGTTGCCTAGTTTAAGACTTAGGTCATCTCTTTGTACATAGATGTTACATCTAAAGCTACACATCTGTATGTTTATATCAATGCTCCATGCATTCTGTGTGTGTCTGCATCATCTGAGATGTCTTAGGGGCAAGCTGTTTTCATAAGAAACTAGAAGTCTGTGCATAAATACTGTCTTGAAAGCCCCATCTCCCAAGCGCTTTAAAAATAAATGAATGAATTACCTACACTGCCATGCCACTTCCATAGGCCAAGAATGCATTAGCCCACGGCTTGCAATCTGCTCGACATGACTGTGACCTCCTTCGGGAACAATATGAAGAAGAGCAGGAAGCAAAGGCTGAACTTCAGCGCGCTCTTTCCAAGGCCAACAGTGAGGTTGCCCAATGGAGAACCAAATATGAAACTGATGCCATTCAGCGCACTGAGGAACTAGAAGAAGCCAAGTATGTTCAACCATTATGCACTTTATGAGGGTCTGGGAATGTACCGAACAAATTAATTATAGAAAACACTAGGGATGTACAAGAAAATTCATATTTCTTCAAATAAATCCAATCGAATGTGGCAGGATTCATATTTCATACTAATTTGATACAAATCTTAGATACAAATTGCATATGAATCTGTAACGAAGCTTCATACAAATGTATCAAGATATTCTATTTGAATTTGAATGTCAATCTTCAAATGTGCCAACATTCCATTTGACTTCAATTGTCTCAATTTGGCTTATTTCGTACTAATTTTGAATGTTACGAATATTTATTCATGCTCATCCCTAGAAAACACACATTTGCTGAAATAAATAAGAAAAATAAAAGAAGTTATTATTTGATCTCAATCTGGTGGGGTGCATAATACTAGAGCCTTTTTGCACAGGGGTTTTTCGAACGCATGGAGGGCACGTCGGGACGCAGCATTCGCTCTTGCGGGCGGCGGGATCCATTCCAGGCCGCCTGCAAGTCTCCCAATGTGCCCTCCATGTGTTTGAGTTTCAGAGCACTAAAAAGTGCTCTGAAACCATATCTGCGTGTTCCAACCTGTCCCAGAGAGAAAGCATTCGCATGCTCTCTCCCTGTGACAGCTCGGCCCCTCCCCCGGGCTGCTCCCATTGGCTCCTATGGAGCCAGTGTGGGCAGCCGGCTGCCTTCTGTCCCTGGGTTCCTGCTCACTCCCGAACCCCAGATCCGGCTCCGGGGGTGGGCAGGAACCCCAGCGAAAAGCCCCCAACCCATTCCCAGGGTCTTACCTTCTCCTGCAGGCTCGATTCAGTGTAGAAAGGCCGGGCCGTTCTGGGCATGCTCGAGGGGGCAGCCCCTCATTGGCTGGGCATCCGCACATGCTCAGATGGGCAATAGAAGCCAGTTGGGTAATCAATGGAATCTAGTATCCAATTCTTCATGGCTACTGTGTTCAAACTTCTCCAGGAAGAAGCTGGCTCAGCGTCTCCAGGAAGCAGAGGAACACGTAGAAGCTGTGAATTCCAAGTGCGCCTCTCTTGAGAAGACAAAACAGAGGTTGCAGAATGAAGTGGAGGACTTGATGATTGATGTGGAAAGGTCTAATGCAGCCTGTGCAGCTCTGGATAAGAAGCAGAGGAACTTCGACAAGGTAAGTTTGGATTATCAGTTTGCTGAATAATAAAATGTACAAGGCTTGAAATCCATATGAATGTAATTATTTTTTCCTGGTAATATTTTACAGATTTTGGCAGACTGGAAACAGAAATTTGAGGAAACTCAGTCTGAACTCGAAGCTTCACAGAAAGAGTCTCGCTCCCTCAGCACAGAGCTATTCAAGATGAAGAATGCTTATGAGGAATCTTTGGATCACTTGGAAACTCTGAAGCGTGAGAACAAGAATCTCCAACGTACGTGGCTCATTTCCCCCTAAGAATGAAACTACATCTGTTCAAGTTTGTAACAGAGGACTTTAATCTAAATCACAGGAAATTTATTAAGATTCAAGTTTCATTCAGGCAGCACTTACTTATTCTGTATTATTTGGATAATCCAGAATAAAGCATGGATCATCTGTGATAAAATGTGTCTGAATTAAGCTTTAAATTTTGAATTAAATGAATTAAAAGTGTTGACAACACATTTATTCAGTGCTCTCTGATTTGTCCATCCCTAACTGGCTTTTTAAATATCTTTCAACAGAGGAGATCTCTGATCTCACGGAGCAGGTTGCTGAGGGAGGCAAGGCCATCCATGAATTGGAGAAAGTGAAGAAGCAGATTGAGCAAGAGAAAGGTGATCTCCAGTCTGCTCTGGAAGAGGCTGAGGTACTTATTACTTGATAGACAGTATGATTTTGTGGGATAAATCAGAAGAAAATAAATTATCCCAGGTTATTATCTTAAGGATAGATATCAACCATAAAACATATCCATTAAATGATTTTCAATTAAGGGAATAGCTCTGCTGTCTCTTGACAATTTCTTTGATTTTAAGGCTTCACTGGAGCATGAAGAAGGCAAAATCTTGCGCATCCAGCTTGAGCTTAACCAGGTGAAGGCTGATATTGACAGGAGGATTGCTGAGAAGGATGAGGAAATTGATCAACTGAAGAGGAATCACTTGAGAGTTGTGGAGTCCATGCAGAGCACCTTGGATGCTGAGATCAGGAGCAGAAACGAGGCCTTGCGGCTTAAGAAGAAGATGGAGGGAGATCTGAATGAAATGGAAATCCAACTGAGCCATGCCAATCGGCAAGCTGCTGAGGCTCAGAAGAACCTCAGGAACACACAAGGACTTCTCAAGGTATATACATATATATTTCTACAGTCAAGGTACAGTTGCAAGTGACTGTGCAAAGAAGTCACATACTTCAGTTTCTCAATATCCTTTTTTAGGACACCCAAATACATCTGGATGATGCTTTGAGAGGGCAGGAAGATCTGAAGGAGCAACTGGCCATGGTTGAGCGCAGAGCCAACTTGATGCAGGCTGAAATTGAGGAGCTTCGGGCAGCTCTGGAACAGACAGAGAGGGGCAGGAAGATAGCAGAACAGGAGCTTCTGGATGCAAATGAGCGTGTGCAGCTCCTACACACTCAGGTAGGCATTTAGTTTTATTGTTCTCTCAAGATACTATGTAATATCTTGCCCATATTCTGTGCTAGTTAGTTCACTCATGTTAACTTCCTTTTGAAGAATAGTTAACTGCATTTGCTATCCTCTCTGATCATGTATCTTCAGTCAGGTTATCTTTGTATCAAGTTTGCACCAGCAAAATCTTTAAAGGAATGTAACGTTGGTATTAGCTTTCTTATGGCCTTTCCACACACTACCCCCTTTGTCCCACAACTAACCCTGTCCTGGAACTAGGAACTCATCCTACGCTGGGACAAGATGACAGTGGAGTGGAGAAAGGAGAGTCCTCCCCATTTGAACGACCCATTTAGCTTCAGCCCACATTGCTGATTCTGGAGAGCCTTTGGGGTTCCATGGTCTATTATGCTGCTTCTGACTTATTTGTATACCTCAGTTTTGAAGTAAACAGCTATACTGAACTAAGGTACCATGTGAGTGGCAGAGGCCTAGACCTAGAATACCGCCTAATATGGAAAGGGCCCCAAACTCATAGGTTCATTAATGGCAACTGAAAGAAGGAAATCGTAGAAAATATTATATTCGACTACAACTATTGCTGCAAATATTCCCCATAAAGTGTTTGTTTGTGGGTGGGTGTATACACCTTCCTACCCATGCACCTATATTTTAACTGTGTTTTTTTTTTTTCAAACAGAATACCAGCTTGATTAACACCAAAAAGAAGCTGGAAACGGATATTGCCCAAATCCAAAGTGAAATGGAGGAAACAATTCAGGAGGCACGCAATGCAGAAGAGAAGGCCAAGAAGGCCATCACTGATGTAAGTTGGAAAGAACTTCCTTTGATAGTATCGCTCTGTTCATATTAGCTTATATGGCTTTCTGAGCTATTCTACTAATTTATTACTAGGCAGCCATGATGGCAGAAGAACTAAAGAAGGAGCAAGATACTAGTGCACACTTAGAGAGAATGAAAAAGAACCTTGACCAGACTGTGAAGGACCTGCAGCTCCGTCTTGATGAAGCAGAGCAGCTGGCTCTGAAAGGAGGGAAGAAACAGATCCAGAAACTGGAAGCCAGGGTATGCATAGTTCATTCATGTGTATTATTTATTTATTTGCATTTTTATCCCACCCTATACCCAAAGGTCTCAGGGCAGGTAACAACATCTAAAATAAAACGTGTTAAAACAATAACAGTATGTATTAAAACAACAGTGTCTGCAAGTGGGAAGGGAAAGTGTACCCCCATTTAACCAGTCATGACTCACTCTTTCATAGGAGCCAATCTATTTGTTTCGGTGCCTACCTTCTTCTGAACTACTCTGCCCACATGGTGGGAGAGCTTCCATCCAAAGGAGATAGGGATGTCCGTGAATAAATTTGCATTTAAAAATTCAATTGAATTTTCAAATTGGAATGAAAGTACCGTATATTCCGGCATATAAGACGACTGGGAGTATAAGACGACCCCCAACTTTCCAGTTAAAATATAGAGTTTGGGATATAGTCGCCATATAAGAAGACAACACCCGGCGTATAAGACGACCCCCGACTTTTGAGAAGATTTTCCTGGGTTAAAAAGTAGTCTTATACGCCAGAAAATACAGTACTGATATACAAGCATCCAGACTTTTGAATGGAACAAACAGTGCTCCCAGCTTGTGCATATGAAAATTTGATTGAATTTCTGCACTTTCAGAGTATTTTAGTGATGAAAATAGGTTATTTCAAGGGAAAGAAACCGGCAAAAAATTTTGACTGCAAATGCGAAAGTCTGAATGTTTGAATGAACAATTTAATGACAAAATGAATGTGAATTTTTTGTTCATGCATACCCCTAAAAGGAAATATTATCTGATGGTTCAAAAGGAAGATGTGGTAATAAAACTGAAGATCAGGAGGCAGTGACCTTGAACTCTTTCCTCTGCAAATATCTCTTCTCTCTAAAACTATGCAGAGGAAGCTTCCCTTCTACTTAAGAAATAATCTGTATCTCTGAAGCATTATCAGTTCTTACTCTGGTCTTTACACTAATCTGAAATCTATTTGCACGTCTTGAAACTACCAGGTTTCACATTAAGTGTTTAGCATGCTTGGAAAGTCATGAACAGATGAGCAACACCATGCATGCTAATTATTGCATGGAAGCAGAACAGAAAGTCAGTAGAAGCTTGGACAAACAGGAATGCATTTTCCTAGGTTTGAGGATCTGGAGGTATCTTTTTAGCTTGTCCACAGTGATGGGTTATATATAAGTGCAACTGGAGAAATGAAGGGAAGAAACGGTAGGTTCTAAGAGATAAATAGGAAAAAATGACAAGGAAAAGAAAGAGCAAAAATGCATGTCAATGGAAATGTACAGGTATAGGCAATCTTCATGGTTATATTTCCGCATAAATTCTCCTGACTGAGTGGACAACTCCACTCCCACAATATTAGTCAGTGGGAAAAAAACTCACACAGCACTTTATATTTCAGGTTCGTGAGCTGGAAGCAGAGTGTGAGAGCGAGCAGAAGCGGAGTGCTGATGCTATCAAGGGTGTACGGAAGTACGAGAGAAGAGTAAAGGAGCTGACCTACCAAGTAAGAATACAGGCTCCCCTTTATTTTAAAATATTTTATGGAGAGTGAACAATGGATTAGAGATAGGACATCCAAATTCATTCTTTTCCACGTTTATAATTTCTTTAAAAGGCGGAAGAGGACCGGAAGAATGTTCTGAGGCTTCAGGATCTGGTTGATAAGCTTCAGCTTAAAGTGAAGGCATACAAGAGGCAAGCGGAGGAAGCTGTAAGTATCACCATTTCAGCTGCACAGGCTATTACTTAATATCTATAGTGGCAAAAATACTAAGTGATAAAATAATGGAGTCTTATTTTGAATAGAACATTGTTTATACAGTCTTAGGCCATCTCCAGGTGCTGGTCAGATATCCTGCCAGGAAACAGTAATGTGGGAAATCCTTCCTTAGCAATTACTGCCTCCTAGCTAGACAGAAATGAGGCTGGTGCTTCTTTGTGCATTTTACTAATGTCTGCACCTTGTTTCATCCTCGACACATGTGTGGTGGATGGAGCTATCATGATAACTCCGTCCAGGGGGTAAGTCAAAAGCACTATTGCTGGAATGCCCACAACCAGTGTTGGGTTTTCTTGCAATAGTTTCTAGTGTTTTTTAGGGGGGAAATAGAGGAGCTACAGAAGGGTTGCTTCAGATATGTGAGGCAACGTGCCATCGCAGTACCATAATGGTGCTATATTCCCTTTGTCTGGATGAGGCCTCAATTCTACTCAGAAAAGAACTATTTGGTATGCCTAAGCTTTTGCCTATATGATGCAGACGAAAATCCTCTGTAACACTGTAACACTTTACCATTTCATAATTCTTCAGGCCCCTCTCTGATAAACTAGTGTAAGCTTTCAGTGCTTTACCTGATAAATGAGGTCCAGGCTTTATGACCAAATTTTATCTGTCACAGTGTGCAGACATAGCCAAATGCCCAAATATTGTGAAATAATCCTGACGGCATTCATCTTCCCCTGTACAATGTAATTTAAGAGCAATGGGGGCCAGGGCTGCAATATCTTCTCTCAGGGCAACGCGCCTGCTCAGAACGCTCCTGAGGGCAAGGGCTGCCAGTAGCAGCCCCAGCCGCTCAGGAGCCGCGCAGGATGCAGGCGTGCTGCATCCTGAGCAAAGACCCTCAGAACGACGACGCTGCTGACGAGGTAAGACAGGGATCGTCCGCGCTCCCAGCGGGGTGGGCTAGGGTGGGCTTTTGGGAAGCTCGCCCTGGTCCCAGAAGCGGCAATATGCCGCTTCTGGGGCCAGGGTGAGCCGAAAGGTAGGAGCCCCCAGCTTGCCACGCTTGGCTCCAGTGAGCCAATCATGGTGGGTGGGGGGAAGGCCCTCATTAGTTACACTTGCGCCGTGCGGACGCATCCTAAGTGGATGCGTTTTCACAGCGCAAAACCACTTGAAAGGTGGTATGTAACTAACACCCATTAGTTACACATTAAGTCCGGTTAGGGGCGGACGCACCCATCGGAAGTGTGTAACTTTAGCCCCTGTAATGCGGATGCGGTGGCGCCAAAGCGGTTTTGCCACCGAAATCCTCATTAGAAAAGGACGTGAAATGTGGACACTCGTGGCCGGAAGTGTGCTAAATAGGCACATAAATGTGGACACGCGTTTCCCAATCCGTCCTTAATCCGTGTTAAAGGGCCTATGCGGAAACACTCTTGGGGATTATTTTTATTCCGAATTGAGTTCTTATCAATTAATCTGAATATAGCTGTCCCCATGCAGCTTTTTTAGTCCTGGTTTTTGGGGCTATTTTGGGACTATTTAAAACTGGCTTTTAATCTCCCCCCCCCATGCAAACCCTGCCTGCAATAAAAGCTGAAAAATGGAAGTTTTAAAAATAAATTTTAGCTGCAAATACTTTCTTTTCCATACCTCTCCCCTTTTGATTTTACTGGCAAAAATTGTGCTCATGAACATTTGTGAGGCAACATAAAGAACAGGGCATTTAAATCCCCCCCCCCATGCAAACCCTACATGCAGTAAAAGAAGCAATTGCAAAGGGAAGGGACTTCAAATGTGAAGGAAATTACTATTTTTCACACCTCTCCCTTTTAGGATTACTGGCAAATGCGTGAGATAAAATGTATCATTTCAAGGGTTCCTAAGCTTCTGTCCATTGCTTCTGTCCATTTTAAAAGATACATATTTCCAGCAAAAAAGAAAAAGAAAGAAAGAAAAGAAAAGAAAAAGAAATTAAAAGCATGTTTCCAGCAAAAATGTTTTTAAAAGCCCTTTTAAATAAAAGAAAAATAAAAGCCCCTTCTCCCCCCTTTCTTGGCTTTTTTGTACCGTATGGAGGTTTCGTGAGCATGGCAAGGGAGGGGAGGAGCTTTACATCTGTAAAAACAAACAAACAAACAAAGAAACAGCCACAGCTAGCTGCCATTGGTCAGAATGCTAGACCTCCACCCCAAATAGCGCAGTATCGTCCCCATATGGGCCGAAAAAAGCAGACTCAGCTCCAAAAAGGGGAGTTAGTCCTGTTTTCATCTGGACTTTTTTCCCCTCTAGATTTAGGCAGGATAGTCCTCATAAAATCCAGGAATAAGGAATTGCATGGGGAAGCTGGGTACTGAATTCAGATTCGATTCGAATTAATTACAGGAGTCATGGGGACACTCCTTCCTGAATTCAAATTGAATTCAGATTGAATTTGGATTAAAGTACCCATGGGGATGCAGCCTGATTCACTTTCATTAGACCCCTTACTCTCTGGCTAAGATCAAACCTGCACTTTAAACCTTCTGCAGTCCATCTTTAGGTCTGGCTGCTCACACCTTTTCCTTTCTATTCCTATTATTTGTGGACTTTCCATTCACTAAAGTCCAAATGGAGAGTGGAAAGTCCACAAATAAAGCAGATAGAAATGAAAAGGTGTGAGCAGTCAGACCTGAGGATGGACTGAAGGAGGTTTAAAGTGAAAGTGTGACCATGGCCTTTGCTTCCTGGTAAACCAAGCATTCTGTCCTTTCCCCAGGACTCTCTTAAATTCCTGTTCTTGCTGTGCCATTTGACTACCCCACTTCTCTTCCTGTTTCATTCTGTGACTTTTCTGTTCCTCAACCAATTTCTGAGTCAGTGTTCTCTCTTTGTGGACCTCTCCCTTTAATACCGTGTTTGTTACTGGTCTGTCTATGTTGAAAACTGCTTCCCACATCTGCTTCATAGAATGCCACCTCCTCCCTCTTTCTTCTGACCCTGCTGGGCTCTTGCTTTCATTGACCACAACAGTAGCCTTATCATCCAGTATGCTCCTTATTCAACTGGGCTATACTGTATCCCACTGCAACCACCACTTGTGATCAGTTCATTACTGATAAGTGTCCAGGGATAATTCTGGAGATGATGGAAACTGTAGTCTAACAACATCTGGAGGCACACTGTTTGAGACACAATTAATATTAAGGGATTCTGCACATACTTGTGGGCTGAGCTTTTGGGTGACTTCTAAGCACTTTGAAATAGTTTATGTACATTGCGTAATGATTATTTAGACCTGACCTTGATGCAAAATGAAATGCAGGAAGCAGAAATAACTTAGCCTAACTATTTTATTTTCTGCCATTTATCAGGAGGAACAATCCAATGTGAATCTTTCCAAATTCCGCAAGATTCAGCATGAGCTGGAAGAAGCTGAGGAACGGGCTGATATTGCTGAGTCCCAGGTTAACAAACTGCGGGTAAAAACCCGGGAAGTACACAAGAAGGTTGTTGTAAGTGAAGAGTAAGCTCATCTAGATGCAGCAGAGTGGTAGAAGAGAAGCACAAAATGTGAAGCTCTTTGTCACTACCTGTAATTATTGTCCCAAAGTGTTTAGAAAATAAAGACTGTAGAGAACTTTGCATACTAAAAATGTACATGGCTTTTCTTTTATCTCAGTGTGATGTGTGCCTCACTAAGTGGTCATCAGAACTTTGTGTGTGCCCTAACATGGCCTATTTAAAATGTATATATATTGTGATTCAGAGAAGCATTATGAATGAAGATGACACCTCCTTACAACAGATATTAAGACGCTAGTTATGACCTTCCCAAAATCATGCTATAGCGTGTTCTGGGGTAGTTTCCTTGTGAGCTCCTTCAAGACCTTATCAAAGTGGCAACATATGCATGGTTTTTTTCTGAGAAAACTCTGCCAGTCCCACTCATGTTGGGCATGCCAGCCTGCAGCAATAGTTGACACTGTCCATTGTTTCAGTATATTTGGGATCCAGTGGGTAACATCACCTGCCCTTCATGTGTGGTCTTCTCCAGAACAATCATATAATGTAAATCAGAGGTGAGTACAAATTTAACCCTAAGTCATAGTGAAATCACCATCGGTTTCCTTAATGCTTAGGGGTGCATCCAGATGGAACAAAAATTGTGCCAGTGGTGGGGCCACCTCACCTATCATAGGAAACCCAACCATAGTCCCACTTTTTCATCCCCCAAATGTGCTAAAAACGTGCTGGGAAACCCAGCAATGGTGGCAGGTTTTTGAGCAAAAGCACTTTTAGGGACAGACTTATCTTTCTGGATACGGAGGAGCAATTGGAGCTCTGTCCAGCACACATGTGCTGACCATGCATGCAAGGAGGTAGTCAGTTTGGGAATATGAAAGCAGCTGAATTGTGTGTGACCAAAGATGCACAAAGACCAGGCCAGAAAATAATAACAGTGTGGGAGCAATATCCCACATTATTATTTTTTAGTGGTATATTGGGCTGTTACCTGGAGGCAGACTAGATTGCATTCAGTAGTTGAATACAGAATGGGTTGGCAGTGACCATATGTTTAACAGAAGTCTTAAGATAGTAAGCTTGTATTATTTATGGAAAGGATTCAGATTCATGGGATGTCAGCAATTTCCGGAACCCGGTGAGGCTTCTAGAATTTGGACCTAACAAACAGCTTTGGCCAAATAAATAACTCCAGTAAGACTTAAAATTAAGTTGAATACACTGACATTTATATGTTTTCACTCTAGTCAACTATGTTGCAGTGAACATAGCACAGTGGGAAAGGCTTGACCATCCACTGTCTTGAAAAGAGGTTCCATCACTCATGAGCATTAGCAATGTGCAGTGATGACCAAGGATAATTGCAAGAAGTTGAAGGAGGAGCAATATTCTATTTGGAAGCCTCCTTTTAATCTGATTTGATCTACTCCACTTTGATCTATTGGGGATCAAAGTAAGGTTTCCAATTAAAATGTCATTCTTACCCCGCAACATGTGCGGACTATATTAGTTGGGTCAGATTTGAAACCATGAAGGACTTGACAAGAGTATGGATTGTAGTGGGCCATTGGGTACTGAATTGCATTCTGATCAGTACTGTTCAGGTGTGGCTGGGAAGGAGATCAAGCACACCCTACCAACTGGCAGGTTGTCATCACACAGCTGAAGTTTTGCCCCCATCATTGACCTAGGCTAGATGGAGATTTGAATCCAGTTACATCTGGAGAGTCACATGCAGTCACTATGATTATGTGTTCATTGGTAACTTTCTGAACGTAAAACATATCATAGAAATTATAAAAGAGTGTGAATGAAATACAACCATCTCTTGTACAATCCAGTTTTAGTTAACGAGAGGCCTTTTTCAACTACAGCCAGATGGCTGTAGTGCAGTTAGGCTAAGACACGCGGGGATGGGTTCCCATTCACACCTAGGCAGGCAAGAGATGCATTCAGCATGGGAGCAGTCTCCCATTGCACACCCTTGTGCATGGAATTCCAGATCGTTCCAGCAGGCCTCGCAGCCAGAGACCAATCCAGGACCTACCATGAGGTAAGTCCTGGCATGCAGGGCTGGTGGGTGGGACAGACCCCTGGGTGGGGTTGGGCACCAAGGGGTCCCTGTTGGCTGCTGCCAGCTGGATCAGGGCAGCAGCAGCCAGCAGGACATTGGAACTGCCTGGCCCAATGTTGCCCCGCCCTTGAAAGTGGTTGCCGGCTAGCAGGTTGACAGCAACCCAATGGCGGTGGGGTGGGGCCCAGAGCTGTCTGGTAGGGAGAGTGTGAATGCTCTCCCTTTTAGACAGCTCTTGGACAGTTGGGGACGGCTTGTAATTAAGCTGCCCTGGGATGCACTGGGACAATTCTGGACGGAACTGCCTACCCAGCAGTGCAAATGCTCTGTCCCAGGCCTGGCCTCATTCTTCTACAGAGGCCCTCATGCAAAGAGACCTCAGATTTTGCTTTTACACCATTACTAACGTTGAACATCCCTTTATAACACTGACTTTCCTTTTGCAAACAATAGTCCTGTGGAATGTGATTCTGGAAACTCTTAATAAGGTAGCTTGGTCTCTATTTATTGTTAACTTTCAATATATAAACCAATATAAAAACACTATTTCAAACTGTAGGTGGTTAAGAACAACCATTAACCCAGGAAAGGCCTGAGTGAAAAAATAATTTCTTTAATAGGCACAAAATGATGAAATGGAAGGTGTTTTCCAAATGTCAGAGGGGACAATACTCCAAAGGGTAGGCACCACCACAGAGAAAGCCCTGCTGTGTGTAGGTGCAAAATGACATTCAGTAATTCCTGGCATTGTGCAGAAGGAACTTCTCCCAGTGCCACAGATTTACATTGGTAGACCGCGTTTCCTCCTCTGCAGTGCCAATGACTTACACGCTTGAATGGATCTTATCTCTGTTTTACCTTGGACTAACAGGTACAGGCTGAGTCTTGACAACTCCCAGTTTTCCATGGGTAACAATTGCTTGAATAACAGTTTTATACCACATGGGAGTTTGTTGGAATGAAATTAGCTGAACAACAGTCCACACAGCTAGCACAGCTCAGAATGAACTGCATGCTTATTACATCAGAAGTTTAACCTGTATTCTGTAGATACACCCTGTTATGTTCTGTAAATAGAAAGAAATATCATATTCGTAGAATGAAGATTACATTTTGCTGGAATACTGTGGTGGCCAGTATACCAGAATTTTGCAAGGCTGGTATACTGGCCACTACAGAATCTCCCAAAGACTGTGCCTGCATCTGATCTTGAAACCAATACATAATCTCCTGGAGTTGGGGCTGTGCACAAATTGAGGGGCCAGGTGCACTGCTAAAGCATCCGGATCAGCCATAATTGTCCTCTTTTAGACAGTGCTTTTTCTGCAGTGATGCTGTTTACACGTCAACCTTGTCCTCATGGTATGTGGCAGGGGCCAAAATCATTATCTCACAACATAGGGAGGGCTTAATATAGATACTTTCTGCTGTGGCATCATATTGTATAGTTTTACTTTTTGTTGGAGCTTTTTCTTGCAGCTGTCCACACAGCTTTATGATGGAAATTAGCACAAGGTGGGGGGGAGGAAGCATAAAATAATGAAATTGCTGTTGCTTAATAATCCAAGAAGAATGAATAGCTCGTGGACTTGCCAGAAACAGACAACTATTCCAAAGAAATCATGGTAAAATACATTCATTACACTTGATGGTACATATACAGATAGGAGAACACTTATCCTATGATGCACAATCCAGAAACGCTGGAAATATTCAGTGAGGGAGAGGGTAATATATGCTTTTCCACTAAGGCCGTGTCCCCATGGAGCTTTAAAAAACTCGGAGTGGATTAGAGACAGCTTAATGCGAATCTTAATTTGTATTAAGCTGTCCCCATGGTAATGGAGGACAACGCAGGTTCAAGCTGAACCAGCTCAGCTCCATGAAAACCATGGTAAATTCCTGCATCGGGATACTGCAGTTTTCTCCACATCTCCCCCCTTGCCTGAGTGCACAAACACCCAGGCAAGGGCTTGCTTTAGCCCAAGAGAATGCCTGACAGCTGCCCTGCAGTCAGCTGAGCAGCTGCCAGGCGGGGATAGGGGCTGCCATGTGCAGGAGCAGAGCCCCGCTAAAACTCTTTCATGCCTCTGGTTCTGATTATAGCATAACTTGTGATTCAATTCCAGGACTGATCTCAGAAACTTTACTGCAAGCATGCATGCATGCAAACAATTCTCCTAACACACAACAGTCTTCCACCATAGTTTGGTTCTTCTGAATTTTCTTCACTGCAGCAATCTGATTTAAAAGTTAGGGCTTAATGGTAGCAAATCAAGCATTCTTTGATATCTAGTATGAATCATCTAGAAGAGATCCAGAACTAGCATCAGTGCAGATGGTCAGTAACTACAAGCTGATAAGAGAGAAAGGATTTGAGCTGATCCTTGGTTAATGATGAGGCTTCCTAGGTTTTGACTGTGGAAGGGACACTTCAAGTTCAAACTGCAAAGGAGGACTTTACAGAATATTCAATTCCTGCCTCACCCCATGAGAATACCAAGTCTTTCCCATTTATTTCCTCTTATGTTCCCAACAGCCTGTTGCAAAATGCAGCTTCTTCATTTACACTCAGTTGCAAAGCAGTCTCACAGCCTCTTCATTTGGATCTGTTACAAAGCACGTGCTCTTTTAATAACTAAAATTCTAATCATGGTCCAGAGGATTTATGAGTACAGTAATTCTCCAAAGTGGTAATCATAGAAGAGATGCCAGGAATCCTAAAGTCTCCTATTGCTCATTCATCATCGTGCCTGCTTATTAGATCCTGTCTGAAAACAGTAGGCAGGTTTTCATAAGCCCATCAAAATAACTTTGGTAGTAATGCCCACATAAAAATTTGTTGCAATAAATGTTATGTTGATTACTTCTCCCAGGTCTTTCCTTTTCTGGTTTGGAAGGGGTGTTTTGTGGAAAAGATTGTCTCTCTCTTCTTAAGAATATGTTTGTCCTGTTTAGAAGCAGGTGGAAAAAATAGTTTTATGAAAACAAACTTAAATTTCATAAAGAACTGGGACAGGTTAAGCGTCGTTTGAATAATTTTGCCAAAAATATGAAGTCAGTGGGTTCTTAAAACATATATATAGAAATGATATAAGCACTTGTAGGAATGTAGTGGCTAAGCTAAATATATCTGAGGATAACATGAGTAAGAATGATGCTTGCAGAGTACTTTGCCAAAACAATGCTTTGCCAGAAACATTTGACCTGACCTGTGACAGAGGAGATGCTATTGCCTGGGCTAAGCAGACCTTATAAAAGAGTTCCTGGGACCTGGCTTGTCTTTGACGTGCCTCCGTTTAACATACAGCCTCAAGGTAAGAAAGGAATAATGGTTGCGGATTAGAAGTCAGGAATCCAGCACATCCACAGCACAAGCTCATGATATTTGGGACTCCTAGAATGTGGATGGTCTGCAATACTTTCATCCACTTTCTCTGCTTCATTGATCCTTAGAGCTTTGAGCAAAAGAGAATTAAAAAAATAAGTTTCTTTCTGTCTTTCTTTTATATTTTACAGTGTTGGCCAGAGTCACCTGCATATAGATTTTAAGGTAAGACTTCACAAGGGAATAACACCACTGATAATGTGACATGCAAGGTTTTTACTTTATATCAGTACTTGATCAAAATAGAAAATATGAAATTATTGCATGCATGAATGTGAATGTTAATAAAGAACTTTTAAATTTGTTGGATTTCAAATTGGAAATGCTAAATAATAAATAGCCTCAACACTGTACCACCCATAAAGCAGAATGATTTGTTTAAAGAAAATTCCGATACTTTAACACTTTAAGCAATTCAACAACTGCAGCCCATAAACACTACTTACTGGATCAAAATCTGATCAGCAAAAGTTGGTCAGCAAAAGCTATAAATTATCACTCCCCCTGCTATAAACAGGACATGACACTACACCTTTCAGTCCTCCCTGTGATCCTGAAGGGTTCAAACAGCAGCAACTATAGAGCACTGAATTCAATTTCATGTATGTACTAGTTTTCTGTATCCACCTGGTTCACTAGGTTTGCATGGAAGAATACTAAGAAAAAATTTAGGAGAATAATATACAAAAATTATCTCTTTTAGTAGTATGAAACATGTTGGAAAATAATGTTTTCATTACAATTTCTTATAAAAACATTTTATTTATATTTTTGAAGAGTTGTTATGTTTGCTGATCTAAATGCTCCTAATGATAGAAGTATTACAGACATTGACTCTGTGGGCATAGGAAGGATCCCCCCGCCCCCCCAACACAAAGCTTTGCAGCTACAGACACTAAAGATGATTCTCCACTGTCCAGTGTACTGGACCAGTAAGTGCAATGGGATCCTAATTTTTGCACACTAGTGTGGTCTAAGGAAGGCCCCATCAGGCCTAATATAGAATGGTGGTTTGATCCAAATAGGATGAACCTGAAAAATTAAATAAGCCAGTCAGTTTGTTAGGCAATAATTTTAAAAAACAATTAGAAAATCTCCTCGGACTTTTCCAATTCTAAACAAGGAAGTTAGCTAGAACCATACTAAATTCTGTTATTCAGAATCAGGGAAGAATCAGGGAAAAGGGTGTGTAAATCTGTATTTTCAGTCATGCTAGATATCAAATACTTTCAGTAATAAGAATGTATATAGGAGAAACACGCTGCAATTAGTTGCTATAGCTTTTACTAGCACCAGAGATGCTTCTCCCCCCCCCCCCAATGTCTGATCACAGTCTTAGAGATGGTTGGCAGGTGGGATCATTCGCACATCATACCACCCTTCTCCCATGGAGACTCTAGGCTAGAAAAGATGGATTAGAGATAGTATGAGAATACTGAGGACCAGACACTACCTTCTCTAAGAAACTTTTTAGTGGCGCTTTTTGTCATGTGGTAACACAGCTTCTGTCTCCATTTAGAAGACTTCTTTTGATTGTTTTGACTGGCAGTAATTTGATTCATCCTTCCTCAACTGACCTCACAGTCTAGACACACAGACCAATGCTGGCTTTTACCAGCTAGGCGTAGTTCTCTAATAAGCTTTGACAAGTTATACAAAGCAGTAAACAAGACTGCAAATTTTGCCAGAGAAGAACAAGTGATAGAATGTGTTCAACTACTTTTATTTTTATTAGAGCAACTTGGATTAAATTAAACATATAAAGTATTTTAATTATAATACTTAGCAATGGGAGAGATGGTTTAAGATAAGATGTGAGAGATATTTTAAAATACTTTAGGCAAACATTTCATGTCATAGAAACCTTGTCTTCCACAATGATATTCAAGCTCTTTTATCTTTGGTTCTTTATTTTTTCACTGAAAGCAACATTAGTACTAATCTCATCCTGAATTATAAAGTAACTGTAAGATCCTGCAAGATTGTTTATACAGATAACATTTACTTTGAAATGAAAATACAAGAACTAACCAAGGGCTTTTTTCTATTATAACAGAAAGTGGCTATCTGGAGTGTAAATTAGAGTTTCTTTCCAGCATTTCTTTTCTCCTCCTTCTGCATGAGTAAAGGGTGAAGTGTGCAACTTTATACATTAAAAAAATACGTTGCAAAAGAACAAGTGAAAGTTTCACCCTTGACTTGTGCTTGAGAATGCCCAGAAGCAATTGGTGGACCACTTTGTGAGACAGGATGCTGGACGAGATGGGCTGTCGCCTGATCCAGCAGGGATTATCTTACATTTTTATATAATGAGTTGTAGTTCTTCTTGAGAAGCTCCATCCGCTCCTGCTGAAATGGGTAACTTAAAAGCAGTAGGCTAGGTGTCTGCAAGACCCCATGCTGGATACAAATATCTCCCTCCCCTTTCTCCCAAAGGAGAGACTTTTCATTAAGCTGGTATCTGAGGTTCCCCTTTCAGCACAGTTGGCATGGGTCATCATGTCTGGGTAGCCAACTTTCCCCGAGCTCACTCTTTGTCTGGAATTTTGGGTCGTGAATACAGTATTTAGTCTGGTGTCCAGTGCTGTCTCTGATTCCTGCCATACTTCCCTCCAAGAGATCACTATCCAATCAGTTACACTTCTGTAATTCTTTTCTGAAAAGCTAAAGACAGATTACATTTCCTGTAATAGATTTAAGATTTTCTTTAGAAAAAGGAAGTGCCTCAGCTGTTCCATCAGAAGAAGAAAACCTTGGCGTTCCCTCACAGAGGAAAGTCATTTATACTCATAAATGGTTTGCAAATACAGATGATGGCTACAGACATAGAGAAGATAATATCGATCTACTATCCTGAAGCAATATTTCTTCTCATTTAGTGTCCACCGCTCAGGTGCCCCCAAACCACCTGCAGCCATGTCGTCGGACGCTGAGATGGCGATTTTTGGGGAAGCTGCCCCGTATCTCCGGAAGTCAGAAAAGGAGAGGATTGAGGCTCAAAACAAACCTTTTGATGCCAAGTCATCTGTCTTTGTGGTGGATCCTAAGGAATCATATGTCAAAGGCACTGTCCAGAGCAGAGAAGCAGGGAAAGTCACCGTCAAGAAAGAAGGGGGAGAAGTGAGTAGACAGCAAAGAAAATGCCTTGTTAATATTCTCCTCTACTCTTAAAAATGATTTATTCATTTATATATATTTATATTAAATCCCTTGCCAGACTGTAACAGTTAAAGAAGACCAAGTCTTTTCCATGAATCCTCCCAAATATGATAAAATTGAGGATATGGCCATGATGACCCACCTCCATGAACCTGGTGTCCTGTATAACCTCAAAGAGCGTTATGCTGCTTGGATGATCTATGTGAGTAGAGCACTTTTGTCTCCCACTTTCTGCTAATGCACAGTATGGGTTAAGAAAATCTGTGCGCTTGTGTATGGAGCTATCTCAACAAGCCTGTGGATCACACCTTAGCCTTCACTGAACAACAGGAAAGGTACAGGCTGATTTTTCCACAGCTGCCTTCCCCAGGTTTCTCAATGTTACTGTAGCTTCAGCATCATTTCTCAAAACATGACAATGGAAAAGCAAGGCAGTGAACTATGTTAATTTTACACATGCCAAGATAGCATCTTCAAATATACATCTGAGTTTTGAAAAGCCGAAAGCCATTAAAGATATGAAATTTAGGAGGGCTCTTTTTCGGCCTTGTATGAAGTAGATCCTTACAGTGATATTTTCCTCCAACCCAACAGTTTTAACATAACTATGAACGCACATGGATTCATTCCAGTTCTGTTCTTCCTACAGACTTACTCAGGTCTCTTCTGTGTCACTGTCAATCCTTACAAGTGGTTGCCAGTGTACAACCCAGAAGTTGTAGCAGCCTACAGAGGCAAAAAGCGTCAAGAGGCCCCACCACACATCTTCTCCATCTCTGACAATGCCTATCAATTCATGTTAACTGGTAAGCAGACAAATTCCTTTGAAACAACTATTCCTTTCCAAGAAGTGTAGGCAACATCTACAAGTTGCTTTTCAGATGCGATGAGGTTGACTGGTTGGCATGGCAGATATATGGCCGAGCACCCTTTGTAGCCATCTTATGCCCCAGCGTTTATCAGGGGTCATGTGATGTCATAGCAGCATTTCCCACTCTGACAGTGTCCTAACTGCTGAGGTAACGAGGGCGTTTCAAATGCATGTAGAACACGTTGGGACAGAGCATTCGCTCTTCAGTGGTGGCAGCTCCATTCCGAGCTGCCCCAGCCCGTTCCAGCGCATCTACATGCCTTCCTGTGGCCCAGATCGGGGCTCCTAGGGCCAGAGGGACCCATCCCTGACCCCAGGGGCATGCGCGTGCGTGTGAATGGGGCTTACCTGTTCATTGCTGGGGCAGTAACTAGGGTGAGCAGGCTGGACCCGCGCCTGCGCAGATGGTCAGCTGAAGCCAGGCGGGTCCACGTTCCTGCCTCCTTCCGTGTAAATGGAAAAAGTGTTCCCATGTGTCTTAGTTTCTTCGCTACAGCCATTCTGGCTGTAGTGTGAAGAGGCCTCTGATTTCCTGTGTCAGGCCCCTGTGTCTGACCAGGGAATCTGGCTTCTGCAGGTGGGTTCTGCCTGCAGAAACATTCGAGCTGTTCATGCTGACTCAATCCAAATCCTGCAAGGAGCTTCATGCCGATGAAGCTTTATTTTTCTTTCAGATATGTGACAGGCTGCATTGATGCAGATATATGACATGGTTTTAAAAAGAGCCATATCTTTTATGACTGCACCTGTAATATATTATTTTATACTGCTGAAACTCACTTTTCCATAGGCCCTTTCTACACCAGGCATTATATCTTGGATAGGGACCTGACATCAGTATGCTGGTACAGACTGCGGCAGGCCCTATTCTGAGATCTGAAATAAGGGCCAGAGCAGAAATGGTCATGGTTCTTACCCATGGCGACAAAGTGATATTAACAATATTATGTAAGAAGCTTTCAGTCAAAGGTGCTGTGATCACTTTATATTTTTCTGCTTCTTACTTTTTTATGAAAGTCTTGCTCCCAGAACTTCTAGTACAAAAGTCACCTGGCCAAGATAACAAAGGCATAACAGTATGCATGTTTTAACATAACCAGGGAATTCACGTTATTGCAGCTTAGGTAAGAGGTTAAATGTGTTGTTGGATAAAATTACTATAGCACCTATTTATGTGATTTATGTAATTTAGAATTTTAGTATGTAGCTTTACTAAAGGTGTCATTTTAAAAATTGTTTCAGATCGTGAGAACCAGTCTATTCTGATCACGTAAGTATTTTTCCTTCTATAGGATTTGTTTTGTTTTGTTTGGATCACACAACTAATACCAAATTAGGGCCATTGCTTAAGATAAACGCTGTAATGCTGTTGCTTAGGAAAACAAAAGAATGCCATCAATAAATTAATCACTTAAATGGAAACTGTAGTCTGCAACAAGACTGACAAATTTCCACGCTTTCCTATAAAACTGGAGCCCCAAGGTTTCTCTGACAAATCTAGAGGAGTTAAATTGGTCAAACAAACAAACAAACAACACAATGTTGCTTGAACAGCCTCATTGTTATCATGACAACTTCTAAAGAGTCATGTAATGACTATAACTCAGAATAGGGACCTACCATCCATATGCTAGTGCAAACTACAGTAGGAGCTGAGCGGGGCCTGCTGTAGTAGCCTAGCATAAAAGGTCCCTGTTCTGAGATATAATCCAGAACAAGGCCCAGTGCAGAAAGGGCCTTAACTACATGACTTCTTATTCATTCCTGTGGCCTTTTTTCTTTCAACAATCAACCATTTCTTCTTCTAATCAACAGCGGAGAATCCGGTGCTGGAAAGACTGTGAACACGAAACGTGTCATCCAGTACTTTGCAACCATTGCAGCCACTGGAGAAAAAAAGAAGGAAGAACCAGCTGCACAAGGCAAAATGCAGGTAGGGTTCTTGTCGAAAAAGTAATGAAAAATATTGAACGATTGTAGTATGTCTGAAAGTGTACAAACACAAACATGGATCTTTGTCATACAGGGCACACTTGAAGATCAAATCATCAGTGCCAACCCCTTGCTGGAGGCTTTTGGAAACGCCAAGACTGTGAGGAATGACAACTCCTCCCGCTTTGTAAGTCTTTTGCAAAATCTGAACATTTTGATGGTTTTACCTTGTTGCCCACTGTCTCACTTTTGATTCTCTTTAATTAGTCTGTAGTAAGATGTGTAGAATTTGATTGCTATAATTTATCATTACTTACACGACTTCCCTTCACCTTAAGGGTAAATTCATCAGAATCCACTTTGGTGCCACTGGCAAACTGGCTTCTGCAGATATTGAGACATGTAAGGAGCTTTGCTAAAATCCTCCCTTCTTTGTTTCTTTGTTTGTTCCTTCTTCCCTTATTTAGCTGCTCCTTTCTTTCTGTTTCTCTTGCCAGATCTGCTGGAGAAGTCCAGAGTTACTTTCCAGCTTAAAGCAGAAAGGAGCTACCACATCTTTTATCAGATCATGTCTAACAAGAAGCCAGAACTGATTGGTAAGAGGCATTTTTATGAGTACCTTTTCTAAGGGTTACTCTAGATGTGGGCTAAAACTTGTGATTCTTCCAGCACTACATTGGGAATGCTAATCACAATAGATCTGGGTTAGTCAAGGTCTAACCCATATATAGATCTGGGTTAGTCAAGGAATAACCCATAATGTTCCTATTACAGGAAACCTGCAGTGATGCTTGGCTTTATGTAACAGCAATGCTTACCTGTGTGTCTGTTGATAGCTCTCAAAAATAACTTTGATTTATGTTACTGGAAATCAGCCATACTCACTCACTCACTCACTCACTCACTCACTCACTCACTCACTCACTCACTCACTCACTCACTCACTCACTCACTCACTCACTCACTCACACACAAATCACAAAAGCTTGGCTGGTTTCCAGTAGCACAAAGAAAAGTGATTTTGAGACCTGCCAGTGACTACTTCTCCAAACAAACAGCAAGAAGCAATTGTGAGATCTTTTTCAGATCTTGCATTGCCTTTTGCCGTTTGGAGGAAGCGAAGGATTGTGCTAAGGACACCCATTACAGAACATTGGGTATGAGCCAAGCCTACTGGCCAACACACAGGAAGCCCTCATCCCAGCCCATCTAACCTGTAAGAAAGGAAAATGACTTTGAGAGCCCCTGTAAGAAGAGGAAAATGACTTTGAGGGCCCCTGGGTCAGGTAAATTTTCCTTCCCCTGTATGAAAACTTGGAATGCAGGAGTGTGCTTTAGTTGCCTTTCATGTTCTCACTGGTTTGTTCTCCACTGGACTGGAATGATGCCCCAAAGTTGACCATTTTGGGTCAGTTGGAGGGCTGCTGGTAGGGAAACAGTACAGCTGCAAGCAAGGTTCCTCCTCAATGCTATGTTCCCTTTCAGAGTGGCAGGCACAACAAGGAGAATAAGTACATTCTTCAGGCTGGGGAGAGAGGCAAGATGCCTCCAAAAGCCATTTGCTGGGATTCGAGAGCAGGAGAAGGTTTGCCCTTGTCTCTCCTGGAGATGCCCATAGGCAATTGGTGGCCCTCTGTGAGCGACAGGATGCTGGACTAGATGGGCTGTGGCCTGATCCAGCAGGGCTCCTCTTATGTTCTTATGACTGCTTGCCATGCTGCCTCTTCCATGCCATCTGCCAGAGTGTTTGCTCCAGGGGATGCCTGAATGGCCTGCAACCTGAATGTAGCCTCTTTGGTGCAGTTTGATCCTGCAGTGGTGGAAAGCAAACTTTTTCTGTGCCCCTCTTTATGCAGAGATGCTTCTGATCACTACCAACCCATATGATTACCATTATGTGAGCCAGGGTGAGATTACTGTTGCCAGCATTAACGATCAAGAGGAGTTGATGGCAACTGATGTAAGTAACCTGCAGATCTAAGCATGTGAAATGTGGTTAGCCAACCCCTAGGCTCAGCTTCTTTGTGAAAAATGATTGGGATGGTGATGAGCAATGTTTCGAGACAGAAAGAGCAAAAAGCTTAGTAAGAATAGCAGGGGTCTTAGCTGTGCTTCCTCCTATTTTACTTTTATAGATAGGCCCTTATATGAATCAAGGAACTGTTTAGTACACGCTGTCTGCATGGGACTAATGTTAATCTGGATCAGATCCATGCCAACCAGATTAGTTGTAGACCATTGATAAAAATGGTCTATGTGCATGGTAGCACTATCTGGTCAATCAAGGAAGGGGCACCTGCACATAGAACGGATCTAGGAAGAATGTGGGTGTGGTTTTGAGAGAAATATGCCGTTACAATGTATCTGCAGTGAAGGTGTCTTCAAGACACCTCACCTCCACTACCTGGACACAGCTTTCGATCAACATTGGGTGTTAGAAGTGGAGGGCCAATTTCATCGTGTGTTGGACATGCTGTGAGCCAACTACATTGGATGGTTCTGATAGCAGTATTTCACATTTATTGATGTGGAATTAGGCTTAGGCATTTGCATTGCTTTGTTCCTTAACTTGCATTTGCTGCTCTAAAGTCCACTCAATGAAAGTGCCTCTCCATGCAGTTAATCCAGACCTAGCTGACTCAGATTCACTAACAAAGTGAGGTAAGTGCAGAAAAGGTCATAGTCTTGCTACAGCAGCAAATGGGTATCAATAGTTTGTCATTTCTGCTGAAATGCTCTGAAATGATGCTACATCATGGTCTGGCCATGACCTAGGAGATTTGTTTGTATGTATGGTCATGTATGAGTTAATGAGTGAAGAGGAAATCGTTGGAATCATTGCTGAACAGTAGTTCCTTCCTACTGTATCCCTATAATGATTTGACCTTCACAGGAGAATCCTGTTTCTGGAAGGTACAGTAAAAAAATATATATATAAATCTGGGCCACTGATTTGCTTTAAGGGCCTCCTAAGTGAGTTTGATAATTTGACTGGTTTAGACCATGTTGGATAAAATTATGATTATTTCATTTAACAGGAAGCCATTGACATCTTGGGCTTCAGTGCTGAAGAGAAGACAGCCATTTACAAGCTAACTGGGGCTGTTATGCACTATGGGAATATGAAGTTCAAGCAGAAGCAACGTGAGGAGCAGGCTGAGCCAGATGGCACTGAAGGTATTCATGATATTATTGTTAGGACAAACACTGAACTAGGACTTGAATATGATTGAGAAAGTGTCCTATGATGTGTCATTCATACAATAGAGTCTAATATCAAATGTAGAATCTATGCAAGGGAAAATAAACTCATACAATTCATAAATTCAGAATCTTTGCATTCTTACTGTGAACTGATAATCTCTTATGCCCATCTCAGTTGCTGACAAGGCTGCCTACCTCATGAACCTCAATTCAGCAGATCTGCTGAAAGCTCTGTGCTACCCCCGAGTAAAGGTTGGCAATGAATATGTCACCAAAGGCCAAACTGTCCAGCAGGTAATAATTTGTAGAAACAGTGCTCATGGTTTGATTCATTCATTCTTCTACTTAAATATTGATTAATTTCTCCATTCAAATATTGACTGTTATTATATTTCTATAGGTGTACAACAACGTTGGTGCTCTTGCTAAAGCCGTCTTTGAGAAGATGTTCTTGTGGATGGTTATCCGTATCAATCAGCAGCTGGATACTAAGCAACCAAGACAGTATTTCATTGGTGTCTTGGATATTGCTGGATTTGAGATCTTTGATGTAAGGAAATGGATTTTGTAACTAGCAAGTGGTTCTTTCTCCTGACCTTCCCCCAGTTTTTTTTCGATCCAGTTCAGCTGAAATGGCTTAGTTAGCAAGTAGCATGGGACACTGACCCCTACAAATGTCAGTTAACAAAAAACATGCAGTACCATAACTAAATATATGTATATAAATGGAAAGAAGGCAGTTAAGTGGTGTATCATCAATTTAGGGAATAGTCCTTCTTGTGACTTGCCCTCGACCTTGTGGTGAAAAGCAAGGTATAAAATCTTAAATAAAATAAATAATACAGAAGTTCCTTCAAACATAGTGCCATATCTATAGAAGGATTCCTAAGGCTTTGCCAAAATTGCATCCAGAGCGTGAGAAAGACATTAACATGTTCGAGGAATAAATAGATTAGGGAAAGGATAAAAAGAACATGATTGAGACTCACAGTTCAAGAAAGTCCAAATGGAGAGTGGAAAGTCCACAAATAAAATGGATAGAAATGAAAGGTGTGAGCCGTCAGACTTGAAGATGGACTGAAGAAAGTTTAAAGTGGTGTGACCATAGCCTCAATGCCCTTTAAACAGATATACTTGCTTTTTGTCCTAAAAATCTTTACAGACCTTCTATTTATCTCTTTAAATATTCATACTTAATTTTACTGATCTTTTTACTCATTTAGTTTAATTGTAGTTATATGAATAGATTTACACTAGCCTGCATTATTTTAAACTAATTTTTACCACTCCTCCTCCCACCCCAGTTTAACAGCCTGGAGCAGCTGTGCATCAACTTCACCAATGAGAAACTGCAACAGTT
>MTQE01002208.1:45472790-45484035 GCA_014337955.1 Aspidoscelis marmoratus | reverse complement strand
AGATGAAGTCGTTAAAAACAAGAAGAGTTCATTTAGAAAATGGAAGGCTTTTACTTCTCTTATCTTTTCTTTACCAATGCGCCTGGCCATCCAGACTCCATAATTATATTTCAAATAATACCAATTTATCCTGCTTCCACCATTCCTAGTGTTTAATTTCATGGTACAAGATGTTATCAATTTATATTTGTATCTGTGCCACTTCCTTCCTTTTTAATGTTTCTGTTTATATATGATTGTTAATACAAATACCCAGAAGATTCCTCTACTACAGGAATAATATTGACATGTACCAGCTGAGTTTCTGATCCTCGTCTTTTAAATTCTTAAAATGCCAAGCACTTCTGCAAGATAGGTTTGTGCCAAAATGTGAAATCTGACCTCTATAAGTATCACCAAATTTCCATTACTTGTATTCAGAGCTACTGTTCCCTTAGAGATACTTATTTTGAGTTTTTTAAAAGCCATTTTGCCTGTAGTTGTAAAAGCATTAATTAGTGACCAAGCATCTAAATCTGCCAGCTTTTCGTAACAATAAAGTGTATTCCTTCTGTTGTAGTTATCTTCAATTTATCTGCAAAACTGTGTGTCTGTGTGTGTATCAGGATCCTGAGTTTACATTTTTGGGCAACAAAGATGCAAGAAAGCATTTCGCAGGACATTTGTGTTTTCTAAGTCATATCAGTGCAACAGACCAGAGGTGAAACACATCTGCTCACAAAAAAAGTTCTCTTTTCCTATACAAATCTTGATGCAAAGTATTCTCTGGGAATTTTCCAGAAGTTGGAAAAAAATCAGTTCTGGTGTGTAGTCAATATGAAACATGTCTTGTCCTTTTATATTTTTTCAACTGCTTGAATCTTCATTGTCATGCAAATAAAGATGACTGCTGCTGTTGCATCTTGGTGTTAATTTGTTGGAACAGAGATTTGATAGGTTACACAGCGTAGAAGTTGCTAGAGGAACTGTATTTCCCCATACTGGGTTACTGAGATGAGGAGAGGGAGAAACTGGAAAATGAGTATCTTACCTCTTTAAGGCCCTGGTCACACAGTTTAGGTCAACCTTAGATTGTCTTCAAGTCATGTTACTCACATTATTTTTATTTAATTCATTTTCTAAGAAGGCCTACCCCCATTAGATCATCTTAACCAGACTCCTCATTTTTAGAGGACTAAGGAGGACTCAGCCCATCCTGGCATCTCAGGATGTCTTTGCTTCCTCATGTGTGAACAGGAGAACAGGCTCAAGGAAGCTGAACTGTGTTATGGCACAGTTCGTGATGCGCCTCCCCTCCTCAGTTTATGTGTATGATGCCTCTATCAAGCGTTTTTCCACAATTTTTTTAAATAATTGTGTGAAGAAAAGCACATAAAAAGGAAGGTGGTGTGGAAGTGGGGGAACAGGCTTAAAACCCCCCCACAAACACACATCCTCGCCCCTTTGAGTGACATAACAGCATCCTATAAGAAAAGACATAGATTTGATAATAGCAAAAGGGATTAAGAGCCAAAAGTGCTGTGGAGGAGGCTCAGGTCCTACTTAACAAGGACCTTTATGTATATACAAGCACAAATGATGTTTGTGCTTGTATATACATAAAGGTTCTTGTTAAGTAGCCTGGACAGAATCCTGTGTTCCAACCTTCAAGGTGGGATGAGTGCTGACTGCATGTCCCTATGCTCTGGGCTGTACTAATGCCAATGTCAGTGAAATTTCATTCCTTGTCTTTGGAATTTCTGCCCAAGACTGTTGTCAGAAGCAACTTGATTGGGGGGTGAGGCAGGAGAGCAGTGCAAAATGCTGCCAGAGTCACTGACCCTTTCGGTACTGTGACTTATTTTGAATTATATCCTGGCATAGGGACCTACCATCTGCAGAGTACAGCAGGCCCAGTCAGGCTCTGTCATGGTTTGCACCAGCATGCAGATGGCAGGTCCCTATTTTGAGATATAACCCAGAACGACGTTCAGTGCAGAAAGGCCATGATTTCCAACTTTGCATTAAATGAGCTTCTGATGGTGCTTTATCCCTTCTGTGGAAAGATGGTGGCCCAATGGATGTTGGGTCATGCATGATATTGTACACTTCAGGCCATCTCATGGCTCCATTACCACACCATTGTGGATCCTGCCTATGTATATCACTCTGCTTTTCTCTTCTTCCAGAACAGAACTAATCTATTTATGCTTTAATATTTTATATATTTTATTCTTACTATGACCTGCCCTGAGACCTTGTGGTAAAGGGCAGGATATAAATTCCTTAAACAAAACAAAACAAAGTCCCTTAATCGATATTTGCCTGTTTACCTACAAGCATTAAAGAGCATGCTTAGTATGTGTTTCTGCCTTCACACTTGCTACCATTCTATCCTTGGTCCACCAAAACAGGCCATCTCCTTTCTGTTCATTTTAATCCTCTTCCTTTGTCCCTACATGCATGTCACTTGTCTTTCAAATTTTCAAGTCTTTTTTGTGCCAGGAACACAATAGGCCAGGAACAGGCAGCCATTTTAATGACTTGCAGTCCACTAAGGGAGAGGGAAAGTAAAGGCAAAGGAAAACACCAGTGCAGCAGCATACTGCATAGACAGAGAAGAAGCAAGATGAACCTAGTGTCCTCTGCTGCTGCATGGAACTCATTCTAAAACAAAGAAACCTCCAGATGAATCAGATATCTTGAAGAAAGGATGCACTGTCTTCCATGTATGTTTGTGGCATCAGATGAACTCTTGCTGGCCTTAAATTATTAAGCATGGACACAAATAAATGATGGCACCATGCTTTGCTAGCCAGGATTACAGAGGTGGGGGGAAAGCTGTGGTAATTCTTTTCCAAATATTTTAGCCCCTTCCTCAAACCCCATGACTAGTTGCTGAAGAAAGGGTAACACCTTCCCCTGTCCAAACAGGAAAGTTCTGCTGTTGTCCCCCATAGTCCATTGTTGCAACCACATTTGCATCCTGAACTATTGGCCAAAAATGTGACCTGAGACAACACTAGTAGGCAGATTTCTGTAGGGACAGATTGGAACTTGCATAGACAGGTCTTCTGTGGTGTGACCCTTTCATTCAAGGGAATGCTCCAAACTGCAGAAAGCATTCAGATTAACTCTGCTGCAAGACAATTTATGCTTTCTCTATAATATTAATTCTCTGTATAACTATGGGTGTTTTCCCACTGTCACTAGAAGTACCCATTAAGTACCCATTAATGGGTACTTAATGGCATTAATGTACCCATTAATGGGTACTTAATGGGTACTTTTAGTGACAGTGGGAAAACACCCTATAACTGATTGGATGGAAGAAAACAGAGAGGAATTTCCAAATGACTTTAACCTTTTCAAATCTATGAGTCTTTTCTTTCCTTGGAATAGGGTTTTTCACACCAAAACCAGCCAAAAATTACATAAAATTATTTTTATTTCATTCCTTTATTCATGGATGGCAAGTGAAGTGATGTTGACTGTGAAAGATGGAAATGCAAAGAAGGTTTAAGTATAGAGAATATAGAGAAGAAGCAACTGCGAACTAAGCATTTTCTTTTTATTTATATAATTTCACAAGTAGTGGAGCCTGGTGGATCAGATCACAGCCCATCTGGACCAGGATCCTGTCTCTCACAGTGGCCCACCTGTCACTACTGGGCAAATCCTTCACCTGCTCTTGAATCCCTGCCAATGTTCTTTAGAGGCATCCTGCCTGTCTCTCCAACATGGAGGTAGTAACTAGGCATTCATTTTAGTAGTCATTGATACACTTATCAGTTTATCACCTCTAGTTCATTGCTCCAATGAATCCCAAAATCCAGAGAAGTAACTATCATTGAGCAAGGCTTTTTTTCTGAGGGTCTGGGAAACAAAGAAGGACTCCTTTGGAGAATGCAGCTATTCACCAAGCTTGATATTTGTTCAGTCTGCATAGTATAAGCTCTCCACCCCCTGCATACACACACTATACAAACCTAGCTGTGTTCCTGTTAAGGTTTGAGATGAGAAGAATTAAAAGATAAGTTCCCTCTTCCTACAGATCATTCTTCCTGAGCCAAGCTCTGTTGTACTTGTTATTCCAGATATAAAAACATTTTGCACACATCTAATTGGGCCAGGTGTCCATATTCTCATCCTATACAAGCTCCTTTTAAAGTAGATGCTTGTTACTGAACAAGGATGGGGCATCAGTGAAGTCCTTTCATATAGTGGGTACAAGCAGCATGAACTTGTCTAAGATGAAGGCATTAGGGAGTGTGATCGAGCTGAACTGCTGAAATATGGAAACCAGGATAGCTATCTTCTTTCTTTTTTCCTTCCTTTATACATTTATGTCCCACGCTTCATCCAAAGGTCTCAGGGTGGGTCACAATGCTCAATAAAACAAATAAAAAACACTATAAAACATACTGGGCAGTGTGTTCTTGTCATGGAAGTGATGACAAACAGCATAATGCCTGCTTTTCAGAAAGGGATCTGCAATGACCTCAGACATATGGCAACAATGTCACCTATGCTGTTATAAACCCTTAATGACCAGTGACATTTCCCCACTGGAAGAGTTCTCAGAGGCTCATTTGGCTAGTATAAATTTTTGTCAAGCCCAGAAATAATCTGAAGATCCCTGCCTGTAATGTTTTTGCCTGTTCGTATTTAATAGCATTTGATAAACAGCATGCAACACTATTTGAAACTGACAACATTTGATAGTTGATACTGGAACTGTATCCAGAATTCCAAAACTGAAATTATTTAGTTTTTTTGCTACTTAAGGACACAATTTTTCAATGCTACCCATATAATGTTGAATTTTATCTAACTGCCAGCTCTACAGAAAATTTTTCATGACAAAAAACCTCTTCTATAGTGAACAACCTATTCACTTCCATGGCACACCGATGGTACAACACTATTCAGCAGTTGAAGTATAACAGTGTTTGGGAACCAACACACAAACAAGTGCATACACTGGATTGTGACCTCAATACATTTTCAGCATAAAGTTCCCACCATAATCAACATGACTCTCAACTGAGCAAGCAAGGATTGCAGGTTAAGTGTAACCAGTTGTTTAATAGATTCCAAACAATTGGATTTTTAAATTAATATTGCTACTTACAACAAAGTATGAACAAAGTAGTTACAATCCAAATATATTTCAACACATAACATAGAACTAACCATTAGATGTATATAAGGATGCTTAATGTTTGTTTGTTTTTTCATTTAAAACATTCACTGATAATTAATGTACATATTTGCTAGTTGGCATGCAACAGTGTACAGGATCTGACTCATAGCAAACAATGCAACGTTGTTTAAGTAAGAATGTTTGATATTCCACAGCTCACTGGATGTTTATAGCTTATGTCTGCCAAAATCAGTACATGCCAACAAATCTAAAATATTCAAATTTCAAATTTTTGAATGTACATATTAATTGCAAACACAGCTCTAAAGTTGAATTTTCATGTTTAAAACATGACAGTGTAAAATCTGAAGAAATCAGCAAATTTCAAATTGCTATAAATATCCAAAGGAGCTCTGTTGTAAACTCACCCGCCTTCTCCTCTTCTCCCTTTCCCAATTAAACCATCTTTATTGGTGTTTAATCCTATCATAAAAAACATTTGGTCTCCCTTCAGTATGACATCTATATTAGCACTGGGGTGCATGTGTCACTTTTTCCAACAGAATGCTGAGAGTCAGGTGAAGATCCTTGCGGCCATACAATGTCTTCCTTTTAGCACTTCTCCTTTCTGTTATGCCTTTCACCATTTGCAAATGTTTTCCCAGGGCATTTCCATCAATTTCCACAAGTCCAATATAATGATATTATCTATGCTTCTACCCTAGGTACTATTTACTTATTTCTCTTACATATGTTCTTGACTATCTTTTGCTTGTTGTTAGAGCTCCTAAAGCTATTTCTGAGGAATCTATGTTCCCCCCAAACTGCATGAAGCACAATTTCTTTCCTTCTCAATTTTAGAAAGTTTTTTTAATCCCAGGAGCCCCCTTCTGCCCCCAGGATATAAGTTTGCAGAACATCTCTAGTGTGCTTGTTCATCTAGTCTCCTCCTCCTTTAAAAAAAGTCTTATAAAGAACAAGTATTATTCCTAATCCCCCTTTTTCAACTTGATACCAGGATCAGAGCCCAATATATAGACTCTCTCCCACTCTTCCCTCCTCTTGTCAAACTATTTTTAGATTGATTAATGGTGCTGAAATATCTAATTATATCTATTCATGTCAAATATGAATGGGAATCTTGCTGAGAGTTGAGGCTGCCAAAAATGTTTTGACCTAAGAAAGAAGAGGGGAGTGCTATGTATGCAAATTGCTCCCTATATAAGTAATTCTGGGACCCACCTCTTATGTCCTTACACCAACAGCTTAAAGGTAAGGGTGTGAGGAGCTTGATATTAAAAGGAGTAGGATCTGGTTCTGAATTCTTCACATCCCAGTACATTCCTGCTGCCTTTGACACTTCATAGCAGTGTCTGCCTGTTGTCAACAGGCATTTAATATCTGCCTGTCTGTTACAACTCTGTAATTTGCCACTGGATCTTTTGTAAAGTGTTTGATCTCTTTATTTTGCAGTATTGGGCAGCTCAACCCTGCATTACAACTCACCTGATAGCACACAAGGTAAGACTGTGATTTATTAATTCACTTGGGACAAACATTACACACTACAGTGATTTGCATGGTGTTCAGTGGACAAACTGCTTTCTCCCAGTGTTTATGGAGCATGTATAACTCTGCCATCATTTAAACAGAAGCTGCATCCCATCCAACAAACCAATTAAGCCTTGAAGGAACCAATATCCTTACTGAACCTTCTGATAGTGTCTTTGCAAGAGCACAAATCTATGTGGCAAATCCACAGAGACGTCTGTATTAGTAGAAGCCCATAATTTGCATCATGTCAAAAGGGCATTATTGGTATGAATAATTTCAACATCGGGTCCTCCTATGGAGAAAGCATGTAATCCTTGCTGAAAGCTGCATGATTTCTTTTCTGAGTTATGTTAAGTTCTGTTCTGAGCTATGTTTAGTCTGCTGAAACAAAATCAAACTTAAAAGGAAAACTTAAATGATTTAAGTTTACTCAGGTAATTCACTCTGTTGATTTTATTTTATTTCAACTAACAAAAATAAACGAAAAAGAGATCATTTAAACTAAATCTTTCAATTTAATAATGTGGTAAAATGATTTATAACATGTCATTTAATTGAAATAGCATTGCATTTGGTGACTTGCAATACATGGTCTCATCATTAAAACTGTAGTTTGGCCTTATTTTATTTTTGGTGGCTTTACTGAGTAAAATTACAGTTACATAGAATTCATAATAATATTTTACAAAACAATAATCCAGTAAATAATTTTTATCCAAAAATATAAGTCAACGTATCTTAGAGAATGAATAAAAACAAATTGAGAATGTATAATTAATAATTAATAAGTCATCTATATGTGAAAAACATCTATGACCACTAGAAATAGTTATATATTATATCAATGTAAATAAAAATCCATTAATTTACTAGTATTTCAGAAGAGAATAAATTGCTACTGAAGAAATAATAAATACTTGGTCCGAAATGGAAATGACATTAATAATAGGTTTTCCTATTTCTGAAAATAACACTGTTGTTGTTTGATCATGCATTATGCATACTGTATTTCTTGTGAAATAAGTAAATTAGTTCCAAGCATGACCCATATCTTTTCAATCTGGAGGGTGCAGGTGTGAGCCAATGAACTTTGGCTGTGGAGGCACCTTCTTCCCCTTGGACTGCTAGTACAATGAGGAGGAGGCGTGTGCTTTTATATTCCTGCCTCACCCTCACCTGCACCCACCCTGATTGGAAAGTCATGGGTCACAATGGATTAGAATCCAAACTGAACCATTTACAACTAGAAAATTGTACATTTTTTATCTTTCCATCCACATGCTGTTACTTACTCTTTTTATACCAGTTAATGAATTAACTGTTTATTAGCAGTGGATTATTTTATATAACCTAGTTTACAACAATCTGAAGAAATTTCAATTGGATCTAGGATGCGTTTTTCAGAATTTCTATGTGGGATATGCATATTTCTTCTTCTATCCCATGAAGTATTTGCTCAAAGAGGAATTGCTGCTCACTGCATTACCTTTGACACACACGGAACACATTTTCATGACATGAAATTTCTTTCTTTCCTACAGTTATTTTTATCTGCTGAGGTGTGCAATATAAATTGCAGCCATGTCAACGGACGCTGAGATGGCAGCTTTTGGGGAAGCTGCCCCATATCTCCGGAAGTCAGAAAAGGAGAGGATTGAGGCACAAAATAAACCTTTTGATGCCAAGTCATCCGTCTTTGTGGTAGATCCTAAGGAATCATATGTTAAGGGCACAGTCCAGAGCAGGGAAGCAGGGAAAGTCACTGTCAAGAAAGAAGGAGGAGAAGTGAGTAGACAGCAAAGAAAATGTCTTGTTAAAACTGCTTCTCTACTCATAAAAATGATATCAATATATATGTATATTTTAAATTCTCTTGCCAGACTGTAACAGTTAAAGACGACCAAGTCTTCTCTATGAATCCTCCCAAATACGATAAAATTGAGGATATGGCTATGATGACTCATCTTCACGAACCTGCTGTCCTGTATAACCTCAAAGAGCGTTATGCTGCCTGGATGATCTATGTGAGTACATTTTCTAAAGGATCCTTCACATCTTACCCATGGATTAGAAATCTGTGGGTATCAGGTTTTACTGTTCCAACACCCATCAGCTGTAGTAAGCATACCTGATGGTGAAAGATGTTAGGAAATGTAGTCCAGCAATATATAGAAAGCAATATACCCACCTGTCAACACTTCTGCTCTTAGACCTTACTAGTTTCTTTTCTCTTGTAAGTACTAGCCACTCCACTGATTGTTTTAAATCCTTTGCTCTTCCTACAGACTTACTCAGGACTCTTCTGCGTCACTGTCAACCCCTACAAGTGGCTGCCAGTGTACAACCCAGAAGTGGTAGCAGCCTACAGAGGCAAAAAGCGTCAAGAGGCCCCACCACACATCTTCTCCATCTCTGACAATGCCTATCAATTCATGTTAACTGGTAAGCATAAATAAATTGTTGATAGAGTGTTTGTTTTCTAAGAAAGAGCCTGAATTCTTTCTCATGGAAGATCAAAAGATTGAGAAGCTGAAGACTGATGCTGGATCCATTAACCAGTTTGGTCTTGTGGTTAGAGTGCCAGACACTGGGTTTGATTCTGCACTTCTCCATGAAGCCAGCTAGGTGACCTTGGGCTAGTCAAAGCTCTCTTTCTAAGCTCTTGCAACCCTATCTGCCTGTTGTGGGGCAAAGAAGGTTTGTCAGCCACTTTGAGTCCCCTTAAATGAGTGAGAAAAGAGGCATATAAAAGCCAACTCTTCTTCTTCATTGATAAGATTGGAACAGGCAAATGGCCACATGCTAAAATATGGTTGCCACCTTGCCTTAATTGTTCTGAGCCCACAGCAGTCAGTTGATTAAGTATGGAAGTGTGTATCACTCCAATGCTGAATGAAAACCTGATATTTTGGGCCATGTACACTTTATGCAACCCAACTTCTGGATGCATTTCTGCCATTTGGCTCTGTATGCAGCATTCCACATGCTCTGGAGAGGTGGGCAGGGAATGGAACTCATCTATTAGGCTAAGCCTCCCCTGATCTAATACTGGTTGCTCTGGTTTATAGCTCCCCTTAGCCTTGGCTAAGGCTTTATATGGATGGAACCTTAGAACTGATTCAAAATTGGCATTTCCTAAATCTATTATTTCACCTGTACCTTAATTGCTACTCTTGAATTAAAGAAATGTTAATATGGATTTTCACAATTAAAGAATATGAAAAATTGTTGACAAGGAAAGCATCACAAATGTAATTTGTTTTCATTTTTTCAATGTACTTGAACAATATTAGCTGTAACTATTCACAAATCTTTTTTGCATATGTGAATAGTACTAATAGCTCTTGGATACACATGTAAAATAACACATATAAACATGTAAAATAACACATATACTTCAGATGAAGCAAGAAAATTATCCATAGCACTGGCAATCCAGAATAAAAATCATTCTCTATTCTTTTTTTATATCCTATCCTTCATCCAAAGCATTTAGGACAGTGATATCTTTAGGCCTTAAACCTCGAATTTTAATAGTATTCCACAAAATAAATAAAAGTCAAGGTAATTTCTTAGGTTATAGCCAAATGCTTTTCTTATCTTTTTTTCTTTGTCATTTTACCTATAAAGCTACCTTTCATTAATGACCTTCTATAATATAAATTTTGAGTACAGCCACCCTAATAACTACACATTTTATATTTTACTTGGTTATCAGTTTTGAATAAAGCATTATGCACTTTATTGCAAAATGTGCATAGGTTTTTAGTGTTGTTTATATCACTATTTGCTTTAACTGTTTACCATGTACAACCTGAGGCAAGATGCACATGGTGTCGAATATTCTCATGAGAGCAGTCAAAGAGGATTGTGTGTTCTCTCATTCTCCCAGACTTATCTTAGGGCCTTTCTGTACTTAATGTCTATGGGTGTTTTTCCACTGTCACTAGAAGTACCCATTAATGGGTACTTAATGGGTACTTCTAGTGACAGTGCAAAAATACCCTATGCGTCAGTGTCACATGAAAGTTAAGTATAGGACTGCTCCTGCATTACACCCAGACCTACCTGTCTGGGACCCCTAGCTTCACTGTGAAGGCTGCGTGCAGGATTTACTAGAAGCACCGCAGGCACTCCAAGGGAAGCTGTGGAGCAGGTTTTACTGGTCCACACTTCTGAAGATCAATAATGGCCATGCATGCTGGGAGCTGCTCTGAGACAGAAGCCGCTCTGTGGGGTGCACATGCCGTATGTCAGAGCAGACATGACCATCCATGAGGGTAGTGTGTATCTTTGAAAGCACATAAAACAATCCACTTCCACAACCACTTCCTGTGCTTTTTGAATTAGTTCCAGATGAAAACACTGAACCTGGGCAATGAATATTCCTTTTCTTTGACATTTGTGCTGCAGGTGGTGTGGACATGTGAACAGCATGCTTCCAGGGCTGGAGGACTTGCCCTGGCTCTTTAATCAGCAGGAAAGGCCCTTATGCAGTTCCTGTATCAGTCTCACACTGCTGTTTCATGGACATTTCAGTTGCTTCAGTTAGGCCGTGTCTTCACG
>MTQE01002208.1:45436183-45450132 GCA_014337955.1 Aspidoscelis marmoratus | reverse complement strand
GCTCGCTCTGCTGCTGCCGCTGCCTGCACATATACACACTTGCACACATGTGAGAGCAAGCGAGCAGTGCTGCCGCTGTGGCAGGCAGGTGAGAGGGAGAAATGGACTGAGAGCTTCCAGAAGTAAACCTTTTAATATAACCCAGTTTCTGTAAAATGTGTGGGTTGGAAAGGAAACATTGTTATAAGGCGGTGATGGCCAACCTATGACACGCGTGTCACAGGTGACACACCACGCCCTTTTGGGTGACACACATGGTCACCCTGGCACCTGGACGTGTAGTGCTTGCTTCTTCTTGAAGTGTACGAAATACCAACTTTCAATTGAAGATTTAGCAACAGAAGTCACTAATGTAAAGAATTACTTGTTTTTGCTTTTAATAAAATACATATATCAAAAATATAACTTTTTTACTAGAGCTACAGATATCACAGAATTATGGATAATTCTAGATGTGACACAGCACCAAAGTTAAGCTAGGTTTTCCTGCGAATTTTGACACACTGAGCTCAAAAGGTTTGCCATCACTGTTAAGGTGTGAAGTGGGTGGATTGTTACAATGAAACTGGCTGCTGCACAGGGAAACCTGGCATGTTAACTGAAAAGGGCTGCCCTGCAGGGTGAAACATCATCCATTTCATGATGTATTTGCCCAAATACTACAAATAATTTGCCGAAACCAGAAAAAAACACCTGGAAAATCACATGTTTATTTATTCCATTTTAAAGCCAAATAATCCTCAAAATAACCCTGAAACTGATTGGGGGTGGGAACTGTGAGGATCCAAACCATTTTTAAACAGTTTTAAGTAGTAATGGGAACTCGCCCTTTGAGTATGAAACAGAGATCTCCCACATCCACTCTCTGGTATTGACCATGGAGATAGAAGTGGATCCATCACAACCATCCAACTCCCAAATTTCATAGCTTTTCCAGAGGAATGCCAAAGTCAATGGTATCAAAAGTCACAAAGAGTCAGGAGAAAACAACAAGGTGACACCTACCCCACCTTCCTACCCCACCTTTCTTTCACAACATCAACCAGAGCAACCAAGGCTGTTTCAGTGCCATAACTGGACATGAGTTCAAACTGAAATGGGTCTAGGTAATTTGCTTCCTCCAAGCATGCCTGCAGTTAAATAGCCACTACTCTTTACAGTATCCTGCCTGGTTATGCCTTGGAGACCTTACAAATTAATGGTATTAGAAAAAATTGTTTTCAGCTGAAAAAAAATCATGGATGCCTGCAGTTGCTACCATTACAGATCTAGTGTGGCTAAAAGGCTGCCTACGTTGTTATGGGCTTTATCACCATTTCTCTCTGGAGGCCAGTCAAATGCCACTGCCACGCAGATGTGGCATTTCCACAGAAAGCATGGCCTGCTGGCTGACTGGTCCACAGTACAGATGAAGCATTTGCACTCAGTTTTATATCATCTCGTTACACTCTAAATAAGGCAGAAGCACAACTTTGTACATTTTGGTTTATATAAGCCTGTTTCCATTCTCAGGAGGAACAATCCAATCTCAACCTCTCCAAATTCCGCAAGATTCAGCATGAGCTGGAAGAGGCTGAAGAGAGGGCTGACATTGCAGAATCTCAGGTTAATAAACTGCGGGTGAAGAGCCGTGATGCTGGAAAGCAGATCAAAAGTGAAGAATGAGCTTCTCTAGAGGCATCAAGGTGGCAGAAAAGATGCACAAAGTGTGACATTATCTGTCACCCTCATTTGTAATTTTTGTTTATTCTGTTCACAATGCCTAGAAAATAAAGATTGTAGAGACCTTTGCATACATCAGAATGTGTTCACTCTTCATTAGTCTGTCCAACACCACACCCCTTTTATTGCTAAGCATTTTTTGTCTAATAGCTATTTAGCTTCAATCCCATATACATTTCCTTAAGGATTTAATAGCATTTACTTTGAAGAAGACATGCATAACCTTGCACTCCTGGTTAACTAGAATGCCCTTACTTGGAAATATATTTGCCAGTGACACGTAGTTATTTGCCTGAATGGACACTTTCTATTAGATATATCTGAGGATACTGAGGCACCAAATTCCCTTCCAGCAAATGATTTTCAGAGGCATAACTAGAAATCTCCTTATTTATTCAAAGCACCTTTCAGGTCAATGTGGGTAATTTGTAAGATATGGTTAAAAACAATAATACAGTTTTGATTAGGTAAGTAAATGTTAATAAAATGTAAAATGCAAATAAATTGTTTATTTAAAAAGCTGTAGATTAAAACAAATTAAACACAATAGAGTCTAAAACTTCTCAAAACATAATGAACACAACACGTAATGATAGGTTTTGGGGGAATGCTATCTATAAAAATATATCAGTATAAGAGTCCAAAATCCTTTTCACAATCACATCTGAAATCACATACAAAACATTTGGTCCATATGACTTGGTCCAGCTGTTATCTTGGATCAATTGTCCATTTTCAATTTTCCTCACCAGAAGGTGTTTCTGGTTGCTGTATTCAGCTTGTCCTTTCTCTTGACAGACCCGTTCGACTATATGTCTTAGTGGCAAAATGTCTGTGATCTAATCTATATGATCTAACCAAGTTTTTACATAGTGTCTGCCTATTTTTGACATTTTTATATATAACATGCTCAAAAAAGTATAATTAAAGCAAATAAATCACAAGCTCACAGTAAAATTAACAGGAATACACATTTACATGTAGCAAAAAAAAGTCTCAAAAGTGTGTTGGTTGGCACTGGTATTTTTTCACCCCATCCCTAAGCCAACTTTTCTAGCCTACAGTGCTCATGAACTTCTGAACTGCCCCAGAGATGCTTTTTAAACCCCATGTGAAGCCAGCCAGACCGCTGATCTGTCTAAGTGTATATTGTCTCAGTTGATCAGCATAGTTTCAGAAAGTAGTATTCAGTTCTACGTGGAGATACATGGTATTGGTTCTAGGAGGATTATTTTAGCGTTCTTTCCCTTACTTACAGACACTGAAGGTTCACTAAAAATAACATGGGGCCATATGCCCTGCCCTTACTATCCATCTATTTTGCTAAACCTTGAAAAGAGTAGGACCTCCATCTAAGGACCACTGAGAACAACAGCAAATTAACCTCACTTTAGAAGAGTGATATTATCTAAAATACAGATGAGGATGGCAATGAAGGCTGACTTAGTTCTGATTTTTCATTTGTATTTTTTAAGTTTTTGAACTTTGAAGCATAGAACCAGGCTTCATTCTACCATCCAACAATACATTCATTCTGGGAGCAGTTTGTGTAACCAGATGACTTTACTACTATACTCTAAGAGGTACAGTCAGACCTCCGTATCTGCTGCTCTTTCAGTTTTCTGCAATTACCAGACAAGCCTTCCATCCCACCCTGCCGATGTCATTTGGCCAATCTAGAGCTTCTCAGAGGCCTGGGGCACTCAGGAAATCACAGGCAATGATATGAAATTTCCCATTGTTCCTGTGAAATCTCATGGAAGTGCATTTCCCCGTGTTTGAAATATCTCATAAGTTACTATCTCCTGGTTATACCCTTGGTCTATCTACCCTATGCGGGAATGAATTGTACTTGCTCTGGAATTTGCAACAGTATATTTGCACAAAGAAGTGGTACCATCAACACAGTACATTGAAATATCAAGAACTACCAAGAAATATCAAGAACTTAATTTTTTCCATTGATTTCCACATGCAACTCTTATTTTCATATTTTAAAATCACTTTTCAATGGAATGTAGAAAATGATCAAATGAAAAATATAGTTTATTTACTTATGGCAATTATATCCCTCTTTTATTCAAAAAAGTTTTTTTCCATTTTTACCCTCACAACAATTCCATGAGGTACACTAAAGTGGATAGGATATACTGACTCCTTGATCCAGGGAGTTTTAATGGCCCCTGAGAAACTGAACCCAGGAACTCCTATGTCCCAATCTGATTTTCTAGCCATCACACTTTACCATTAACACACCTATTACATTCTTATTTGATACAATGGTTACCTGTATCTTTCTTGCAACCCTCATATATTTTTCCTGTGTTGTTTGCTGAATCACTTCCTCAGAGTATGATCACATAGGGATGGGGAGGGGATTTTCAAACGATCACCCCACCTGTGGATACAGAAAAAGTCTGTCACACTGTTTTAAAAATAAGTTCCTAAAAACCTATTTCTTCCTAGCCTTCCATGACCATGAGTTCTCATCACTCATTGACTACTACTGCCCTAGATTTCCATGGTCCTGATTGGTTAGTTGGCTTTAGCAGCTGTTCCAGGCTGGGATTGGCAATTAGAACCTCCATAGCTTTCTGCTCAGTCTAACCAAAAAACTGAGTCACCCCTAGAGTGATAGTTTCCCATCTGGGAAAGAGGCCCAGAATCAGAGGCTTCAATAAGTCAGGTTTCTATATTTTATGTCCATCCCTTGAGCCTCAGATTTGCTCCAGGGGCACCCCTTTTACCATGGCTGACTGCACCCTCATTTTATGCTTTCCCCTTGCGCTATAGGTTTATCTGTCTTGCTCATTGCACAAACCATCCCACCTAGTCCCAAATATGCTGATACTGTGTTTAGGGGCTGGCTCTACTGAGTTAGATACTATAAATTCTTATTCAGACTAACCTTTTTGTTTGTTTCTCTTAGCACACCTCCAATTGTTCAATCTAGCCCTATGTTTTAATCTAAATGTGATTTTCAAGACCTGTCACTCCAAGAAGATCTAAAAGAAAATGTTTTCCCTTTCAGGCTCATTATAAACCCAGAAAATTCAGAATTAATATGTAGGGTAGATGTATTTTTTAAATATAAAATTATCCAAAACAAGGTAGGGAATGAAGAGAACATAAAACTAGCATATGCTAATTTAGAAGTGACTGGTATTTAGACCAGTTAAAAATAATGTACACATCTTACCATCCCCAGAATGAAATATTTTAGAAACTGAAGTGGAGGACTCAGATGATGCCTTCATGCCTTTTTTGCTTTGACTAAAATTTGGAAGGTCTAAATTCTGATTTTGTTTCCTTCTATTTCTCACACAGCCTCATTAACAGAGAATTAACAACTCACATATCTTGGTCAAATATATACTCAATGACATAAAATACTATTTCTTTTCTTCTAACTGAACAAATCAGTGATACTTTCGGTGTCTTCTTTATTGCAAATATTTTAATTTTTCATGACCTCAAATGTCCAAAGTCAAGAGCCTCTCTTGTCCACCTTCCTTTCAACGCAAAATGTTATAAGGGTTGTTAGAGGAATGAACAGAGCAACAGAATCATGTGGACATAGGCTGATTGCCTTATTTATGCATATATATTTCAGGACAGTCTTGACCCTGCTAAATGTATTTTGAAAGATTTTTCAATATTTTATTTATTTAAATTTTTATCCAACCCTATACCCAAAGGTCTCAGGGTAGGTTACAACATATAAAATGAACACATTAAAACCATAACATATTAAACTTATTAAAACCACAACTGTGCATGGATGTGGGAAGGAAATATACCACCCAAGTCGTTCTATTCCATATATTACCATGTGTCAGCATCATCTTTAGTACTCTGCATTTAGTAAGGCATTTATCTTGTAAAGAGTATTCCTTGAGCTGCACTAAAGGTTCTTCTGCCTGAACTGAACCATCTAATGCACAATGAAAGAATTCAATCATTTGGGCCTTATTTTTATGAAATACTATGGAGTGAAAGGAGAAAGATATGCCATCTAACACAACATTTTTGGCTCTGTGTTACTTTTGTTGGGCTACTTTTAAGTTGGAAACCAACTGATCCACACTAACCTGAAAGTGACCAAACCCATTTTTCACTCCCCTAAAGGGTACTCAAAGGGTATACAGTCTTAGATAATCTAGACTTAAGGAACCAAGGGCCATTTCACACTTACCTTTGTCCCAGAACAGAATCCCTCATGGTTCTCTTCAGGGCTCCAGTGGGCCCCAGTCTCAATCACAGAGGCATGCAAAAGGCACATCTCTGTTTTCAAGACCACCAGAAGACTAAGGCTGTCTCTAGATGGGCAGTCAGATATAGTGATAGGAAGCAATAATGTGGAGTATTGCTCCCTGCTTTATTGCTTTTCTAGACAGTGCTGTCTTTGCACATTTTGGTGACATGCAATTTGGCAACAATTTGCCCACCACTGAATTTCTGGATGGACATGTCCCCAACTCTGAGTACATGTGGTTGGCTGTTTTGTCCAGAAAGTGGCTCCCTAAAAAGCACCACAGCTGGAAAACCTCCAACCAGTGCTGGGTTTGTTAAGAAAAGTTAAAAGCACTTTTAGGGGCAAAAGAGTAAAACTATGGTGATCCATAGTAGCACCAAAATGTCACTCACTATATTCATCCCAATTGGATGCACCCTGCATGTAATCTCAGGGAATCAGAGAGTAGGAACTTTTGTTTGTAGCCTTTTGGAGTCCTCAGGGGCCAGGCCTGAAGCTGGTGTGACCAGCTTTGGGGCCAGGGCTGGTCTGTTAGATTCCAGACCATGCTGTGCCATGATTCAAACTAGTGGGCCTCACTGGTCCAGCCCCACTAGTTCAGATCATGGCAGGGTCAGTGCGAAAAGGCCCTAAAACCAGCACTAACTGTTTCTTGTTCATCGACTACACTTTTCTTTAGAAATAAGCTTGGTCTGTCATTAGCAGTGGTAATACAGATACTACACTAGATGCCAGATCATTGGTACTCAGTGTAATTGGAAAAATCAGTAATCTTTTCACAATTCAATCCTTAATGGGTCTGGATAGTTGACTGTGAACTTTTATGTCTATGCATTTTAAGAGAGATCCTCCATTCCTGCTTAAGTAGAAATACTTCATTTGCCTGCTTGCTTTTTCCAAAAGAAATATCCAAGAAGGGCACTTTCTGCATATGACTGTCATCCTGTGCCAGCTAGGGTGGCTCTCAACAGTCAGGCAGTGTCTCCATTACGCAGTAAAGCCACCTTAATTAGGCTCTCAGGACAGCTGACCTCCACTGGAAGTAATGGAAAATGGCCTCACTTAACATGCCTTGGTTGTGTAATGGAGACACAGCCTCAGTTCAAAGGAACAAATAATCAGGCTCATAATTAGGCTTGTCACTGGAAAGGTGCCAGCATCTTAAGGGCTCAGCTAGCTCCTACAAATACCTCATATTCTTCAGGTAGAAAATGATCTTCAGCAGTAAACAGGAAACTCCTTCAGAAGTCAATCCAGGCTCCTAGGGCTTGTCCCCATGCAGTTTGTTTACTTCAGATTTGAATCGGGTATGGGGCGGGATAGAAATGTAAATAAATAAAATAAATAAATTCCCAATACAGATTGTAGTTCAAATTAACATGTCCCCATGCAATTGAGGAAAGCGCAGGTTCAAGTCAAATGTACCTGTCCCAATAAAAACCACAATAAACCCCTGCAGCGGGTAGCTGCATCTTTTTCTCTTTACCCCCTTTCTCCTGATAGGAAGCCAGGTTGACGGCACCATACCCTGTCCCACTCACTGCAGCGATGACAGGGAAACACCTCCAGGTTGCACCTCCATGAACTTAACACACAGCAAAGATAAACAATAAAATAAGGGGCATTACTAATAGCGTGGAAAAGCAGCTCATTGCTCGGAGCCACCAAAGTTTAGCGGAGGTGCACACCTTCGCATGACAGCAGGCACACCACCGCTTGTAACAGGCTTGAGGAATTCTGTGCTTCATCTTCTCATGTTGCATCAGGGGTAGGGAAGCCATGGGTGCATCACCCATTAAGGCGATGCAGCACTCATGCACAAAATCAAGCCATTACCCATGTGTAGCTTGCCGATCAGGCAATCAGGGAAGGGGAGGTGTAATAATTGTAGCCAGAAAGACACTTGTAGAACAAATGAGAGCCATTTAACCTCCTCATCATTTCTCTTTCATCATAATTTATTTAAAGAAATCCCCAAACAGTTGCGATCGCAGCACACAGGATGGCAACAGCAAGCATTGGTGAAACCCCACCCGCTAATGATGCAATTGCCAATCTTCTCCCCCAATGACCCAGGAGTGTCCCCATGCCTCCAAGATAATCCATGCTTGCCTCCCAATTCACAACTAAAACAATTTGCAAGTTTTTTTTTTTAAACCACGGATTTGAGTGATTTGTTTTGCATGTAGCCCAGATTAGAGCCTTTCAGGGGAACACTCCAAGTGAAACTCAGGTTCACTTTGGAGTATGTAGCGCATGGGGACAAACCCCTAGGGATGCAAAATTGAAGCAAAGAAGGCTCTTCCTGTCTCTGCCTGCTGTTTCTTTTGTTTTCTGTTTTTCTCTCCTACCTTCTTTCCTCCATGACTCCTTTGGGCCTTGTATCCTCCTACTTCCAGTGTGCTAGAACACAAAAAAATTATACGTGTACTACTAGGAGACATAGTTTTCTGCACTCTGGATCATAATGGTGGCACCTCTCCCACTGCCTTCCTCATTTTACCTTATCCAAAATTTCAACCCATTATGTTAATTTTTTTTTTGAAAATTTAATACTGAAAGTGTTAAATGATGCAAAAAGGTGACAAGGTTCTGATATTGTAATTATGTGGATAAATGAAATAGAGCTGCAGATGTGGCAGACATAATGCTTTCACTAAGACACTTGCCCCTAGGCTCTCCCCTCCATCACATGGCTCTCCAGATGTTAATAGAGATTAGGAGTCTTTCTGCACTTGGACTTATTCTGGAATATATCCTGGAATTGGGGCCTGCTGTCTGCATGCTAGTACATTCTTTGGCAGACCCCAGGTGAGGCCTGCCAAAGTCTGTATTAGCATGTGGACAGCAGATCCCTATCCTGAGATCTTCTCCAGTATAAGGCCAAGTGCAGAAAGTTTACTTAGAAAGCTACACTGTGAAGATGGCACATCTTTATATATGTAAAACAAAACAAACAAACAAAAAACAGTAACACTGATGGTTTTAGGCTTGACTGCCCCCTAATGGTTTGGCCGCTTGACTAGTAAAGCAACAGGACAGCAAAAAGTGATTAAGAATCAAGGAATGGTGAGTTATAGGTTGATGGTTTAACAAAGATGTTTCCATGTGTGTTCAGTTTAATATAAATGCACGACCATATTAAAAAGAATGCTGCCTCCCGCTCCTTTAGTAGTTGCGCAGAATAACAAATTCCAGCAGATGTTGCCTGCATGACAAGCTATGCCAGATGAAGTTCCTTTTTCTGTGCTACTATTAAAGGAGAAGGAATCATATAGCAACCTTCGATGTTTAAAGAGCTGCCAACCATCTACATGGAAGCGATAGAAATTAGTAGTGATATCACTGCTTTGGCTATATGAAAGGAGAACTTGGAAGTAATTTTACCCTGTGGTCTGGCATGGCAATGAGAGCAGATTTCCACAAACACTGGACTACTTGAAAACAAACACTCCTGATTAAAGACATCAGTGATGGAATGGAAGGACCAGTCCTGCATTGGCAACTGCCTAAAGGAAACAAAGGCCATGATCACACTGATAACTCAAGCCATCTTCTCTTTGCATCACTCACATTTTTTCCCCACTGGGAACTTCTTGGGGGTGGGTTGTGCTCCTCTAGCCGGCTTCTCCAGAGTCCACTTTTACACAGGACGCAATCCGTCTGGGGGGGGGAGTCCATTTTTTCTTGTCATGTGTAAGCAAGGAACTGGGCTAGAGGGGGCTGAAGCACACTGGGGTGGGTGGATCCAGACTTCCATCCTACCCAATGCCTTCCCAACCTTCCTCCCCATTCCCCTTTGTTTCAATTTCAAGCTTGCAGACTCCTGTCGTTTTTTTTTTTAATCTATTTTACGCTAGACTGATAATGCAATAGATCATATTTCTTTAATTGTGCTTTTCTGGTTTTCTGAAAAATAGGGAGGGATTTAGAAAATAAATGGCCAGAAAAGCACTGTTGGGAGAGGAAGTGAGGGAAGAGTGGAGCAAGAGTGTCAATGATACAATTCTAAGGATAATGTATCTTCCATTTTCCTTCAGAAATGTTTAAGGAAAATAATGTTTTGTTTCACTAAAAAGTAAAACCGGGAAGTGAAAACTGAGGAGTGAAAGTGCTTCAGCAGCTTGAGGGAAAACAGCAGATTACAGCCTCTCATTTATCTATAGGAAGGGCTGCAGAGGTGGAGGTGTGAGGTGGTTGGTAAATGCCTCGGTTGCATCTCTTTGGGAGCACAGTCCCCTTACCCTGTGTTAGCACTGAGTTTGCCATCAACACTACACAGCTCCAAACACACCCTGTTGCCACTGTTGATTGGCAGAACTTTATCCTATTGGAATGCAGGTGATGTTGATGCAATCATCGAGGGGTGTGTAAAGGAGATTTCGGGAGATAACATAAAAGGTGTGAGCATAGCAGCCCAAGTTGAGGATTGATTATCAGGAATTGGGTGTAAACAGAACTAGGACTGCCACAGTTCAGTTTCTTAACAGGATGGCCTATTTCAGCCAGGTGTGATCACAACCAGAGAATTGTGACAAATGGACAGTTCTCAGAGTGGAGGGAAATAGAAAGTCTCCCCCAAAGTTCAGTATTGTTTCCTGATGACATCAAATTATTCAAGATAGTGAAAACAGAAAGAAGACTATGGAGAGCTCCAGAAGGACCTACTGACATTAGAAAAGTGAGCAACCAAATGCTAACCAAGATATCTTAGTAAGTTCAAGGTGATGCCTGGGGATAAGGGGAACCCAGTTACATCCATAATTTGAAGGGATCTGAGCTTCTGCGACAGACCAAGAACAGGATGTTGACAGCTCAGTGAAGGTGTTGACTCAGTGCACAGCAGAAGTAAAAAAAAAAGAGCAAAAAGAAAAAAATTCAGTGCTAGGAGTAATTAGGAAGGGAAAAGAAAATAAGTGGGCAAGCATCATGGTTCCTCTTTATAAATCTATGGTGAGGCCACATTTGGAATATTGTAAGTTGATTACCACACCTCAGAAAGAATATTGTGGACCTGGAAAAAATGCAGAAAAGAGCAGCCAGCATGATCAACGTGCTGAAATATCTCCCACATTAAATCAGCAGTGTCTAGGCATCTTCAGCCTTGGAAGATGTAATTTAATAGGGGACCTTACTGAAGTATATAAAACCATGAATGATGTGGAAAAGGTTGTTAGAGAAAATTCTATCACACAACAGTAGAACCAGGAGGCAGTCTATGAAGCTGATGGACAAGAGTGTTAGGATTGACAAAAGGAAGTATTTTTCTACCCAGACGTCTATGAAATTTATCACCAGAAGAAGTGGTGACAGCAACCAGCGTGGATAGTTTTAAGAAAGGATTAGATAAATTCATGGAGGACAAGTGTATCAATGGCTATTAGAATGGATGCCTAGGAACTGCCTCCAGGTTGGAGAGACAGGCAGGATGCCTCTCAAGGCCATTTGCAGTGTGTCCATCCAGAGCAGGTGAAGGTTTTGCCTTAGACTTCCAACTGGGAATACCTAGAATCAATTGTTGGGCCACTGTGTGAGGCAAGATGCTTGACAGAATGGGTTATGCCCTGATCATGCAGAACTCCTTTTATCTTCCTGCCTGCCTGCCTTCTTCCATTTGCCCTCCTTTTCTCTTACTGATCCAAAGACCAGATCTGGTATGTTAGTTAAAAGGAATCAGAATTTCACTAGAGGCAAGTGGAATTTCAGCATCATGTTTTCAATTGACATAGCTAGCCTGTGCCAGAGATATAGGAAAGACAAGGCTTTGGTTGGAAAAGTCACTTTCGGGTGCGTTCCCATGGTACTTATTTGCCTCTCTATTGCCCCTCTACTGAAGTGGATTTAAGAAAAGCGTGTTCAATTCGGAATTAAGTGTTCCCATGGGGCTCAGCAAAACACACATTTAAAATGCGCGGACTGTCCACAAGGCAGCATGTTTTGTTTACCCACATCTTTTTCTCCCCACCCCTCACTGTTTTATTGGGTGCTCGTGCGATCGTGCACCCATTCACAAGTCCAAAAGAAAAATTTACAAGTTCTCTGTTTGTCTCCCCTGCTTGCGAAAGCAGCCGGGCTGCAGCCAGCGCTATTTACAAGATCTCCAGCTGCTGAAACGCTTCCCCCCATCGAGCAATCGTGCCATCATTTACAGTCCAAAAGAAAAATAATTTACAAGTTCTCTGTTCATTGGGTACCTCCTCGCCAGGAAGGTCCTGGCGAGGAGGCACCACAAACCATGCAAAGTTGGTGCCCGTGGTGCCAAGCACTGAAAGGCGATATTGCAAAATCGGAGGGGGGGGTTGCACAGAGGAAGCCCTCACCCATCCCCCTCCCGCCTTCCCCAATCTCTCCCCCACTCTTCTCCCCCCCAAGCAGTTCGAGAAAGAGGCGATTGGGCTGGCTGTGGATGAGAGGCAAAAAAAGAGAGAGAGAGATGATCTCTCCGGCCGGCAATTCCCGCCTGGGAGAGAAGCCCCGCCTCTTTTGCCACGGAGCGTCTCCATGGAAAACCCGCATCTTCCCATTAGCGGCGCTGGAAGCCCGGATTAAAGCCGTGCATGGGGCCACTCCGAGGCAAAAGAAGATTTTCATCGGACTTTTTATTCCTTGGGAACGCACCCTTTCATCTTGCTAGTTCAGACTAAAATGTACGTAGTTTGGTAAAGATAAAGGTGGGCTTCTAGCTGGAGCTTTTCCCTTTCCCTACTGTCCTCACAAAAGAACTGGACTTGGTCAGAAGGTCGTCTCAACTATACTGCAGTCCCAAACAGAACACACAGCTGTTCTCATTCCTGTATGACCAGCTGCACCTGTCAAAAATCTATTTCCATACAGCCATTCATGACAAAAGGAACCTTGCCATCTTTTGAAGCTGATGTCCCTTTTACTGCTATCTATCTTTTGTTCTCCATGCTTGTCCATTTCATTTCTATGTAACCTTATCTCTGTGATGCTTGTTCTTCATTCCTGCCTACCTAGGGGTATCATGACGATGTCACCTGCAAGAGCTTGTGATGGATCCAGGCCATTGTGGAATTAATAGAGTGTAATTTCACTTCAGCTTTCAGTATGGCCATAATTGGAGAGTAATTTGATGAGTAGAATCAGCTGCAGTGAGAACATTATGATACCTGGGATTTAACTGCTGTAGGAAATTCCATATAATTGGAACTGGAACTGTGCTTGCTTTTTACTGTTCCCTCCCACACCATTTTCCTTTTGTTTGTCTCCTTAGATTATAAGCCTGAAGGCAGGGACCTGTCTAGATTAATATAATATTGTAACCCGCCCTGAGACCCTTGGGTATAGGGCAGGATAGAAATACAAATAAATAAGTAGCTAAGCTATTTTATCTGCATTCTTTAAAACAGTTAAGAGAATCCTTCTCCAATCCCCTGTAATAAAGGAAATTTGTCACAATTTGTGAATGTGTTATAGCTTTGGACATAGTTAATAGCTGAATTCTTGGATCACTTTTAATTGGATTTTGAGGGCTTGCTGATGCTTATGTTTTAGGCTGTAAATGTGTGAAATAAAGAAAACAGTGACAAAGCAAATCCTGATCTTATCAAACCCCATTGGGGCCTGCTGAGAGGAGAGCTTAGAGAAGACTCTGGTGGGATTGTTCACACACCAGTCTGCCCTGCCCCATCTCCTGAACATTCTGTGCAAGAAAAGGTGGATTGGAGAAGCGTTGGGAACATGAGGGCCTCACACTGGCCTTTAGAGGTGCCCCGTTTGTTATATCTGTACACAGCCTCAAGGTGTGGTCCAGGAAGAGGAACAAGGAAGGCAGCTCTGATAGAAGCCTAATCTCCTCCACACACTTGCCAAGTTGCACTGTGCATCACCACTGCAATGAATAATACAATATGATACTTCAAGTTTAGTCTTGTGCCGGACTCGTATCTCATAGTCACCAAATTTGATTCTGCACTCCTTCATGAAGCCAGCTGGGTGACCTTGGGCTAGT
>MTQE01002208.1:45402472-45436137 GCA_014337955.1 Aspidoscelis marmoratus | reverse complement strand
CTTCATGAAGCCAGCTGGGTGACCTTGGGCTAGTCACAGCTCTTTTTCTGGGCTCTCACAGTCCCACCTACCTCACAGGCTGTTCTTTTGTGGGGAGAAGAACAGAAAACTTTGTCAGCTGCTTTGAATCTCCTTTGAATTTTTCTTCTTCTGTATTCCATCATCCTTTTGCTATGAAGAAACAAAAAACTTTTCTTCCTATTCAATTGGCTAATTGTAGGTAAATGCTGGCAACTGACACAATTCTAATTCAAAGACAGTGATGCGGGGCGGGGGGAACTAATTAAAGAGTGGGTTTTGAATTTACACCAACACTGGAGTGATATACCAATTCTGCTCTTGCTTTGTGAGCTGCAACACAACGAAGAACCTTCTGCACTGAGCCTTATACTGGGCCCTGCCATAGTCTGCAGCAACATGCAGAGTTCCAAATCCAGAGTATAATCTAAAATAAGGATCAGTGCAAAAAGGTGCCTTGACATTGATGAGTTTGGGTTAGGAAGCCAAACTCTTATCTGGGAATACCGGGTTTGATTCCGCACTCCTCTGTGAAGCCAGCTGGGTGGCCTTGGGCTAGTCACAGATCTCTTCTGAGCTCTCAGAAGGTGTCTGTTGTGGGGAGACTAGAAAGCTTTGTCAGCTGCTTTGAGTCTCCTTAAATGGGTGAGAAAAGCCAACCTACTCCTATTCCTCTTTTTCTTTATCTTCCTCCAAATGGGACTCTTTGGCTAATTCAGGAACCCTTAAAAGGGTTGCAAAGAGAGCTGCATACTATTACATCTGTAGCTTCCTTTGCCTTCTCTTGTAGGTCAGCTTGCAAAAAACCAACTAGCATAGAAGACTCACTGCATCAACACATTGAAAAGTGAACATGTTCTTCACTAGTCTGTCAGCTCAAAATAACATTTTAAGCTTGAAATGTGAAGATGGCTTCTCATGTTTTTATTACCGAAACTGGAAGCCAGGATAGTTTTTCTTTCACAAAACATGAAGAGAGTTTCTCTTTTACAGTTCTGAAGGACTCTGTAAGGATTAGCCATGAAGTGCTTAACCTTGAGGAAAGGAGCTGACAGCTGCCGGTAATAGAGAGGTAACACTTGCCTAGAAAAGAATGTGACTGCTGATTCCACTGATGGTGCAAATTTCACTTGGTGCTTCAGGTTTGGAGTTCAAATCTCTGCTTAAATCTCAGAGTAAAATGATCCACTCGGCCTGATTTTTTGTATGAACTACACTCAATAATGCTTTTGAAATCTGAACTGGTTGTACAATATTAATTTCTACGATACAACATCCTCTCTAGGTTTAAGAGATGAATTCTAAAATTTGCTAAGTCCCTGTGCTATCTTATATTTAGATAGGCAGGAATAGCTTTTTTGATATAAATGGAAAAAATAAATTGATCATGTTTATATGAGTATTTTATTCCACTCATTCCTATTACCAATTCATTCCTTCTTTGCACAATGTATTAATGGATAGACTCCCCTTTATTTGAGATTTTATACCCCAAAGTTCTTTGGAGCTTTTTGAATTACGTATTTAGGTTGGGAACCACTGACGTACGTGTTACAGGGAGAAAAAAGTATCTGACCAGCTGACTCGCCGTAACCTTTAGCTAATCATGTCTCTCTCTAATTAACAGAAACAGCATGTGAGATCAGGTCTTCAACACATTTGCAACTATAGAATAAATTATTAATTCACCAAAAATAGAGGCCTAAAATGCTGTGTTGGCAGATGGCTTGGTATAAAGGCAGTAAGGCACATCCCTCTTTGATTCTTTATTAGTTGCCTATTGCAAGGTAAGTCCAAACCCTTTGCTGCCCTCTTACAGAATCAGAATGTTTGCCATCACTCAAAATCCATAAAGCTAATACAGAGATTGAATTTGTAATATGTTTTATCATGCATTTTTGACAAACACTCAGAATAATAGAGGGTCTAAATGCAGCATTCATTGGACTTAATCCATATTTGGATTTGATATGTTAATATATGTGGGTGTTCTATGAAATTTATAAGCTACTGACAGACAAGAATAATAATGATCAATGTTCAAAAGTGGGACTTTGTATAAATGTCAGTTTCTCAGTTACACTCTCCCCTTATTGCAAGCACTGTAATATTGAAATACAGTACTTCCTAAAGCAAGATATATCCAAAAGTCTTCAATCTAACTAATACTGTGTTTTGCCTTCTGTTTACATGTAACAGAAACAGGTCTTAATTTGCCTTCTTGGTACCTGAAGGTAAGGAATAATTTTAATATGTGCATGTGTAAGTGACTGTAATAGCAATGATCAACATACCCAGATAGTAAATGCTTTTCTGGTAAAAAAAAAACTGTCCCGTGTTTCATATAAATTAAATCACTTCTTTATTTCATTTATGTTCTGCCTTTTAATCTGAGGATTTGCATGGTAGAGAAAACGTGTTTATCAAATGGAAACACAGTATATAAAAATAGATTTGGAAACAATAAAACTTGGAACATAAATATGGCTCCAGTATTTCTATAGTTCTAGAAAAGCAAACTTGTTTAGTCCAAAATGTAAGAATGAATGGATAAATTAGTTTTTAAATTGTCTAACCAGTTACTGTCATAGGGAAGCACACAATTGATTAAGCCTACTTTAAACTTATCTTGCATTACAGGAAGAAAGGTCTTCTCTGAATTAGTAAAGATCTCACAAATTCTCTCCTAAAACACTGCTCTTTCTGTTATGCTTCCTATCACTTGGCTTCTTAAATGGCTTGATGTTGTGACTCTTTCATTCCACTTTGAAAATCCATTGATATTTTCTTAGTGCCTAAACAAACTGAACATATAATATGTAAAATTTAGGACCAGGAAACCTTTCAAGAAATGTGGAAAGATTTCATTCATTATGCTAATTTTTTGCTGGGAAGAAAAGGTTATTTGAGTTGGCAATGGTGTTGTTTTAACATGGTAAGGACGCATAAATGATGCATGGTAAGAATAGGGTTTTAATTAATTTTGGATATAAGTAACAATTGTTTTAGTTAGACGGATTTCAGATTTTATGTTGAAATTTTGATTTTTGTTTTAGATTTTCTTAAATGTAATTGTTGAGGCATGATCAGTGCTTTAAAATATTGGTGTTAGATCTGATTTCTCAGATAAGTAATTGTTCTTTAATTCTTTCAGCAATTCAATAATGAGTTCAGATGCTGAAATGGCGATATTTGGAGAGGCGGCTCCCTATCTCCGGAAACCGGAGAAGGAGAGAATTGAGGCCCAGAATCGTCCATTTGATGCTAAATCCTCCTGCTTTGTGGTGGATGAAAAAGAAATGTATGTCAAAGGCATGATTCAAAGTAGAGAAACTGGCAAGATCACTGTAAAAGTTCTTCAAGATGACCGTGTAAGTAGATGTTTTAGAACAAATCTTTCTAGCACTTAAGCACTAAAATCTATAAATAGAAAATATGACATTTTTGGAAGTCTTTAAATACAAGCCATCTTTTCTGAAATAAATTTATACAGTTCACATTCAGATTTTCATTACATAACAGTAAATCCTAGCCCCTCTATGCAAATTTGCAGTATGTCTTCCATGTGAGTTAGAGATAGGGCATTTAAATGGATCACGACAAACTCTGATTTAGGAGGAATGTGTATATTGCTGGTTGATGACTTTTACTGGGGCTGTGTTTTCACACAGTGGACAGAAGCTCCTGTAAAGCAGTTTAAAAATGGTCCACATGCTAATCATGAACATTCTAGGCTAGAAAAACTGAATTAGAGATGAAAACACGAGGGCCACATACTACAGTTTCTCAAGTGCTTCTGAGAAACTTTTTCTGTTACATGTGAACACTGCCTAGGAGGCAGAAAGTAATTTTTTGCTACTTGAGCAATGGTGTTTTGTAGGCCAATATGCTGCTGAGTCCATGCCTCATCTTTCTTCTAAAGAACTCTACAGTTGCCTCTAGATAGTGAGAAGAAAATGCAACAGGGGGAGGAAATGAGCAGTAAAAAGAGGTGAACAATGGTTGTGAAAATTGTGTTGACAGGAATAAATCTGAGCATGTCTGGTGCTGCGATTACTAGCAATGGAAGTTACTTCCACCGTAGTCAAAGGTCACCTCCAGGGTAAAGTATCTACATGTGCCTCTTGACCCAAGTCACCACAATGCTGCTTCTTATCCCCTGAGGTAGGGACAGGCCTCTGTAACATGATTGTGGGATGTGGGCACTTTGAGTACCCCTTGATTTTGATCAGAGTGGTCATTCTGAATGCTCAAACCAAATCATGCATAGCTCATTGAATGCAAGGTGAGGGTGGCTGCAAAGCAGTGATGCCTGGAACTCCCATGTCAACTTGGGGAGCACCTATCTGAACAATCTCCCATGATGGCTGGGACACACTTGAAGTGGGTCGCCCACCACAAGTAACCCGACCCTTAACTAAAATGGCCTTTTGCATCCACGCAGAGACTATCTGCACTATTTCTGGTTGAGGCACCTCAGATGATCCCTGACGCAACCGGTCGCCATCATGGTGCTGCGCATGCACAGTTGCACAGGGCGCTACAACCAAAATGGTGGCACCCTGTGGAGGACTGGACATGTGACCAGCCACTGGTAAGTCTTTGGTCGCATTAGGGATAGGCTATTGTGTACTAGCGTTCCTAAGTACGAACACTAGTACACTTTAGTCTCTAATGCACCTCTCCCTCCAACGGACAAGAAAGTAAGTACTGAAACACCCAAGAAAACATAAACATCAAGTCTACATGCAATGAGTTGAGCATCTCTAATCTATTTCTAAAACATTTTATTGCTTATGCTTTCTAATGTGGGTGAGTTTGGTCTTGTGGTTAAGGAGCCAGACTCTTATCTGAGAATACCGGGTTTTATTACACCCTCCCCCATGAAGCCAGCTGGGTGACCTTGGGCTAGTCACAGCTCTCTTCTGAGCTCTCACAGCTCCACCTACCTCACAGGGTGTTCTGTTGTAGGGAGAAAGAATAGAAAGCTTTGTCAGCCACTTTGAGTCTTTTTAAATGGGTGAGAAAAGTGGGGTAGAAAAGCCAACTCTTCTTCGTCTAATATTTTCTGCATTGCATTTCCTTGCCAGACTGTGACAGTAAAGGAAGATCAGATATTTCCCATGAACCCTCCCAAGTTTGATAAAATTGAAGATATGGTTATGATGACTCATCTCCATGAACCTGCAGTCCTGTATAACCTCAAAGAGCGTTATGCATCCTGGATGATCTATGTGAGTTGAAGCTTAACTATTATTCATCCTGTTTTCCAGCCCAACGGCCATGTAATATGAGATTTTGAACCCCATGCGCTGTTTACTTTCCCTACAGACTTACTCTGGCCTTTTCTGTGTCACTGTCAACCCATACAAGTGGCTACCAGTATATAACCCAGAAGTAGTATCTGGCTATAGGGGCAAAAAGCGCCAAGAGGCCCCTCCTCATATCTTCTCCATCTCTGATAATGCCTATCAGTTTATGTTAACAGGTGAGTAGTAGGAAACTAGTGACAGCTAAAAGGCAACAATTCTAATGCATATAACCTAGACATATATGTGGCATGGGCAATAAGCAATTTATTCCTTTCCTGGGCTAAAGGTCTTAGGCAGAAGCCAAGAAAAGCAAAGACTGATTAAGGAGGCAGAGACATAGAGCCTTCCTATACTTACCTTTATTGATCTAGAACAGCTCTTCTAGATCATGAAATCAGTGCTCAGATGGAGTGCCCTTAGACAGGAACAACGCTGTCTGCACGGTGACAGCATATTCCTGACAAACCTCTTTGCTGGCCCCAGCACTTGTGTGAGCTTCATAGCCAGCCTCCGCAATCTCCAGCGACCAGGAATCAATGTTTCTGGCCTCGAAGCCCCTGAGGGACACGTTTCAGAAGTGCAATGAAGTATGCTGCTGAAATGGGTGCTATGTAAATCAGAACACAGAGGTATGCACCTTCTGCATACCTCCATGATCCAAATTTACCTCTGCTGCTACACCTGTATGTAGATCTTGATATCTATGTCTATCAGCAATCTAGATGAGGAGCTTTCTGATTTGGATCACACTCCATCTGGTACAGTTAAGAATGTAAGAACATAAGAGGAGCCCTGCTGGATCAGGCCAGAGCCCATCTAGTCCAGCATCTTGTCCCACACAGTGGCCCACCAATTGCTCATATTAGCTGGGACAAGGGCCTCTCTAATCTTCCATCATGTGCAGAAGGATGCTCTTAGTACCTCAGGGAAGTCAGAAATACTTATTAGCTGAAGCTTGCCTAAAATTCTTAAGAACTGAAGGATTAAGAATGGCTTTGGATGTACCAAAGAACTGCTTATACAAGTCCTTGATATAAAGATGGCACCTTTTCCCCAGGACATAAAAAGATTTGCTCAGCCACCCCCAAGATTTATTTGACAAAGAGCTTTTAGATGCTACAACTTCCAGTAGTAAGAGACCACTACTTGAATGAGTTCAAAGGCCAGGAAAGAAAGGGGTGTTACTTAAAGAGAAAGACTGTTTGCTCTGTGTATTGGCATGGAAAATAAATGGAGAAGACAGTGAGAGAGGGGAAACAAAAAGTAAATAAGACAGCAATTTGTCATGCTCTTTAATTCATTGAGCAGACTTTAAAAAACAACAACATAGTAGCAGTATTTAAAAAACTCTGGTAGATTACATGAGTCCAATATGTGTACATTACAGTGCAACTATATTTTAGATAAGGCTTAAAAAAAATAGTCAGCTCAAGTTTAGCTAAGACTAGCATCAGAAACACAAAGGAATAAGAGTCTCCTGGTGAGCACAAATGACTGGCTAAGATATCAGCATAAGGAATTTTCAGCCTTCAGAAATTAGAACAAACTATTTTTTAATAGATGGAAGGAAAGCAAGTTTCTCTGATTGTTCACCGGGACTGTTTCTTGAACAAAATCATTACCTTCACAATTTGTACTAATTGCAAAGGTTTAAAACTTCGTATTTGAAATGAATTTTGGCTGTATTCAAAGACTGACCTTTGTATGTGAAGCAAAAGCTTTGGTGCCTTTGTTCAAAGCTTTGATGCAGATTCAGAGGTGCAACTGGCAGTGTGGATTTTAACTAAATTCAAAGCTTAGCACATTTGAAGTGGCTACATTCGCACGGATGCCAAGTTCTGTCCTATTTGCTTCAATGCAAAACAAACCGAGGGTGTGTGTGTGTGTGTGCGCACATCCCTATTTTTGAAATATCAATAGTAGAATTTGTAGGCCAAATGCCTCAAATTCACGCTCTGGAGATTCCATTTAGGACTATAAAGCATCTGTGAGGCCTGCCCTAGGAGTGCACTGAGCTAGATGAATTAATGACGTCACTCAGTCTTTTAGAATACAGAATCTGGCTACAGTCATAAAACTATTCTCTCTGTGTTACCTTCCAGATCGTGAAAACCAGTCAATCCTGATTACGTGAGTATATTTCTGGAATAATTAATATATAAGGAGGGCAACATTTCACTGGCTTGTTAGATTTATGAAACATCCATAAAATAAATTTGGCCAAACCATATACATGATCTAGGTGACTTAACAGGGCAAGCAATTTTAAGAGTCATCAGATTAGGCTGAAATGCTGTAAAGTGTCCATGTATATGTATGTTTGTATGTTTAAGACAATATACATATTCCTTCTGTAACCTAAAGCTTTTGCTGCTTGAAAAACATTGACAACGACCACTGACTTTATGCCTCTGTTGATCCAACAGTGGAGAATCTGGTGCAGGAAAGACTGTGAACACCAAGCGCGTAATCCAGTATTTTGCAACAATTGCAGTTACTGGGGAGAAAAAGAAGGAGCCACAACCTGGTAAAATGCAGGCATGTGAAACTGATCCAGATTTTAAGAGTTGTCTGATCTTGCTGTTTTCCTGTAATTAATTGTAGCTTTAGGAGATGTAGGCTGCAATGCCTGCTGGGCCTGAGTGCTTGCTCTGTCTCTGAAGATGGGATATGCAGTGTCTTCACATGGCGTACTTCATTCCCTTGCAAACTTTAAAGACTAGAGTGGAATGCCCCCGTTTTTCAAAATGACAGCATGCTCTTTTTTAGGACTCAATAGAAATGGTCCCAGAAGTCGGCCATTTTAGCACATCTCAAAATGCAGGTGCATCAAACTTTACATAGGTAGGTCTTTCATGTGTCTATAGTGGTAGAGAACAAACAGGGCAGGCACCCTCATAAGTGTCCTTCTCACTGAGAAGTATGCTGCATGCCCAGGATTGGCGTGAAGACATTGCACCCCTTGGGCTTTCACTGGGCACTGGCTTCCACCTATGTGAATGTGCAATTGAAACAAAACATTGAGCCAATATTTCTCAGATTTTAATTGATTATATTCTTCCTTTCCAGAGAAATGCTGTTTTAATGCTACATTATCTTTTTGTTTTTCTATACATCCTAAGGCATTGCTTAATAGGAAATCTCTTATGCTTTAATTAGGGGACCCTGGAGGATCAAATCATCCAGGCCAACCCACTGTTGGAAGCCTTTGGCAACGCTAAGACTGTGAGAAATGACAATTCCTCCCGCTTTGTAAGTCTAGTTTTATTTGCTCTGTTAAGTAGAAAACCAGTAGAGCGAAGTCTAAATATATGCACGCTTCCTACTAGATTCATAAGAGGAAACGTTCACTAATTGGTTGTTTATCTAATTTATCAGGGTAAATTTATCAGAATTCATTTTGGGACCACAGGGAAGCTGGCATCTGCAGACATTGAAACCTGTGAGTGGCAGCTGTGTGAAAAATTAAAAAGGAACCAGGGAATTTCTTGGACTTTTCTTACTTCTTCCTAATTTCAAATTCTCTCAGATCTTCTGGAGAAATCAAGAGTAACATTCCAGCTTGCAGCTGAGAGGAGCTACCATATCTTTTACCAAATAATGTCAAATAAGAAACCAGAATTAATTGGTAAGGGATGGTCACACTAAGTCCGTTTTACTACTGTAACCTATCCATTTACTGGCTCCACACAGAAAAACAACATGATGGTTGTTCTCTACTTACAGACCTTTTGCTCATTTCCACCAATCCCTATGATTTTCCATTTGTGAGTCAAGGGGAGCTTACTGTAGCTAGTATAGATGATGCAGAAGAGCTGTTAGCAACCGATGTAAGTATCTGAGGTATTTCAAAACTATCATTTCATTGCACAATAGATGTCCTTTTTTGTTAATGAAGGGAAGCCAAACCTCAGTCCATGAATAAGCAATGGTATGAAACTTCAAGGAAGTCATTACAGATTAGATATTAGAAAAAACTTCCTGACGGTGAGGGTGATCAGTCAGTGGAAGGTAGTGAGCTCTCCTTCACTGGAGGTCTTCAAGCAAAGGCTGGACTGACATCTGCCTGGGATGGTTTAGGAAATCCTGCATTGAGCAGGGCGTTGGGACTTGATGACTTGATGACCCTAGAGATCCCTTCCAACTCTATAATTCTGTGATTCTAAGACCAAGTTGCTGCACTTCACCAGGATTCAGCTCAACACATTCTGTTACTGTATGATTCTAGTTATGATGCTTTCTTATACTGAGATACCTGCAGAATGTAATTAGTTCTATGAGTTAATTAGGGATATGCCAAATATTTTCAACACCTTGACAATTTGTACAAATTACAGAGGTACATGCCTTCATCTTTAAAGGTGAACAGGGCTACTATTCAACTTGAAACAAATTGGCATCACTCTGCTTTTGAGGTTCAGGTGTTAATATTTGAATGCAGCAATACTATTGTCGAACGTACAGAGATGCTCTTTGTAAAACTTTTAGCGCCCCTCCTCCTCCAAATTTGATCTGTGTGTATTCTTTCATTATTTGGCAGAGTGCTATTGACATCTTAGGATTCAGTGCAGAAGAGAAGGTAGGAATATACAAATTGACAGGGGCAGTAATGCACTATGGAAACATGAAATTCAAGCAAAAGCAGCGAGAGGAGCAGGCTGAACCAGATGGCACTGAAGGTAAATCATAACTATCCTGGATGTTGTTTGTATATTTCTGTTCCAGATAAAGAATGCTCAAACAGATAACAGAAAACACAGTATCTTATGTGTCAGGAAGGGAAGAGGCAGGGTAGGAGGCAAGAAGACAAGCAGCAGTAAATGCCAGAGAGCATCCATCAACCGGCACATCTTGGCTGTCACTGTTTAGGATGCCACTGGTCTCTTCTTGAGTACCATGTATTGTAAATGCATCATATTATCTAGGGATGTGCATGGATACCATTTGGATTCGAATAGAATGTTGGCACATTAGAAGATTGACATTCAAATTCGAATTGAATGCTTCGGAACATTCATATGAAGCTCCGTTACATTCATGAACCTGGGAGGTGGGAAAGCAGCTGCAGCAGTCACGTCTGCACTTGATCTAGGGTGGATTCATAGTGGATTGAGAGCAGATTCAAAGTGGCTTCAGGGCAGATTGTGTGCATTCTGAGCAGATGCATATGGGATAGGTATGGGATTCATATGGGATTTGTATTGAATTTGTATAGAACATTTGTATCAAATTGAATCCTACCGCATTCAAAGGGGATCTATTCAAGTGAAAAAGAATTTTCGTGTATTCAGGGTTATTGGGGGAAGGAGCCATAGTGGGTACTTGTTGCTTGCCTTGCCCTAACTACCAATTCTTTGTGGAAGGCAGCTAGGATATGGGCCTTCCCTGCAGATATGTTGTTTCCACCATGGTCAGTTTTCAGTGGATCAAAAATCATGCTCCTGGTCCATTTGAGATCTTTCCAGTACCAAAATGGAGGCAGGTAACAGACACCTTACAGCTCAGCTTCTTCACATGGCAGGGAGAGGTTGCTTATATTGGCTGAAATGACCTTGGGGACCTTAATCCAGAATTAATGGTTAGTCACTTGGGTAGTGTCTCTGGGATCATCTTGGGAGCCAGTAGACGGGTAGGCTATGTGGATGCACAGTCCCAGAGATGCAGCTTTTTGGAAACTCAGCCTGCTGTGTGTGGTCCTGTTCACCCTTATGGATGCAGCCTAAATAGCAGAACTCTGGATTAGGTTGTAGATACATCCTGCTTTGTGTTTTTAGTGATTATGGGCAACAGAAATCATGGTAAACTTATTTTTAACTTTATAGTATATCTGTGTGCATGCTTCCACTAAGTAGTACTTTGGAAGTAAGATCACTGAATAATCACATTAAATCAAATAATTTATTGATTGGTCCAGGGACCATATCACCCTGATATAGAAGAGGTGATATGCTCCTATTGGTGACTCTGGGGCTCTTAATAACCACCCAGTCATGTTAATACTGCTCATTGTTTGCTTATGTCTAGTTGCTGACAAAGCAGGATACTTAATGGGCCTGAACTCTGCTGATTTGCTAAAAGGCTTGTGCTACCCACGTGTGAAAGTTGGGAATGAATATGTGACAAAAGGACAAAATGTTCAGCAGGTAGTTCAACCTCCAAGACACTTGCATTCGTACTGTATATTTGTTGTTAAGCTGATGATATTGACTACAAATACTGCATGATTTTGTTATACTGCATGGCTCGGAGTTGCTGTCAGACTAGGTAGGAAAACAGCAACTTAATATCCCAAAACTCTTAAAAATTAAGCACAATTAGGAAAAGAAAAAGATTTCAGTGGATCTTCCCAAGACAACAATTGCATCTACCTTTTGGTCTAGTGGTTAGGGAGCCAGAAGGTTTGTCAACCACTTTGAGTCCCCTTAAATGGGTGAGAAAAGCGGGGTAGAAAAGCCAAATCTTCTTCTTCTTCTTTTAAATTGATGCTAGAAGGGGAGAGTGTTGAAGGTAAAGTCAATGAGAACATCGTATGCCCTGTGCCAAACAACCTATTAGTAGTGGGAACATCCAGGGATCCCTCCTATGGGAGGCATTTCCTGACAGTGTGTCTGTTCTCACACACACCCTGAAACTTGCATGGGTGTGGAACTGGAATCCCTCAGGACCCACCTCCACACGCAAGCAACATTGACCGTGGTGCATGCAGACTTCCAGAAGACTTCAGGAACCCATTGCAACGGTGGGAATTATGCTCATACTCCACTATCAAACCTTTTTTTAAGATGGCAGAGCACACTGAAAATCTAGCCAGGTCTCCTCATAGTACTCAGGTAGTATATGTGCTTATGCTGTGTGTGTGTAAATGGGAGATGGTGCTACCATCAGTTTGGCATGTCCTAGGAGTAGAAAAGGCCCCTGTCTTGAACTCAAGCCAGATTGGCTTTTAAGGTCAAAACAGACATTTTTAAGTGCACCTGGCTATTAATTGATTGATTGGGAGCAAATGCAGCTCTTTTTAAAAAGCAGTGCTTTATCTTACCTCTTTTGGGGCCGGGGTGTGTAGGTGTACAATTCCGTAGGTGCACTTGCAAAATCTGTCTATGAGAAGATGTTCCTATGGATGGTGACCCGTATCAACCAGCAACTGGACACCAAACAACAAAGGCAGCATTTCATAGGGGTCCTGGACATTGCTGGCTTTGAGATCTTTGATGTAAGTTCAAGGTATATTAATTCGGTTTTTTAAAATCAGTTTATGATTCCTATGTTTATGAATAACAAAAAAATGTTTCTTCTGCTTGTCAAGTATAATAGCCTGGAGCAGCTGTGTATCAACTTCACCAATGAGAAACTGCAACAGTTTTTCAACCACCACATGTTTGTGCTGGAGCAAGAGGAGTACAAGAAAGAGGGAATTGACTGGGAGTTCATTGACTTTGGAATGGATCTGGCCGCCTGCATTGAGCTTATTGAAAAGGTGTGAGGTGCTTCTTCATAGTTTTCTTGCATCCGTCTCTGATTAATAGAGAGTCAGTAACAGAAGGGGTCTGTGACTGATTGTCATGGGGAGAACATAAGGTAGTTAAATTAGAATATGGTAGCGTGGCTTTTCCCACTAAGCCAGAGCCTTCCCACCCATCTGAATTCTGAACATATCTTGGCAACATTCCCATAGCTAAATGAACAGGAGGTATCCAATGATATATCTGTCTGCTTGCTCAATGGGACTTCATCTTTCTTTTGCCTTCCTTGTGAAGGAAGGAAAAGAAGGAAAAGAAGTTCCAGCATTAGATTATGTTGCATCTCAGCTGTTATCTACATTGGAACGTTTTAATCTGTAATTATCCCCAAAGAGCTATTTGTTATTATTTTCAACACATCTATACTATTTTTTCTTATGAAGAAAAACCCAAAGTGGTTTTTAATAATATGATTTAAAACAGGTTCTTATCCTGTATTAAGCAAGGAGTGTACCCCAATCTCACAGGGGAATGAGCAGAGTAACTTAATTCATGATAATGGCAGTATCAGCAGACAGATTACAGCCATTGGAAGAAGTAAGGCATGTGGGCAGTGAGGCCTGAAGGATTTGGGGATCTAAGGAGAAGGTTTCAGGAACTAGGAGATAAGCAGATTAAGGCAAGTGGAGAAAGATGGGCAGCAACTGCAATCTACATGACAACGTAGTTTGATCAATAAAATGCATTGATATGGGTCACAGACCACTTAAAGAAGTGGTGAGACCAAGGACTTGGTCACACTTTCTCCTTAAATCTTCTTCAGCTTATCTTCAGACTTGAGTGCTCACACCTTTTCAGGTCTATCCATTTTATTTGTAGACTTTCCACCCTCCACTTGGATTTTCCTGAATGGAAAAGTCCACATATAAAACAGATAGAAATGAGGAGTTGTGATCAGTCAGAACTAGACTGAAGAAGGTTTAAATTGAAGGTGTGACTTACCTGTTGAGCCCCTTCTCCCAAGGGTGCGATTTATGGCCTGCAAAAACTACTTTGCAATGGGAGGTGAGTGTCTAGTTAAAAGGGGGGAATAATGTTTTCTTGTCACAAATGATTAAATTTATTTTTGGTGCTTACATTAAATGGTGTAGAACTATATTTGTGATGTAATCAATCCAGTGAAACCTTCCAGAAACCATCTCTTGATTCCATTGTCCAGCCGAATGAAAATGATCTTTCTTTCTGTCTGCTCTTGATGTCCCCTGCAGCCCATGGGCATTTTCTCCATCCTGGAAGAGGAGTGCATGTTCCCCAAGGCGACAGACACTTCTTTCAAGAACAAGCTCTATGACCAGCATCTTGGCAAGAGCAACAACTTCCAGAAGCCCAAGCCTGCCAAAGGCAAGGCTGAGGCCCACTTCTCCCTGGTGCACTATGCTGGCACAGTGGACTACAACATCTCCGGGTGGCTGGACAAGAACAAGGACCCTCTGAATGAAACTGTGGTGGGGCTCTACCAGAAGTCCTCATTGAAACTGCTGTCATTCCTTTATTCCAATTATGCGGGTGCAGAAGCAGGTAGGTCCTGTCTCAGATAACCAGATTCATCTGAATTGCGTTTTGATCCTGTTTGTTCTACCGAAACAGATACTTGTGAAATGTCAATATATTTATTAGATCTGACTGAGTTGTTTTGTTAAGGCACTGTTGCCCTAAGGCATCCTTCCAGTTCTGCCTAGCGAGGAGCCTGTCATCTCATACAGTTGATGTTTTGTCCCAAGGTGACAGCGGAGGCAGCAAGAAAGGTGCCAAGAAGAAGGGTGGCTCCTTCCAGACTGTGTCTGCTGTGTTCAGGGTAGGAGACACTAATTTCCTCTTCACTTGTTTGTCACAAAAAAAAAACAGCGGTATCTATTGCAGAATTTGTAAACCTTTCTTTGTACTTTGACACAGGAGAATTTAAACAAATTAATGACCAATCTCAGAAGCACTCATCCTCATTTTGTGCGCTGCCTAATTCCAAATGAGACAAAGACACCCGGTGAGTAATGGTGCTAAGTTTTTGGTTGGGCTTAAACTGGATTACTGTGCTTAAAACAAATTAGTGGATCTGGATTAGCTTGATTTAGTGGGCCACACATTGGCAGTTGTAGTCTACAGAGAGATGCAATGTGGATGCCTAGTCCGTTTCATATCAGTGGATCCAAAATACTGGAGACAGCACCTCCCAAACCCAATACAATTGGCTTACGTCCCCATTAATCAAATGCTGCAACTGGGTTGCTGAGGCAAGGTTTCTTCACAGGCAGTGTGAAGACATCATTGTTGTTAATGCAGTCATTCTTCTGAAGGGATTGAGAAGTTGTCTTTGCAGTCTCTGCAACATAGCGCATGTTCCCTGATGCCACATCCACAATCTTTCTAGTTCCATTCCACATGTAAATGCCCCATCCTTGTTTTGGATCAGATGTGGTGCTGATTTATCAGGTTTGCTACTAATCCGGATTACTGCACTCTTATTGCAGATCTGATCTGGATTACCACTAATCCTGTAGACAATGAGAGTCCTTCATTACTAAGCAAGTGCAGGAAGGGCCATAGATGTTTGAGAATATAACCATCAGGCAAACTGACTAATTCTAGCAAGATATAGTCTATTCAGTCTTCCTAAGGACCTGGTCAGAGGGACCAGTGAAAGGAGAGATGGCCTGCTTCTAAAAAACAGTGCTCTCCTGAGGTCCATTATACCAGCCCATTGTGACGCTACATGATTTACAGCCACACGTATATCCGATTGTTCCAGTGCTGGTGTAAGGTATCAAATGGACATCTGATCCAGGTCTGGAAGAGAGCGCTGCCAAAACCCTTAAAGAGTGCAGAATCACATATTCTCTCTTCTTGTGCCATTCGACACCTCCACCATGGAGAATGGACAGGTGTACGTATTCATGTGACCCACAGGTCATGAGTGCATACAACTGTCCCTTTAACAAGGCTATCTAATCCCAGCCTAAATATCTAACTTCCAAGGAGATGGTTAATATAACAGTTGAGGGATTCTTTTGGACTAAAAAAGATTCAAGGATTCCAATTATAAATACCTGAGAATGGCTACCAGCACAGGAGTGTACAAAAGCAATGGTGATTTATCGCTAACCTTTGCACTTTGTATATTTAAGATTATCAAAGGGAACCCTTCTGGCTGTCCCATCTGTTGAAGAGCCATTGGATGGTTGCTTGGTGTAAGCCTTTCTCCGAAGGGCTTTCATTTTCTCCCATATTGACCTGCCCAAACCTTAGATCTGCAGAGGAAACCCTCCTGATTGTTCTACCACCTTCAGTAGTTAAAGGGACAGAGATAGGGCCTTCTAAGTGATAGCCCCCATCTTATGGAATAGTTCTCCCCTTCCCCCTAAGGTACAATAGGCACTTTCACTTTTTATGTTCAGGAAATTAGAGAAGATACATGTCTTTACTCTGACTTTTGACTAAGAATATACCATGTTTCCCCAAAAATAAGACAGGGTCTTATATTAATTTTTGCTCCTAAAGATGTGCTAGGGCTTATTTTCAGGGGATGTTTTATATAATACTTATATAAGGCTTATATTTCATGCTAAGACTTATTTTCAGGGAAACAGGGTAGCTTCCGCTCCCCAATTTAAGGCACTGTTGTTTTTAGTCTCTTAATTTTATTTTTTATTTACATTTCTATCCCGCCCCATACCTGAAGGTATTTTGTTTTTATAAATTGCCCCAGGATTTTTGGGTATAGGGCAGGATAAAACACAAATAAGTAAGCATAGTGTTTTTATGAAACAATGGGGCGTTTGTGGACTAGACAATTCTATACTGGTTTGGTTTATTTCATCCCATTGTTTCTTTTTTATATAATCACTTTAATAGACTGTCATTTGATTGAATGAATGAGTTTATTATGGTTACAGACCAGAAATCAGTATCTGATTAGATATGGTACAGTATTAGTAGTATAGGATAAGCTACTAGAATGGATGCCTAGGCACTCTCTTCAGTTTTGAGAGACAGGCTGGATGCCTCCCAAGGCCATTTGCATGGAACCAAGAGCAGATTAATATTTTACCTTTGTCTTGTGTTTGATAATGGGCCACTGTGTGGGACAGGATGCTGGACTAGATGGCTCCTCTTATGTTCTTATGATAATTACTCATTCATGTGAAGAAGAAAGCACCATACCTGGAAGCTTGTATTTTTTTCTTTTTTCTTTTTTCCTGTGCTCTTAAAGGTGTAATGGACCATCACTTGGTTATGCACCAGCTGCGGTGTAATGGAGTCCTGGAAGGCATTCGAATCTGTAGAAAAGGTTTCCCCAGCAGAATCCTCTATGCTGATTTTAAGCAACGGTATGGTTTCTGAAAACAATTTCAATGTAGATTTTCAGGAAGAGCTCAAGTCAATATTTTATCTAATCATACATGGGACGTTTTACATCCTTGGCCTATTTCTCCTGCCCAATTAGTACCCATTCTGTACATTTGGCTTATTCTTTAGATATAAAAATATTGGCCTGCATGAGTTACTAGAAACTGTGGCTAGGAAGAGGGCTTCTTCAGTTGTGGCTTCTGCTCTTCGGAAAGATCCCATCTTAAATCCGACCCGTTTCCTTACTGATGTCATTCAAGAAAATTCTCTCTTCTTCCATCCTGGGACAGTTAATCTTGGTGAAGGACAGTTTAAAATATAGTAATAAATAGATAAATCTTCTTGCTAGCTGGAGCTATCTAATTAGTTCCCTAAATTTCACTGGAGTGAAAACCTTGGTGAAGTGAACTGCTTTTTGTCAGCCCATTGCTGGATGGCCCCTGGTACAAATGGATCTCAGCAGTGAGCAGGCCAAAACAACTTGTAAATGCAAACAGGTCTGCTGATTCCCTACATTTCCTAGGCACACATAAGTTGTTTCCCCAGCAGTATGTATCATACCCAAACTTTTTGACTAAAAGGTTGGAGATTACCACTCACCACCATTGAAGTATCATCCTATCAGAATCAAAAGCTCCATCTTGATAAGAAAAAATTCAAAAGTTGGGTTTTCAGAAATAATGCCAAAAGCTTGTCGCTTTGGTGTTATGGTCTCTCAACCTGAAAGTGGTCTGAAGCTGAATTAAAACTTCAGTGTGAATGCAGCTTAAGAACCTTTCTGCTGCTAACTTATTTTCTCTTTCTCTGTGGTTCCATTCTACTTCTCTTACTACAGCTACAAAATTCTTAATGCCTCTGCAATACCAGAAGGGCAATTTATTGACAGCAAGAAGGCTTCTGAGAAACTGCTTTCTTCTATTGACGTTGATCACAATCAATACCGCTTTGGCCACACTAAGGTAAATGCCAGCATGGAATCTGGGAGATGTTGTTAGTAGATAAACAATCAGAGAAGAGAAAGGGCAGAAAAGAGCAGCTTTTATTATCAGTTCTGTAAATGAAAGAGCATTACCAGAGACCTCCAAGAATGCTCTTTGCTCTCAAAATGTGGGAAACTTTATCAGGCAGCTAAAGCTTCAGTCTCCCTACTGATCTGGCAATAAATGGACCATCCTTGGTTCCCTTTAGATTTGTTTTTTCTGGGTTTCCCAGGAAACATTTCAACAACAGGAAAAGTAGCGAGAAATGTCTGAGGTAGTCTAAGGATGTGGAAACTTGCTGACTCTCCTCCTTAATTTGACAGTGAAAGAGAACAGAAAAAAGTAACAGAAGGGCAGGATTTTTTTTCTCCCAATTATGTGCCACTTCTTTCTCCTCTCGTTATCATCACGGGGCTTTTTGTAACTTACAACAATGTCATAGGTGTTCTTCAAGGCTGGCCTCCTGGGACTGCTAGAAGAGATGAGAGATGAGAAACTTGTAGCACTCATCACGCACACACAGGCCATATGCAGAGGCTACCTCATGCGCCTTGAATTCCAAAAAATGAACGCAAGAAGGTAAGCAGCTACACCTCTTGGGGTAGAATTTCCTTAGGCACAAATCAAGGAAATCTAGCATGTGGGAAAATCTGTTATACTTCCTTTGCTTCAGGTCTCATCTTTTAATCTGAACCGGAATATTTATTTCTGGCCCTTTCTGCACTCGGCCTTATTACAAATTATATCCCAGAGTAGGGGCCTGCTATCTGCATACTAGGAAAAAAATACAGCAGGCCTTGCCTGGGGCCATCTGTGGTCTGCATGAGCATGTAGACAACTGCTGTTTTCTTTCTCCCTAAGAAAACTATACTTTAGCATAGGCATGGTTTAGGAGATCCTGCCTTGAGCAGGGGGTTGGACTCGATGACCCAGGAGGTCCCCTCCAACTCTATCATTCTATGATTCTATGATTCTATGATCTTGAAGAAAAGACTTGAAGCATACACTTCTTGATTTGTTTCAACATGCTGTAACTTTACTTATCTATAATTTGCAAGTCTTATAACTTATTTACATCAGATATACATGTATAGAGATGCTAGAGTCTATATTTCTACTACTACCTTAGAGAGAGAGAGAGAATGATCCCCTCCTGCTGTCAAAGGAAAAAATGCAGCTTACCTGCTGCAAAGCGCCGACTGTCCCAACTAAAAACTGCCCCAATAGCCTCCTCATCAGAAGCTGTGAGAGCTGAGTCAGAGTGCGCTGTCACATGGGATGAGGCAGCCATCAGATTTGAGCTGCCCTTCCTGCTCTCGTTGTCTCTTCTCACTGTCCCACCCGGACTGGCGGGAAGATTAGAATTTTCGTCATACTTTGCAGCGAGTGTCCTCTTACCAGCATTAAGGTCAATGTGCAGTAGCAACGGGATAATGCATCGCGACAACGATCCATCGATTGTCGTGTGTGATGCCCCAATTGCGACTGCACATTCTGCTGCACAGTATTAATGTGTCTAGACGCACCCCATATGACATACAAACTATTACAGCAGAGTTAACCAATTGGCACTTTCCATACTGCAACACAAATATACAGAGAAGATTAACCCCTTTTACAATGAAGTGATATGCACTTGCAAGAATATACCAACAACAGGCCCCTATAATCCAGAATAAGGGCTAGTGCAGAAAGGATCTATAATGCAGAATTTCCAACTTTTTTGTGATCAATATGTACAGAGCTATTTTATCCCAGAGGTGGGAAATTTGACATTGGTTCCCTTATGTTACAAAGACAGTCCAATTACTCTGGAATATTCTCCAAACCTGCCTGCTTAGGTGAAAAGTACTGACTAGTGGAGATGGGTACTGCCTTAATACTGAAACATCTGAAGTCCATTTCTCTCAAATCTTCCAGAGAATCTCTTTACATTATTCAGTACAATGTCCGTTCCTTCATGAATGTCAAACATTGGCCCTGGATGAAGCTATATTTCAAGATCAAGCCCTTGCTGAAAAGTGCTGAATCCGAAAAGGAGATGGCCAACATGAAAGAAGAATTTGAGAAGACCAAAGAAGAACTCATAAAGTCAGAAGCAAAAAGAAAAGAGCTTGAGGAAAAAATGGTTACTCTGGTGCAAGAGAAAAATGACCTTCAGCTTCAGGTTCAGTCAGTGAGTAACTTTAATTTCCTAGAGTGAATTTCTTTGTAAAGATAATTTTCAAGTTGCGAATCTTTCATCCTGTAAAAATATGATTCACAACATTATTTACACTGCGTTTCAAAGAGCAGCTACACTTGTAATTTACTGTGCACATAAACTGATGACTTGTGCATGTCCCATTGTATTCCTCCTAGTTCAGTCCATATAGTCCTCCTAGTCCATTCCCCACCTCCAATTACTCCAATTTGGTGTTTTGGTATAAATGTTGGTCCAGATTATCTGTGACTGAAGAGGGCGTTCCCAGAGAAGAATAGAAGGCTTTCACTTTTTTGATGTGGCCAAGCACAGCACAGCTGTGCTGAAACTTGACTACAGTACAGTAGAAGAGGGCTTTAGAGAGGGAATACCAGCTCTTCACACAACTATTGGTCCCATACTGTCTTTTGTCAAGAACACTGTTTTTGATTTTCCTTGTTGTTTAGACACATGCAAAATAAAAGGGCCCTGTGATGAGCAGCTTGTATTTACTCAACTGTTTGTCTCATTCTTTGTGTGCAAAGTCCCAGGAACAACATGAACATAAACATATGGCATTCTGGACTTGGATTTTTAAAAGTTTTCTTTTCATACATATTTTTTCCAGTTGGTTACATCTCTCCATCCCTAGTTAGAGTATGCCTCTAAGATTAATAGTTCCAATATTTCTGTTTCTTCAAAATTAAGATTCAACCTCTCTAGGTACCTGATAGCCATCTTTCCACACAATTCTAGTCTGAATAATTTTCTCCAATTACACATGCAAAGTTATATTTATCCTGGTTGTTACAACAGTCAAGAGATGCCTAACTTTATATCTTCTCTCTAGGAAAGTGAAAGTCTAGCAGATGCTGAAGAAAGATGCGAGGGACTCATCAAAAGTAAGATTCAGTTGGAAGCCAAAATAAAAGAACTGAGTGAAAGACTAGAGGATGAGGAAGAGATGAATGCTGAGCTGACAGCAAAGAAAAGGAAGCTAGAAGATGAATGCTCAGAGCTGAAGAAAGATATTGATGACTTGGAATTAACATTGGCCAAAGTGGAGAAGGAGAAGCATGCCACAGAAAACAAGGTGAGAAGAGATATTGGAAACTATCCATATTTCCTCCCACAACAACAGATGTAAATGTTTCAATAAAAAACAAAGGATGACAATGCAAATTCTGTATAGCATGCTTAGAAATATCATGAAATGAAGTTTTGAACTCTGGCTTGTTCATTCTATGAGTTGCAGGAGTTGGGACATCGCTTATAGGCCCTCCTGTGGGATATAATCTTGAATATGGTCCAGTGCAGAAAGAGCTTTGGATGCAAGGCATTCAAGTTCATTTCTGTGCTGCATGAAGTTCTCTAGGCAACCCTGACACTTGGTGGGACATCACTGCCAATATTTACAGTTGTGAGTACAAAAGTGGGAAGGACAAGTCATGCTTTGAGTCTGTGTCTGGATAAATATGAAAAAAAAAATCCAGATGGAATTAAGAATACATAGAAATTTATCAGCTGGATGCCCAAAGAAGGAGAGTCTCCTTTCTTGTCTGTAATACAAACAAAAAATTCATGGGTGTTAGCTGTAGTAACATGGGGCCCTGGAGGGAAAAGTATGATGGGATGGCTGTCTGACACCAGACTGACACCAAAAACACAGCGCATGAAGATCAGTAGTCAACTCATAAGAACATAGGAGGAACCCAGAAAGATTGGGCCACAAATCATCTAGTCCAGCATCCTGTGTCCAACAATGGCCCACCTGTTGCTTCTGGGCAGAAGATAGGCAATGCACAACTGGATGTACCTGGCCCAGCTGGACAGCTGTAGTCATTATGGACCCTCTTTTGGTTACTGGGCAAAAAAGCTGGTTTTGCCCAATGGGATCTTCACTCCTGTCAATATTTCTAATTTGATTATAATCTCATTACTTTCACTTCCACAGCTATAGTGATACAACTTATATCTGTACAAGAAGGCAGATTTTTTTTGTTCTCATTACAAAGGTGAAAAAAGCAATGGAATCAGGAAACTCCTGTAAACTGAAGTACTTGTTTCCTAGGTTAAAAATCTTACTGAAGAGATGGCTGCTTTAGATGAAAGCATTTCCAAGCTCTCCAAAGAGAAGAAAAGCCTCCAAGAGGCCCACCAGCAGGCTTTAGATGACCTCCAGGCTGAAGAGGACAAGGTCAACACTCTGTCCAAAATGAAGTCCAAACTTGAGCAGCAAGTAGATGATGTAAGAGATTTTTTATTTTTTTATTTTTCTTTTTGTATTTTGTAAGAGATTTGTATTGATGTCTGAACATTTCAGACAAATTAACGGAGCGATTGGTCAAAGTGAAGGGCAGTTTTCAATCTGAAAGCAAAAGTTTAGTTATTGGGGCACGGCTATCAATCTGCCTCCCAAGTATACTGTTTGTATATCAGTATTGGAATTGATGGTGGGGGAGGGCAGTTTGTGCCAACTGAAGATGCTGCAATGTGGATGTTCATCCACAGCTTGCACAAATTTAGCCAAATGTCAGTCTTAAATCAGAGGAAGGTCTACTTGATTAGGATGATTGTCCAGCTTTGCATGCAGTTCCCTTATGCCCTTTTCCATATAATTATTATTTATTTTTTTTTAGCAGGAAAAATGCCTTTAGAGAAATAGAATGAGAAACTTTATTCTGTTCACTTATCTGATTATCCAGCTGACTGTCCTGCTTAGGGAACAGAAGATAAAACATGCCTCCTTGCAAATAGGGAAATACACAAATGAATTCACATCCAAAAATTAATTGAATGTTCAAGTTTGCAAATTTTTTGCATCAAATCAAAAGTATGGACATGTGAATGAATCAAACAATGCTACCAGTTTACAAATGTGAAGATTTAATCAAATGTTCACAATTTCACAGTGTTCTACTCGTGTAAATAGGTATTTTCAATAGTAAGAAAACCCCACCGAAATCTTAAACTGTGAATGTGAATGTTTCAATGTGTCGTGTCCCAGGCAGGAGTGGGCAGTGAGGTAAAACACACACACACATGCTTATGGCAGTCATTTGAGGGCTCAGAAGTACTCACCGTCAGTTCAGTCCAAAGTCAGGGGCATCCAGAGATTCAGCAAGCATCGGCATGGTCAGTTAGTCCAAAGGTTGAGGTTTCCAGAGGTTTGGCAAAGTCACAAGGGGGTCCAAGAGTCAAGATACACACACACGGTGGGAGTTGCACCAGAGTTGTCTGCAACACTGGCTCAGCATGTGCTGCTCAGTTAAGTAGGGGAAGCAGCACCACGCCCTTGCCGGCACAGCTGGGCCAAACGTTGTGATCTACACCCGATTTGCTTTTGCTGGCAAAGAAGGGGCGGGGAGTGGCACTCTAGGGGTTCTGAGCTTTCATCTCCAGAGGAGTCTGAGAGTTCCCCCAATGCTGGCTGCTGACTAGCAACATCTGAGCTGCTAAGTCCTGGTTGCTGCCCCGGCTGCTGTGCCATTAGAGGCACACCCTCCTCTGAGGAGGCTGAACTGGTGGGACAGGACAGGACAGAATGTTCAAATGAACAATTCCATAAACAGGTTGATCTTTGGACATTTGCTTTGATTATGAATCAAACATGGGGATTTTTGGTTCATGCACATCCCTACTTGCAAAAAATAATAGCAATGGTTGAATATTACTGAGAATGGGTTCACATAAGGGGGAAAGGAGCCCAGAGGCTGGGCCAGTTGACAGTGGTATTCAACTGGCCCAGCCAGGTCAGCTGGCTTCCAGGTCAGCTTCTGACTGCTACTGAGGCAGCTGGAGTTCATACTTTCAACACAGCATGAAAGGCTGCTCCTTTATCTAGATTAATGAGTAAATGCAGAAAGAGCCTCAGTGGTGCTGCTGCCTCTCAGCTTCATTTGCCTCACGGAGTTGTTGTGTTAATTAAAATAGAGAGAAGGAGCATAATTTGTATGCTTGGAACTGTTCAGAAGAAAGGCAGGAAATAAATTGGAAGCTAGATATGATAAATCTTGTTCTGTGATTCCTTAACAATGGCAGGATTAACAGAGCATTAATCAGTTTTATTATTTCTTAATTGTTGGTGAATTTTCTTTCATGAACAGAAGGAATAATATTGTTTTTTGTCACATTTCCATGATGTATAGCTTGGATCCTGGGGCTTTTATCAACATTGTTTTGCAAATTACATATAGGTAATTGTTCTCAAAATTGCTACTGGGAATTGTTCCTTACATTACGTATCTATTTTTTAAAATACTTGTTAAATTGATCAACTTCAAAACCCTTCAGGTGCCTTTTCAAGTACTTCATTCAGAAAGTAGAGCATTCACATGTGAAATTGGATCGAAAGCTTGTAATTTATTACTTTACTATTCTAATATTATTGAGAGTTTTTTTCTTTTCAAATTAGAATAGACTGCTGTCAGACAGTGCAGAGAGCTCACCTCAGATTATGTTAGCATATTTCACACTTTCTAAATTCTGTGATCTAGACTTCATAGAAGAACACAGGAAGATGTATTTATGTCTTAACCCACTTAACTTGCTGTAGGCAGGACTGGAAGAAACTCTTCAGTGTGGTTGGAAATAGAGCATTTATTATCATGCATGTCTGATACATATTAGTTTTTGAATTAGTAGAGCACCTAAGAATTAGATTTGATTGTTCAACTTCTGTTGATATCTTAGTTTAGAGCAGTGATGGCTAACCTTTTGAGCTCAGTGTGTCAGAATTCTCAAGAAAACCTAGCTTAACACAGGTGCTGTGTCACTTCTAGAAATATCCATAATTTTGTGATATTTGTAGCTCTAGTAAAAAAGTTATATTTTTGATGTATGTATCTTATTAAAAGCAAAAATGAATAATTCTTTATATTAGTGACTTTTGTTACTGAATTTTGTTTGCTAAATCTTCAATTGAAAGTTGGTATTTCACACACTTCAAGAACAAGCAAGCACTACATGCCCAGGTGCCAGGGTGGCCATGCATGTCACCCAAAAGGGCTTGGCGTGTCACCTGTGACACGTGTGTCATAGGTTGGCCATCACTGGTTTAGAAAAATTTCTCTGATGTCTAAAGGAGCACTTGTAGCCCATTGGCTTCTCAAAACTCTTCCTCCTGTGTCACATCTTTTTTAGACTTAAACTGTCTTTGGCTGCACTCACACCTAAGTTTTAATCTGGTTTCAGGCAACGTTCAACAAAGTGACCAGGTGTTTTCTTTTAGCATTCCCTTAACTCAGAAAATCCACCTTTACATTCAATAATGTGGAAAGAAAATGATTAGTCACTTTGCTGATATATTATCTCACTCTGAAGGTGGACTGACCCCTGATAAAACTTAGGCGTAGATAGGCCCTTATATTACATTTTGTAAACTGTTGGGGACCTTTTTGTAGAATTGAAAGCAGGATAAAAATAGAACAACACTGTATTATTACCTACTGTTCAAACATGCACATTTTAATTTTATTTTTAGCTTGAAGGTTCTCTGGAGCAAGAGAAAAAGCTCCGTATGGATCTTGAAAGAGCCAAAAGGAAGCTAGAGGGAGATCTGAAGATGTCTCAAGAATCTATTATGGATCTGGAGAATGACAAGCAACAAATGGATGAAAAACTAAAGAAGTATAGTGCTGAGAACTTAATTCAAAACATTTGAGATTCTTTTCAATCTTTTGTTCTTGAAATATTTATTATATTTTCTGTCATCAGGAAAGAGTTTGAAATCAGCCAGTTACAAGGGAAGATAGAGGATGAACAGGCCCAGAACTCTCAGCTACAGAAAAAGATTAAAGAGCTTCAGGTAAATCATAGCTAGATGCACATTTAGTCTGTGTTTAGGCAATTTCATTTGAAAGGGATGTGGGGCTCGTGTTTTCACTAGGAGCATCATGTTATGATTCTGAAGTTCCATCTCTGCTTAGTTTGTGCATTCACTCATGCACACATTTTGAATGAAGAAATAAGGCAAAAATAATGAAGGGAGGATTAGGGCATGGATAGATCTTGTGCTTAACCAAACAGTTTACATTTACATGAAAATAGCTTAATGATAAAAGTACAAATTGGAGTTGCTCTCTGCTTGGCAAAGCTGATACAGCTTTATCTGTTTCCCAAAAGGCCCGCATGGAAGAATTAGAGGAAGAGATTGAGGCCGAGCGTGCCTCTCGGGCCAAAGCAGAGAAGCAGCGGGCTGATCTCTCCAGGGAACTTGAAGAGATCAGTGAGCGTCTGGAGGAAGCTGGAGGAGCAACAGCAGCTCAAATTGAGATGAACAAGAAACGTGAAGCGGAATTCCAGAAAATGCGGCGGGACCTTGAAGAGGCCACTCTGCAGCATGAAGCCACTGCTGCTGCCCTCCGCAAGAAGCATGCAGACAGCGCAGCTGAACTTGGGGAGCAAATTGATAACCTTCAGCGTGTGAAGCAGAAGCTAGAGAAGGAGAAGAGTGAGCTGAAGATGGAGATTGATGACCTTGCTAGCAACATGGAATCTGTTTCCAAAGCCAAAGTAGGTGTACACATTATCATTCTGGCTGACTGGCCTGCTTTAGGGGCTTTGTGCAGTTACTTTGCCATGATCCAGCACAGTGGATCTGGATCATGCAAGGCCTTCTGGTCCGGACCATGGCAAGACGTGCCATCTGCACGGCTGCACTTTTTCCAAGCCAGACCCTGCAACAACTCAGAAACTAGGGGAAGATTCAGAGCCAGCTGTTGTTCCTAGCCTCAGAATCCCTGGGGGAGCATACTCTGATGGCACAATAAGACCTGAAGCTGAAATAAATCCCTCTGTAAACTGGGATACAAAGGTGTGCACTTTCTGCATGCTTCCATGTTCTGGATTAGGTCCTGCTAGTAAACTGCTAGACTTCTATATCAGTATTTACCAGTTCTCCGGGTCTTGAATCGTGCTCCATTCTGTGCAGACAGAATGTGCTAGCAGTGAGCGATACCCTCAGTGAACTGCACTAATGTGAAGACAGGCCCCAAAGAAGCCTATGAGAGATCATAATCCTGATTAGAGGTAAGTGCAGAAATGTCCTTCAATTCTCATTGACTTAAAAATATGTTTTCTTTATTTCCACAAAGAACAATCTGGAAAAGATGTGCCGGGCCCTTGAAGACCAGTTCAGTGAAATCAAGACAAAAGACGAGGAGCATGTGAGGCTAATCAATGATCTAAATGCACAGAAAGCACGTTTACATACTGAAAATGGTGAATATCCTTTAAAAAACAGAACATGAACATTTTTTTTCTGGCACGAAGTTTAAAAATTACCAGTCTCACATAAGAACTCAATGTATTTGACTGTGAACAGTTGTCTACACTTAGGCTGTAGTCAAACATAAGAAAAGGTGTGCTTCAGAGGCGCCTCAGCGGGACAGTGTGTAGCCCTCACGTTCCCAGTCCTTTTTTAATCCATCTTTTCTAGCACTGAATGTTCAGGAGACCGGGGAGGGACAAGGTGGAGGGTGAACAATCCCACCTCGAAGGCTTCTCTGAGGTGCCTCAGAAATGCCCCTTTTGTTATGTCTGAACATAACAAAATGCATATATAAGAAGTCAAAATTTACTTTCTGTAGAGACATAAAAAGTGAAGAACAGGCCTTGCTCCTTTTTGCTCTTATTGCTTTCTCAATATTATTCACTGTCAACAGTTATCAGTGGTATGCCACACTGGTCTCATTCAGAATGACCGAATTTTGTCAGCGTTTGTGCAAAATTGTGCACCTGCACAGGATGCTTACAGAAGACACATACTCTTCTTACAGGTTTTTCTAGGTGCTGAAATAAAAAAGTGTTACCTTTATGTGTTTTTTCCTAGAAAAATATGCCAGTGTGAACATAGCCGCAGAGTAGGTATGAAATAGCCTCAATAAGCTATTCAGATAAGTATTGCATAACTATGATTGCAATCAAACAAATCCTGTTGATTTTGACAAGGCTGAAACTTATGCAGTTTGTTGATGGAAATCCATTTTATTCATAGCTGGGCAAAGGCAAAGACAGCATTATAAAGGAGGCTTGATTTGCAAACCAGCATCTGATTAGAAGGCACTGAAAACTAATGGTAAATGTGTACAGTTATTATTGAGAGCTATAATGCCACCTATTTTCCAAAGCTGTGTCTTACTGTTTTCAAAAATAACCTGGTTCTTGATGTTAAATGCCTCTGCTGCCCAAGTGCACAAACGATGTATGAACCATTCTTGATGGGATTAATTAGATTATTCTGACACCCTTTTTATGGGACTGCCCTTATACATAGTCCAGAAGCAACAACAAGTGCAAAATGCAGCAGCCACACAATCACAAGCGATCCATGGTAGCCACAGCAGAACTTCCCATGAATCTCTTAATGATCTCAAAGCATACAAGGCCCTTGAATTTGGACTGACTTAGTTGGCAGTCTGCCTCCCTCAGTATATTGCTTTGAGATCATTAAGATCTTCAGGGGGAGTTTCTGCTGTGGCTACCATGGATCACTGAGTGTCATTATGATTACCCACAGCTGGGCCTTCTCTCCTGTGGCACCACCTTCTGGAATACTTTCCCTTCCAATACTTGCATGATGCCTATACTTCTTGTTTTTAGGCACCATCTGAAACCTTATGCTTTTATCCATTCCAGAGAGAGTGAGCGTTTGTTCATTTTCTCCATCCTTGATTTTAATCACTTTATTTTAGCTGTTTTTGAGATTATGCAAATATTTTAAAATAAACATGTTTTTTTTTCAATAGGTGAATTTACTCGCCAGTTAGAAGAAAAAGAATCTTTGATTTCTCAGTTGGTCAGAGGCAAGCAAGCTTTCACTCAGCAGACAGAAGAACTGAAGAGGCAACTAGAGGAAGAAAACAAGGTGAGATTTCTTTCTTCTAATACATCTTGAATAAAGATGGATAATATCCAGCCTGCATAAACAGATGAACATTTAAGGGCAAATTATGAGTCAGCAATCCATACTAAGAAATGAAAAAAATGTTGCTATTGCAAATGGTTTTTTCATCCTCCACCCTCAATCATAAGATTGCCTCATAAAATTCTCTGCACTTTTAATTCAACTTTTCTGGCCTAGAAGGATCATAAGTGGGACATAATGGCCTGTGAACCATCTCTCAGGCTATGCTCAGGTAAAATGCCCCCCCACAAAGATGATTTAGGTTGTGATATGATTCAGCAATAATAATAAGAATAATAATCAAGCACCTTTGAGACAGCTTAGAGAAGGCTTTGAGGTGGGATTGTTCACACACCAATGTGCCTCTCCCTCTCCCATGAACATTCTGTGCTAGAAAGGATGGGTTAGAGAGGGGAACACACACACTGTCTCCCTGAGGCACCTCTTTTGTTATGTCTGAACACTGCCTACGTCATCTCTAAGATACTCCACAGGTGCTGTTGCTGTTTGCGTGTGAACACAGCCTCAGGCTCAAGAACGCAGTGAAAATAAGATTTAAAAAAGCAGGATCATGGACGCAATTGAAACCTCTCCAGTTAGGGTGTAAAATAATTGCCTAAAAGAAAAGCAGCTTTTGGAGAGCCTCTTTCCTAAAGAAAATTCCAGGGTTGTTTCTTCTTTTTTAATTTCACACACCAGTAGGAGACGGATGTAAACTTTCCATTGAAATTAATTCTATATAAATACGCCACCAGTGTGGTCACTAGTGTCATAAAATTGTAATTTCTCAGGCTAAGAATGCCCTTGCACATGCCTTGCAATCTGCTCGCCATGACTGTGACTTGCTCCGGGAACAATTTGAAGAAGAACAGGAAACCAAATCTGAACTTCAGCGTGCTCTTTCCAAGGCCAACAGTGAGGTTGCCCAGTGGAGAACCAAATACGAGACTGATGCCATTCAACGCACTGAGGAACTAGAAGAAGCCAAGTATGTGCTGGGTTAAAGAAAAGAGGAGAATTGTTACATGGCAGGAAATGGATTTGTGAAATTATGACTTATTAAACCAAGTGCTTGGTTTCTTATTTGCAATAAAATCTGGGGGTGCCTCCAGATGGTAAAAGGAAATTTCAAGATCTTCTCTTGATCCTGAAGTTGCCTTCCACCACCCCTACCAAACAGGAGACAATCTGGGTTTTCCCCCCTCTGTCTGCCAGCCCATTTCCCTTTACTTTCCCCCCTGTGCTTGCTAGCATACAGATATTTTGAAGAGGAATAATGCAAGGGGCTAGCAGACAGTGATAAGCAAATCAGTGTTATGGGAAATCCAACATCATTGCTAGATATCCCACAATACTGATATATCAGATTTTCTGTCAACTAACCTGGGACTATATTGGGAATGGGAATGGCTGTAGCTCAGTGGTAGAGGAAACTGCCTGGAAAGCAGAGGGTTGCCAATTCAATCTTTAGCTTTTCCCTGGAAGTGGGCAGTGGCAAGGCATTTCTGTATCTATACCAAGAAAACTGAACAGAGGTGCCCATAGAGGTATGCATGCTGTCAGTCAGGAGTGAACCATGACTTGGTGGTACCCAAAACAACAGTATTGCAGGTGCTACAGATATGTGTGACATTCCCAATATAGTCTCAGGAAAATCATGGATTGATACCCCTGTCTACAGGCACTCTGAATTATTCAAACTTCTTTTCAGCTCAGCTACTTGCCCTTTTCCTACTCATGGTGGGATAAACCATGGCAAAGAAAGTGAAACTGCAACCAAAAACACTTGTAGAGTACAATGACAAATAAATGGCAAAGTCCTCAGCTAGATGAACACTCAAAAATGCCCCCCTTTGATTCCTAGGCCCTCAGCAAAGAGCCAGGCTCATTCATGAGCACAGTATAATTACGCCACTGACCCATTGGTTTTATCTCATTAAGTACTTTGCACCTCTAGTTCTGGGACTTCATGTTTAGCTTTCCTCCCTGCCATTTCAGTATACAAAATTCTTCTTTCTGTTCAGTCTATCTTGTCAGTTCCCCTTTTCATGTGTCCTATGCATTGAGCATAGAATTGGGACCTGCCATCCATATGCTAGTGCAGACTATGGAAGGTCCCACCTGGGGACCTGCCATAGTCTGTGCCAACATGTAGATGGCAGGCCTCTATTCCAGGATATAATTTGGAATAAGGCCCAGTGCAGAAAGCATCTTAGAAAATACTCCTAGATAATATCTTGCAGGAGTTTTCTTTTTCTTTGTCAGGAAGAAGCTGGCTCAGCGCCTCCAAGAGTCAGAAGAGCAGATTGAAGCAGTCAATTCTAAGTGTGCGTCGCTAGAGAAGACAAAGCAAAGGCTGCAGGGAGAAGTTGATGACCTTATGATTGATGTGGAGAGGTCTAATGCAGCCTGTGCAGCCTTGGACAAAAGGCAGAAGAACTTCGACAAGGTCTCTCTTTTCCCCTCTCTCTTTCTCTACTGGGTGGCAGGTAGTGGCATTTGCAGAAAGGGCAAGAGGTTTCTGACATTTGGCAGGTCTAACCCTCAAAATTCTCAAGGTATATTCTGGCATTTTGGTGGCCAGGTATGCCTTGTGGGAAGAAAAGGCAGCAGCACTGTTTTAGAAAGGATGATTATAATTTGGATAAAATTTTGATAAAACCCGGGGCAGGAGCAAACAAACTAGAACAATGACCTTTTTTAAATTAGTAAGTTTTCTTTGGTCTTCACAAACTGTGTTTTGGCCCACTGCACATATAATGCAGCTCAGAGAAAGTGACAGCTAGTGTTGCAGCTGGATCCTCTTAAGATATAGGAAAAAATCCACACAGAACAGAGATTTATTGTTGCCATTCCTTTCCACAGTGTAGGATGTGGCATGCACAGGACCCACAAAGCATTATGGGGGAGCTTTAGCCACCCCCTTCTCTTTCTTCCCCTAGGCTATCCTGGAGGCAAGCCAAGACCCCCTACCCCCCATGAAGCAAGTTGACAGACAGACACCCCACATCTTCTTCCACCCTCCTCCCTCTAGACATGTGCTCAGGAATTCTGCACATAGTTTGAGGATCACCTATCCTCTTGCCACAGTCTCTCTCTTTAGGAGCTACTGGGCAGGACAAATGACCCTTTTGGAGCCAGCAGGCAGCATAACAGCAATCCAAGCTGCACTAAATCGTTGTATGCTCTGCCAACCCAGGCCTCCCAACCTTTGCCCTGGGTGCTTTAAAGGGCACCCTCCATTTTGCTTACCTGTTCACTTGCTTGTCTGCCAGGAGATGGCCTGTGGAGTACCACAGGGGTTTGGCAGGAGGTGCTTGGCTGAACCTGACATTATGCTGCTCCATAAAGTTGCTGACTGGGACGAATGCCCTGGTTTGCCTTCCAATACATCTTGTTCTTTCTTTTTCCTGCCACCCTGCAGTCCTGGTGAGGGCAACTATTGAACCAGAAGCATACAAGCTGGCATGCTGAACTGGCAAACAGAATCCTTTCGTCTGGGTGCTCTATCTTCATGAGGGCTCTGTTATGACCCTAAAAGGCAAGAGGGGCATTGACCTTGCTCATTAGCATTCTGGAAGCTGTATGAAAGGGGCAAAACATCGCCATTTTGCACATCTCTGTCAGACATCTTCCAAAACCAGAAAGCCTCTCTCAGTGGAGGTAAAACAATATATCTGTCTGCTCTGATTCCAGGCCTGGCAAATAAAAAGGAATGTGGGCATTGGCATACTTAGAATATGTCATGATGCTGAAACCTTAGCATTTACAATAGCCCACCCAAAGAAATCACACAGAAGTATAGCAGAGAGATGTTCACTTTATTGAGCTGATAGCAAAAGACATTAGGATGGGCTTTGCTGCACTCTAAGAAGAAGTCTTATCACCTGGCCAAGCTTATCAACAAGGCCAAGCTTGAGAAAATCTAAACTATCCCTGTTACTAAGGGAATACAAGGGCTGGCAAGAACACGGGGGCTGGCAAGAATGTTAGAAGACAGGCTATGGGATGTTTGGTGGTGTTCTTAGTTCTGTATAGGGGCATAGTGGTATGCAGGTGTTTTTTTCTATGCCTGAGTACCATGCAATTTTGGATTTATATGCTGTATTAAGAATGAGTGTTGTCTAGGTGCTTGCTGAGTGGAAGCAAAAGTATCAGGAATGTCAGGCTGAACTGGAGGCTTCCCAGAAGGAGTCACGATCCCTGAGTACTGAAATCTTCAAAATGAAGAATGCCTATGAGGAGGTTTTAGACCAGCTTGAGACAGTCAGGAGAGAGAACAAAAACCTGCAACGTAAGGTTCTTTTTTTCTGTTGTCCTCCATTTAGTAGTGTATTCGCACAATCTTGTTTTCCTGTAGTAATGAATTGAGGCTCACACGCAGGGTGGTTGCCAAGTGAAAGAGTC
>MTQE01002208.1:45388760-45402462 GCA_014337955.1 Aspidoscelis marmoratus | reverse complement strand
TGTAACGTGGAAGTGATAACATGTAACGTGGAAGTGATAACAGATGTTTAACTACATGTTACATAAAAATCCAGGATTTAGCATCTCTATCATATCTAATATAAGTTTACCAACTTGGGACCCACCTCTAGGAAATTTAACTGTTACCAATATGAATAAAGGACTTTTCAAATAACAAACAAAGTTTTAATACATTTTTTTATTACTTAATTCTACAGGCAGGGCCCACTCAATATTCGCTCGCGACCCACCAGTGGGTCCTGAACCATAGTTTGGGAAACCCTGTTCTAGGCTTCACATGTTCACAGGCTCTTTGCCTTGGCTGTTGGCTAAATAAGGAAACAGCTTTTCCTCCCCACTTCCAGGCACTGTTATCATTTTAGTATGTTCTTTTTATACTTGGCTTTCAATGATGTAACCTGCCCTGAGGCCTTTGGGTACAGGGTGGGGAAAAGAAGCAAATGAAGGAACACATTTCAGTCTTTGCTCATAAGGAAGCTCCTCCAGCCCCTCGATCATCTTAGTCACCTTCCTCTGAACTTTCTCCAGTTCTGCTTTTTACTTTTTTGAGAGATGACTAAAACTATACAGTAGGGGTGTGCACGAATGCAATTTTCAACATTCGATTTGTAACAAATAGAATATTCAAAAATCTGAATTCATACGAGGAAAGAAAAATGAATGTCTGGACATTCAAACCGATACAAATACATTTGTATCTATTTGTTCAAATATTCAGTGCGTATCCAATGATACGAATCTTGTATGCATACGTATGCATCCCATTTTCATCATGTACATATCCGTACATATACAAATGTCCAAATTATTCATATTCATACAAATACTAAAGTACAAGTGACTCAACATTCAATTTGTATACAAATGTTTGAATTTGTCCGAATAATGAATATTTCAATATTCATACACATCCCTATGATACACAGTATTCCAGAGGCAGTTAATATTTTAATCTCCTTATACAAATTATCAATATTTTTTGTTTGTTTTTCAACTCTATTTTGTATTCTTAACATGCTACTAATTTTATTTTACGGAGCATTAGGAATGTGTAGAACTGCATTTCATAACATTCAAAAGGGAAAGGGATTGTAAGAATCGCCACCCTTTAAGTGAATTTCTCTAAAAGAAGAAGGAAATGGCGGGAGTGTAGATGTCTGCAAGGGAAAAGCATCAGCCACCAACTCTCCTGTTTTCTAAGTTGTATGTCAGCTGGCCTTGCAGCTGGGATGGGACAGGACTGCTTGGAGTCTCCAGTGACATTATCATATGGCTCATCAAGATACTGGTATTCCTGATGTTTCCTGTACTCTGCCAAGCCTGAACAGGACATATAAAAGTTTTGTATACCACACTTCTAATCCTCAGTTACAAACGCTGAGCTTTGTGGCAAGCTTTTTACTTTTCTTTTTCCAGTCGGACCACAATCTCAGCTTTGAGCTCTTAAATAACTCTTAGCTAGAGGCCATCAAGGCCTGGTGATTTGCTGATGTGTAATTTTTCAGTAAGGCCAACCACTTACATCATCACTATATCTCTCAGTTCATCAGATTCCCTTCTTGAGAATAATTCAGGTTCAAGATTCTTCCCCGATTTCTCTTCCATAAACACAGATGCAAAGAATTAATTTCATTATCTACAACTTCCTTCTCTCCCTTTAGCACACCTCTGACCATCATTCCAAGGCACCAAAAGCTTCCTTGGAGGGTTTACTGCTTCTAATGTATTTGAAGAATCTCTTATTTCATGCTTTTACAGTCTTGGCAATACTTTCCTCAATTTTTATTTTTGCTTCTTTCACTGTCTTTTTGCATGTATTCTTCGATTTTTCCCCTTCAAGCTTCTCATTTTTTAAAGAAAAAATTCTTATTCCTAATAGCTTCTTCCTTGATAGTGCTAGTTAACTATTCAGGTCTCTTCTTATCCTTGGAGTGGGTTTTCTTAATTTTAGTAATGTTTTGCAACTGAGCCTCTATTATTATGATTTTAAATAGCCAAGCTTTCTGAAGAGAGTTTGCCCTCTGAACTTCCCTTTGAGTTTCAATTTCGCTGGTCTTCTTAATTGTGAAAAGTTCCTTTTTTTGAAATAAAATGTGACATGTGGGACTTGGTTTCTAAGTTTTCACTTTTATGAAGGTATTAATTATGCACTACTCCTATCAATTCAATTAAATTTACTTCTCTCACCAAGTCCTGGCCACCGCTTAAGAGTAAGACCCTTTCTGCAATTGCTGGTCTTCTGCACCTGTAAGGGAACTGGAAGTCTCCTGTCTACACATTAGTGCAGAATAAGGGAGGCCCTGCCTATCTACTAATGCAGTCTGTCCACCCAAAACATGATCCAGATCAGGAAACTCCTGATCTGGATTGCTTGTGAACTTTGATATTGAGGTCTATTGGTATACTAGGTCGAATCTGGATTACAGAGGCATGCAAAAAGTGTACACTTCCATATTCCAGTTTACAGGGGAACCAATTTTGGTAGGATGCCTTATTGTGCCATTGAAACAAGTCCTTACGAAGTTCCAAGAGGCTGGCTTTGAAGCTTCAGAAACACAACATTGCCAGATGGCACTGTTCCTGTCTAAGGGCAATCTGTCCTGGTTGTGGAAGAGATTCCCTGATCCAGAATAGCTGTTTTGGATCATGAAAGGGAAGATTGGAAAGGCCCTGATGTTACCTTTTTGTTGTGGTTTGAATGAATATTGAAGGCTTCCATTATTACAAGCCTTCATCTTTGGGATGCCTCTCCAACTTTATTACCATCTCTAAATCACCTTGAACATTTTAGTTTGTGGGTTGTGGCACCACATGTCTGGTATTACTCGACTTTTATGACCCAGTATCCTACTCACAGAAATTATGTGGAAAGGTTTGTCCCTTTGAGCCTGTTTGTTCTAGTGGTTAGGGACCTGGACTCTTATCTGGGAATACCAGGTTTGATTCCATACTCCTCCATGAAACCAGCTGTGTGACCTTGGGCTAGTCACACCTCTCTTCTGAGCTCTCACAGCCCCACCCACGTCACAGCGTGTTCTGTTGTGGAGAGAAGAACAGAAGGTTTGTCAGCCGCTTTGAGTCCCCTTAAATGGGTGAGAAAAGCAGGGTAGAAAAGCCAGCTCTTCTTCTTCTTCTGGGTTCTCAAGATAAACCTCTCTCGGTATGCCCTTCCTTGTCTTTTCGATAGCATTTGTAATTAGAATTAACTGCGTTCACCTGATTTATATTGTCTCCTAATCCAGGCATTCCAGTACACCCATTTTGGCCTGTAGACCCCTACTGCTTGCATATAAATAGTTGCATAACATTTCTCATGTTTGACTTTTTAAAATTTACGTTATTTTTTAGTGTTTAGTTTTTTTATTTCTCCTTCAGCTTCAAAGTTCCTGGTAGTTTGGTGAGAGTGAACTGAAGGAGTTTGCTTGCTGTGCCTGCTGGGAGGTGGTGGATTACAGTCACACCCCTATGCCTGTTTGACTTGTCCCATTCATCCCAGCTGTCTGGATCACTTTGCCTATTTCTGCCACTTTCCCTTTAGGACAGATGTAATCTTATCAATGTTGTTATACATGTATTATGCCTTATTAATTGGCAAGGTTTGGGATAAGCTTAAATTGTATTTGGCCTGCAAGTCCTGGGCTTTTTAAACTGAAGATCCTTGGTAGTGAAATCTTGCTTTTTGTTACAGGAAGATACAAATTTCAATTTAATTGCAAGATTTGAAATACAATATTAATGATGGTGACAGGTGGGGTTTGTTTTTAAATAAATATTCTCTTCTTGCAGAGGAAATTTCAGATATGACTGAACAGATAGCTGAAGCTGGCAAAAGTAACCATGAATTAGAGAAAGCAAAGAAGCAAATTGAACAAGAGAAAACAGACCTTCAAGCTGCCTTGGAAGAAGCAGAGGTGAATAAGAACATTCTGGAGCATTTTAATTAGAGCTTATGTAGACAAAGCATTGCTCTCTTTCAGAAGTTGCTCAGTGGCAGGTACAGAATAGGACAGGATGTGTTTGGAAAATTATTTCAATTCTGTTGCCTGAACTGGAAGTTCTGAAAATACTGTCATGTTGAAGCCTTAGAAGTGTTTCATTGCCATCTACTGGTTAGAAATGGAGTGCATTGTTTAATTGATAAAAAGACCTATCAGTTTTGTTGCAAAGTGCTTGTGAAAGATAAGCTGTTTGAGTTCAATTTAATTTCATGCTCCTTGAGTGAGTGGGAGATTGGGAATGGCAAACATCTAAGAATCAAAGGAACTAATAAAAGTCAGTTTTATCTATTATCATTGGACTGAATTGTCATTTTACTTTGATACAGATTCTGGCTGCATCCAGACTGGGTGTAAAACCCAGGATTATCCTGGCTCTGTGTTGGGATTGCCACATACACCCATGGCAATTTCAACATAGTCATTGAGAACTCAATAACAGGTTATTGAGGTAAAAATCTGCAGCATCAAGAGCACTTACCTTGTCTGGAAGCCTGCTCACATGATCCACCATCTTGGGAATGGCCACTGCATGTGTGCTGAGCCAAACTAGACTGAAAATGGTGGCTGTGCATGTGCAGGGATCCATCACACACTTTAGGTATTTTGTGCTGTTGAAATATCCAGATATATGCATTGCATCATTGTGGGAGCAAGCTGTAGATCAGTAGGTACCTCATTTGCCCAGCAAAGTAAAATTCTGAGTTTGTTTTTCTTCATAGCAGAGATTGCTGTAAATGCATAATTGTTATTTAATCGTCCAAGGGTTCTTTGGAACATGAAGAGGGAAAAATCCTTCGCATCCAACTAGAACTGAATCAAGTGAAGTCTGAGATTGATAGGAAGGTTGCTGAGAAGGATGAGGAAATTGATCAGCTGAAGCGGAACCACCAGAGATTGGCGGAATCCATGCAGAGCACCTTGGATGCTGAGGTCAGGAGCAGGAATGATGCCTTGCGGCTGAAGAAGAAGATGGAGGGAGATCTGAATGAAATGGAAATCCAGCTGAGCCATGCCAATCGGCAAGCTGCTGAGGCACAGAAACATCTGAGGAACATCCAAGGGCAACTGAAGGTCAGCCTAAGTCCATACGTAATTTGGGAATTGTAACTGTTTGTCTAGATTCATCAGGCTGCATCTAGAAGTTGATTACTTATTCCACTATATTTGGATATTCTGGAATAAGTAACTGACATCTGGATGAAGCACAGGTTGTGTTGGGACCATGGAAAGGCTTGATCCATGGAAGTTCTATAGTTTTATAGAGGATGTCTCCAAAGAAATGAGAAGTGGTTGTTTTATTCTATTCACGGATGGCCTGCGAAAGGGGCAAGTGGCTAATAACCGAACATCAATTATTCTGGACATCTGGCAGTAGCATAATAGACCAATCTGAGCAGCTGTGCTCCAATTGTCATAAAACAAATTTCAATCCCTTTCCTCACACTAATGAGCAGGAAAGAAATGTTACTTGCACAGGAACAGACTGGTTATAATAAACATTCTGCAGGTGCAATTTTGTGCAGGAACAGAGGAGAGCAATGGGGAGAGGACCAAATTGGACAGGGTGTGGGAAGTGACAAATCTGCACACTGTGGATTAGCCGCAGAGCTTACTTTGATGTCATGTCTGGAGTGGACAGCAGCAACGAAGCACACGCATGTGCACTACTAGTAAGAAGTCTGTTGGGATATAGAGTTATATGTAGTGAGACAAGTCAGGAGTCAGATTACCAGAGAGTCATCAGTCAGTCAAAGGTCATGAGTCAGGGGTTTACATGAGCTGGGGGCTGCCACGGAAATCCTTTGTTTACAACAGAGGTGGCTCGGTGTGACTGCATAATGAAGGACTCAGACTGCTGGTCCCCATCTGGGGCAGCTACTCCCATTTTCTCCGGAGAGAACTCGGTTCTGGATGTGGCTCAGTGTCTGAGTCTGAGGACTCTGCACCTGAGGGGACATAACCTGTTTCTAAGGCTGGCCTCTGAGGCACACCTCCTTCATTTTAGCTGGTAGGGGCGGCACCCTCAGCACCTGAGGAGTCAGAGAGAGCACAAGGTAAAAAAACCTCTCCTGTAAACAATCTGTCTGCCCCTTACCTCACATGGAATTCAAATGGATTTCTATTTGAAGCTCAAAGTACAAGTTGTGTGTAACAAAGGCCTAAAGAATTTTTTCTTATTTCCCTCTCTACACTTGGAACAATGATGCTGTTTATCCTCTGCACAAAGGTGAAAAAAGGCTTCTAAACCTGCCTGATTTTACACGCGTCACTCAGTCCTTCCTAGTGGGAAGCAAGAGACCCAGTTTTTAAAAAAACAATTGTTTCTTTTCCATTCTTAATGGGGAATCATTTTGTGACTGAAATCCAGAACACTTTTTCAGTTCTTTCCTATCCACCGGACCAGTAGTTTCTGACTGAGTTGAATCATTCCGGCAAAGAGAAAAGACCTTTTGGTTATAACTTAAAAGCAACAATTTATTTACTGAGTAGTGAAATGCTTTTAAGAGTCTCACCTATTGTTGTAAAAGCCACTGTTCAAATAAAACACTAAGACTTTATACTGTACACGTATACTGGTATTTATCATTCTTGTTATGTGTCACCTTGATAGGTGACTGAAACTCTTATATAAAATAAACCATTAAGCGGCAGCCATGAAAGAATGAGTTTTCTGCTCAAAGCTGCCACAAAAATGTGAATTGTAAACAAATCTGAAACGCAAACTATGTAATCAAATGATTTTTTTAAAATGTGCTAAATGGGCTGTGGATAGTACTACAGCACTCAGTAACTTTAGAATTCAAAGATGTAGCTGTGTTAGTCTAGATCAGAATTTAAAAAGGATATCTAGTAGCACTTTAAAGACTAAGGCTGCATTCCCATGCAGTCCATTTACTGCGGATTGGCTTAATTTTAATCCGGATGCAGGGCCGAATTCGAATTGAGCCATCCCCATGCGTTTGCTGATAACACAGGCTCAATTCGAGTATGGGAGTCCCCATACAAATCATGCTAAACCCCTTCATGGGGAAACAGCATCTTTTTCTCTCCACCCCCACTATCCCAATAGGAAGCCAGGTTGACATCACTAACCCCTGTGCCACTGCTGTAGTGATGGCAGGAAAATTCCACCCAACACCTCCTTCCCTGATCATGGCACATAGGGCTGAAAGACAATTAAAAATGTAATAGTAAAAAAAAAAGAAAGAAAAAAGGAAAAGCCAGATCATTCTGCAAAGCCGGTACAGGGTTTGGTGGCAGTTTACCGAAAGTGTGCACCTCCACTCTACCCAGAGCAGCAGTTTATTGCTTGTGCACTAAATTAAGCCATTTAAATTAAATTATCATGCCTGGCTTGGCAATTGGGGAGGGGGGGTGGAATAATGGTCACAGAAAGAGACTCGCGGAATGGCAATTGCATCTTTCATTCTAAAACTGGGGCACTCCATTATAGTATGCACATTTCAGAAGCTGCTATTTCTCTTGCACATTCACCTGAGTTGGTAATCGGGGAAGTGGGTGGTAGAATAATGGTTGCAGAAAGAGACTCATTTCTGTTCAGTCACCATTTATTGCCAAAAATGCCCCAAACAGTTGCGATCTTCAGCGCACAGGACAGGAATGGCGAGCACAAAACATGAAACCTGCCCGCTAATGATGCAAGCGTCAATCTCCTCCCCTAATAACCCCGGAACATCCCCATGCACAGACTCAGCCTCCAAAATAATGCAGTCTTGGCACCTAAACCGTAGCGAGAACAGTTTTTAAGAGGACTAGATTTACCGCAGATTTGGGTGATTTGGTCTGCATGTAGCCCGGTTTGGGGGCTTTGCATGGGAATGCTCCTTGCCAAATTCGGATTCGATTCAGACTATATAGTGCATAGGGGTGCAACCTAACAGACAAGTTGTGGCAAGACAAATTTTTGCAGACTAAGCCCACTTCATCACACACATCTATTGAAGACCCCCTTTTTAAAACAAAATGTGGGAAAGAGGAAAGTCAAAACCAAGGAAGTCCTGTAGAAATAACAGTGCATATCATAGTCTGATAGTCATCCTGGGATACAAATGAAATAAATAAATATTTGCCAACTGCAGGATTCCCAAATTCATCTTGATGATGCTTTGAGAGCCAATGAGGACCTGAAGGAGCAACTGGCGATGGTGGAGCGTAGAAACACCCTGATGACCACAGAACTTGAGGAGATGCGAGCAGCTCTGGAGCAGACTGAGCGTGCTCGCAAAGTCTCTGAACAAGAGTTGGCAGATGCTAGTGAACGTGTTCAGCTTCTGCATACTCAGGTATTCCCATCTAGATAGATGATGTGATAAATGAGGAGGGCAAGAAATCTCTGTGGACGCTGTCCAACCTTCCCCAAGCCACAAGCTTTTTTTCTAGCCCACAGCTGGTCCAGGCCATGGGTAGAACTTGTTAAGCCAACCCAAGAGAAATAGAATGGGCTACATTTCATTGCTGTATCCAATATTCATGTCCTTGCTTATCTCGGTATGGGCTAATGCCATTCTGGATGTCAAACAAGATTGAAATAGAAACTCAAGTAATTGAGCTGTCAAATCTCCCTACAGAATACAAGCCTCCTCAACACGAAGAAGAAATTGGAGACAGACCTTGCTCAGTTCCAGGGAGAAATTGATGATGCTGTTCAGGAGGCACGGAATGCAGAAGAGAAGGCCAAAAAAGCAATTACAGATGTGAGTTTTTCTGCCTTAAATCTAGTGCTGGTGGTTCCATTTGACAAGGTATTCATGTCATTTTTACCATGGTAACTGATGATTTCCCACCTATGATCATAATGTTGAAATCACTGAAAGCCGTTCAGAAGCTGCTAAGATATCTTCCACATTATTAGCTTCCTTTGAATTGTTCATGAACTTATGGACTAGACTTCAATGGTTCCAAAAATGAGAAGAAACCTATAACTCTCTCTTACTTGAGAAGCTGGATCACTTCTTCTGGGTTTAGAAACATTTGTGCAGGAATACTGATGCTATACTTAGTAAATCTTACCCAGCAGAAGAGCAAATTTTATTTATGTTGCTCAGATTTAGTCACTAGCTTTTAGGGATATAGGGATAGATCTTACATGCAACACTACAGTTTGTCAGTCTTGCATTGTTGCTTAATGGAGCTGGTTCTTTCAGCTGATCTTCCCTTTCCTAGTACCAGGGGCATAGAAAACATAGAGATGGCCAAGTGACTTAGGATCCATTCACATCAAACTTGCTGCTCTGAGACTTGCCTGTGGCAGAAAAACGGCTCACAAAGATTTGGAATTGTGATGAAAGACCAAAGGTACTAGTGGAAGCCTGCCAGAAATTTCAGTCCCCACAGCAATTTTGACAGCACTGCTAGCCATAAATAAGCCCTCTGGCCACTGTACTTGCCTCCAGGAGTGAATCCAGTGAAGAAGGTAGTCTGAAAATAGTTAAACTGGATTTGTTCTTTCTCCAGCACTGGTGAAAGGAGCTGAATGCATGCAGTTAACCCCTGGTGTTTGGGATCTAAAAAGAAACTCCAAAGAAACTCCATGGGATCTGTCCTTGAGAGGGCTGTGGTCATGCCTTTAAGCCTTCTTCAGTTCATTTTTATCTGGGGATACCGGATTTGATTCCGCACATCTCCATGAAGCCAGCTGGGTGACCTTGGACTAGTCACAGCCCCACCTACCTCACAGGGTGTTCTGTTGTGGGGAGAAGAATAGAAAACTTTGTCCACCATTTTCAATCGCTTTGAATGATAAAAAGAGTGGGATAGAAAAGCCAACTCTTCTTTTTCTTCTTCACACCCCACCACTCACACCTTTCTAGTCCAATCAGTTTTATTTGTAAACTTTCTTCCCTTCAATCATACTTTTTTGATTCCTGAGTTTTACAAGTCTCAAGACGTTATAGTATGTTAATCCATTTTCATATTAGGGGTGTGATCGGGGAAGAGGACTAAAGGGGGCTGAAATGTACTATAAATTTCCCTTCCCTCTCACCCAGCTTGTGATTACACACTGTTGAGTCACAGAACTTCAGGGCGCAGGGAGTGCTGTCATGGTGGAGAGCGGTGGAGATCTGAAAAAGTCTGGTAAAGGAGTCTCAGGACAGGAACAGAAAGGTGTGAGTGTAGTGACCCAAACTGAGGACTAGCTAAGGAAGGATGGTCAGGTATTGGGTGTAGTTGATATTAGTGCATTTTGAGTCCTGTTTCTTAATAAGACAGACTATTTCAGCATGTTGTAACCATGGCCAAGGTGGCAGTGAGGCAGAAATTAAGAGCAGCAAATTTGGTCATGAGCTAGCCAGCTTTCTGGGGAAAGAGGGCCAAGAAGGAGGTAGCAGAAGAAGTGGAGGAGGCTCAGGCTGTGAGCCATGGCCCTGCCTAGGGCAGCAGCTAATGCAGAAAACCCCAGTGAGACCCTTGGCTTTGAGTGGGCTTCCCTTGCTTATGGGTGGCCTTGAGGTAGAAGGTCACATCTGTGGCACAGGTAATGCAGAGAGATGATAGATCCATAAGAAAAAAGTGGGCACAGCTTCACCAGTAGCTAGAGTCTTGAATGCACTCTTCCTTTCTGTTTCAATGCTGGTGTATGTGTGTAATCACTCTAGGAACAATTGCCGTGTGGGTTTATTAGAGAATTCAGTCTTAACAGTGTCTCATCTATTCCGAGCTCTACTAATGTAACCTCTAGCTGTCTTGCCCTCCAGCTCATCAGTTCCGGTGGACACCAGTTCCTGCTGGCAATGCAAGAAGAAACCATGTTCCTACGGCACAGAGCAGTATTTCATCTATATACAGAACATGAGTTTCTCATAATTGTTGCCAAACTCTTAACCTGCTTTGATTATTTCCATCTCAAATTCATGCCTTTCCCTTATAGTTGCATATTTCTAACCAGAAGGAATGCCATTTTGGCTTACCTGTAGTATTGGAGAAGGTTCTTATTTTTTTTTTATACAATACTTTGAATGAAGGTACTCTGTGCTGCAGTCAAAACAATGTACAAATATCATTGTAGCAACACCTAGTGAAAAAGCTGAGAATTACAACAAGTTTTGTACATTAAACAAAACAATTTTGCAGGCATTTTTAGAAACTCCTAACCACGCAGAAATCACATTAAAATATATACAGAAAGCACTCATAACCTAAAATCTGGTCCTCAGTCTGAGTAACCAATGATAGCAACAAACCAAATAGCCTTTAAAATACATCCTGGTGAGCAAGAGTGTACAGAAAGTCAGCATTTCTTTCCAGCATTGTATCATTTAGACAAATGAACACACGGGATGCTAACATTTCGGTTCTCTCTGAACAGGCAGCCATGATGGCTGAGGAGCTTAAGAAGGAGCAAGACACCAGTGCCCACCTGGAGAGGATGAAGAAGAACCTGGAGCAGACTGTGAAGGACCTGCAGCATCGCCTGGATGAGGCAGAGCAGCTAGCACTGAGAGGTGGCAAAAAACAACTCCAAAAATTGGAGGCCAGGGTATGGTCCTATGTATGGAGTCCATTCATTGCATCTAGCTTTGGTCAGTTTAATGTCTGGTGACCTGGATAAAGGTACTAAGTCTGGACCTGCCTTGGTCAGATGATTAGGTCCATCAGCAAACACGTTTTCAAGAAGGTATTGATTCATTGCTTAAGAGTTTTGTCTCTTCATTGTAATATCTTGTTTTAGGTGCATGAGTTAGAAAGTGAGCTTGATGCTGAGCAGAAGCGAGGAATTGAGGCCATCAAAGGAGTGAGAAAATATGAGCGCAGAGTCAAAGAAATCACTTATCAGGTAAAGCTGTCTGATTTCTTGATTCTTTTCTTCTCAGCTGCCAACATGCTTTGACTGTGGAACAATGCAAAACTGGTAAGCAGAACTGTTCAGGGGAACACGTTATATTTACCTTTCCTGCCACTCTTCTTGGGAAGATAAGACTTGCCAATAGCCACTTCCAGTCCTGCAGCATTTGCATTCCATTTACATTCCGTGCAGGCTGAAGAGGACAAGAAGAATGTGTTCAGGCTCCAGGACCTGGTGGATAAACTGCAGATGAAGGTGAAAGCATACAAGAGACAAGCTGAGGAGGCCGTAAGTGTATACAGATATCCAATGCCTCTTTTCTCACTGTGCCTAATCCCAAATTGTTGAAGTGCACAGACTTCAAAATTTGCAGAACTGAGGGTGAATTTGATCAGGTCACCATTTTGGGGTTGTAGTTTACATAAACCTTACAAGATGCTCAGCATGGGGATGAGGAAGTGATTCAAATGCCTCCTCTATGCTGATCCCTCCAATAGGTAATCCTGGTTTAACAAAAGGTTGCAGCTTTTGGAGGAAGGAGTAGCAGGCATCTGCCACTGAGGCAAAAGCTTGCAGACGTACTACCCCCAGCTTGACCCTAGGATGGCTATTTTATCCTATGTGTCTAAAGCCTCTATTTGCCTATTCTGTGATTGTGAGCCCATGAACAAGGCAAAAACCCATTCATTATACAGTACAGTCTTGTATAAAGCATTTTCAGGTAGCATTTTCTAAACTGCATCTCTGAAAATTGTGACCACTTGCACAAAACACCTTTTTAATTACCATGCAGTTTGGATCAGAAGGGGCAAAGGTGGACAGTTTCCATAATGGACAGCTGCTTCAGGAGTGGTCTCACCTTTAGGAGGTGTGGGAGGAAACAGCCAATCAGAGGCAGCAGCAATCCAAGCATGGAAGAAACTGAAGGGATGAAGTAAAGGTACATTTTGCTTGCTGTAAGATTGTCTCTGAGGTGCTGCATTGATAGGAGCAACATGGACCTTTAAGGCTGCCTTACCCAATGCCAGTTAAGCAAGTAGCAATGAGGGGGAGAACAGGCATTAGGGTGAAGCAACCGTGAAGTGACATCACTTTTCCATCAAGGCTTCCAGCAAGTGAGCTCCTTTCTTTGTGCCTCTGCTTTTAACTCTTCAGCTTTTTCTATACTTGGGTCACCACCTTCTCCACGCTTTTCCTAAAAATGGGATCACATAAGGGATCGTTAACCTTCCAGAAATATTCTGCCTCTCCCTGCCCTCAGATGCATTTTCAGAGACTACAAGGGGTTTGGCTGCACTTCCTCTTTAGGTCAGTTAGGTAAATTCTCCTGCTTCCTAGAATTCCATTATTTTCCCTTGTCCATATTACACATTTTCACAGTAAGCCCCATTTCTGAAGAACCTAACCCACAAATTATGTGAGGTTTTACTCTGCTTCCATTGCTGCTTGTAAAGGGACTTTGATCATAATGTGTTCCTTCACATTCATTTTATAAAACTCCTTGATTCTGTCCTTTGCCAGAGTGTCACATTTTTAAAATATGTTATCCATACTTTCACATCAAAGACCAGCAAGAGATAGCAGTTACTTCTCAAGATACAAGTTCATTTTCTTGTCATATAGCTATGGATAAGCTAGAACATCCCCAGTTCAAACTACAGTATCTATCACACAACAGTAGAACCAGGGGGCAGCCTATGAAGCTGATGGGTAGGAGAATCAGATCAGACAAGGGGAAGTATTTCTTCACCCAGAGGGTCATCAGTCTATGGAATTTGCTGCCAGAAGAGGTGGTAACAGCTTCCAGCTTAGATGGCTTTAGGAAAAGGTTAGACCAGTGATGGCGAACCTTTTGAGCTTGGTGTGTCAAAATTTGCAA
>MTQE01002208.1:45374966-45388324 GCA_014337955.1 Aspidoscelis marmoratus | reverse complement strand
AGGACTTGGCGTGTCACCTGTGACACACGTGTCATAGGTTGGCCATCACCAGGTTAGACAAATTTATGGTTGACAGGTATATCAGTGGCTACTAGAATGGATGCTTAAGTACATCTTTCAGGTGGTGGGGAGCAGGATGCTTCTAAGGCCATTTGCTGGGATTCGACAGCAGGAATAGGTTTGTTCCTTGTCTCTGCTTGGAATGCCAAAGGGCAATTGGTGGGCCACTGTGTAAGACAGGATTCTAGACTAGATGGACTTGTGGCTTGACTCCTCTTATGTTCTTAACTTCTCAGTTTTACAATGTTGCACTGAATGTGAACTTCAGCAACAATAACTCCAACATGACCAGGCCAAAAAAAAAACAAAAAAACCCAAAACCAAAACAATAATAATGCTGTTTCCCATAGAACAACATCAGTTCCCAAAATGATTGCATGTCCCCACCCTCGCAGTGGATTGTGAGAGGGTTCCAAGACATGTGAGACCATGATGGGAGGGGAAATAATAACACAATATTCACTTATCAAATCTCATAAAAGTAAAATAAATAACAGCAAGTTGCTCATGAACTAATACAAGTGAACTGAAAAAGTATTATAAAATACATTGGAAAATAAAATAGTAATGGATAATAATATAAACAAGAGTGCAAATCTATTTCAGTAAAAGAAAAGCTGAATTACAGATAAAACCTTATGTAAGTTAGCATAATATTTTGACATATAAAAAGTTATAAGGGGATCTGAGTCTGTAAAATTGATCACTAGGACACACTAAATGTTGGAAGTAGAGAAGCCAAAAACCTACTTCAGTTCTCCCTATACAATTTACAGTGTAATTGCAAATGGGTGTGAGATTCTACCTTCCCAGGGCCACAAGGACATAGATGATCTAAACTTTTTGTTAACTGCGCAGGGTTCAGGTGAATGGAAGTCTAAAAATGACAACAAATAAAATCCCTATGATGAATTTTGCTGTATTTATCTCTGAGTACAGCTGAGGGAAGCATGCTGAACCCAGCATTGCCAATGGCATCGAACACACAGTACAGTAATTAGCAGGCTTTCTATAAAGGTTGGATTTAAGAATCTGATCAGCTGTTTTATTAAAACTAGATTTGCAGTCCACTAGTGAGCACTTTGTAGTTAATTGTTGATGTGAACACATAGGTCTGGGCTGTTTTGCTCTTTTTCCTGGCATGTGGAGGGAAGAAACAACATTCCAAGCTTGGCATTATTTATGTTGTCTTTTGCCATTTAAAGAATCTATATACTGCCCTTCATAACAAATCCTATGATGTTATACAAGACAAGGATAAAAACAATACAATGAGAACAACAACAAAGCTAAGGAATAAGTCGTTAGTAACAAACAAATATTTGAAGAAATATATTTGAGCAGGTGCAAACACCTCAGTAGATTTCAGGAAACAGGTAAGAAAAACGCTATAAAGCAAACCATGTCCCTTTCTGCACTGGGCTTTATTTCAGAATATATCACAGACTAGGGGTATGCCATCCACATGCTGGTGCAGAATACAGCCAGCTCCTGATGGGGCCTGCCATAGTCTGAACCAGTATGCAGATGGCAGGCCCCTATTCTGGGATGAAATCTAGAGGGTCCATGGTCCTCAGTTTGGATGAATGGGATTATGATTTGGTTCATCATGTTTTAAAAGAAGTAAACAAAACAACCCCTCAAAGCATACTTTCATTATAACAAAACAACAAGACCATTGTGGGACAACGGCAGCATTACCTATAGTTGCTCTCCCCATTCTTCCCAATTCTTCAAGAAAATTGCCTATCCCAGAGGAGGAAGGCATAGATTGCTATTCGAGAGTGTGGGCAGGTGAGGTGGCTACTAGAATATATGCCTTTACTTGCATTGAACAAAGCAAAACACACATAGGCCGCATCCCCATTACAAGCTTAATCCAGTTTCCCTAAACAGAAATAATAGAACCGGATGCAAACACAAATTTGCCTGTTCCCATTACTTTCAGCTTAATCGTGTTCGATCCAGATTCTGAGGATCCTACGTGGCGTATGTGACTAAATGGGGGACTCAAGTGGCTACTTTCTAAAAGCTGCTTTTTAGCGCTGCCCTGCTCTCTTCCTCCTGGCATGAATGCGCCACCCATAACTGACCCCTTCAGTGAACCTGGCTGGGTGGCTGCCCCTTGCCTGGATAGAGGAATACCAGCAGCGGGCAGCCAGCAATTCTCCCCATTGCCCAGGGCACACAGCAGCAGCGGCAACTCAAGCAAGGGGGCTTTAAACATTCACACATCTCCCAAAACCTGCCCTGCTTTCCTTTCCCCTTTAAAGGTCAGAACTCCAAAGAGCTAGAATTGCGCAAAACTGCAACATTGTTATCAGGTGTGAGGTGCCTGGATTGCTACAGTGTAGCAGCTGCTGTGAAGGTTGGATTTTTACACTAAAATCACTGTCTTTGGAAGCAAGCTATTGGGAGAGGGAAACCCTAAACATGGATTCTCATCCCTTAAAACGCTAGGGTCCCCACAGTAAAAAATGTAACACGTATCAAGCACATAATCCGGAGTGAGACCTGTTGAAATGAGGGTTAACATTTACAACGCTTTGGGGCAATTTAACATGCGGAAAGCATGTTAAGCCAAACTGAAGTGGGGTCTGTGAGGATTGAAAACGGTTTGAAACTGAAATAAGCTTTTAATGGGGATGCAGCCATAGTGTTTAGACACACACACACACAAATCTGAAGCAGCTCAGGGACATTTTAGAGATGGGATTATTCACCCACTAGTCTGCTCCACTCCTGAACATTCTGTGGTAAAAAAGGTGCACTTGGTAAGGGTAGGAAACACGCACCTTTGAGATGCACCTTTTGTTATTTATTAAAACATTCTGAATTTGAGTTTAGCAAAGATGTCCCTTATTCTCCTCCTCATGCGAATGGGTGGTAATCTGTGCCTTTCTGCTCTGGAAGAACCAATATAATTAAAGATATGGCTAATTTTACTCCTGTTCTGTGGCCCATGTTGGTAGACCTGTAAGATGCCCAAAGTTACATTATAGCTTTGTTTCTGCTTGTGCTGTTGTTACCCTGTCATATTTTGCTGTTTAAGGAGGAGCAGGCCAATATGAACTTGTCCAAGTGCAGGAAAGCTCAGCATGAGCTGGAAGAAGCTGAAGAGCGAGCTGATATTGCTGAATCCCAGGTCAACAAGCTGAGGGCCAAGAGTCGTGACATTGGGGGAAAGGTAAGTGCTGCCCTGGGGAGACAGGGAAGGAGTAGAGGGAAGGAGCCTTGGTTGAACAGGAATTCAGACATGTTTGAAAGGCTTTTAAGAGGCCTGCAACTGCTGGATGAAGCACCTAATAATCCCAGTCTCTCCTCTGTACTGATGGGATGTTAAGGAACAGGTGAATGCAGTGAAAACTGCAAGGAAACTCACCTGTTCTTTCACGTTACTTCCGCCTTCACTATCAAGACAGCATCACACTTGTACAGCCTTCATGTCATAATGTCTGTGCAAGTGTAATGCCATCCTCTCCACTGAAGTAAAAGAAATGGTGATGTCCATGTTGTTGTGGAACAAGTGAATTCCTTTGGAGTTTTTGTGACACGTAGCTGCTCCTTAGAAGCCCCCTGGATTACTTGGTGCTTCATTTAACAGTTCTGGGGCTGTTTACAACCCTCCAAACAGGTTCAAACACTTGTTTGCACAAGCCTAGAGGGAAGCATTTATTTGCTTAATAGTGTGTGCTGTTCTGTTGATAGTGTGAATTTATTTGTTCAGACCTTCAGGTAAGAACTCCAAGCTGAATTACCATAGTACGTTTGCTCAGGGAGCTTAAAATGTCTTTGAGAACATCTTGTTGCTTTTTAACATCTGATACTTGATAGCAGCGAATGTATCAGGAGATACTTAGTATGCAATTGCTTATACATCTTATACAAAAAGATGTCAGTCTGCTACAGAACCTCTGAACCCAGTGAGATGTAGGCCTTATTCACATTGACCAAATTTTTTGGGAAGACTGTGCAAGAAATTTGCCAGATGTTGACATAGTATCAATATCATGCAGCTGCCTGGCAATGTTGGACATATCTTATGCCAAACATAGGGCATTTGGAATTTCTCCTGCAAAATACTTCAAAAATTCCAATACAGTATAGGAAACTCAACTCTAATGAGCTGCATTATGAATCTATTGCATAAAAATACCTGAACCAAATTTCCACTTTTCTTGTTCTTATCTCCATGAACTAAGGCACCAGTTGAATTTTAAAAACCCTGGAATTTCTTTTCTTTACCTTTGAACCTTCTTGACCTTTATAACATCTGTACCTTCCCACAAAATTTAATTTGCAGGAAAATGCACCATAACTAAATTTAATAACATACTGACCTCTTTCTCCAGTATATTTGAAAAGCGGAGTGACTGATATATGCAACTAGTACGAGGCAGTGCAAATATCCTTCACAAATCTCAGCAGTGTGAACACTGATAATATTTAAAGCCAGGAACAGTAAGATCCATTTGAAAATTCTGCATATTGGACATAGACCCTCACATTTTGATAAGATTTCACCACAGCTAAATCTGAATGAACAGGTTTAAAATTGCCTCCGCTTGGTTCCTGGAAGGGATCTGAGATGGGAGGCCAGGAGGTACTGTGAGGGGAGACAGAAGTGGTGAACACACACGCCACCTCCTTGCTGCAGCTCCTGGAACATTGCTGCAACTAGAACTGACCAGAGATTAGGTCAGATTCAGATATGGGACGAATCCCCACAGCAAGCTTATTTCGCTTTCCCTAAACCGAAATAATAGAACCGGATGCAAACGCGAATTTGCCTGTTCCCATTACTTTTAACTTAATCGTGTTGGATCTGGATTCTGAGGATCGTACGTGGGGTACGTGACTCAAGGTGGGACTCAAGTGGCTACTTTTTAAAAGCCGCTTTTTGGGGCTGCCCTGCCCTCTTCCTCCTGGCATGGATGTGCCACCCATAAGGGACCCCTTCACGGAGCCTGGCTGGGTGGCTGCCGCTTCCATGGATGGATGAAAAATGGCAGCAGCCAGCCAGCCAGCGATTCTTTCCCCTCCTCTCCCCATTGCTCAGGGCACACAGCAGCAGCGGCAACTAAAGCCCCTTGCTTTAAACATTCACATTCAGCTGCTTTCCTCCCTTTCCCTTTCTAAAGTCAGATCTTTTAGAATTGCACAAAATTGCAACATTGTTATTCCTACCATCAAGGTGTGAATTTATCCTGGAATAGAGGTCTGTTGTCCACATACTAGTACAGGCTACAGCAGTTCCCAGGTGAGGTCTGCCAGAGTCTGCATTGGCTTGCAGACTACGTACCAGAATGTAGTTAGATGCGAACAGTCCCCTAAACTCTTGTGCTATAACATTCTGTTACCTTACTATCTTTTACAAATTTTGTGTTTTTTTCTGTTGTATAGAAACCTGAAGAGTGATGTCAGCTTGGCTTCAGGTACAATGATCTCACACAATGTGGAGTTCTTCACAGACATCATTCATTTAAATAATCTGACCTGAATAAAAATATGATTGTGTGACAGAATTGCAGTTTTGACTTCCTTTTTAAAAGTGTTACATCAAAATTTCAGAGACCTGTGAGAAATGGGGATGAATCCCATGGGAATGTAGATATCAAACATAACTGCCGAATGCACACTGGAATTTGAGTACACAAAAAGCTGGCTGTAGAACTACTATTAATGAAGAGTGGATTATAGGAGTGGACTGTGAAAATGCCAATACAATCCAGAGTACATCACATTTCTTAAAGTGCATCTGGAGGCACTACTCATCCATGAAGTACTAGAAAGGGTAAAAGTGCTCCTTGGGAGTGGAAAAGGCTTCCTTTTAGCCTGATAATTTGTGTCAGTGTGACAGAGTGACAAAAGAAGAAATTCACCCCACCCCACCCCGTGGCCAACAAAATATGGTTGACTACTATTTTGTTTCCCCCAGTCTTAGAGATAAGTGTGATCTGAGAAGAATCTGATTCACCAGCAGTCTTATGGTATAAAGCATAATGGGTGCATAAACTGTTTCTCCCTATGGCGTTCAGTATGCCTTGGAAGGGCATCAAAGTGCCCATCCCCACAGCACCCCATGCCGCATGAGGGTGTGTAGAGGGACTTCTCTCCAGGGTGCATGCAGTCCCAGTGTGTGAGAAGCTGCTGCTTGTGCACTGAGCCAGGCCCTCGCCATGGTGAAATTAATCACTTTTGCATGTGGCCTGCAGTGTCAACAGTGGAGACATAATTCTTGTCTAGGCCACGAAGGCAGTCTGTGCTGGTGGAGGCACCTATTCAGGGTATCTCTCACCAGAGGAGTGGAGACCCTACCTAATCTACACTAGCAGAAGGAATGTCTTCATTAGGTCTTCATGTCCTCCCAAACCTGGAAGAGCTATACTATTTGTGCCTTAGAACATACAACAGAATATTCAGTGTCTGACTCCAAGGAACAGACTTTAAGCCTCCAGTGGTAAAGCATACTATTAAGGCTGGGCATTAATCTACAGACCTACAATTAAGACTATTTATTGGTACTTGTTACAAATTGCTGCCCATTGCCCCATATGAGTGTGCAGCAAGTATCTTCCCATTAAAATAACCACTAATGGAATTACCATCCAAACCTCTTCATTATTCTGCTGTACCCATTGACAAACTGTTCCTGTCTTTGAGTTTTAGACCTCTCATTAACTTCCGAGGGATGATGCTTAAGCGGGCATGATGATGACCGGTTTTATCTTCAAAATGTTCTGCAGATTTATCAAAGCAGATTTGAAAAGGCTCCAGAACTGGATTTTGTGGGGCAGATGATACCAGTCCCCTTATAGCTTGGAAAAGATCTGCTAGGTAGGTACTTGAGGAAGGAGTTCAGAATAATAAGTCTGTGGGTTTTTTTGTTTTGTTTTGTTTTGCAGGCTTCAGTGCCAGATAGTAGGTATGACTGTGTCCTCTCATGCATGTTCCATTGGTTCTGTATTGAGTAGTGTGCCACACACTTTCTAGGTTGTTTCCAGATATGGTATGACACTGGCATCCTGCTGGAATGCTGGCAGAGCTGGCAGAGTGGTGTGACACCATGATAGGCTGTTGTTGCCAATGCATTAACCTCAAAACCCAGATTTAGTTAAGTCCAGGACTGCTGCACCATTTAAAAAGCATTGGCATCCTCTAGGGTGATCAGATGTTTTGCTAGGGCTGAGTTGGCATAGTGTTAATTTGGCCATCTAGGAACCCACTCTACACACAGGAAAATAGCAACAAAAAAGGGTCTGGTGCAGTGAGCTTTTTGTAGTTGGATAAAAGGCTGTGTCAACATATATAGTCTGCACGCATCCCTGTGTTGAGTTTTGGTCGTCAACCTTTTAAACTTTTGAAGATATATTTTCACAGAAGCACAGCTGGACAAGGACTACCGTTACAGCAAAACATTTAAACTGATTTTCCCCTACATCCAACCTTAGCAACTCTCCTGCTAATATTCATATAGTAAGACATGTGCAATCCACATTAAAGATTAAAAAAGCTAAAATGAGAAGAGACCTGGGATTCAAAACACAGCCGGGTGCCTTAGAAATAAGCAAAGTAATTCAACTGACATGGCATATTTGTTCATTATAAAACAACCATACACTGTGATATGTATTAAATTGACTGGCTGGCATCTGGTGATATGGATTGTTGCTGCAAACAACCTTGGGAATTGCAGTTTACACAGATGATGCTGTGAACTATAAGATACTCCGTTTTTTAACAGAAATAGAAATCTGAGATGCTGACTTGTGTCGCTCAAAGCTTTTTTGGTTCTGAAATGTTTTTCATTTGAGGCGGGAAATGTGTTCAAAAGGAATGTCCATGCACCTGATCACACATGCTCAGATTTACATAGTCTCAGCAACAAAACAAATTTCAAGGAAGAGCAATGCACAAAATGAGCATGTGCCATTTCCTGCTCACCAAGCAAATATTCAGGAATCTGCTCTAAAACTGTTAGCCAAAGCATGGCTGGAGAAGAAGAAAAGCCAAAGGAATCAACCGCAAGCAGCTGCACAGCGTCAGCTCCAATCAAGGAAGAGAAAGTGAGTTTGGCAGCCCTTTGTTGGCATTAATGATCCATTCAGGTACAAGGTCAGTGTCTAAGCAGATCTGCTAGACAGGATTCCTGTCCTGCCTTTCCAAATCTGTGTACTCCTCTGCAAATTTATCAGGATTAAAGTTGTCATGGGAATGTTCATTCTGAATTCCTGTGGATCTGGGGGATTAGAACCTCATCTTTACCACTCTACAAACATGGCATTTTTCATTTAATTGTAAGAGACTTTCACCCATGAGTCATTCTTAGAGAATAGCAGCCTTTATAGAGCAGAACAGAGACACCATTGAGGGACAAATACTGAGACAACCATGTCATGTAGACACAAATACCCTTCTATATGTTTTATCCACTGAAAGCAGCCTATCAGTTCTGCAGGCAGAAACCATATGAGCATGCTCTGAAATTCAAGGATCCGAGGAGCAGTGAGATAAGTTTGCCCTATTAGGAGGATACTGGCATCCCACCCTACCCATTCTGTTGGAACTTTCAATAATACATCAACACCTGCTACTTTGTTTCTTGTATGCAGCTTAAATTAAAATACATGTCCAAAAGTATCATAGATGTGTGAGGAAAAGCTACAGTACTTATGAATAGGGATGTGCACAAATGATTATTTTTTTTACATTCTATTCAAACCAAATCAAATATCCAAAAATTCTATTTAATTAGAATCTGTTAAATTCAAATTTAACATAATTTGTTTCGTTTTTACCAAATTTGAATATTTATTTGATTTTTTAAATTCAAATTTGCACATAACAAATGTCAACATTCGTATGTATCCATACGCATCTTCCCGACATCCGTACACATCCATACACATCCTGTAGTTATCGCGTATGCAGCCCATTTTCATCCTGTATGGATCTGTACAAATGCGTATGGATGTGGGAAAGATATGGATCTTCAAGTACGCGTCATGTATGAACCTGTACATGTACGAATGTCCAGATAATTCAAGTGAATAGATCTGAAATTCGATTCAAATGTTTACATTTGAATTTCGGGGCATTCGATTTGAGCTCAAATGCCGAAATTCGGCTCATTCAAATTTCAAATGCCAACAAATATTCATGCACACCCCTACTTATGAATGACCAAGCTGTCTCAGTGGTTAGAATTGTACTGATACTATTTTTTGGGTGGGAGGAGACAAAAGAAAGGCCTGCCCCAAAGTGGCTAGTTTGGTCTTGTAGTTAGAGTGGTCCAAGGATTTCTTTTTCTTTCTTTCTTTCTTTTGCAACTTTCTACCAGCCACAGTCCTGACAGAAAAGAACCCTAAGCAGACTCTTTCTATTCTATTTTGGTGATATTTTTTGATGCCATCCTCCATCACAAAAAGCCACAGGAAATCTGCTTTATTTTCCTAGGTGAAGAATAAATTAGGAGTATGTGAGCTGGATTTTGGCTCAGTCTTATCCAAGGCTCTGGAGTTTTCTCTCTCAGCAAACTCCTTTAGGTCCTTCCCTTTCAGGTTTTTATAGAGGTGTTTAAATGGTATTGTTTAAACATGACTTGTACACAGCTTGCCTGATACAAGTTTTGTTGATTTGCTTCATGATGGTTTTGACTGTCTTCTGGAATGTTTATGGTGGGAATTTTCCTCATAGGGAGGGATAAACTAGTTTCCTTGCAATGATGAATAGAAACATTGTTCTTCTTATTGCCTAAGACAAGCTTTTCTCAAATAACTGGAATAATTTTTTTCAATACTTTACTGTCAACAGGCTAAAGGTATTTTCAAATTGGCATTCTCAGATGATAGATCAGAAAAACACAAGCAGCGCTATTTCACTTCGTAGCTCCATCTGAACCACAGCTAATGCTGCTGACAAAACAAAAACCAAAGAACAGTCTTATCACACACACTTTGATCATGTCCAGTACTCATTTCTGTTATGCACTGATCATCCTTAACTCCCAGGAAGTGGTTAAAGTAAAAGGGGTATCTTTGAGCCAATACTGTGATTTTGCAAACCAGTAGCCACTATATGTATATTTAGCCACTGATCATTCTGTTATTGTACTTGGTCCTATGATAGTTGCATTTTAAGAGTGTTTCCAGATGCAGGTTAAAACTTGCAGTTCTCCTGAGGAATGTCAATCAATATCCTGAAACATTGCTATTTCCTCTAATAGCAAACACTTACCTGTGTCTGTCTGCTGCTTCTGTGGTGGTTCCCCTTGAAAACAGCTGGATGTTATTCAAGTATGTAAAACCACAAGGGAAGTACTTGCCTTCAAGCATTTTCAAGGTCAACAATAACAGAAGCAGCAGGCAAGCAAACCAGTTACACCTTTAATAAGGACGGAGGCTGTCTTCAGTCCTCCGCTTCCGGTTTTTTCCGAGGACTTCCTGCTCTCAATAGGATTGTTCTGCACTCGGTTGATCCCAGCACACAGTCTGTTTCAGACAGAAGCAGACCCAGGGAAAGGGCTGCCATCCAGCCCAACAGCAACATGGGGGGAAGAGCCTCATCCTGCCACCTTGGCCCGGCCAGCACTGACACAGGTGTAACCAGTCTATTAAAGATGGAGAACAGTCTGAGTTCCCTGTCTGTTCCTGGAATGGACTATCTGGTTAGGGTGTGACCATGACCCATCAGTGGTAAATAGGATCAGCAGTCAGCACCAGAAAAAGCTACCAAAAAACCCTAGAAGCCTGGGTTAATCCTTGCTTTCGTACATTTTATCCTCTGTGTTCTCAATATGGAAAATTGGGCCCATGTGGCATATAGCACAATATCACTTCTATCCTCAAATATATGATTAGCTAATAACTGCTGCAGGGAAAGAAAAGGCAAATTGGGGCATGTTTCCATTTACCACATGTGGCAGCAACAGGTGTCTTGTGGCAATTGTACTGGCCCATTTCTGGGAACACTTTCCAGCACTATTTTTGCAGGGCATTATGTTACTGCTCCCTGAACAGAGATGTGACAATCAGCCACTGGAAATGACGCAAATGAAGACACAGACTTCTCAGTGACAGATTGTGGTGCCTTCCCTGTATGTCCAGAAAGCAGACACCTCATCCAGCCTTGTGCTCACTGCACACCATTTGGGGTGCATGAGATTTTTTTGCCAGGTATACAGGGTGGGGATGGAATTATTAAGTTTCCTCCATCCACACTACAGTGTTCTGGCTATTTTTCTTCTAACAATTTCAAAAACTAGTGCTTGGTGAAAAAAAAAATCCTGCAATATACCCACACCAATAGCAAAACAATCTGGATTTATCCAGTGCCAAACTGCAGATCAGGTCCATGGGCCAGAAGAGGCAGAGCATTAGCTTAACTAAAACTGGCTTCTGTTCTGTCTGCCTAATTTGGTTACTCATTTGCAGCTACTGTGGATTTCTTTGCTTTAGCAGCCAAGAAGCTTACAGCTAAATAGTGATGTATTTCGTATGACTGGTGATTTGACAAACCTTTTACAAATAGTCAATATGATGTGGAAAGATGTGACTCACATTCAGAACAGAAGTTTCCGGTTGCATCACTGCCTCATCTGCCCCACACCGCAATCCGTACCTAAATTTAACTATAGCCTTCAACTGCTCCTGGTGCTCAAGTATAGGAACATATCTGGAGAAATATGCTAGTGTGTTCACAGAATAATTTCATTTTTTAAAAAAACTTTTTTAGCCTTATATGTATGCATATAAGTATAGACTGTCAGGATACAGCTTTCTTACTATTTACAGAGTGACTATAGAATTCAGTGGTTCCCCTTTCTGTGGGGTTGCAATGAGTCTGCCACAGCCCCTCCCTCCCCCCCTCAGCTGCCCCACCTCTGTGGTTGGGGTTGCCCACAATATGAGGAACTGCATTAAGGGGTTGCGGCATTAGGAAAGTTGAGAACCGCTGCTGTAGATGGATCCTTTGCCTCAAATGCACTGTACAGGTGTAGTATCACTTCAACTGCTAGTGGTAGTAGCTCTGTATTTTGCATTTATAATATTTTCTCTAAGATATCTTTCAAATACAGGATACATTAGGCCAACATTCAGGCCACAGTGGAAGATAAGACCTTTGCTAAATGTTACAAGGTGTTTTCCCTCCTCCTTTCCTTCTTCCTGTCACTCTGAGGAAACAGGCTGTGTTTCTGCTTCCAGAAAAGGTGACTCTGTTTCAAGTGGAAGGCAGATGAACCCCCATCTGCTGTGTCCTAATTGCAGAGTAAGGAGGTGCCATTTTCTGCAGCACCTTCATGCACGGTGATAAGAAACTTGAACTGCGAACTCCTATGCCCGCTACTCAAGGCGAGTCCCCAATACATGCTTTCTAGTGAGTGTAGCCCGGTGCATGTCTATTGAGAAGCAGGCAATTAAGTTCAGTGATAATGGTAATGGCCCCTTGTTGTTTATCCTTTGACCATCATTTGTGGGGATGTCTTGTTTATATATGTCTAATAGGTTCTCACATTAGTATCTCTGAATCTAATTTTTTTCTATAAAAAAGGTCTTGAACATAGCAGGTATGACCACATCTTACAATTAATAAATGACTTGTGTCAATATTTCCCCTATTCTATGCATCTTGGCAGGTTTTATACTTTTTTATTAATGTTATTTCATGTACAGCACTGAGTACACGAACAGCGCTTTATAAATAAATGAAGCACAGCATAGAAACTGAAAATACTGAAGATATAGAGCTTTACTTACAATCTCGGTAAAACTGTTTAATGATGCCTACTCTGAAGGCCAAAGAAACAGATGTGAAATTTCAAGGGCTCGAAGTTAGTTCTTGAACTTAGCCCAGTCCTCTCCTAGAGGCAGCAAGGGTGGCTCAGAAGCTCTGCAGCCCCACGTAAATCACAGAAGGGCACCACTGTGTCCTTGGGTGTCCCGACCCTAATATTTTGCCCTAATTAATAAAAAGGCCACCATTTTTGAACTGGTACTATTTGGAGTGGGAGGGGCTGTAGCTAAGTGGTAATGGAAGCAGCCTGGAAAGCAAAGGTTGCTGGTTTGATCCTCAGCTTCTCCCAGAGGTAGGCAATGACAAACGATTTCTATATCTCTGCCAAGAAAACTTCACAGCAGGGTCAACCAGGAATCAGCCATGACCCAATAACAATCATTATTTGGAGTGTACCAAGTGCTAAACATTTCATTTCCATTATATTTGTATACCGCCTTTCCAAAAGAAAATTTACCCAAGAAATAGAAAAATATACAATGCAAAGTAATAATCAAATCATTATA
>MTQE01002208.1:45360393-45374809 GCA_014337955.1 Aspidoscelis marmoratus | reverse complement strand
TATTGGAAGATAAGCCAAAACACACACACAATAATAATAATAATAATAATCTTCTGAATGAGAATGCAACCCTTTGCCCCATAACTATCACAACAATCTATTTACTTTTGGTTTTTGCACACCAGCAGGTGGTGCTGGAGACAAGCTAACATGAAGTGCTTTACTGTTGCTGACCACTGCAAACTTTTTCTGATGTAGTTTATATCTAGCTTGAATTATATCCTGCCACTGAGTAAAAGCCAGAACTGTGTAGCCATAAGGGCCTGGCTTAAAAGCAGCGCCTTGAAATAACCACACCACAGGTTATTACTTTGAGACACATCCACTGTTTTAACGGCCATGTTAAAAGGGCCACCTGCAGAACATCTGTGGTTTTAGAGGGTTTGCAAGTGATATTAGTAAAGAACTGTGTGGATGTGACATATAGCATTTTTTTTCCCCTGAAAGGGTTCTTTTACTTGGAAGAAAAATTAATGGATCTGTACATTAAAGTACAGATAAAATATAAAAGTAGGCTGGAAGTTAATTTATTCCTGGTGGCTGTTGTTACATCAGGAGGAGTAGGGGAAGAAAAGATGATAGACACAACAGGAGATTGGGCCACCAAGTCCTCTGCTTTTTCAGGCTTGCCAGATGATTCAGGCGGTTCTCAGGAAAATAAGAACATAAAAGGAAGCCTATCTAGCCCAATACCTCACACAATAGCCCATTCTCGAGTAGAAGACAAAGGCAAAACCTCTACCTGGTCTCAGCTCCGTGCACAAGGCCATTAGAGGCATCCTGCCTGTCTCTCCATTACCTAGGCATCCATTATAATAGCCATTGATACACCTGTCCTCCATGAATTTATGTAATCCTTTCTTAAAGCTATCCAAGCTGGTTGTCGGTCTGTTGTTGCCACATGCGTGAGAAGGTAAGGAGAGAAATTCCAGGACCAACAGTGATAGATGTCCGCCTCCATGATATGGTCCATAGCAGGAGAGAGCACCAGAACTCCTTGTTCCACATCCACACCAGATTCTCTGCTTCAAGAGAGAACAAAGGGAAGTCAGGTGGGTCAAAAACATCTTATTCCAGAAAACCTACCAACTACCCACCCTGGGGCACTATCCACAAAGCCACTTAGTGCACCCTTCGGTGTTCTGAAGGCATGGCTTTCATATTTACATGCCGTTAACCAGCCTCCCAAGCCTCTGCAGCCAGCCCTAAGAATGGTCTAAACTCAAGCCAGGAAAAACCACTTACAGGGTGAATGTGGAGGCAAAAATCACTCCTTCACCCCATGTGAATGTGTGGAGAAGGAAGGTCTTTTCTACAGAAAACCAAAAATAGCTGCCTTCCGGCCATATTTCCCTTTCTCTGGAGTGGGTCTGGGTTGAAATGTTGCTCCTGTGAGTGAAGTGATCTGGGACCTGCACTGAAGCAAATGGCATTTTCCTGCTGTTCAGTCCAGCAGCCTCCTGCCCTGGAATAAAGTTTTATAACTAATAGAAATGCCTTATTAGTATGGCAAAATTTTGTCAATTTAAATAGTAAATATTATTGAAAATAAGAAGAAATCATCCCATGCTTCGGGTAAAGAAGGCCCTAACACATCTGATTCCTAGAACATCTAGATTTGTTTTAAAATCTGACAGTCCTTTTTCTTTTCTCAGAAAGACTGTAAGGTGGATTACAACAACCCCAAATGGTTCTGAGTAATAAGTAAAACAATACAGCAACAACACCTAAAAACAAAACAGTGCACAAAATAATAACAATCTCTAAGAGTCTCCACAGCTAACCTTTGTGGCTGCCTACAAGAAGGCCTTGGAGAGCATCTTGTCACTGCATGTTGTTAACAATTTGAGGGACAAAAATTGTCAGTGAATGAGTGCAGTGTCCTCCTGAGGCACCTGGGGGAGGATGCTAAGTAGCTCTCTGGGCAAGCATCTTCGTCCCCAGCATCCTTAGGTCCCTGGGTCCCTGGATGCGTACAGAAAAAAGCTGATGAAATAGTGGGGACAGCACTTCTGCCAAGGTCCCTCCCCCCAGGGCTTCCACCACGGACATGGAGCACAGCCCTAGAAATACTATTACAAATACTACGATGATACTGTAGAGGCATCTTTAAATATTTTTGAGATATATGCAATTGAATTCACTAGGAAATTGCAACCGTGGCCTGGTATGGATTAAAGAACAACCTTGGGTGTGTCCAGACTTGTTAATACGGCACAGTGGAATGCACAGTCGCGGTGGAGGCGTCACACACCACAATTGATAGATAGTAGTGGCAACACATTATCCCATTGCTACTGAAAATTTACTGTAGTGCGGGCTGAAGAACACTCGCTGAGCAGTATTAACTAAAATCGAATTGTCCCGTCAGTCTGGGCAGGATGGCGAGAAGAGACAACGAGAGCAGGAAGGGAAGCTCAAATCTGACTGGCTGCCTCATCCCATGTGATGGTGCGCACTGACTGAGCTCTCACAGCTTCCTACGGGAACCTACAGAGCTGTATTTCAGGTCGGGACGGTGTATTGTCCCTACACTGCCCCTATTGCATGTTTCTGCAAAGGTTAGCAAATATCCTAACTCTTAATAGTCACCTGCTGCTGTCACTCTGTCCTCCAGCAGTGACTTTTTGGTGATTTGGCTACTGCTATGACTATCACTTGGGCCCAATAGCTGATAGGAGTAAGGATGAGAATAGCTGCTAAGCCTCATTGACATCTTTATTTCTTAGGAATGTGCTCTTCCTGGTTTTGCATGTTCACTATGACTCCGTAATGTGCACTAAGTTGTTGCTGGTGGGGCCCCAGTAGGACAATTGCAGGCTGCGGCCTCCACTGCTGCTATTTTAAGCATGTGCTGAGCTTGTTTGAGCCTTTTACAAGGAAGCAAGAGCAGGTGAAGGTCTTTTCTTTGTCTTCTGCTTAAGATGCTCACTTGATGGGCCACTATGTGAGACAGGATTTATTTAAGAATTTATATCTTGCCCCTAACTCAGGGTGGGTCACAGTAATAACAATAGTAATAGTAATATGTTTGTAAAATTCTTGAAGCATCTTTAAAATATAACCCTTCCTCCCCTCCCCAGTAGGACTGCACCCAGAGGACTATATGTAGGACTAGTCTACATGTCGAAGGCCTAAGTGTAAGCACCTGGCAAACTTCCCGAGGGACAATATTAGGTGCATGCTTGAAGATTCAATGAATGGCCAAAGTGAGAAAGCCATCATAAATACTAAATTAAACTCTGATCCAAATTTGTACTGATGGATGAAGAAAGTGACCAGCTTAAGCAGTTACCCTGGCAGCAAATTATCTAGGAGAGCCAAATGCAAGGGTTGATGCTTAGTATACAAGGCATGAGACAAGGGCGTTTGACAAATCACACTTTATACTACAGATCTGTAAAATCACTAAGGCAGTGGTCACATCAGAACCAAAAGAGTCCAGTTCAGGCCACCTGGTATACCGAGATCACAAAATGACCGGCCACAGCTTTAAGGAAATAATCCTCACGGAGACCACTGTGCTGTTCTCTCCTGCCTCAGTCTTAGTAAAAGGAGATTGTTTGGGGCACGTTGTGGCTAGGCAGAGGGGTGATTCCATTCCGCTCTTGCCCAGTGCAAGATACTATGGGCATACTAGAGGGGTGGTACCATTGCCCCTCCCTTTCCAGTTCCTCCTCTCTCTTCTCCTTATCCCAGTGCTTTCCCCCTTTCTTGAGTTAAGACTCTGTGTGTTATTTTGTAAAGGGAAAAATTGCAATTGCAGCTGTGCCCTGAGCTCAGCATTGGAGGCTGGTGAAAGAAAGAAAGAAAGAAAGGGGAGGGAACCAAACCAGCCAGGCAGCCCCAAATTCCTCTCCACCCCTTCTAGTTTGCCTCCTCTGGTCCTAACAGCAGGCCACGGTCCATCCCCTCCTTGCCAGGAATCTCTGCTAAACCCCTGTTCCTGTCACTGTGGCGCAGCAGCCACTGGAGCTCTTTCCTGGGCTTCTCCCCTTGCTACCGTTGCCACCTTTTTCTGGTCCCTCTTCACCTCACCTCTTCACAGTGACAGGAAATGAGAAGACAAGGCAAAGGCAGGCAGGTGGGCAAGCCTCACTTGGGAAAGCTGAAGGTTGCTCAGTGGAGGGGAAGGTCTTCAGGCCACCTTGGGCGATGACCATTACCTGTGCTACTTTTGCGTCTAGAGAGACCAGAGCCATGTGTGGGATGCCTGGTCTATCTATTTGCTGCAGATTCTGATTCCATTCATGCTTAGAAAACAGTGAGGAGGCCAGGAGGATTCACCTTCCCTCCGTTTTAGTGACAGCATTGCTCTATTAAAATTCTACTTGGCTTGAAGGCAATTTGCAGCCACAAAAGGTGATCGACAGCTGTGTGTGGTAGCCACAGCAACTGTAAACAGGAAACACTTCACCTTGGCAAAGTGGGAAGTGAAGGTTGGGCTTTAGTACCCTGGAGGGACCCTTCTCACTTTGCCTACTCAAAAGGCAGTTGAACTCTTCCCTGTTTGGCAGAGGTGGAGCCAGGAATAGGAACCATCCGGGCTCATTAAAAGGTTGGCTGCTTGTTTACAGGGGAGTTCAGGGTGAGTTATGGCAAGGTGAAAGGCCTGCAGGCCCAACTTCCTCTTTCACCTCTGTTCAGCGGCTTACTTCCACTATGCAGTCTTTTGCTCTGCTGGCTGCTGCGCTGCAATGCAGTAATGAATGGGATGTTCTGTTTTCAGTCCCCAATTATGGCTATCTTTGGGATAGCCTTTGGTCTGATCCATCATGACTCAGCTTAAAGGTTCAGGAGTGACTACTCATTTGTAAATAAAGTCAAGGTGCTGAAACAAGCTACAGTTCCACTAGACATTCAGTGGGATTTGCTCATTTCCTTGGTTCACCAAAATTTCAGGTCACACAGTGCAATGGTGATGAACATAGCAAGGCAGCTATATTTTTTTAATACAGCAAAAGAAAGCACCATCCAGATGCCTGCAACACTTACTGGAAACCACATTTTAAAAATTGAGGGAAGTTATTATATTAGTTTCTGTAGACCACTTCCTTTTAAATAATTTAATCTTATAGTCTGTACTCATTTATTTTCCTTGGTAGTTTTATGATTAGTAATTAATGGCCTGCCATTTCTCCCTCTCTTTAAAACAAAAACTAATTCCAAGCAGCATTCATTCATTTATTCATCTTCATTTTGAAAGTGAGCATTATCTGCAAAGCCATATGACTTCACCAGAAATTTCCTGACCTGGCCCAGCTACCTCTTGCTCTTTGATCTAACTTACATGCTTTGGCACAGGCACTTACAAGGCTTGCATAGCATTATTGCAGGCCTAGTATAATGCCATGTTTTCTCATGTATTGCGACTGTGCAATTATTGTCAAGTTCCATCAAAATTTAAAGTATTGTTATTCTTTCTTTGTCCTAGATCCTACCAGTCCACTGCTCCATTAAATATTAGGGCTGAAATTCTGGTCTTTGAAATAACATCTTTGCTAATTTGGGTAGCTTTTACAATGGCTTTTCTGCATTTACCTTTGGCCAGGATTATGAAATGGACTATGGGTCTCCTTTCCGCACCTTAAGGTCGAACGGGGGGGGGGGGGGGGGGGGGGCTTCGCCAGTCTCTGCTAGTATACGCTATCTTCACAAAGTAAAGCATAATCCAGAACAGGAAGGTGTTGTTCCAGATCACTGGTGGACCTGATTAAACAAGTCCCCTGGCATACCAGTGCTGGCTATCCCAAACTACCTTGAGCATAGTCTTTTTATTAAGTCAGGAAAAAGTACTCTTGGAGCATGTTGGGAAGCAAAGGTCACCTCCTCCTCCATACGAATGCACAGAGGAGGCCATTTTCTGGTCCTCTGAGACAGTTCCAAACATTACATATAAGAGTTCCCCTCAAAGAGGGAAACTAGGAATCACAGTAAAGTGAATGCCATTTGCCCACCACATCCCTCCTCTGAGATGGAAGCTGTCCTTCTGCATTTACAGTCAGCCCTTTTAGGCTTCATGTGAGTGCAGCCTTAGTCTCTAAGTGTCATGTCTTGTGTCATCTGTAAGTGCTGGTCCTGCCAGCCAAAACGAGGGAGGCATGCCTCAGGGGCCGGCCTAAGTAATGGGGTATGTCCTCTCCGATGCAGAGTCCTCGGACTCAGATGCTGGGCAATGCCCCAAACCGAGCTCTCTGGAGAGAATGGGAACACCTGTGGTGCTCAGTTTGGCTGCATGCCAAACAGCTGTACTGGTGGGGGAGGACAGTCCAAGCCCAACATAAGGAAGTCACACAAAGCAACCTTCGTTGCAAACAAAGGATCTTCTTGGCAACTTCTGGCTCATGTAACCTCTGGACTCCTGATTCTGATGGACTATTGACTGACGATGAATCTCTGGTAACCTGTCTCCTGGCAACTCTATATCCCAACTGATTATTAAAACTGATGTGGCTTCTTGCTTCTGTTAGCTGTGCACATGTACGTGCATGTGTGCTTGCTGCTGCTGCCACCTACTCTGGACACGACACTAAGGCAGCTTCCACACAGTTGTTAGAGAATGTACCAGCTGCCACAAGGGAATGCCATATCTGTATACTACAGCATTCTCCAGGAGCCCTTGCCTCCTAGGTGATACTCTAGCCACATGATCTGTAACACTGGAGTGGTCTCCAGTGCAAAGGTCATGCAATTTTCCAAACATTCTCACCTATAGGCCAGTGCCAGAAAGCTGTTCTAGCTTAAGGGGCTCAAGGAACCTGGCACCAGAACGGGGTGTTTCTGTGCACTCAGCAACTTCAGAGGCCAAGGACTTTCAGGCCTGGCCCATAGAAGGTTGAGCCAGGTTACAGTGGAGCACCTGACCCCTGGTATGCATCATCAGGTGATGCTCTGGTCCCAAACCAGTGTCCACATTGCATGCCAAGCTGTGCAGTGTGAGAGCAGCCTATAAGGCTTGGAGAGTACCTGAACAACCTGAGGGCTCCTCCCCTCAGACTAATAGGCTAAGAGTAAATAAACAGGATATATAGGAAAAGTAAGTCTGGGCATGTCTCTACTATTGTGATAGGAGCCACCCGAGAGCAGGCAATTACACTAGAGCACCCTTCCCAAAGTACCACTGGGCACTTCCAAGTCTCCACCTGTCATACAAAAGATAGATAAACTAAATCATTTGCCCTCCATGCTCACCTCCAGCCATGTTAGTAGGGTGCTGGATGCTCAAAGAGTAGCAAGTTACTCTCATGGAGACATACCACCACACACAACCTGTGCAGGAACATCTTGAAGTAGGTGGACATACAACCTTGATCTCTTATTATTTCTCTTAGGCAGGATTGTGGCAGCCTTAAGTGGCAGTTGGAAGAAGTAGGGGAACTGCTGAGAGAATTAGTATATCAATATATCTTGATAAGAACAGGCCTTTAATAGGCACATAAAAGTAAGTGTTGACCCTCAAAAAGAGTGGAAGAAAAGTGTTAGGGTGCTGCCAGAATTTGTATAGAAAGGGCCTACTGATCAGAGCTTTTGTTTCTTTACTCTGCTTCAGTGGTGGGATGTGGGTGGTGGCAGGAGTGGAGGGATGCAGCAGGCGGGCATGGGCCTGCCCGCCCACACAGCGGCGGGCCGTGGGCACCGGGGGGAGTTGCGTCCAGGTCCAAGGGCCCAAGAGGAAGCCACAGTGGCTGCTGTGATGGCCTGGGCTGCCCCGAACCGTCTGGCTCTTCAGCCCACCTGACTGCCTTTGCTTGCACAGGGCGTGGAAGGCCTGCCTGCAGGCCAGTGGTGATGGAGACATGGTGGGGGAAGGAAAATGGTGAGGGTGGCGGTGACAGGGGAAATGCATGGGCCGCAGCCGGGCTAGGGTCAGCAGTGGAGGATGTCACTTACCTTCCTCCTCCGTTGACTGGGCGGGAAAGTAACGGTGGGCTAAAGCCGTCTGTTACTTTTGAGGAGTTGTGACTTTTAGAACTTCCCTCATTGGTTTGACCACCGGTCAGGGGAAATGCTAAAACATCACGCCTCCACAAATGAAGATAGGGTATAGTTCGAGCCTTTTCTTATTTGTTGAACTGTACTCTATATTTTTTTTGGGTGTTCCAGGGGGTGGGGGTGATCGCCAGTTCTGTGGGCATCTGCTCTGCTTCACCAGCTGCCTGCTTTTTCTCAGCTTCAGCTGGTGTGCCAGTTGTTGCCATTCCCAGATTAGAATCGTTTGCTCATAGGTAATTGTGCTCCCATTTGGATTACTATTGCTTTATGTGGAGCTGCTGTTAATGACATGGGAAGTCCAGTTGGTACAGAATACCGCAGCCAGGCTTCTCTGGGGTGTGGTAGGCCACACTCTTACCACCTGCTTTTCTCCTAATACACTTCTATATGTTCTTCAAGGTCTGGCAGACGCGAATCATAATTGATTTGTGACACAGATACTTGAGGAGTGCCTCTCCTTATATAATCCTGTCTGTGCATTTAGATAATTGATGGAGTCCTTATTGCCAGGCATCCCTTCATTAGGAGCACTGCATTGTTCAGTGACACACATGCAGATGTCCTCAATGCTGGCATCCTGGTTTTGGAACTCTGTGTCTCAGAAAATTTGGATAGCAGTGCTCAGTTTCCAGCTAAAATCATAGCTCTTCAGCTGGATATCATTGTTGCAGGTATCTCCCAAGGTAGTGAGTTTTTACATAGCCTGAAGTACTGTGAAAGATAAGTCCCCATGTCTTTGTTTTTAAGGAATTCCTCTGGAACATGGGAGTTTTTAATGGTGGTCTCATGAGAAGTTTTATAAGCAATCTTTTGGTTTCCAATTAGGCAAAATTCTACACAAGTTCAATCTCAGACATACCTGTTATGCAGAACAAAGATCAGAGCTAATTTTAAGTGACACTAAAATGCACTTTGGTTTGGGGTTTTTCAACCCCCCCCTCCCCCATGGTTTTGTCATACTGAAATTTACTGTGTTTGGTGTGAATCACAGAGGCCCAAGCCTCTGATTTTAAATTATGCTTCCAAGTGAATCTTCAGCTATTTTTTTCATTCCAAGGGCCATGCTGATGCTAGGATGATATTGGATGTGACCGAAGTCCATATTTGCACACAGCATGCATATAGTGACTAGTTGTACATACAACTCTCAAACACAGGCAACATGTATAACCCACATATGTAGAGAGTAAAGGCTGCTAGCAGAGAAAAGCGTGGATGAGACAGTAGAGGGAATCCCGTGCTTTTCTGGTCTAGGCTGACAAGAAGATTCATTCTGGACTGTGCTCAGGGATTCTGCATTTGTTTGTAAAGCTGAAGTAGCGGAAGATTTTCCCTTCCATAAGAACATAAGAGAAGCCCTGCTGGATCAGGCCACAGCCCACCGAGTCCAGCGTCCCATTGCACACGGTGGCCCACCAAATGCTCATGGGCATCTCAGAGACAAGGACAAACCTTTTCCTGCTCTTGAATCCCAGTAAATGGCCTTAGAAGCGTCCTGTTTTCCCTCCCAGCCTGAAAGTTGTACCTAGGCATTCATTCTAGTAGCCATTGATACATCTGTCATCCATAAATTTGTCTAACCCCACCTAAAAGCCATCTAGACTGGTAGCTGTTATCACTTCTTCCGGCAGCAAATTCCATAAACCGATGATCTTCTGGGTGAAGAAATACTTCCCCTTGTCATATCCGACTCTGCTACCCATCAGCTTCATAGAGTGCCTCCATCTTTGAGCTTCCTCTGGTGTAAGAGAATGGGAGATATACTGACTCTACTTTCTGTCTAGCAGGATGTTTCTGACACATGTTCAAAGTTAGTACAGTATTTTGTTAAAAGACACCACGAGGGGCTACAAGCTTTGCATGAATGCCTTTGACATTTGGGTCAGCCAAAGCTCAAAGCTCTTGGCCGCCTGAGGCAAAACAGCAAATAGCGCCCTTTCCTCTCACCAAAGTCAAGGTGTGCAATAACCAAATGTTGCCAGTTCTTCTGATGCCTGAGGCAGCCCTCCTCATTGTTGTCGGCTCTGCTCCACCTATAGGCCAACTACTGTGCCACACCATGGAAGGGAGGAGATGTGTGCCGTAGGCTGCACCTCAGCCTGCACCTTCTGACCTGCTCAAAAGTCAGGCATTGCATCATGGCGCACTACCCCAGCACCCTGAGAAGGAGGAAGAAGGCCACATTGGCTCTGCCCCCAGGCCCCAACTCAGGCCATGCCACATCTCTAGGGCATCAGCCAGCCTCCTTACTTAGCTGGCTGATCTGCTAGACCTGGCCCTGTCCACATGGGCTGTGTTAAAAAATGTGAGTGATCCTGATGCATCTGTAAAGCTAAGGCAGCTTTGGTTCACCACTCAGGCCCTTTCTACACTTACCTGACTTGTCCATATTAGTGAATTCAGATTAGCTGGATCTAGTTCAACCACAGATACAGGCAATCTGTACTGAATAGGCTTTAGAAAGAAAGACAAATGTGTGCTAAGGGGAAATGCAGTGCAGATTCCTGAGCTCTATTCTACAAACTATGGCTGTATAGGCTGCCCAAACCACAATTAAATTAGCCCACAGAACCTCCAACACTCAGTACAATTGGCCCATGTCACCATCAATCAAATGCTGCTTCTGGGTAGTGGGGGGTGAAATGCTTTTGCAAGCAATGGGAAGATCTTTGCTGCGGATGCGAGAAGACTTCAGTCACTGCAAAGGCACCACTGTCGCCAACATAGCCAGTCACAGACTCATTCAATACCACACCCACATTCTTCCTAAATCCTTTCCACACGGATCTGTTCTACATCAGAGAGTGCTATCATAGATGTAGACCACATTTATCGGGTTTACAACTAATCTGGATTTAGTGAGCCCTCCGCATGGACCTGATCCAGATTAACACTAGTCCCTACTATAGGGCAGGATAAACATGTAATAAACAAACAAATGTGACTCGTTGATCCAGATTAACAAGTGCAGAATGGCACCCAGTATATGGTGCAGAAACAAGTGCTGAGTTCCTGATTTCACGATGGAAATGTGTTTTCACTGTGGTCAACCAGATTCCCCAGGAAAGCCCAGAAAGGAGGGCCCCAACAGTCTGCTCTCAACTATACCAACGGTGATTAAAAATTAACCTTGAGGAGTTTGCAGTTGCAAACAAAATCCATGCAGAGCCAATTCGAATTACAGAAACCCTTCATCCTCATCAAAAGGTGTTGCTGACATCCTTTAACCACACTGTCGGCAGGCCTTTTTCCGCATTTTTTTTTTTACTTTTGCTTAGACGGAGGTAGGGAATAAACACCACCGATTTACACTGATCTTGCTGTTAAATGGCTGCTAAAAACGTCTATTTTGTGTATACCGCGTTTCTTTCCTCGTTTCCTCGCGTGTCAGCGATGAACCGAACGGGGGCTCGTTCCTCCTACCCCCTAGCGGGCCGAGCTCTCGACGCATACACGTGTTTCCTGCACCCTCACAAGATTATCCTTACACCCGTGTTCGTTTTTTTCCCTACAGTTCAGTCAGTGCACGACACTGAGGCAAGCGCGAACATCTGAACGGGGGGCGTGGGGGAAAGCTGACGGCAGCAACCACCGAGGCACGGGGAAAGCACCCCCCGACGGCGGCGGCGGCGGCGGCGACGCCTTTTGCCCTCACTCCCTCTCCCACTGTGCGGCCAGCCCGGTCCGCCGTGACCTGTGAGAAGCGAGAGAGGGACCCCCCCACCCCCACCCCGTCTAGGCTCGGGCGGGCATCTGCGTGAGTGCGAGGGGGCGGCCCGCAGGCAGCCGCCGAGCCGCGGCCTGGCTTGTCCCAGGGGGCGGTGCGGGAAAGCGAGGCGGCCAATCCGTCGGTCGCGCTGACGAGGAGGGACGGGCGGGAGGCAGGCAGGCAGGCAGGCAGGCGAGAGCAAGCAGGCAGGCAGGCAGGCAGGCGAACGAGCTCCCGACGGCGGCGGCGGCGGCGGCGGCGGCAGCAGCAGCAGCAAGCGGCGCGGCGTTAGGCTCAGGAGCACCTGTGGCGGCTGGAGCTCGTGAAGTTGGGCAAGTGGGTGGCTGCGTGATGCCTCCGCCCGGGCAGGAGCGGGGGGTGCCCATGCTGGGCGCGCGCTGCAGGACCCTCTACCCTTTCTCCGGGGAGCGACACCGGCACGGGCTGCGCTTCGCCGCGGGGGAGCTGCTCACCGTCCTGCAGGCGGGGCCCGACGGCGGCTGGTGGGAAGGAGAGACGGCCGAAGGGCTCCGAGGGTGGTTCCCGGCCAGCTACGTCCAGTTGATTGAGGTAGGTAGGTAAGTGGGGGGCGGGCGGGCGGGTAGGTGGTGGTGGGGGCTCGAGGGCGGGGAGAGGGCTGGGACCCTTGCGTGCCTCTGAGATGTGTGGCCCTGGGCATGGGGTGGGGGGGCAGGTATGAGAGGCGTGACTCATGGGGCTGCCTGTGGTCTATGGGCGCTGTCTATGGTGGCATGCGAAGGAGGGATGCGTTGAGCAGCTCGAGGGTGGGGTGCCAGATGTTGCGAAGTTTGCTCCTCGCGCTTTGCTGCCGTGTGGCGGGGGCCGTCGAGACTAGAGGTTCCCCACAGAATGCGCTAGTGGAAACTGCTGCCTGGTGCTGGCTCTGGAGCACGGGTACGTGGGATGCCCTTGAAATCCGAGAGGCACCTTCTGCTTATGCGGTGCGGGTGCGGGGTATAGATCCTTGCGGTTGTTTGAGACCAGGGCACCGGTGCGCGGATGGGCAGAGCTTCCCGGGTGGATATCAGTTCAAGCAGGCAAATATGGTGGGATCCTCTTACTTACCTGTTCTTACCTGGCCTTGAGAAGTATCTCTCTGTGATTTGCACCTCAATGGAGCACGCCGCGTCCCTGAGCCTTGCTTTTTTCAGGGTGTGTAGGTGGGCTGCTTTCTGTTAGTTTCAGCAGGCGGTTGTTCATGAAGCAGCCTTTGGGGAGAAAACCTACCCGAGAGCCATTTCAGCGCATGATGAGTAACATCATCCCTCCCCCATGATTCGGGGGAAGGTTCTAGCTCAGTGGGGTTGTATTTGAAGTTCTCCAGATCCGGTAGGTGACATCTCTTGATGGAGCTCGGCAAGTCGTCTGCCTTGAAAGCCTTGGAGAGTTGATCTCAGTTGATCCTGTAGACCAGTTGTAGGAATGAGATAGATCTATATAGAAATGGACTTTTCTGTCCTGCAGAATACCCCAAGAAATACTTGTGCAGCCAGCCTGGTTTTTGTACATAATGCTGGAAGCTGTAGGGACTTCTTTCTGATAGGGTTGCTGGGGTACACATCTCACATTCCTGTGGCTATGACTTCAGTGTGGTTCACAGATAGGCTTAAAAAAAATACAACACATTTGTTACATTAATAGTAAATTCTCTTGGAAGACATCAGTGTTTACATATGGCTAAACTCTTCTAGACTCTGCTGCTGGTGGGGTGGGGAAAGTGAAAAGAAGGGAGAGCCCTCTATTTAAAGTTGTGCCAAGCACACATGATCCATGTTTCATTTAAAACTTTTATTTTGGCAAGGTTTATTTTGTAAATAATTGGCGTGGTTCAGCTCATGCAAGTCTCTCTTAGAAAGTCTGATGCTACACAAGTCCAGGATAAAGGCGTAAATACTGTAACACATCTAATTGAGTTTCATAACTTACACATTTGTTAATTTTGTGTTGTCTTTGCCTAGGAGGCTATTGGCTAACTATTCAGCTTGGTATAAAGTAGCCATGTGATGTCCTAGATTCAGGTTAGACAGATGTGGTCAGATGTTGTCATCTCTGTATACAGTTATTTTTTGTTCTTGTTGGATACCATTGAGTTGTGGCTGGTGCCTGGTCAGCTTCATGGGCATCTCCATGCAGTTTTCTTGGTAGAGATACAGAAGAGGTTTGGCATTGCCTACTTCCAGGGAATGGCTGGGGATCACACTGGCAACCCTCTGCTTTCCTGGCAGTGTGCTCTACCAAGCTGTAGCCACTTTTTTTTGCAATAATTAATGGACGATAAACATATAGAGTAGAAACTGTCTAATTCATAGAATACTTTCTAGTAAGGTAAAGATTAAGATAGTTTTTTTTGTGAGATGCAGATGTTAGGAGGTCAGTAGCACACAAATGTGTGCATGATGTCCAAGCATGCAATTGAAACAGCAAGTCTAAGGGTTTAGAATATTTTATTTATTTTATTTACATTTTTATTCCACTCTATACTTGGAGGTCTTTGGGCGGGTAACAACATCTAAGATCAGACATCATTAAAATGTTAATACAATAACAGCATCAGCCAGTGGGAAGTGTATCTCCCCATTTAACCGAAGGCCAGAGCAAAGAGGTGTGTCTTCACTGCCTTCCTAAACATGTACAGTGGGGGTGATAGATGCACCTCAAGGGGGAGACTATTCCATAGTCTAGGGGCCATCACTG
>MTQE01002208.1:45338006-45360345 GCA_014337955.1 Aspidoscelis marmoratus | reverse complement strand
GGGCCATCACTGAGAAGGCCGTCTCCTGGGTGCCCACCCCTTTTGCTGCTGAAGATGGTGGGACAATCAGGAGGGCCTCCCCCTCCAGATCTTAAGGCATGGGCAGGTTGATATGGGAGTAGACATTTCTTCAGATATTTGGGGCCCAAGTCATTTAGGGCCTTATAGGTTAAAGAGGAAAATCCTCTGAAGATGGATATTGCAGCTATATCTGAAAGCTTATGTTCTCAGAAGAAACTTGGAACGTGGCATAACAGCCCCCCCAGAATGTTACAAATAAGATTGAAATTGGCTGTGAAAACCTACACACAACCATATGTGCTCACCAATGATGAGTTAAAATCAGAATCACAGCAATGTGACCCCCCCCCAAAAAAAATATGAATAAATAAATGAACAGACAGGTTCCAAGAAGTTTTCTAAAGATTAGTTGAGTGCAAAGCTGTCATAGTTGGAAGTAATTGCCAGTATGATAGAGTAAGTTCCAACTTACATTAATCCTGACTGATGTTAAGATTTTAAGTCCTTCTTCACAGTACAGCTGTCTCTTGTGCAACACAGTTTTGTATAATGCATTTTTGCTTCTACACATTTGGTAAAAAGTGAACACCTTTGTTTAATGCAATACCAGAAACTTTCAATAATGTGCTTTTGACTTACATTGGTGGACAGAGCCTCCACTCCAGAGCACAGCTAACATAATAGGGTACATCTGGGCTACCTGTGACCCAACTTGGGAGCAAAAGCTGTTCTGCTTCTCTTCAGTAGCCCCGAACTCTGTTGCATGCAGAATGCACTTGCAGAAGCAGTGTTTTCTTACCGGATACACTCGGAAAGGAACAGAAGACAACCTGAAAGTCAGGCCACACAGCCTGATCTTTGGGGGGTTGCGGGGGTTGGCTGGCACAGCATTGATATGACTGACGTACAGTTTCTCCTATGCTGTTGAATGCTGTTTGAGAACTTTAACCCGCTCTGACAGGTATGTCATCCTGACAGCCTTTGTGACAGGCAGCCAGCACATCTAATGTGTTGGCAGCTGTCTGTCCTCCATCGTTGATCTCTGGTCAACCTGTCCAGCCTGTCTGGCTGTAGCCTGGAATTCTTGTGTGCAGTGCTGTTAAGTTATCAATAGACTCTCCTGTACAGTCCCATTGTCTCACATTGGTTGGCTGGGTGTCATCTTTGCTGTACTACTGACTTGCATTGGTATTCTGGCATCTACATTTACCCTTAATGCCCAGTTTTCTATTTCAGCAATTATCTGCACCCTGTGGTTTTGAACAACAGTGTGGTACAAGAGATGACTGAATGTGTTTAAAAAAAAAGGCTTGAGGGCATAAACCTGAAGGATAATACAAAGGATGATTGCATATAATATGAAAAAAGGCCTTGTTGTTGTTGTTAGGTTTGTCAAGTAGAGTGTTGTTCTATAAAGCTAATTGGCTGTAACTTGTGAAGCAAATGGTGGTGATAAGCAGTAAGATAATCATACTCTGTAGGGAAATGCTGTTCATATGGCTACTGCCTGAAAATAACCACCTTTCATTGCTTGCAATCCCTAGGTTTACATTAAAATCCTGTTTGTATCAGATGGTTCTATTGTGTTCAGTCATGCTTACTTTCAGGAAAAAAGAAGTTAGGAGTGCAGCCTGAAGTGTGGTGCCCAGTCTGCAAACCCCCTGGATTTTATGCACAAATCCTGTCCAGCATGTATTTACTCAGGTGAACTGAAAGTGGGAATGTGGACTAGCAGCACAGACGTTATCCCTCTGGGAATTTAAAAATCCCTAAGGGTCTTTCTTACTGGAAGTGATTCATCCCAGAATGGATTGTCCCTAGGCCAGAACAGCACTGTCTGCATGGTGTTGATGTGTTCTGGGGCAGCCCCTGCAGCAAGCCTGAAGCTTATGTGAGCATTGGAGCTGACCTCTTCAGCTTTGATGGCCAAGAACAAAGGTCCCTGGCTGTGGAATCCCATTTCAGCCCTGCGCTTTGTTGCATTGCCAAAGTGGGTCCCTCTATAATCCAGAAAATAGATGCATGTTCCATCTGCATGCTTCTGTGATCACAGTTTCCCCCCTGGATCTGATAAATCAGGTCCACTGGGGATCCAGATAGAGATCCTTCAAATTTGGATTATGCTCCGGTCAGGGCCAGCCATCGTCTGCACTAGCATGCAGATGGCAGGCCTCTATTCTTCGATATCATCTGAAATAAGACCTGGTGCAGACAGGGCCAAAGTTACCCTTACAGATGCTGTGAGAAAGGGATGTTTTCTTTGTTTTCTTCATCTTCACAGATTATTGCACATATAGTATGCAAGAAAAATTTGTCAGCATTGTCAACGAATTGACAAGGGCTTTGTGTGTGTGTGTGGAGCAACCTTAGAATCTTTAGATGTTGAAAATATTCAGTATCTGTTGTTTTTATATAGTGCTCCTTGTAATCTTATTGGGTAAAACTTTTATACTTTGTTTAATCAGTTCCAGTTCAAATAAACTTGACAGCCAAGCCGAAAGGGAAACACAACCAATATACATAGGTTCCTCTCATATGAAGCTGGCTTTCCCCAATAAGTTGTTGTATACTCTTACAGTTCACTCCCTTTCCTGTTATTAAAGCTTGAAACTCTTTTGCTATAGCAAGAACACACATCTTCTTCTTATTGCTTCTGGATGATCATGTTTGTGAAGTGGTTCTTATGTGTTGTTTATTTTTTCCCATCAGAGTCTAATTGCTCTCTATGAGTGTGTTCCTGTTAGGCCTGTTTGAAATGATAGGGTAATTACCATAACACTATTTATACTGTAAGGCCCACAAATTCATATGTAATTAGAATTACTCTGAGAAACAAGGCCATGGGTAAAAGCGTGTGGTAAGCATTGTGAAGGTGGGAATATGTCCTGTTGTAGATTAGGGATGGGGTTTGATGCAAGAACCCAGGTAACTGAAAAATTACCCATATTTTCCAGCGTATAAGACAACTGGGCGTATAAGACGACCCCCAACTTTCCTGTTAAAATATAGAGTTTGGGATATACTTGCTGTATAAGAAGACGACACTCGGTGTATAAGATGACCCCCGACTTTTGAGAAGATTTTCCTGGGTTAAAAAGTAGTCTTATACGCCAGAAAATACAGTATATGAATGATAACTAGAATCAAAGTCCAAGATGCTATGAACAGAATGGATGCTAACTTCCAGATGATTTTTGAAGAGGCGTGATAATCTCAAACCTTGGTTTAGAGGGACATCTGTTTAATAATAACGTTTATTTATAATGCCACTTCCACCAAGAGATGGTAATTTCTCTGATGAGAGTCACAGTTTCAAGGTTCTCTTTCTCTCCCATTGTTCATTGCTGAAGACACTATTTTTCCCATTCTCTAAGGCCCGTTCTCTGCTAATTTAAAATCAAAGGTATTGTTTGGATTATTTCAAAGAAACAAGAGGGCATCCTGCAGGTGCTGCATCCAGCCACAGTGTGGGTCCCACAAAATACAGAATACCACCCTACGATAGTTAGCAGGTAGCCTTCTCTGTGGTAGCACCTTTTCTATGGAATGCTTTCCCTTTTAATATTTTTGAAGCTTAACAGCTTTTAGATGCCTATCTCTTCACCCAGGCATTCCCTGTGTGAATGTTTATTCCTTTCCTTGATCCACACAATTTTTAAATGTGTTAATTTAATTTTTAATGTTTGTGTGGTTTGTGTTTGTGGTTTTCACCCATGTTTTACATCTCTCCTGTAAACTACTTTAAGGTGTTTAAAATAAGAAACAGTATAAACATTTTAACAGCCAACCAAAAAAGAAACCATGGCTTAAAGTTACAAAAGCAGGTTAGAGGGGTTTCAGCATCATGCTTCTTCCTTCTGGTCTTTTGTCATTACTTGTGCAAATGGAGAAAATCTGTATACACAACTGTTTTTGTTTAGATATATTGTTTAGGAAACAATGTAGAAGCCAGGGAATGGGATGGGGAAATGCTAACATGCCAGTTGTGTTGGTGTCTTGCCCTCAAGGCTGCCAGGGTGACCTAACTGTTGGAGGTTACATTGCCAGTGGTGCCTTGACAATGTAATCAGTATGAGGCCAACTGTTTGCCAGCCACCATGACCCCATAGATCAGGCTGTATGGCCCAATTTCTATGTTCATCTTCTGATCCCTTGGCATATTTCCAGAGAGGGAACTCTGTACCTGTTCCCTGCAGTGTGGAGGGGCATAAGTACTTCCTTCTTGTAGTAGTGTGCTGAGGACCACAGGAATTATGGGTACTGTAGGCAGCCTGTGCGTGGGCAGAGGGATTTGAAGTCCATATGGGAGAGTCCCATCTCTTCTGACTCTCAGTTCTTCCTCTGCCTTTGTCAAAGCAGCAGGGTAGTTGTGTTCATTTGATACAGTAGTTATTTTGATTTGTGATCTGTGCGGTTTACTGTGCAGTTTACACAGCAGAGAAACCTTGCAGTCTTGCCTTTTACTCCACCTTCCTTTATTTTGCTGGGAGTGACTAGTGTCTACATGCTCACCAGTTCTGGCAAAGTAGTAGTTTTGAAGTGATGCCTGGGCAGAGGAGCTACATCCTCATCCTGCCAGTATGGCAGAGACCTGATATGTTTACTGACCGGAGGGGGGGGGAGGAGCTTATTGTGTGGATTTCATCTACCTAATTTGCATTTTTAGCTTCAGAATTTATACAAATGGAATTAAATTGATCTTGATGGTCACAGTGATTGTTGCCAGGTGGACAACAGACCTGAGCAGTGTATTGTCCTGCAGTGTGGGGCAGTGTTCACTTATGTGCATTTCATCTTAAGTTAGTGACCGTTGGACAACACTAGGAACTACCAGCAGATGATTTGGAAGCAAATATAAAGTTGAAGGGTGGGAGGAGAGGAACAACTAATGGCTTATATAAAGAAGCAGCAGTCAATTTAAATTTGCTTCCCTGGAAGCGGTCAGGATTTTTATAGCTACTGTCGCCTCCCAAAGTTACACATCTATCTCGTGAAACATAATGTGTCATTCCAGGGCTGATGGAGCTAGCTTTCATTTAGAGCTTCTGCCAGCACCCATGCTTTTTGATTTTCTTTTGAAAGTTGCAATTGGCTTCAGTGGATATTGGTTTTATTCATGGATTGGGAAAAGATTTTTTAACAAATATATTTAGTTTTGTCTTCTTGCCGGCTCGGCTATTCAGCTATTAGGGCTACATGTGAAAGAAAAAAATGCCCGGCAAGAGCCCATTGATCCGAGGGCTACACCTCACTGTCCCTGTTGGGTCTGAGGTAGTCTTCAAGCATGAAAACCACTCTCAGAAGTGTACCCTGGTTAGGAAATTTGTGAGTACCTTTCACCTTCTTGCTTCTCTTTGGCCTTGGGGGCATTTCCTATTTCTTTCTAAACCAAGCTGGGCAGGAATTTCAAGCTCTGCAGCTTTGAGGAATTTGAGGACAGAAAGCTCAAGCCATAGACACAGCATTCTTCTCATCCTTGTGACAGGATCAGAGGTTCCCACTGCAATGATGGCCATTTTTTTTCCCCATCAAGATGTCACCTCTCCTCTCCTGAGCTTCTCCTTCCTTGCTGCTGTCGTGGAACAGGAGAGGCCACAGCTCCACTAGCATACTGCATCTAGATGGCCAAGATGGCTGCCTAGATTGGAGGCCAGTAGATCGTTGTTCCACTAATGGCTAGACCAAACCAGGGAGGTGTGTGGAAGGGTGCACACCTCCATCAGGCAGTTTATCAGGGGGACGATAAAATGGGTCCCCCTATGGCTCTGAGCTCAGCAACTTTAGTTCATATATATTGGAATCCTCATGTCAGATTCCAAAGACCATGTGAGCTTCAAAGTGGTATGGAGGTTGTCACGGAAGAGGCTGCTCAAGGCTGGCTCTAGATATCACTTATTTATTCTGCAGTTTATTGATTTACTCCTTTAAAACTCATCCAGAATTATTAAATTTTGTCTATAAATTAGATAGATTCTCTAGATTTTAGCATTTCTGCAGGAGCAGAGCCAGTGCTACAGCTGCAAGATTTTCTTTGTGCCCTAACTCTCTCCATACCATAACATGATTTTTTTCCAGGTTCTAACAGCTCGTGCTGAATTCTCACTGTACTTCTCATGCAGTAATCCAGACAGAGCTGCAATGACAAAATAACAGGATATTGAGCTATGATAGTTAATTTATAACTAGTTTATATTCCAGGACTGTATTGGCAGCACCACAACCTTGTCTGGCAAATCAGGTACAATTAAGAAATAATTGTGCATTTTTGACTCTCTGTGGATGCATTCCCAAATGCAGACAACTTTTTTTCTAGGCCAGAAGGACTACTCCAGCATGGAACCACTTCAGTTGGAATGGGACTCTCATTCAAGGCTGCTGTTGTAGCATGTAATCACATCACTGTAGTCTGAAACCATAACAGAGAAAACTCTGGATTTTTCAGGTTATGGAGGGTAATCTATATGGACCAACATCTGTTTCCTTTACCTGGAGGATCAGAAACTTAAGCCAAATCATTAAGTTTGGGTGTTACTTTTTTCCACTATTGAGATCACTTACTTTGTGTGGGATCCTCTTCACACTATCGATGGAAATCCATCATGCTCTTATATGTATGACCTATTTGTTCAGGTACAGCTCTCACTTTGACTTTGAAAATGTAAATGGATCTAAGGATGAAGAAAGCTAAGGGATGTGGATAAAACAAATGATTGTGTAGCTAAGTTTGCATACTAGTTGTATAGGGGCAAATGAATTCCTTACTCTGATATGCCTGTTTTCTGGTATTTTTTTTTAACATGGAGATGATTTTAAAGAGCTCTTTGCTTGAGTCTAGAGCTTTATGGCGGAATCAGCAGGAAACATCTGTCTCATTCCTGCTTCAAATGAAATTGAATTTATTTCAGTCATGGATGCAGAGAAACAGCAACCACAAGTAGTTACAGGTTATCATAGGACAATTAAAATATTTTGGAAAAGATGTTTTCTGTTGAAAACTTTAGTTATATTCTGGGGCCCTTAAATGTTTTTGAACCACATTTGAAAACTTATTGCAGTCTAGTGAAGACTAATTATCTCAAAGGGAGTAAACAATACAGAGCATTTACCATGATCAAGCTGTGGTTTAGTTGGAAGGTATAAGGTTAAAGCATAGTTTGACTCATTCTTTTCTCACCTGGCTGTGTTTATTGAATGGTGGAGGACCCTGTCTGCACTCACCTCCCTTGTTCCAAGATGTGAGAGGATGACTTGGCTCAGAATATGTTACCCATTCCTCGCTGAATGGATAACCAAGGGAGTTGGGTGGGGCTGTCTGCGTTTTGGATGCCCTGTTCTGCCCCATTCCCACCCACCCCCTACCTCCACAGAGCTCCCAGAGCCAGTGCCAAGCCTCAGAAAAAGCTAAGAACTTTCATTTCTGGCCTTCTCTATTTCCAATAGGGCTCATTTTATATTGTGCCGCTTCTGGCAGAATTTCTTGGAACATTGTTAAAAATGGTCCCCAGTTGTGATCTGGTAGAGCCACAGAGGTCCCCCTCTTTGAAAAGGTCTACTGGTGGAATGAGATAGGATGCCATTTTGGTACTCTATCCCAGTCCACAGCCTAGTTCAAAGCAGACAGACTGTTCCAGGGTGGGAGCGGGGCCTGCAATAGTCCACACTAAGGTGCAGATAGCAGGCCCCTGGATTACTCCAAGTTGCTCTTGGTCTGGTACACCAACAAGTGTAGAAAGGACTAGGGGTGCTGTATTTTTCGTACAGAGTATTTGACTGGTCTAATCAAGAAGAAGTCTATCCACACATCAAATAACCAGTACTGAAGTCTGAAAAGGCAACCGTTCTAGGTAGCCGAGAAAGATAAGAAAAAAGCAGAGCAGCACAAACCCTATTAATCATGGGAAAAATGCAAGATGCAGGCTGTAAAGCACTTGATTATATTTTAATTGAGCTCATTAAGTTTAGAAGTACTATATGCTCCACAGCTTTTACGTATTACAATAAGGTAAGTGTTCTAATTTTGTTGTTATTGTTGAGAAAATTAGTAGGATTTCACCAGTCTGTGAAAAATGACTATTGGCCAACCGTCTCATAACTTTCATGGGGCTCTTCATGCTTATCTGTGAAAGCTTCTGAAAAAAAAATCCTTTCCTATGAGCCAGTTTCCTGTGGCAGGTGTCTTATAGTATGCTGAATTGCACAAAGGGGGCTTTTTATAAGACCTCTGTGGAAAGTGTCAACCCATATATAAACATCTGTGATACCAAATGAGCAGAGGGTGCTGATTGCACAGACTTTGTGCCCAATGTCATGTGGATATTAGGTGAAATTCATGTAAACTTTTTTTAATGTGTGGTGGACATCAGGTGGTGGATATCAGATGGAGTTGGTAAACATTTTGTCCCTCTATGGTAGGATCAATAGGGTCTTTCTTGTCTTCTGCTATAGGCAGACGCCCTGCCATAACTTTGATTTGAGTGAAGCACTTATAAAATCCTAGAGACAAACATAAATCAGGACATGAGTGGCAGTGTTATGTGTTGTTTAAATACTTCTCCAATTACTGTAATTCAGGAATGGCTAGCTACTATGGGGGTACTTTTGCTGAAGGGTAAAGTTCAAATTTTATGAAGTCCAGATCCTATCGCTGGTTCTGTCTTGAACTGCCTTCCTTGAGATTCCTTCTAGGCTCTACTCTTGTCCTTGTCCAAGAAGAAACGGCTTTGAAGTCACAGTTGATAGCACTACTTCTTTGCTTCTAGAGAAGACCAGGATAATTCTAGTTCAGCATATGAGTTTTGATCTTGCTTAAAACTTGCCCTACTCCCTTTTTGTTAAAATGAAGACTTCCTGTGAGCTCTTCTTGCTGTATGACACACTGTGGTTCCCTGTTGTAATAACACTAGTAATGTCATAGGAAGTGAAGAGTGGGAAGAGGAAAGGCATGAAAAAAATGGGGGTGGTGGAGGAGGGAGGACATGAGTCCTCAGTCTTGATAAGTGATCCAAGCAACTGATTTCAACAGAGTAAAGTAACTACAGTATATGAGTTGTCTTTTGTATGAGAGTAGTGCAGTACTGGGAATGCAAAGATCTGTCTCAGCATAGATCCTACCTTGGGGCAGATGTTTAGCAGTCTGGTGCGTAGTAGCCAGCTAGATGCTAGAATAGTGAATCATCATTCTAGATTCTCTGCCTTTTGTTTTAATTTTGTTTGATTACTTAATAATTTTTATTCAAAGTAATAACGCAGCTTCAGGTTCTGAAAGGCTAAATACCACTTGAGATTTCATAACACTTTAAAGTCAAAAACAGAATAAACAACTGCTTTCAAGGGGATTTGATTAGGAGGTAGTTGCTTGTCACAGGTATTATTTGTGCAGTTGTATTTCACACAATACTTAAAATTGCCAGCAATGTGTTACCTAGGGAAAAACTATATTTTTCTAATAACAAAATATTATAGCTTGACTGATAGAAAAAGTGCACCCCACTATTTTCATTTAAAGGTGTTGGACTTATTCTACGGACCTGAGGTTCAGTTGTGTTATTTCTTTTAGGAAAGTTGTGCTTTTTTGCAAGGATTTGCATATTCTTGTTTAAAAATCTAAGATGCGTTCAGAGTATTTTGTCAGGGGTATTAAAACAAAAAGCAAAACAAAAAATACAACTTATTTATTTCTGTTCCCATAAAATAAAACTGAATGTTTTTAAAGGACACTGAATCTTACGCTGCCTCCAAATGGCAGCTAAATATTATGTGATATAGTGATATTTCAGAAGAAAACTTTTCTGGAATAATTGCTGTTTGCCCAGACAGCTGGGCAACCTTGTGGGGCATGCAAAAGGATTTCCGTGGCCTGGATACTTCCTCCCACAATGTCATGAGTGTGACTGCTGCTCTGTACGCATGCAGAGCTGTCATTTTGGTTCCAGTTTGACGCCTCACATGTGTGATGGCCATTTCCAAAGTGTCAAATTACAGCAGCTGTCATTTGGATGAGTTAAGTCCTTTCACTTTTTTGAAAAACCCAAGTTGGAATTGATAATCCTGCAATAATGCCAATATCCTGTGGCTGTGTTGATATTGCCAGAGACGTGTGGCAATCCAAACGTAGCTCCAGGTTTTACACCTTGTCTGGAGGCAAACTTATCTTTGCATGCTTCGTACAAAGCGGCTTTATTAGGTACGACCTACAATTTGGAAATTACGCTGGAGAAAATAATGTTAATATAGGTTGCAGGGGCAATGTTATAGCAAAAATCGCCTCTATAAGACCTAGGATTTGAAAACACTTAGGTAGTTGTCCTGTTTTCATGTTACGCTACCTAAGGAGTGAAATTGGCACTTTCCACACTTGCTCGTTATCCTGGAACAAACAATTCCGTAGTGTGCTTTGTCTGCATTCATAGTAACACTGTCCTGGTCCGCAACTGTCCTGAGGACTGTCTTTGCTAGATTAGCTGAAGAGCTCTTTGAAGAGCGCTACAACTATTGTTGCCCCCACACAGAGCTGTTTAAATTTGTAGTTTAGTGATCAATCGCTGTGTACTCACTACAAAGGGAATATTGATTGTCTGCTCTAAAAGTTAACGCTATAGTTTCTTGCTTAAGGAGGTATTGGAGCAATGAGAGTTTAGGTGGTGTGCACCATCATGTGGCTTCTTAGAGCCTGTTTCTGAGCTGCGCTTCTGGGTTTAGCACTGGGTGTTTCTGAATTGGTTGTGGAAACCGGTTTAATAAGACATTTAGGACACATACAAAACGCTTACCTTAGTTCCATCTGCACTGGAGACCTTTTGGAGACCCCTTCCAGACGGCCACTTCCTCATTTCAGCAAGCAAGATCCATTTCTAAAATGGGTCTTGCCACCGAAAAACGGATTAAATTGAAGACCTAAAAAATGAGGTCTTCAGTCCGTCCCTTCACCTGGATCCGTGTGGAAGCAGGACACTTCTGCACATGGCCAGGCGAAGGGACGGATGTCCCGGCAGCCGCCATGTTGGGGAGGGTGGAAGCAGGACGGTTTGCCTCCTTCCGCCCTCCCCTGCGCGCAGCGTGCTGCCAGAAACACGCGGTGACTGGCAGGTGTCGGTGGCACAGGAATCGGCAGGCTTTTCGAATGGGTGTTGTGGTGTCCACAAAGCACCCAGATGATCCGTTCCGCCGGATTCGTCTTCCCTGCACATGTGCGGACACGTGGGGCCTCTGAGAATCCATCTCTATTTCGAACGGATCCTTGGGAGGATGGTTTGCCGAAAAACAGATCTTCTTAGATCTATTTTTCGGCGGCCCATGTGGAAAGACCCATTGTCTCATTTTCCTTCTTATTGTTCTGCCTGCATTTGCATGATAATTTGATCGAACTATATATTACACAATGAGGGGTCTTTCTCCCACACTAAGGAAAATGCATTGTAATGGTCAAATACTGCTGGACACACCCTGTCTCATACTGTCTGTCCTGGTCCAGTCATTGTCATTTCCACACCACAGCTCTTCCATAGCTAGAAAGTTGTTGTTACTCTCAGTATAAATACTGATTTGAATCACAGATCACAGGCTTCCTGGCTAGATAACGTTGACTGTAATCTTGGTGATAAAGCAGGATGAAAAGCTGGATCAGGCCTGTTGTTTTTATAGCACACCTGCTATTTGCTAAGAATTTGCAGCACTTCCTTCTTTAGACAAGCAAGCTGGTTTATTAACTGAAAGCAACAATAAATGAGTTGCAGGGTTTCATGCGCACCAAGATGGAACCCATGAAAAAGTCCAGTGCTTATTATGCACACAATTTATGTCTTTAGATCCTTTTGGGTCTTGATCCTGGCAAATGCTTGGTTCAGATGAATTATCCCTGCATATCATTTTACTGGTGAAAGGATGATGTTCCTATATGCAATTTACTTGAAGGTGGAAGGAACCAGGTGCTCTACATACCAGAAGCACCAGTGAGAGATCTTGTCTACGTTCTTGCGAATGGCTGATTTGGTATGACTACTTCTTAGTTCTTTTCAGGCCTTCCTTTGTGTTCAGTCAACATCAAAGACAAGTACATTGCTTTTGCTCCACAAATCAGGGTGATCATCTGTACAACATGCAACCTTTCACGATTCAATGGGCTTTCATGGTCATATGTAGGAAATACCTTCATAGTTTTTAATCATTCAGAAGCTGACATTAGTGGAAAAGATTTTGTATTGTAGAAGTTAACGGGAAGTATCTGGTACACTTAGGCAGAGCCCTGATGATTCTTGGAATGAACTGAGGTGGGCTAATGCTAGGAGGGTGTGTAGCACCAAGATGAAGTTCCATACTGGCTGGATTGTTTGTGTGTGAAGAATTCTAACTGTTGATAAACGTCTGGTCAGATTATGTTTCTACCCAGCACCACCAGAGGTGGACTGGATGTAGAACCAGAGGTTGGGCTGCAAAATGTGTCTGTGGCCCAATCTTCCAGAAGTAAGATGCTTGCTCCCCCAGAAGAAGCATCCTTGGAATATGTGGTTGCTTTCAGTGGCAGGGGTGGGAAGCTGATGCATCTGGTGTTCCAGTGTTTTAAGTGCCCTCCTACCTTGCAGATCTCTGGCTGGTGTTTTAGGATCCTTGAAACCAGTGCCTGACCACCACCTGGCTGCCTCTGGTAATCTAGGCCACCTCCAGATGGCAGCCAGATAATCCACTGGGAGACAATAATGCTGGATACTGCTCCCCCATTATTATTGCTTCTTGGGCAGACAGTATTGGCCATGGTGATGTCTTTGTATGTTTAAAATGACACACATATTCGGGAACTTGGCTGGCATGGAATACCCATGGTGGCAGTACAATTCACCTGGAGCAGAACAGGAAAGTCACATCTGCACTGCTGTGTACATCCTTGCCTTAAAACATTACCTGGTATAATAGCAAGGGTAGTAATCCTGAGGTAGAAACTGTAAACAAAGACTATTAGAATCCTGCAGCAAATTTTAAACAAAAGTAATTGTCTAACTAGTTATCCCAATCGGCATAAATGACAAATAAAAGTGGGCCCACTGTCTTTCCGCTCTGAGATCTTCCTCCCATACCTGCTAAAATGGCCTCAGAACATGGGGGCACAAACCTTGTTTCTTGCATCGTCAAGAATGAGCAGCCAGACATCAGCTTGTGTAGAAGATGGGGAGTACTTGTAATGAGAGAAGTACTTTTGCTTGCAACAAACTGGGTTTTGATCCACAGGGATTCTGTGCCTGATTTTCTTTAGGCTTCATGTCTTTCCACCTGATTTTTTTCAGAGCTGCTAATAAGCTGCACAGCAGCTCTCCAAAAGCTTTATGATTGCTAAATTTTTCTTTCACGCCACCAGCCTTCTCGTCTGGTGGAGTGACAGCGTGGTAATTAGCAGGTTATATTTGGGTATCTTTCATCATGACAAACTGGCTTTGATCCATGACCATCAGTCAAAGTCTGATGAAACGTGGTTCACTGATTGCTCTCCCTCTCTGGTTTGCTGCCTGGCACTACTTTATTATGTGGATCAAAATTATCCTGACTGACACAGTGTCATGCTCTGTCACATCCAGCCTTCCAGTGACTTAGGCTACATTCACACCTGCCTGGAAGGTGTGAACTCCATCAGTAATATAGTGATATAGCAGGTGATCATTTGAGAGAAAACAACAGTCTTTCCTGGGTATGTGAACCCTGGAAGGGTCACTGCGCACTCAGTGAGCACTTAATCATATTTGATCATTTAGTGACAGGAACAGGATGTCTTCTGTATTTGATGCTGTGTCAGTGCTGTGGGCAGATCTGCAGTGGATGCAGATTTCTTGCAAAGTGTCAAAGGGGCCTCTGAGTCCTTCTTTCTTGTATACGAATTTGCCATAGTTCCTAATGCAGTCAGCACTTTTCTTCCTGTTTGGTGCTCTGGGTTTTTTTTTTCCCCCCCTCTCTCCCCAGGTTTCCAATACGCCCATTTCCCCATGCATTTATTTCACTTGAGTCTAGCAAAAAGTTAGTGAGCTGATAGGATAAATCTCTGGGAGGGAGCTCACTCGGGAGGATGGGAAATCAACCAGGCATGCAATACATGCAGTTCAGCAAAAGAAAGCACCTTTTGCACATAATATATATAAGCAGTGGCCTGTGAATCAGGAACACAAGGCAGGTGGGGGAATGAGGAGACTACAGCTGTGCTTTGGTTGGGCCCTGAGTATCTGAAGGAGTGCTTTCTCCCATATAGACCTTCCTGTGCACTGAGGTCTTAAGGGGGGGCCTTTCTCAGAGGTGTGAGGTGGAGGTGGTAGGGCATGCAGGGGAGCCTTTTCATGGTGGCCCCCAGTCTCTGGAAGAGCCTCCCTCTTGAGGTTCCCCAGGCATCTAGATTATATGGTTTTTGGCACCTGGTTAAAACATTTCTCTTCAGCCAGGCATTTTATTTTTAGGTCTCCCTGGGTGCTGGCCTGCCGGGAAGTAAAGGAGGGTGGCTTATATTTTAAATATGTTTTAATGTTTTTTTATATTTTAGATTTTTACTGTTGTGAGCCACCCTGGGACCTTTTGGTAAAGGACTGACAGGGATGAGATAGTAATCAGGAGAGGCACTCTGGCTTGCACCAAACTGGGTTTGGGTCTGCCATGATCCTGTACCTAGTTTGATACTAGCAAAGACATCTTTGCCATCCTCTTTTTGTCCCTTCTCCCATCCATCTCCCTCTATGTCTGATCAGTCCAGAGGGGGCAATTTACTTAAAAACATGATTTTATGCATTTTGGCAGGCAAGGTGTAATGCGTATGAATAACTGAGGCTAGATTATTAAACTTTATTCTTCTATACCCTCCCTTACTTCCCTCACCTGTTGATTTAACACAGAATATACAAAGCTTGAGTCGTTTTTATGTATCTGAACACTGCAGGCCACGGTGTCTCCTTTTTCTGCTTGTGGTGGTTTAATGCCTGTTTACAGTGCATCTGAAAGTCAGAAAAAGAGGACTTGAAAGTCAAAGGCTTCTGGGAGAGCTGTGACAGTTCAGGGATTTTGTGATCTGGATGATTCCTTACCTCCGTGGGATCTCTTTGCTGCCCCCTTTGTCCATTGCTAACATCAGGAAAGCCATTAACAAGGTCCAAGGGTGATTCTGCACTTATCTTCACTGGACTGGATCAGAGCATCCCACTCCAATCTAGCCTAAGGAATTGGTCCCAGGAGCAGAAGGATCCATCCCCAGACCAGAACCCCTGTGCTGTCTCTGAAACTCATGCAAACTTTGGAGCTGCCCCTGAAAGCTCTGATGGCCAGAGGCAAATGTTCCTGATTTCAGAGCCGCTGGGGGGCTTGTTTGAGTGGTGCACCTTAGTCTGCTGCCAAAATGGTCTCCCTTTATTGGACCATGGAACATTCTCTGCATGCCTCAGTCGTCCATTTTATTGCTGCTGGTGCCCTAATAGACCTCTTTAAATTTGTATAACAGTACAGTGGACCAGGTGGCTATTTTGGGCTGCTTAGAACAGTCTGGACTAGTCTATGCTTCTCCCTTGAGCTGCACCAGCAGTGTGGAAAGGACTTGTGGCACTTGTTGCTCCAGTTTACCTGCAAGTGTGAAAATGCCTCAAGAAAGACTCACTTTTTTTTAAAAAAAAGACTAAACTGTAAAGAATGAAATACATAGAAACAGGGCTGCATTCACATGTAGCAGAAATGTGGCTCAAAGGTACCTTAGAAATGGGAGGATGTGTTCTCATCCCATCTCTAGTTCACCTTTTCTGGCCTAGAATGTTCTTGGGAGGGGAGGGACAGAGCGGTGTGTGAATACTCCCACTTTGGAACTGTCACTAACTGAGGTGCTTTTCTTCTTATTGTACATGAATGCAACCTAAAATAACAAGTTGTGTTCGTCTGAGCTGTTTTATGAAAAAGCCCAAGATCTAAAATACTTCCCAGATTTGCAACAAGGCTGCCTTTTTTTATAGCCTCTTTCCCCACATGTACGGGCCTCCCAATTTAGTCAGCCTCCTTTTTAATCCAGCCTAGTGGGAACTGAAGTATAAAGCAACGCAGCTGTCTGTTGATTTAGTGATAATGTATTTCAGATGAAAGATCCTGAAAGTAGAGAAGGTGCAGAATATTTATTCCTAGTTGTCCCAAGTTTGATTTTTTTAAAGTTGTTAATCAGAAATTCTACTTCGAGCCAAGACTGAAGTTCTCTAAATTCACTGACATATTTACCAGCCCTACAATATTGCTAAAAGCTGGTTGGGCATTGGTTGCACATGAGCCGTTAATAATAAAAGCAGGCAAAACTCTCCTTTACAAAGGGCTTAGGATCACTAGGGCTTAGGATCTAGATCAGAGGCCCTCTGATCTGGTTTGGCGGGGCCTCCTCATCCACATGTTAATCTAGCTCAAAGAGCCCCCCCCCTTCAAAGTTAGGCTGGATCTGTCTAAACAAGATCCAGATCAAGAAGCCTTCTAAAGGACCCTGGAATTTACACCCTTAAAGATATCAAAAACACAAGTCAGTTGCCCAGTTCCTTGGAAGATACCACGTTGTGCTGCAGGGATCCCAAACTCATTGGCTAGGGCAAATAGCAATTTATAAGTTTGTCAAATTAAAACTAATGAATGGTTAGAGAACGACACTACACCTTTGCTGGATAGCCCCTCAGTTAATGAAAAAGGTACGGTATTTCCTCACATATTACACAGCAGGCTGTCTGATTTCAAAATCTCTGAGATGGAGGCACTTAGAACCATGTGGGAGGAAGAATGCCAGATTGTAATTGAGTGGGAAACCTGGTGTAGAAACCCTGGAAATCTATACAAATTTTTCAAATTTCAACATGATAGAGAATTAACATTTAAAATTTTGTACAGCTGGTATTGAGCAGTCCTCAATCATATCACAGAAATGATTTCGCCCATGTGTTGGCACAGATGCTCAGTATGTGGCACCTACTTACACATGTGGTGGAAATGCCCCCAAATTAGACACTTTGGGCTTTTAGTTCAAAATGAAATTAGTCCTATAACACAATAAGTTATCATTTTTAACCCATTAGTGTTTCTTCTGTTGTTCAAAGAACAACAAAAACTGAAACACAGATTGCTTATCCAAAGCTTATTAACCACTGCCAAAGCGGGAATTGCCATACAGTGGAAGTCAGCAGAACAATTAACTAAAGAACAATGGCTGCCTAGAATATGGGTATTAGGATATTAGTTTTAAATGATTTGCTTACAGCTCAGCAAAAAGTGATAGCTGATGGTAAGGAGCAAGAATGGCTTAGTAAAAGGTGGTCCCCTCTATTCAAAAAGACCAAAATAATTCCAGCATTGAGACCCAATGCTCCATTTCTATCCCAGTTTTTAAATTCGCAAATCAAGTCTTTGTTCCCACACCTTGCCTTCTAATAACAAGGAAAACGGTGTGTGTGTGTAAAGTGCTATAGCAACCTGGCTTTAAGTTACTGTTGTTTGTTAATGATTTGTTAAAGATTTTATGTACTGTTTATACAATTGTTACTCTACTAAAATGGATTATTTTTCTTGTTATTTACCTACTTTGTTTATATTAAACCGATTTTTCTCTCAATTTTTTTTTAAAAAGAAGCCCTTGTTCCAGATCTCTTGTGAACCTCATTTATTGAGTCTAAAATCTGGTCTAAAGGCCTTAATCCAGATTATGGAAGCATGCAGAAACTGAAGCCTATCCAGATTAATAATTTTCTCAAAGGCATGAGTAGGTGATCATTGGTTTAAAAGCTCTTTGCAGGCGTTGGGAGCTATTTATATTATTTTTCTCTATCGTAATCTTGAGTTTCTAGATTGCAGATACAAGTGTATGCTTCTGGGACTTAAGGCTAACGGCCTTTGTGTTGCCTGACTCGTTATGTTTCAGGTATTTATATAGGCAAAAATAGTTTTTGATTGAAAAACTAGGTGGGTGGGATGGGTATGTCTCTCTTCATCACTTTCCTTTATGAGAATGATGAGGGCAGAGGGGACTTCTTCTTCCTACATCTTCTTTTTGGGCTAATTTTCCTTCTGAATTGTCTGCTCAGTGGTGGAAAGCATTCAGGTATTAGTTCTGTAGTCCTGATCTAGTGACTGTGACACATGTCCACACTGACCACATTGTGTCTGCTTTAACTTGAAAACAAAACAAAGCTACTTACAGGAACATCATAATTGGCTTCTTTGTTTCACATCTACTTAGTCCTTACATCATTTTCTTAAGGTTGAGTTTTTTATTTTTGGCCAGTTTGCCTGCTAATTTTGAGCTTCCCCCCAACCCAACTCAGTCTTTTGTACTGTTGAGATATAAAATGCCAGTTTGGGCTGGCCTCTGGCTGGTTGTTCTAGTATGCACAACTCATTTATTTACCTTTAAAAACAAAACCACCTTGAATTCACCTTTCTTTTGTTTGTTATGCACCTGCTACTTCCATCATGTGCTTAAATTAATTTGCTTTACTTTCCAAAGCACTTTATCAAATATATGGTATGTGGATGCTGTTCCTTAGGTCATGACATATGATAGGCCTGCTCTGCTAGGAAAAAAAAAACTGCAGTCAAAAATAAAGTCGAGTATAGATTTGGGAGGCATTTGCATCTGTCAGGACAAAGGCCTATGCGTGTCCTTGTATGTATGAATGTATGGGTGCCTTCAGACAGGGATGAAAACAGTAAATGGACTTGGCTACTTTCATCCCCTTCAGTAGCAGTGGAGCATTCCCCCTGCACACATTAAAAAGATGCTGATTTATCATCTTTATCAGCATCTTTTTAATGTGCACTTAACTTGCAATGCTCCACTGATGCTGCTGGTGATAGAGCTTTCCCATACGACAGACAGTGTGGTGGCCTGGAAGTTCCTGTGCAGTGATGCTGGAACCACTGTGCAGCTTTGCCATAGTCTGGAGGGGACCTAGGCCTGCTCCCCATGCAAATTTCCTTAGTTGCTTTCTATGTGAAAATGTTGCACATTGTGATGCCTTGTGAGCCTGTTTGGTCTAGTGGTTAGGGAGCCAGGCTTTTATCTGGAAATACCGGGTTTGATTTCACACTCCTCCACAAAGCCAGCTGGGTGACCTTGAGCTAGTCACAGCTCTCTTCTGAGCTCTCACAACCCCACCTACCTCACAGGGTGTCTGTTGTGGGGAAAAGAATAGAAAGCTTTGTATTTGAGTCCCCTTAAATGGGTGAGAAAAGCAGAGTAGAAAAGCCAACTCTTCTTACTATTAACCAGCCTGTCCCCAAGCAGGATAAAGGGTGCTCTGTGCTGCCTTTAAGTATGGTACCAGTTTCATGTTTTTTTTTCTTATATGCAGATTGGCATGTTGTTGTAAGAAGCTGAGTTCCTTGCTTGCATAGAAAATACTTCAGTGTGTTCCAATTTAGGATAGTTTTCAACAAAATGTTTTCAACAAATGCTAAAGGCTTGGTTGTGCACTTTGGAAATGAACTTGGATTGTGGCTTTCCTTATTTGTTTTTTAAGCTCATATGAAATCTCGCAGAACACAATCTGTTGGTTAGATGTCTTATTCCGTGTTTCTTTTATGATCTTCTGTGGAAATATCCTTCTATGTGTGCCACAAAATGAGGTAAAGTTATGTAGCCACAAGGGGAAGGACTTTTGCAGTGGTGGCACCCAGGCTGCGAAACACATCTCCTAGCATATTTTTTACTTACTGTCAGGAAAAGAGCCTTTTTTTGTTTAGCCAGGTCTCAAGGAAATTCTACCGAAAGAACCTTGTTATTGTGAAGCTGTAGAAGTATGTAGCTTATCTGCAGCTAGACTATAAAAGAAAGTTAATAAACAGGTGCAGCTTAGTGTAGATTCAAAGACATACATATTTGAATCATATATGGATTTTATGGAAGGATATTATACAAAGCATAAGAATGTTCTGGGCTTGAGATTGTATTGCTGCCATACTCATGTTATATCAGACATGAATGTTTATAGAATCATGCTTGCATTTTTCCTGTGTTCTACAGTGCTGAATTCCAGAATCTATGGAAAATTCAATTAAATACATAGATTTGGAAAAGTGTGCACTTGACACTACCATGTGATTATACAATCCAGAGTGTAGACTATAGGATACATCTCCATGCTGGAGAAAAAGACTGCTTGTGCCGCAGGATCTAGATTGGGGTCACAGCATCTTCGTCCTCACAGATCCACACTGGTTGCCATGAAGCATCTGGGCCCAACTCAGTGGTTTCTTTGAAACATGATTTCCGTGGATGTATTTGTACATTTTCAGGGTGCTTGTGATATACATTTTTCACATGGAGTTAGGCCATCTTTGAACTTCTGTTGTTGGAGTCTACACAAGGCCAATCAATTCTGCTGCCATTCTGGCAGTACTGTGGTGGCATATGAGTGGACGAAGAAGGTGACAGCATCAATTTCTTGTGTGGGTAAGGCGTAAGTTTCATCTGAGCACCAGGAATATGTCTTCAAATTGAAAAATGGTATAAGCAGTACTTAACAGTTCAAAATCCTGTCCTGTTTCAGTTCATGTCCTGCAGTTTTTAAATAAAGCAGATAGAGGATCTCTATAAGTGGAGGATCTGCACAGTTGAGTTTGTTAATGAACCACTTATATAGTATTCATTTAAATGCTGTAGCGGTACAGAATTCATTTTAATCTTATTGCACATATAGTTTGCAGAGATGCACGTCCATTTAATTTTGCATCAGCTTGTTTTCAAGGGCAGAACTTTGTTGTGTGCCCTATTGACTGTTAATGAGAGTCCAGGGCTTTGGATTGCATGATCTGAATGGGCAGTATAATTATAATTGCAGGTATTTTAATAGGCCTGGTTCCTTATTCTCCCCAATAAATATAGTATGCCTCTATGCGGTGTGAGATTATATGTTTGTGATTGGCAGCTTTGGGATTTTGCAGGTCTGTTCACTTGGACCATAACAAGACTTGTAATTCATGGTTATGAGCCTCTGTTGTGCAATAAAGCTATGGGTATGCATTTCTTTTACAGGAGACAAAAGTTTGCTTAATAAGTGAATCCACAGAAGCTAAAATTACAGGCAAGGAAGTTGCCTGGTATGGTTAACTAACTCTTCCTTTGATTATATTTTCCCTCAGCAACTTGTGTGCACTTGAATTACCCAAGATGATTTTAGGGCCTCAGAGAATGGGGTATAAAAATGTATCATTTGTGAACAGAAATAATCTGGGAATTTGAACATGATACAGAAGCTCTGCTAAATAAAACCAAAGCTAAACATTAAACGAAGTTGCACTTCTGATGTTATGTTTTTATGTGACGTTCCTCAGCATAGTTTTTAATACTTTAATGTGCCCAGTGTTTTGTGTGAGAGACTCTAAAATTCAGGTACCAAGCTCATGAATCAAGGATATAGGTGCACACTGTATTATGCTGTTGCTGATACTTGCAGCTAACTTGTAGCACTTTATTTGTGAACTGTGAGATTCTGCAGTTGTCCCAACACCTAACGCATGGGGTGTATTTTGTTTAAGAGGCTTTTGGATATGTGTTTTCCTGCCTAAAGTGCCTGTGATGAACTTCAACGACCGTCATAGAAGAAAGTATATAAATTGTTACTTGCTTAACTTGTCCAGAAATTTGCAGTGCATATATTCTTGAGATATTAGAAATGGTTATTTTACAATATTTTTGTGAAATAAGTACAATAATCAGTGGGGTTTGTTTATTACTTTATAAAAGGGGACAGAATCTCCAGTAGATTTTCAGAATTGTACTTGCTTGTTTTCCTGTAAGGAGCATTGAGTGCATACAGTATGATGGGCTGTGTGTGTTCTATTAAGCTAGCATGGCAGCTGTGGAAATTGCTTGTTTTTCCCTTCAGGTGACCCAAATCTAAGGATCTGGAATACTTTCAGTCATCCACAGTTGTTGAAAATAGTTCTGATTTTTGGCACCATTTGCATGGTGCTGTATCTTTGTTATGTTTACTAATCTGTATTGTGTAATTTTGTGTACCAGTCCATGACAGAACAAATGATTTTATTGTTAGCTCAGACACAATAGCCAATGATGTATAGTAGAAAAATGCAACTTTTCAAGCTGCATTTCAGTGCTCATATACTCTGACTCAGACTAACTCTTCTAGCTCAGCATTTCATTTGAAAAGAGTTGACAATAGAGTCTTTAGTACAGCACAGAAGTGCTTATGAATTGAGTGATTTTTAAAGATTCTGCAGCCCCAGAAAATGCTTCTTGTACTTTCCCAAAGGTTTCATGTGTGCTAAATAACAAATTGTTTCCTATTTATTATTTATTTATATTTCTATCCTGCCCTGTACCCGAAGGTCTCAG
>MTQE01002208.1:45301193-45332091 GCA_014337955.1 Aspidoscelis marmoratus | reverse complement strand
GCAAAAGAAGCTTTTAAACAGATTTTTCTTTGCATGTAGATGGGGCCTAAGTTATATTTTGCAAAAGATGTGGGGAAAAACTGTGTGGTAGAGATGGGTGCGATCTCTGTTCTTCGATTTGGTAGCTTCCTCTAAGGTAAAACAGTGACTGAGGTGGATTCTGTGATGAGCCCAGATAGCATTATCTGTTTTTGGAACTGGCAGTTCTGCCTAAGTACTGTTTATGAGAAAATAGCATATGTGCAGACCAAATTTTGCAAGTAGAATAAAACAAAGTGCCATTATGAATTGCAGAAGCCAACTGTTTGCACTTAATTTTGATGTGCTTCTAATGCTCTTAAGTCCGCTATGTGTTTTTGGAGAAGGTTGTTAATGAGACATTCCTGCATATCTCTCTCGCTCTCTCCTCTACCTTTCCATCTAATCCATCTGCATTTCTCTCCAGTCCTATACTTAATGGGTAGCTTTAAGGAAAGGTTAAAAAAGCAAATGATTCAGCTTGAGGTTTAGTTGTTCTTTCCCTGCAGTAGCTGTTTGTCTAGGACCGATGGGTTTTGGACTGCTTCTGCACTTGCCTCTCTTGCAGTGGTTTAACTAGTCCTTTCCAGCCTGCCCCATTCCAAGTGAAGCAGATGTCATCTACATCGAGAGGGCTGGAATGCCGTTGTCCTGGCCCAACACTGGCAGCAGTGTAGATGTGCCTTTCCTGTTCTGCTCCAGATGAATTGTACTGGCACCATAAGTGTCCCCATCCTTTTCTGTGACTGGCCCATGTTCCTGTCCAGTGTTGCCTCTGCAGTACAGCAGTGGGACTGAACTACTTCTGTGTCAGGAACTCAAATGTGATATTTGAAGCTTGCATGAGAAACAATGGAAAACACTGCAGTGCCGTCTTTGAAGCTTCAGAGCTTATCTTCAAAGCTTATGCATTGTCCTTTTCCAGACCAAATGTGGAAACACCAACGCCTGGTCTAGAGTAGGTGCCGTCAGTAAGCTTTCAGACTTTTTCAAAGAGGCCCACCTGCTAAACTGGGATAGAGACCTTAGGACAGAGTTGTGGATCAGAATGGCACTAGTAAGCTGCTTTGTTCCAATATACCAGGCAAATGCAGAAAAGCCCCTATGCATCCGACTTACATGGAACAGGTGCTGCAGCTAACACACTAGGCCTTTCCAGATCACTTTGCTGAGTTGGAAATGTAATCTTAGGCATTTTTACTCCAGAAAGTCAAAAGGAAAAAAACCCTCTTGTTCATGACTACCCGCTATTTTGAGGGAAGAAAATATGAACTTCTCTAGAATTTTCTGTTCAAAATGTTTGCTGTGTGGTTGTTACACAACCACAGTAGTGGTTTACCACTGACGACCTTTTCTGAAGTGACTGAGAAAATTCTTTTTGTCATTTTTGAAGTGGCGATATAGAACTATTGTCTACTTAGTTCCTGTTTTCCTTTGGATTTCAGCTGCTGGGGTCAACAGTGGAGGCATCTTGTGGGCATGACCCTTCTAGTTGTTTCCTCCCCTGGAAATAAATGGGAGAGGTCTTAAGCTTTGCTGGAAGAGGAAGCCATTAGAGGAACCACTGAAATCTTGGGGACATGAGAGACCCTGAAATGTAGTCATAGTAGTGGAAGAAAAAGGGTTAGTTTTTTCTACCCTGCTTTTCTCACCCTTTGAGGAGACTCAAAGCAGGTGACAAAATTTCCCATTCTTCTCCCCACAACAGTCACCTTGTGAGGTAGGTAGGGCTGTGAGAGCTCAGAAAGAGAGCTGTGACTAGCTGAAGGTCACATAGCTGGCTTCGTGGAGGAGTGCATAATCAAACTGAGAGACTACCAGATAAGTGTCCAGCACTGTAACCGCAAGACCCTTAGACTGCTCACACCAGTTTATTTGTGGATTTTCCATTTAGGCAAGTCCAAATGGATGATGGAAGGGCTAGAAATAAACCAGATGGAAATGAAGAGATGTGAGCAGTCAGAACTGGAGATGGAATGAAGAAGGTTTAACAGGAAAGTGTGACCACAGCCTAGGAAACAATTTAAAAGACCCTGAATGGAATAAAGGCTTGCAGCAATATTCTGACTACCTGCAGTTTCCTTAGAGAATGATCACCTTCATCACTTATGTAGAAGCAGAATACAAGACCGAAGATAACTTCATTTGATTATTAAAAATAAAATTTAACCTTGCTGTACTTTGTGTCTTTTTCTGGAAATTATCTTTGAATTTTATGTGGACCTAATCCTAGTGTAGACAGTAAGGACACTTCAGGCTGGATCAACATGGCCATTATTTTTAAGGTTCTTATGGTGTTAGCATTTGCCCAATCCATCCCTGCAATTACCCAAATGGATTCCAAACCCATCCTAAAGTTAAGCCTCTTTTTATTAGTGTTGAGGCTGCCCGCTCAGGGAAATCATCTCCTGTCTATCAAAAATTTTAACTATGTCAGACAGAAATACAAATAAATATGAAACATTTCCAGTCCACAGCATCTATTCTGGCCATATTTGGGGCAGCTGTGGGACTCCAAGACAACTCAGGTGGTGGCTACAGATACAATCTCTCCCTGGTATGGATGCAGCCACTGAGGGTGCCTCCAGATATGCTTAAAGCTCTACCCTCCCTACGGAGCCACATTCCGTCATCCAGGTGAGGTGCGCTTTCCTCAAGTGTGAAGTAAATAGCTGCTAACTAAATGGCAGCTTTTTAACTTGCACTTTCCCTGCTGCTGAGCTGCCATTGCTGCCAATCAAGTGGCCACTGGGTCTGCAGCAGCTGCAAAACTTTCTCTGGTGTCTGGAGGCACCTGGAGTGCTGCTGCTTTTATTTTTGAGACTTGAGATGTTAGGTTTGGTCTTAGTATTTAAATTTATGATTTAAGTTTCAGGCTGTGTTCAGACATGAGAAAAGAGGTGCCTCAGAGGGACATTGTGTGGCCCTTGTGATCCCAACCCTTTTCTAATCCTCATTTTCTCTCATAGAATGTTTGGGGTGGGGGGAGGCAGACTGGTTTGTGAACAATACCATCACAAAGCCTTTTTTAAATCCACTTCAAAGGTGCCTGGGTCTGATCACAACCTCTGAGACTAATTTTCACTCCTCTAACCAGGCCAAATCTTCAGGATACTATACTGCAGTTGTTTCTTTTCAGTGCATAAATTCAGTTCGAAACCTCTGCAGTTAACAGAAGTAAAATGAGCCATTGTGCGTCAGGCACATTATCTGAATGTGAGATTCACCATCTTAATGTTTTCCAGCAACCTTCTGACCTCGGCACAGCCAACTCTAGACACTGCAGGGAAGGTTTGGGCTTGTGATGGAAAATAAAGGCTTTTCTCTGTTTGGGAGGGAGTTCAATTGTAAATTGATTTCTTTTCTGTTGCTCTGTTGAACAGTCTCTGACCATGGGATTAACTCTGCTTAATTGGTAACTCAGCAATGGCTCTAGGGGCACATTCAGTGTTTTAAAAGAATGGCTTCTTCGTGAATTGGTTTTGTTTCATGCCAAGGTTTGCAATTTTTTTTCAGCTGAAGGAAGTATATATTGCAAAAACTGGAGCTACTACCATTAACCTGCTGGAGAGAGATTTCTTCCAAGATAACTGGAAATAATACTTTTGCTCAGTGTGGCCCTTAGGACATATTTCCAAGGCCCCATAGCTTTCGTTTGTGTGGTGGAAGGAAAGAAGTCCGTGGAGGCTGCCCAGTTTGCCATGACTACTTTTTGAGTCTGAAGGTATAAAGCAAATGAGGAAAGCCTTCCCCCAATTAGGGGCTTTCCTGATGCTTTGGCAGGTGAATGCCACCTCTTTCACAAATGGCATTGACAGGAGTCAGGAAGAAACAAGTATGTTGTTCCAAAACAAGTGGTTCCAAAAAGCAGTTGCTTTCTCAAGTCCTGTCAATAACACTTACAAAAAGGTAGTGACCTATCTGGGCTACGGCTGCTTTTATCATGGGCCTGGGAGAGTAGCTGTTTTGTGGGTCCAGACATTTCCTCACATTTGGCAGGCCATCTGAATGGGTAGCCTCAACTGATGCTTAAGTGAACTGAAATAACGATCTAAGGAACACTTCTCAGTCAGGCAAACCCAATCCAGTGTGTTGGAGAACTTCAAAGAAACTTGTGTGTTCTTAGGATCTTTCTTAGCAGGAAAGGCGGTCCTCCCCAATATGTCGATGGCAAAGTCCAAGGAACAATGTCCTTAACAGTCAAATGGTGTAACAGTTGGTGTTCTCTTTTTCTTTTGAATGGAGTACCCCTTCTATAATGGAACAAGACCATATTTTGGCAAAAGCCTCTCTGCAAAACAAATTAGTGACGCGGCTCTTCATTGGACCCTTACACACAGTCTTCAGGATGTGCAGAGAGGTTCCACTTGTATGTTCAGTGTATTCTGTGGCCTCCACGAATCTTGATCAAGCTGTACTGTGAAATTACTGTGAGAAACATATAGGAAGTTAGTCTTCAGTTTGTTCTCTACTTCAAAAATCATCTGAATGTATATTATAGTAGTGTTGTGAGATAGTACAGCTAAGACTGAAGAAAATCAAGCATCTGTTGTGAAAACAACAGAAACATTTCCAGGTGTGCTGATTAAGGGTAGATAATTTATATGTTGTTTTTATCACCTCCTCTGTTTCTTCAGAAATGAGTTGCTCACAGTATGATGATCTATAGTTGTAATTCAATGATAAGCCTTAACTTGACTTTTTTTAGTTCATCAGCATTCAGAGGTGGTGGCAAAGGTCTGAAAGAACAGCTGAACTGTCATTTGCCATAAAGATTCATTGTGATGGGTAATGAAAAGCTGAAACGAAGGAACCTGGTGCTGTTAGGAATTCTGTTTTATGTGCATCACTTCAGTTTTTGAGGCCTGATCATATGAACAATACCCTTGCAACTGCTCAGCCTACAATTTGTCCCCTTGAGCCTTGCCAGCCTTAGCTAATTAGAGGAGTAACTGAGTAGATTAAGAGTCTGGTGAATGTATTTCTGTGAAAGAAAGTGATATTTATGTTTTGTAAAAGGTATTGGCTTATCCACACCTGAAAAATCCATCTATGATCCCAGAACCGTAATTTAGCTACCATCCAGTCATAAATCCCCCCTTTTTGTGCAAGGGATTAGAAAAGAAGTTACTAGGCTTGAGAACTGGGGAATTACGTGTCATAAATAAGGTTGCATTCCTTATTTATGTAGTATGTAGTTCGTGGGAATTCCTGAGGTCATTACTGCCCTGGAGGTCCAGGTATACCAACAGTTGGTGTACCAGTGATTGTCGCTTTCCGGATAAGCAACCTGAATCCTTGGCTCTGGGAAACCTGGGGGAGGTAGTTTCTGACTACCTCGATCGTGGCTGCAGTCCTGAGACCACAGCAATACGTGGTTACAACCCAAATGGGCTGCAACGATCGTGGTACCAGTAGACTGGTACGATCACCGGGTGTTACGAAAGTAAATCCCTTATTAGCCACCGGCAGGCTATAAGGGATCACCATGTGCTCTTATGGTGATTTAAAGACAGAGAGCACAGGAGAAAGAAGTTAGGCGGGAGACAAGATGGGCTGGAAAAGAGAGAGTTTATTTCTGTGCCAAGCTTTTTATATCCCCCACCAGAAGGCGGGGAAGGAAGTGACCTCAAGAGAAAATCCAAGTAGGTGATAGGTGGAGTCCATCAGCTGGGCAGGTCAGAAGTCCTTCTGATGTCACATCCTGTGGCAGGCAGGAAGAGAAGGCTGTTTTCTGCGGGCAGCACATGGCTAGCGTCCATTAAGCCCTTAGGCTATGAGTCCAGCCCCTGCTGGTGTTGAGTGTGCACTGCAAGCTTGTAGAGACAGAGAGATTCCTTTTACCCTGAGGCTTGAGAAGCTGGTGGGGAAAACCTGGGCAAATTTGCAATTGCTACAAGTGATTCCCCTTTTTAGTCAGGAACAGCCTGTTCACTTCTGTGTATGTTTAACCCCACATTTTGATTACTGTAGCATCCTTTATGTATGGCTCCTCTGGTACTGCTCTTGCAGCTACAGTGGAGCTGAAGGTTCTGAACAGGGTGCTTGCTCATGCACATATTATAGCCCTGTGCTCAAATGATTGTCCTGTTTACAAATTAGCTACCTGCTCAGATTGAAGGTCCCATGCTTGGCATAAAAGGGTCTACACAACTTGGGCCCACAACGGTTCCCTTTTGTAGATCACTAAGATCACATTTATTATTTGGGAGGATCTTGCTGCCATTTAGTATCTGCAGCTGAGCCTTCCATGTGATGGTTTGTAAGTCATGCAGTGCTCTCTCTTTTCATCTTTGGGAGGTGTCTACCATGATGCCCCTTTAGGCATCTAGCAAAGACCTGGCTTTTCACTCAGGCCTTCTTTGTTTGAATGCTTGAATTATCTTTTGTTTTCTTTCTCACCTATTTTTTTTCCTTTTGTTGAGCTGCTTCTTTTTTTTTCATCCTTTTTTAAACATAGTATTTTTTTAAACATAGTATTTATTTTGTTTTTATACTTATTGTGAAGACACTTCCAAATGTTTTGTGGGAAGTGGTCCAGAAATAGCTTAGATAAATAAATGAGTACTAGAAGGAATTGAGACCGATTGAAGATATTTCTCTATTTAATACAGAAATGGACAGGAAATTTGAGAACTGCAAAAGGTATTATGGCTGTATGTTTCTTATGTTGTGGTTCTTTGGCCAGTCATTATTGTGTGTGAACTTTAAGAAGTGCCTTTAAAGAAAAGGAATGAGAGATGAGAGAAAAGAGTGATTTGAAACTCAGGAACTTCAGAGATCTGGATGCTGGACAGTAGTGGGTTCTTTTCCATTTTTGCACATTCCATTCCTCTGCCATATTAGTCTTTGTTGCTCAAACAATGGCAAGATCTGCAAGGGTGTGGGAGGGCACGGGAAGGCTTGCTTTGGCATGGGAGCAGGTTGGAAGTCATTTTCTTAGCCTACGCTTCCCACTTTGTACAAATTTCACTTGAAGTTTCTAGCTAGGGCCCTTTGGCAGTGCCCTGGAGATAGTCCCAGAAGTTGGCCATTTTTGGAACTTCACGTGACAGTGCTGGACAGGAAAAATAAACATTGGTTGATCTAGCAGCCTCCGGTCTTCCACACGATAACCACTTCAGTCTTCAGAAGGAGCTTTCCTAGAAGTGAATTCCCTGTTCTCAGGAGTGAGATGGGTGCTGGATAAATGCTTGATGTGCGGTCACCACACTCTTTGTACACCGTGACATGTTGTTACCACGGTCCCAGTGCTCTTTTAAAGCAAGCCAAGGTTGCTGTGCAAATTTTGCCTGCATTACAACTGAGGGTGTAATCAGACAAGCTTACAGAGGCACCCTCTGGGCAAATTTGAAATTGAATGGTATAGATCAGTGATGGCCAACCTATGACACGCGTGTCACGGGTGACACACCAAGCCCTTTTGTGTGACACACATGGGTGTGTAGTGCTTGCTTGTTCTTGAAGTGTGCGAAATACAACTTTCAATTGAAGATTTAGCAAATGAAATTCAGCAACAATTCACTAATGTAAATAATTATTTGTTTTTGCTTTTAACAAAATACATATATCAAAAATATAACTTTTTTTACTAGAGCCACAAATATCACAAAATTGTGGATATTTTTAGAAGTGACACAGCACCCGAGTTAAGCTAGGTTTTCTTGCAAATTTTGACACACTGAGCTCAAAAGGTTAGCCATCACTGGTATAGATATCTCCCTTATATTCACCATACCCTGCCTTGAAGTCTGAGAAAAATCCCTTCATCAACAGCTTTGAAGCTGTTTCTTTAAGCTGGGTTGGACAGGAAACTACATAAGCAAATAAGCAAGGGTGGGCAGTTAGTGGCAAGCATCCATAGTCAGGGTAGGTGTTGCGTGACTTGGATGCGAATATAGGGCCTTTTCCCTTCCCAAGAAGGTGAAGTTCTGGAATGTTTTGAATGTCCACACTTACAGGCACTCAAGAGTCTGGAACCCTAACCAATACACCAAACTGCTTTATCTGGGAATAGCGGGTTCGATTCCACCCTCCTCCATGAAGCCAGCTGGGTGACCTTGGGCTAGTCACAGCTCTCTTCTAAGCTGTCACAGCTCCACGTACCTACAGGATGTTCTGTTGTGGGGAGAAGAATTAGAATGCTTTGTCAGCCGATTTGAGTCCCCTTAAGTGGGGTAGAAAAGCAGGGTAGAAAAGCCAACTTCTCCTCCTCCTCCTTCTTCAAAACTTAGCCACTGCTTTGTTGAGGTGACAGCACCAGCACACTGGTGTGGCACTGTTGCCAGGGTAATCAGTCAGTGCGCCACTGCTCATGTGTTCCCCCTGTACTTCTTCCACTCAGAAGAAGTGCACATGGAAATTTTCCAGGTATCCCAGCCCAGCAACTAGTAAAGGTGTGGAACAGTTATAACTGGTCCACACTTATATGCGCAGGGAGAACTCTGGCACATGCAAAGCTGTTTCTAGTAAAGAAGCGGTTCCACAATGTGTAGATGCAATGTCTGGGAGTTCCCTTGGTTTTACCAATAAGGTAAGTGTGAATTCTCCCATAGACTGCAGAATCATATATACATTCTCTATCATATATACATTCAATTATTTGTAAGCTATTTTTTGTGTATCTGCAGATGGGATGCTTTTTATTAAAGAGACAAGTGAAAAAGCCATATCTGATCACACCCAGAGTCGCCAGGAGAGATGTTAGTTTTGCAGTCTTTGGGTGTTTTTTTCACTTAGCACTCTAGTGCTAGTGGAAAAACACCCTAGCACAGGCTCCGCTGTCAAAGGCTCTGAAGAATCTTTGAAGTTAGTGGCAGATCACTCCAGAGATTCTACGGAGCCACTCCAGAGGATCTTCAGAGATTCCCTGGAGTGTCTATGGAGATTACCCCCCCTTTCCCTCAAAACACCTGGGATGACAGGCAGATCCCTCGTGGGTAGATCCAGATTTGCACATGGGTGCTCCGGTATTTCCACAGCAGGCAGGCTAGCACCCATTGCTACTGGATGCTAGACCACCCATGGAAACACATTGGGTACTTCCCTTAATCCGAATCTACTAGATCTGGATTAGGGGAAGTGCCCATTCCTTAGATCCAGATCTTCTTAGATCTGGATTAAAGGAGCTCAGTCGAAAAACCCTTTGAGCCCATTTTCTAATTTACACCAGCAGTTTTTTTACTTGTTTTTTGTTGAGCTATAGTCATGAAAATATTTGAACTCTCTTGTGTCCATTATAGAATGTCCCAGCTCAAGAACTGTCACTGAAAATAGCTTCACAACTGCTAAAAGAGTAAATTGCACTTTTGGTGCTTGCACCCTGTTTTGCTTTTACTAGTACAGTGATTTCACCAGGTCCCTTTTAAAAAGCTGGTAGCCTTTATAGAACTAGTTAGAAATCTATACGCTTTGAAGCAAAGTAAGGGAGTGATCGGTAGAGGACAATATTAGCTGTGTTGCTATGGTGCAGTGAGGAGGCGGCTAATTAGACACAGATACATGCAAAGTTTTCTGGTGTCCATGGCAACTATCAGACATAAGAAGCAAGAAAGAGTAGCATGGTGACTTCCCCCCCACTTCCTGGATAGTACAGCTTTTGTGTTTTGCTCCTATTGTGAAATCTTTTATTGTTCAAAAGAGAAATTCTATTTTCATTTCACTAAAAACTGTGCTGTCAACTGCTGCCTTTGTATCACCTCTGCCCTGGCAATTACAAGGAAACTCATTGATTGCAGCGAAAATATAAATTTGTAATGGGATGCCTTGTATACAGATAAAAAGAAGACTAAATTCTAGGGGTGAGATAGTATAATTTGTGGGGCTGACCACTCTGCTCTGGGTTGGCTTTTCTAGTTCTTTAGAGAACTATGTTTGTGGTAAATCATCTTTTGCAAACCTTAGTTTGCTCTGTGCTTATGTGGACACAATTCAGATGAATTTTTTCCCCGTAAGAATAATTATGTTATATGTGAAAACAAGAAAATAAGTTTTCTTCCAGAGCACCATAGGGAGATTTTTTAAAAAAAAAGCACCAGAGGGAATTCGTTGTTTTAAACATAGGTCCATAGCATTCCGCATAACTAATGTTGGGACAGCCTACTACAAAATTCAAATAGAGGTTGTAACCATGGAGTTTAGCAAATGCTGTGTCCATGTGCATTTGTTTACTTAAATGTGAAATCTATTTGTCAGTTGCCATTCTTTAAGCACACTAAGATGTAGTTTAAAAAGCAGAAATTAAAAGCAATGAATATATTTCCCCATAATACATTACTGAAATGTTCTGTGCCCGGTTACATAGTATGAAATATATATACTTCCATTGGCTTCTAGGCATTACTTCAATGTGAGGAAGTACTTAGTGTATGTTGGGTTATTTCCAGATGGTGTGTCTTGTACCACACAGTGCTGGGCCGACAGCAGACCTGATTGGAACAGCCTCCGGCACAGGCTGAGGGCTGTCTGACAACCCTGGAGGCTGGGAATAAAAGTTGCTGGCTGGGACTGTTTTAGTCAGATGCCCAAAGGCAGTGCATTTCTGGAACTGCTACCAGGAGCCTGGCGAAATGGCTCCAGGCTTTACATGCTGGATAGACTGGTCAGCCTCTTGCTGCCATCTGGCCAACAGTGGCTAGGTTGATTTACCACTGGGGAACGCATGAGAAACAGTTTCAGAGTGGAATCCAGCCCCTTCTCAAAAGGGCCAACTTCAGTGCTGCTTCAGTGAGGCCTGCTTCAACATATTTAATTAATTAATTAATTAATTAATTTCTATCCCGCCCTATACCCGAAGGTCTCGGGGTGGGTTACAATATTATATTAATCTTAGATAGGTCCCTGCCCTCAGGCTTATAACCTGTGGAGACAAGATACAAAAGGAAAATGGTGTGGGAGGGAACAGGGAACAGCAAAAAGCAAGCACTTGAAGTCTTCAGTTCCAATTCTTCTGTTTGTTTCTTATTGCTGGAATTTTCCTATGCTCTTTACTTTGAATTTTCTCTTCATTGATGACAAACCAGATGATGGTAGAGATGGTCAGCCGGCATCCACTCAGCCCTGCCCTGCTCAGCCTCAGGACCATGTGATTTCTCAACTGGTGGATCGGCTGCCGTAGTCTCTTTACCAACTTGTGATGGGAGCAGCTGGAAGAGGGAGATGGCACTTTTGTGAGCAAGGTGGCAGACCTCCTCAACCTGCTTCCTCTCTTCTGCTCCTCTCAGGCAAGATGATTCGCAGCCTTGTGATGGCAGTTGGAGGAGGGAGGGCCACTGCTGGGAGCAAGATGGCAGAGCAGCCAAGCCTGATGCCTCTTCTTCACTCCTCTCAGGCAAGATGGTTCGTAGCTATGATCAAAACTGCTATAAGTGGACAGTTCAGTACATATTGCAGACTGGTCTACTGGGAGGACATGGCTCTTGTGGAAATGCCACATTCACATGGGTTGTGACATTGGAGTGGGACCCAGAGATAAAATGGCACTGGAACCTGCTTCAATGGAAGCTGACTTTAAAGCACTTTGCTATCTTTCCCCCAGCAGTAGCCGACTCAACTCCCCTTGCGCAGATGATAGCAAGTGGCTAGAGTGGTCTTCCTGGGACATAGCGCCCAGTGTCATTTCTCTGGGCTCTGCAAACAACCCGAAGAGTGCATGTTGTAAAATGCTGCATCTGCTGCCATTTAGTGTCACAATAATGCTCACATGTATGAGTTTTTCTGGAATTTCTTCTGCCAGCTCTCAAGTGCGCATGAGTGAGGGTGCTGGTGTGAGATGGCACGTCCTGCATTAGCACCCTCTGAAGACCAGGAATGAAAGTTTCTGGCTTTTGGAGCTCTCAGGGGACCCATTTTGGTGGCAGCCTCTGTTGGTCTGGTATACCACCTGTTTTGTCCCCAGAGCAATGCTATGGACTGTGCATGTAGTAAGGCCTCGGACTCTAGGGAACACAGCCTGAACAAAAGACTTGTCCACAAACTTCTTAGATTTTCAAAAGCTTTACTGGTTACAAACACAAATAACATGAAACTGATCTCTTCTCTCTCAATAGTCTTTCTTAAATACCTTGCTCTCTCTTCTTTGTGGGTTTTATCTTTCTTCTTCTGTGGACTTTATCTTTGCCAAAGGAAAATACTCTCTCCAGGTCTGACTTGGCTGCGAACTCACTACACACAAAACTGAAACCAACTGGAGAGGCAATATAGGACCCTAGAATTTCCCACAATCCTTTTCTCTCTTAAAGCTATAGATCTCTATTTCCCCCTCTTGAACTAATACATAGAAAAGCCTATAATATCTTTAACTAAATATATGTCTCAAGAGCATCAAAGATGCTCTGGAGGCATGACACCACCCTTAGCATGGTTGTAGGCTGGACTAGAACATCTTTTTGTGTGTGTTTGTGTGTCATGGCCTGGTGTACTCTGTCCTATGGAAACAGAGCATGCTTGGAGGGGACAGGGCCTTCTGTATTCCACATTAGTGAGAGAAAGGGAGGCCTCTGTACCCTTTCTCATTATGGGCTAATTTCCCATGTGGAAAGGGCCCTAGATGGATTCATCAACACTCATGAAGCCATAGGCATGTTGGGATTGCTCATGTTTATGAGTGCCTCAGCTTGGATACTGAAGATCTTTTGCATTTAAATGTGCAAACGATCAAAACTACTATGAGTAGACGGTTCAGTACAAATTCTAAAAACTGATATGAAGACCAATTAACAAGAGTTTTGAAATCTGCCTGAGTCTGAGAGTTGTCTATTTGACCAGCAAACTATTCATTCAGTTGGAATTTGCTAAATGCATTTGAATGTACATTGAAATGGTCCCCCAGCCGTATCTGAAACAGCAATTAAAAGGAAAAAAAAACCTTTAGGTAGTAAGATGGGAAAAGAAATGCTCATGAGGCCTTGCAGATTTGTGGATGGATTAACAGTTAAAGAAGATGACAAAAGGAGACTCCACTGTGTGCTGAAAATGCTGATCTGGAACTTACTTGTAGCTTTAACATTTTCAGCCTCAGTAAACAGGGAGTGGTAAGCTCACCGCCGAAAGAACAGCAGTCTATCTTTTTTTCTAGTTTTCATATATATTATTTGTCTTGTTTTGGTAATTCATCATCTGTTGGGAGAAAGTCACACCCACTCTAGTTGAAACTTTTCTTTCTTTAAATGAATTTGTTTGGGGCTGTGCTCAGTGTAGCAGTCTGACACACCCATCTTCTTTATTGCTGCACCTTCTGGAGTCACTTTGTTATAATATTAAAAGCATCCTTCCTTCTGCGTGTTTACCCTATCTGTGTGTCTGGTATAGTTTGCACCAGTTGAGAGTAACCACACTTCTTTTGACACTGGGCTGTACATAACCCTGTTCTACAGTAAATTAATCCTTTAAAATTACTCCGTGTTCTTTTGTGTTTGTAATATTGGGTTAGATTTACTTGGTACAATGGAATTTGTTCATTTATACATATTGAATGCAGCAGTTTGCACATTTACTACAAAGAATCCATTATCTCGGTTTCATTTCTGTAATTTGTATATATGCCTTTCCCACCCCCTCCAGGAGATTCTGTTTTCAGATTTGTTGGCATTTAAAAAGTTTCTGAGCCTTTGATGGATGGATGGATGGGTGGTGATGATGGTAGTGGCTGTTAGAATTATGGCAGTTGAATCCAAAGAAATAAACTCTTCAAAATAGAGATCAAATATTATTTCCAAGGCACTGTACATCACTAAGAAAGCAGCCCACAGCTTGGAAGCTAAATGTCATGGTACAATACTCAAAACATAGACCCAGTTCAGATGTCATATCTCCATAAATCATTTATGATTGCCACAGTAATAATATGGCAGTAACCCTCAGAAAAGCCCAGCAAGTGACTAGTGGTTTAGCCAAGCTTTAGGGTGAGTCTTGGCCTTTGCTCTCTCCTTCTGTGTGCTGGTGTAGTTGCTAAAGGTGTACCTGATGGAGGAGGACCTAAAAGGCAAATATTGTCTCATGAATCCACACATACCAGTCTGAAGCATGGGTTACATAGCATTGTTCAGTCACTTCAAAGTCTGTCCCAGTTGTCTCTTCATATGCTAGATTTTTGGGGATATTAATTTGTTGGGGATATCTAATTGGTCTTTCCTCTCTGTGAGCTGAGGGAAGCCTACAGTAAAAACAGAAGTTAAACTATTATCCTCCTTAAAGGACATTATGCAAAAATAGTGAAAACCTGGAAGTAAAAATGCCAGGGCAAAAATCAGACCCAAGCCTTCCAAAGGGCTATTTAAAAAAAAAAAAAAAACCATGGTGATCAGCTTAAAGGCTTGATTCATATTGTAGGTTATCACCATTCTTCTTCCTGGATGTATTTGGCCTATTAAAAACCAAAAATCCATTTAGAATAGCATGCAAATCAGTATGCTGATATTGATATTTTGAATGAGTAGTATTGCCACTAGGTTGCTGTACTCAACTCATAAAAAGCCAGAGAGTTCTACTTAAGAACGGACTAAGCATTCCAATGCTGTTCCATTTCAGTTTCATTGATACTCATAGTTCCATTCTTTCTGTTTTATGTAGACTTTTTAAAATGATTCATAGGGCACGTCCTCATGGGCTCTGGTTGCTTCGCTTTTGATGCGGGTCATAAAAATGCACATTGCAATTCGCAATAAAGCATCCCCGTGCAGTTTAGATCAATGCAGATCCAAAGCGAATGTACCTGTCCCCATTCAAGCCTCGCTTCACATCTTTTCCTCCCCACCTCCTCTCCTGCTGATAGGAAGCCAGGGTGACATCACCATCCCTGTCCCGCCCACTGTAGCCATTTTCATTGCCCCACAAGCCTCTTCCTGCAAGCCTTAATCCAACCGTGTTCCCCAATCACCAACAAACAGCAGTTAACCAAAGCCACTACAATGTTTTTAGGCAGTTTAGCAGAGGGGCACATCTCTGCTTAACTGCCTATATAGTGGTTTTGGTTAGCTTATTCCATCCCCTAACTGCTACAATGTTTCTAGGCAGTTTAGCAGAGGTGCCATCTCGGCTTAACTGCCTATATACTGTAGTGGCTTTGCTGGCAACAAGAGAGCAGGGTGGGAATAAGTGTTGCGGGAAGACCAGGTGATCCCCCTCATTGTGACGGATTTTGGTGGTTTCGGTGATTTTATAATTAAAAGAAATGCCCAAACAGGGCACAGCAAGCACAGGGCGTGAAACCCCACTCGCTAATGACATGAACTGCTCAGCTGTCAGGCACTTGTATGGGCTAAAGGAAGCCCTTGCCTGGGACAGTTGCATTTGCAGCATTAGCGGCGGGGACAGCAAGACCCTACCCGCTAATACTGTGATCGCCAATCTCCGCCCTCAGTATCTCAGGAGCGTCCCCATGATACCAGGATAATGCGTGCTTGCCCCCTAATTTGGGTGTAGAACTGTTGGAAGGTTTTTTTTTCTGCCATGGATTTGTCTCTTTGCCCCTCATGTAGCCCTGATTAGAGGCTGTTCATGGGGTGGTCTGAGGCAAAACAAAGTTAATTTTGGAGTAAAAATGCCATGGGGACACAAACATAGAGTGCAGTCTTCAGTTGTTACAACATTTTATGCATTCCTGTAAAACATCAAAAATGTTTTATTGGCTTTTTCCAAACCAAAAATTGTGTTGGAAGACACAGGAAAATCTTCAATCTAGTGGTTGCAATCTGTCAGGGTGTTCAGAACGGTTGAATTAGATTAGTAAGCTTCAGTTCCAGTTAAAGAAAGTTAAGCATCAAAGGCACAGAGATAAAGAAGTGAGCATGATTCTCAAAACTTATGATTAATACATGTTATGACCCATTCTGGGACCTTCCAGTGAGAGGTGGGATATAAATATCTAAAATAAACAGATAAACTGTGCTTTGCAAGTAATTGCTGCCTATGAAAAACTGATGGTTAGGAATGGCAGCCTACCAATGTAATGGTGCCACAAGGGGAGATCAGACCTACTGATGTATGCCAGTGTAACCCTTGAGGTAGACTGTATACAGTAATGCAGGAAGTTTTAAAAGTGGGTGACTTAGAAAGCAGTTGAGGCTATGCCTTTTTACATTCATGGGCACATTATGGAAGGGCCAAAAGCATTGCATTTCCATTTTTAGTGGCACAGTGTGGCCATTGAGGAGCACAACTCCCACCCAAGACACCCTGAGTGGATAGCACAAGATGGTGTCCCTCATCACTTGCTCTGATTCAGGTACCTTTGTGCTTCAGAATGGGGACCCCAGGAACCACCTGCTAACATAATGGGTGGGTTCTTCTGTTTAGGTGTCCACTCCAAAGCATCTGGAGACATGGTCTGGATATTGTAGTTATAGTTGATGGGTGGCTATCATGGACCTTGGTCCTAATGAACTGCAGGACCCAGATCAATTTTACTTTGTCTAGCCAGGGCAATAAATAAGAATCAGTTTAGTCCCCTGCCTTGCCTTGATTCATGTCAATTCAACATTGGAAGCCCCATGAGGACAATCTATTTACTCTATTTTCAGTCAAAGTAAAGGGATCAAATCTCTCTGGAACCTGGTTCCTTTATGAAAACAACTTGATTCAGGAGTCCCTCTCACACACATATATACAGTAACCTGTAACTTAAAAGATGTGCTTAATGCCCAAAAGGAAAAGCGGAAAGGAAGAAGATGAGTATTTTTTTTTTAGTTGTCCCCTAGTTTGCTTGTTAAAGATTTTGTTTTCATGGCAGAGCCAACAGAAGAAGTCTGTGTGATGGGATTGGATTTTGAAGGAAAAAGGGTTGAGCAGAGACACATGCGTTTGAGTGCACCCCAACTGTAGGATAAGCAGGACAACACAAACCAGGTTGGGGCTCCTGAGAAGCGAGCTTCCTGACCACTGAAGAACACTCCCACCACATTCCAATCTATGGGTGAAACCTGATGTCCTTGCTAAGATCGGTAACTCGGAGCACGTCACTGCCTTGCAGAATTTTCTCAGTTGGCTGTTTTCCAGGGAAATGAAAGCCTGGCTGCTAATCCTTGTACAAATTGCAAATGCCCTGCGTGGTAAGTGAAAACAGCTATGCATCTTCTACTCTGTCCGATCAGAATCTCTGTTTTCTTAGAGATTTTCCTCAGGGGGCTACTGGTTTTGAGATCCTTTGCAGGACTGAGAGACTGTTCAGGGAAATCGCACTCATGGCAGTTGTGTATTTTTATATGACCCAAGCCCTGTATAGATGTTAGGAAGCCTGATTTAGGGCCTGTTGCAAAAGGCAGGTGCTGTATGGGTTTGGCACACAACCCTCCTAGGAACCAGTTGCCTAGGTAAAAATGGAAAGCTAGTGATTCAGAATGATTGGCACAGGTAAAATCCAGGCAGCTGTGGGAAGGGCTGTCAGTATTAGTGAGGTTCTCCTACCACAGAGGTGGGAAGCACTCTGGTCACATAGTGGGACCTTCTGATCTCTGAAGCTTTGAAGCTGTGGATTTTTTGTTCCACATTTGCAGGCTTTTCTTCCTAACATGGCCCTCTCAGAAATGGCCCTGAAAGATTGCCATTTTTTTGTCCCACAGTAAACAAGGATTGGGTAGAACACACTGCTGGTAATCCACATCCTCTGTTGTCGCTCTGCATGGTGGAGGGAGCAGCAAGTGAGGTGAGGTGCAATCTACCCTGGGGAGTAGTCCATCCCACACAATACCACAGGTAGCTCCAAAGACCGATTCAGTATTCTGTGCCGGCCTGTAACCTGGATGTGGGTGGGAACATTTGCCCCCTGAGCCTTGAGGCTACTCTGGGACTGACCCTTTTGCATTGTGTGGGTGCAGCCACAGAATGCCTGCTTCCTTTTCATCAAGACTTTCCTAAAGGGAGAGAAAGCTCTGTGTTCTTTGTGAGGAGGAAAGAGCCTCTTAAAGATCTTAGTAGGTAAGATGTTTGTGTAGACATGGTAGGCTGTCAGGAGGGACAGGAAATTACCTAAAGTTAGTTCCTCAGGCAGAAGCAAAAGAATAACATAATTTCTTGTCTATCTCTAGACTATTGTTTAGTATCTAATCCTGTCTCTGCACTCTGACGGAACTTGTAACTACTTTTTTTAATAGGATTCACCTTGCACCTGGCTGATTGTTTGCTTAACCTGAGGCAATGCCGGTGTCCCATATTTGCATTTTTTTTCCTCTTTCAGCCAGGCTTGCATACAGAGGTTGACAGCAAAAGAAACATCCCAGGAATCTTTTAGAGCTCTCTTTTCTACTTCAACCCAGGACTTCAATTTAAGAACATAAGAACATAAGAGGAGCCCTGCTGGATCAGACCATAGCCCATCTAGTCCAGCACTCTGTCACACATAGTGGCCCACCAATTGCCCATGAGCATCTCAAGCAGAGACGAGGACAAAACTTCTCCAGAGACGTTTTCGCACGGGGCTGAACGGAACGCGGAAAAGACAGCTGTGGACACGTCATCCGCATTGGCCGCGCGCGCCTTGCGTTCCGACGTGTCCGCAGCTGGCTTTTCCGCGTTCGAAATGTAGAGCACTTCGAAGTGCTCTACACGCGTTCCAACGCGGACGAGCCGCCCGCAGCCGTTCGGGAGGAGAAGCGTTCGCGCCTGCTTCTGTCTCCCGAACGGCTGCGGGCTCGCCTCCGACGCCGCGCGGCTTTGACAATCAGCTGTTTGACAAACAGCTGATTGTCGATCTGCCTCCGCGGCTGTCTGCGCGCCCCTTGCCGGCATTTGCCGGCTAAGCCAGCTTCGGGCGCTTTGAGCATTCGCACCCAGACGCTCCAGAACGCGTTTACACGCGTTCTGGCGCGTCTGTGTGTGAACGGGGAAAGCGCCCGAAGCTGGCTTAAGCTTTCCGCCTGAACGCGTTCCGTTTCGAACGCGATGCAGTGCGGAAATGCCTCTGCTCTCGAATCCTATCAAATGACCCTAGAAGCATCCTGCTGTTTCCTAACAAATCCACTGGTTCTTGCTGCTGCCCTGCAGCTGTGCATAGGGTCCCATCAAGGGAAAGAGGAGGAGCCACCTTGCCTGTGGGGAATGGAGGAGAAAATAAAACAAACGTATTTTACCATTGCAAGGACACTATTGCTGCCAGAGTGTCCCTGTTCCCTCCCGCACCATTTTCCTTTTGTATCTTGTCTCTTTAGATTTTAAGCCTGAGGGCAGGGACCTGTCTAAGATTAATATAATATTGTAACCTGCCCTGAGACCTTCTGGTCTAAGGCGGGATAGAAATACAAATAAATAAGTAAACAAATAAAACAAGGACTTTGGGGTCCTTGCATGTAACAGTTCCTAGCTAGGTAGGAATGGTGCAACTAAACAAGTGCTCTTTGCAATAATGTCTGTTTGTATTTAATATTGTGCCTGATCCTGATAATTGCAGTAGAAAACCCACAAGATTGGCGAACCTTTGCAGAGCTAACTCCAGTTAAGGAACAACTGCTTAGGAAAGGCAACCAGTATCTAGAAAGAGACATCTTCTTAGAAAGGCGGTGGTTGGGTTCTGCCATAGTCTGCACCAGCATATGGATGACAGGCCCCTGTTCTGGCATGTGGTTTGGAATAAGGCCCAGTGCAGAAAGGGGCTAGTACAGGGATGAGTAAAAAGGCAAATGGGAAGTGAGAGGGAAAGGAAAAATTCTCTTAAAAGATGATGGCTAGAGGCACATGTTTCTGCCTTATTCATTTGATTTTGTAGAGGGTGTCAGATGCTTCAAGCATACATCTGTTTCAACCCCCTAAGAGATTTGGCAAGAAATGATCAGGCCAACATGCTCGGAACATATCTGAGGTCATAGGTTTGTGGAAATCTATGAATAATGTGATGCAGGCCTCGCTTGGGCTCACGCTGGTGTCATCTGGAGTTAAATGCAAGTTGTAAATAAAAGCTTCCTTTCCAACTGGCTTACTGAACTGTGTTTTGTGATAGCAGTTTCTGTGAGTCTGAACTTTTGGACATATTCCCAGCTCTTCCCTCAGTCTTCTGCAGACCCCCTCCCCTGAAGTCAGGGTGGAACAGATCTTCTGTGAAACATACTTGCCTATAAAAGAGTGGCAAAAACATGGACATCTCATTGGTATTTAATTGTGTTGGCAAGACAAAAGTTTTCATAGAAGTCTTTTTAAACTCTGTCCTGAGTGGTCGTATTTTCCTCTTAGAGGGGGAGAAAACGGCTCCTCACACCAAAATCTACCCTCCTCCTCACAGTTGGCAGGTGCTATTCTACAGGTGGGAATTCTGGATGTTTGATTTTTCAACGATGAGTCTAATGTGCCTCAATACGAACTATTCACAGAAACACTGGAATGCACATCTGTTGGATAATTTCAGGTAAATAGTCAGATAACCAGGCCCTATGGTTCACATTTAAAAGAGGTGTTTGCTGTCTTAGAGATGCCATGACAACCAAGTTAGTGGTTTAGAAACAGAAAGGTGTGTGTGATTGAAGAGTAGCTTGTCTGTACTGCTTGCAGAAACACCCGCAGAGATAGAAATGAGAAGAGGGATTATTCAGTCAAACGGAAAGACAGAATCAACTTTGTAGGTCTTTGGGCATAATCCATATCTCACACTGGCCCTTTATCCGCTTCTGTTAATGATGGAGCTGCTTAGTGCATGTTGTCTGCATGGCATTAATGTTACCGGTAATTCAGATCAGTTCCATGCTATGGGCTCAGTAATCAGGATGATTTGTAGAGTTGACAGATGTGGTCCTAAATCCCAATGTGGAATGGATATAGGAAGAATGTGGGTGTGGTTTTGAATGGCATGCTCAGTTGCAATGTGACTGTGAAGGTGCATCCACAGCGCCTTTGCACCAGTAGCTGCATTGACAGCAAAGGTGTCTGTAAAAACACCTTGCATCCATGGGGAAGGTGTCTTCACCTTGCCTTCAAAGGCACTTCACCCCCACTAACTACATGTAGTGTTTAATTGACAGGGACATGGTCCAATTACACCTGGTGTTCGAGGTACTGTGGGCCCATTGATTGCAATTTGGGTGGTTCTAACAGTTGGAGTTTGTATCCACTGATGTGGCACAGGCCTTCGGCATCTACATTGTGTCGCTCCTTAGCAGGTGTTTGCTGGTTCAAAGCCCATACAATGCATATGCCTGTTTCTGGAGCTGGTCTGGATCTAGCTAACCTGGATACACTGATATGGATTAAGCAAGTTACAGTAGGTGAAGAAAAGGCCCTTGTCCAGTTGCAGAGAGCAGGTATCATAAAAATTGGAAGAGGAAGTTTAAAATGTTATAAATTTGTGAGATGGTTTCTTTGTCCCCACCCACTGTTTTCAATCATTTAAAATATTCAGTAGTGTAATAATTTTAATCTGTTTTTGTTGTAAACTGCTTTGGGATTTTATCATAGGAAGCAGTAGATAAATAATGAGTTTATAATTTTATAAATCATCTGAAGAGACATCTCTTGGAACACTGACAAATCCTCTCCAAAGTTTTCTTCTTTTCAAAGCTTGTCAGAGGTGATAGCATGGACTGAATAGCTGCCAAATGTGTTTGTCTTGGTAGCAGTTCTCATGCTATTTATTTATTTATATACCGGGTAATCATCTAAAATATTCTGAACCAGTTTACAATATTTATTAGCTGGTGGTCAAATGGTTTAGTCCTTTGGAAACTATTATTAGATCTTTGTCAGTATGTGTCTGGTGTATGTTGATGACAGAACAGTAATGATACTGACAGCAATATTAAAGCACTTGAATGTTAAATTTTAATAACTTCCCAACTTTTACAGAATTTTTACTCTTGAGGTGAGTATTCTAACATTAACTGTGACTTGATGCATTTTCCAGAAGTGTCCTTGGTATGCCCTGCAGAAAAACCAGAAGCAATCAGATTTGCAAGTTTTATTAATTAATTTACATTAAATATATGAAGAACTTTTCTGAAACAAGTCTGCTCTGGATAAGTTCTCAAGAGTCAGTAGCTTCAGCATTCAGGAGAGAAAGAATTATCTTCTAAACCTTCTGACGATATAATCCTCAAATTTTATGATTTATTCTGTAGCCATGAGAGTTTTGTTTTGTTTTAAATGAAACTTAGCATGCTTGGCATTCCAGACTTCTACAGGAGAGCCTGCACTTGTTATCAATCTGAAAACACTCATAAAATACTCAGAAAAAATGTAATGGATCAGATGAAACAGTTAAGAAAATGGGTGAAAAAGCAAACCAAAATTACATACACTCAGACTTGCAATTGAGGCCATTGTGTGTCTCTAGTAATACTTTACAGGTCTGAATGTCTTCAGATGTAGAAAAACAAGTGTCTCAGAAGCACCTTGGGCTGTTTCTGCACACATAGTAGTTTACTGGAACGGTTCTACTAGCTTGCCCCAGACTGTCCTATTTCAAGCCTGGCAGGTGCCACGTGCATTGCAAGGGCCTAAACGCCATGGTTCTGGTCAAGCAGTGCCAGCAATGCAGATTGTTCACCTCCTGGTCTGTTCTTTGTGATCCATCCTTACATTGGAAGTTCCAGCTACCCCATCCACAACTTAGCAATGTATGCATTCCTCAAACATTGCATCCTATGAACGGAGCCGAGCATTGCAGGTTAAGGATCTAACATCACAGGGTCCAGATCCTAGCATCCAAAGTGGGCTCTGGAGTTCACGTGTGGGTTTAGAGCAGTGATTTCAGTGTAGCTGCTGCTGCAGGTGCACAGCCCCCACCCCTCTGGCCTCACAACAGAGGAAGTGGTGCAGAGGTGCTACTCCTGGACCATTCCTACGGCTACAGGTACACATGTGGAATGCTTTTGATTAGTCCACAGCTGGACTGAAACAGGAAGTTCTAAAGATGCTTCTGAAACACTTCAGCACATCACACATGCAGAAAAAGCAGTCCAGCAATCCTCTTTTGACAAAGCAAAGTGTAGCACTTGTGTTCACATCCCACCTCTAATCCACCTTTCTTATTTTAAATGTTCATGAGAACATTGGATCTTTATACTGCACAGCAAATGTTGTTAAATCAGCATTAAAGTAAGTGTGCAGTAGCGACTGGTTAATGTGCCGCCATGATAATGCATCAGTCATTGTGTGTGATGCCCCAATCATGACTCTTCATTCCACTATGCAGTATAAACAAGTCTGAACATAGCCTTTGAGTGAACTAGGCACTGTGTTGCTAGTTCTGGGACTAAGAAGTGTAAGACTATGGGCCTTTCTGCGCTTGCCTGGTATACGAAAACTGTGTGAAGAGTCTCATCTCTACATACACAGTACAAAAAAAAAAAAAAAAAAAAAAAAAAAAAAAAAAAAAAAATCACCTCTGAGGCAGCTTAGGCCCTATCCCCAAAAGACTTATTAGCCCCTCTCGGCTTCCTCTGCCGTCACTCTGTTATAGCTGACTTTAAAAGTCCCCTCCACTTCCGGAATAAGCGTCCCCATGGTAGCCGCGATCTAAACGGACTTTCCGTCCCCATGGTAGCTGTCTTCTCTTTCCGGGCATCTTTTTCCCCCCGCCCCCTCTCTTGTTAAAAGGAAAAATAGCCAGATCTCCGTCTCCTGAAACGGCTTCCCGCCCCTAGCAAAGGCAGATGATCGCTCATTCATTCACTTTCAGCACTTACTTTCACTCAGTTCTCTGTTAGAAAAGGCTTTCTGCCCTGACAAAGTCAGCGGCTGCAGGCATCGACAGCGCGATCCTTCGCTCATTCTCTTTTAAGACTTTCACAGATCACTTGATAACAATGTTTCAATTCTGAGCAATTCTGGCTCTTTTTACAAAGGAAAGGAAGTGAACCTGCTGCATTTCTCAGATGTGTGAATGCTTTTTGGCTGTGTGTGCAGGCAAGCAATCTCCGCCCTTTTTGCCACGGAGCGTCCTCAAGGCAGATATAGCGAGCAAAACCCGCGAATCGCCGAAAGAGCGCTGGAACTCTTCTTTAAAGTGCACGTATTTTATCGCGGGTGTCTCACTTTCCTAAGCTCCCTAAGCGCCTTGTAAAGCCTGGAATGGGGCTGCTCAGAGGCAAAAGAAGAGTTCCAGCAGACTTTCAATTGCATGGGGACAGGGCCTTAGAGAGGTTTGCAGATGGAATTTTTCACATGCCATTCTTCCCTCCCTCCTCTCAGAGACATTCTAAACTAGAAAAGGTGTATTAGAGATGGAATGGGAGCATGAGGACCATGATATCACTCTAAAGTGCTTTTGAGACTTTTTTTTTGCGAAATTCTTTGCTGAGAGGTAAACTCTGTAACTACTTTCCACAGTGTTTGATTTAATTGCATAATCTGTCAAGCAGCTGAAAGTAGGACATTCTAATAGTACCTATACCAAAGCCATAGTGTGTTCTTATATTCTTTCCTTTATTTTCCCCATTTTGGCTTAACCAGCCATCCCTGGGTCAGGGCTCAACAATGGAAGGTCAATGGTTGCAAAGTAGGAACTGACTGTGAGCAACTCTCAGTACATCTGAGTTTCCAGGCCTGTTCTTATCTATGATTCACTTGTCAATCTAGGGTGACTTCAGCAAACTTTCATACCTGCACAGTAAAAGATTAATAATGTGCTCCAGATTGAAGAACATTGTCACATTTATTTGCAGTCCTGGGTAAAAACTTGCAGAAGTGTATTTCTTTTTAGTGCAAGGGATTGTTGTTATTGGATGCATTGATCGCAGTTTTCTTGGCAAAGGTGCAGATGTTGTTGCTGTGACTCTCTGCTTTCTAGGTAGTTTGTTTCATCACAGATGACTGAATGCTGGTGATTAAAACAACATAAACCTTTCTGCATAGAAACAACATAAATCTTAATTTTTATTACCTGCGTCAAGAAGGTTCATTGTAATCATTCATTTGTTCATTTATAGTATTTATACCCAGGTGTTGTTCCAAAGAGCTGGAGGTGCTGTTTATTCTTCCACCCTGCATGTTGCCCTCACAACAATCCTGTCAGGTAGGTTAGGCTGTGACATAGTGACTTGCCCAAGGTCATCCAGTGAGTTTCAATGGCTGCGTGGGGATTCGAACCCAGGGACTCCCAGATTCCAGAGTCATACAATATTTCTCTGTACGTGTTTAAGTTGACATCAGGACCCTTTCTGCACTGGCCTTATTCTGGATTATATCTCAGACTAGTGATCTGCAATCCACATGCTAGTGGCAGGGTCTGATGAAGATGGCAGGTCCCATCAAAATTATAAACCAGAATAAGGTCAAGTGCCAAAAAGACCCAGGTAAGAGTCATACTAGAACAGCAGGTATACAAGAAGCCTTCTTGATGCACTCTGGTACAGGGATGAAATGAAACAAAATTTACTTGATAGTAAAGATACTGGAGTGAAAACAGGGCTCAGTCTGGGAGGAACAAAACAACACTTTTATATAGAACTTTCTGTCTGTGTTGCAGAGACACATGCTTCCCAGCTGCAGGGTGGGATGGACAATAAATGCTATAATTGTTTTTTTCCTAAGACCTCCCTCCCACTGAATAGTTCTGTTCGGCTGATTTTTTCCCATAGCTGCATTTTTCCAAGCTGAATCTCATTTTGTTATTTCCTGCCCATATTTCTGACCTCTTTAGTTTCCTTTTGTGGCTTGCCTCTTGTCCATAATGCCTTTATGCCTGCAGCCTTTAGTATCATATCTATGGCCGTAGTTCCCCCCCACACAGACTTTTTTTAAGTTTCTGTGCAAATATTAATAAAACTTGACAGCTTCCCTTATTCTGCAGAAGTTTGGTTCCCTTTTCTTTGAAAGTTTCTAATCAGGACATTGTTTGGCATATCTTTCTTACATTTTTTTTTCTTTAAAGGAAAAAGTTAGTGTCAAGAATCATAACACATTCCTTCAAACTGCATTCTTATGCATAGTGTCTGGAGAGTAAGACCCTAGCTATACACAAGTCTTACTCCATGCTTTTAAATGAAATCTGGATGAAATCACATACGTTTTTGGTAAGGGAGAGGACAGTTCTGAATGGTTAAAACACATCTGATGTGCTTGTTCTCAGAATAAGAGCTCCACTCCCTACCCTCCCTATCTAAATTTTCCCCAGTCTCCAGTTTGGTTCGCACAACTGTCAGTAAACCAGCAGCTCCTCTGCACTGTTGCAATGCTAAAGTGTGTTCTTGTGCAAAACTGTAAAATGAGAAGCCTAAAATAAATGCAGAAGTGTGCTCCTGCGCAATCCTGAAAATAGAAAAACAACTTTAAAAGCAGAACTAAAGAGCCTATTCCATCTGGATCCTTTGCAGGGACTCTACTGTTGTTTGGCTGTATCTACTTCCTTGTGCTCTTTTTTCTTAAGTAGCTGAAGTGCAACAGGAGCTGCCTCAGCTTTTTTAGTTTTTCACACCTTCTCTTTCAGCCAAAGCTCTGTGGACAGTTGCACGGTGCTCACCTTCTTACAAACCTCTGAAAGGTCGTAGTGCCCATGGCATCCTAAAAGGAGAAGAACTGAAGCAACGTCCTCTTGTCAGTCCCTGGAACACCTGCATTTAGCCTCTGTAAATTTGGAATATGACCACATCTAAAAAACAACAACACTGTACCAGAAGTAGCAATGTGCTTGGCATGCTGGGGGGGGGGAAAACCCTCTGGGGGGAAAAAAAGATTAATTTGAAAATAGTGCACATTTGACACTCAGACTCATATTTGAGTGTGATTTTATTATAGTGGAATGTAAAGCCACTTTGGTCTTGTGGTTAGAGAGTTGGATTCTTATCTAGTAGTTTCCTTGTTTGAACCTGCTGTCCTCCACAAAGCGAGCTGGATGATCTTGGGCTAGTCACAACACTCTTTCTGAGCTTTCACAGCTCCACATACATCACAGGGTGTCTGGTGTGAGGATAAGAATGAGAAGCTTTGTCGTTGCTTTGAGTCCCTTTAAAGGGTGAGAAACATGGGGTAGTGGGGTGTTTTTCCTCTTAGCACTAGAGCACCCTTTAAGGACCCATTAAGGACCCTTACTGGATCCTTAATGGGTACTCTAGTGCTAGAGTTTTTCCCACTAGCACTAAAGTGCCCATTAAGGACCCATTAAGGACCCTTAATGGGTCCTTTAGTGCTAAGTGGAAAAACACCCTACAAGCCAACACTTCTAAATTAATGCGTAGTAATTTCTGTACTTACCTGTCGCTTGTGCTGATGCTGGGACTGAAATAGGCAATCCTGGAATGATTGTGAGCCCCTTTAAACAGGCCCACCACTAAACTGGATTAAGGAGCCCTTAAGACAGTTTTGGACCAGATTACCACTAGTCCCTTGCAGAAGAAGTATACTGGTGAGCTGCTTGTTCTAGTATACTAGGCGAGTGCAGAAAGGCCCATAGTGTAACACTTCTTAGTCCCAGAACTAGCAACACAGTGCCTAGTTCACTCAAAGACTATGTCCAGACTTTGCGCAGTGGAATACACAGTCGCGACTGGGGCATCACACACGATCACTGATGCATCTTCGTGGCTGCACATTAACCAGTTGCTACTGCACAGCTACTTTAATGCTGATTTAACAATACTTGCTGTGCAGTATAAAGATTCGAATCTTTCCGCTGGTCTGGGCAGAACAGTGAGAAGAGACGAATGAGAGCAAGAAGGGCAGCTCAGTTCTGATTGGCTGCCTCATCCCACGTGACCCCGTGCACCGACTCAGCTCTCGCAGCTTCCAAGGAGGAAGCTACCGAGCTGCTTTTTAGTTGGGACAGCCGGTCATCGTTTGCTGCAGGTAAGGTGTGCTTTTTCCTTTAACTGCAGATTTATTCCACAAGTCTGGAGGCTGCCTAAAAAAAAAAAAAAAATCTATCAATGGAAATCTAATTACTGGTATTTATAGTGAGAAAAAAACTGCTTGTAGTCTTGAGTTGATGCCAATTTTGATATAGCTGTTAGATTTCTTTTTTAAAAATACTTTCTGTGAAAATCAAGGCAAAAAAATACTTATTCAAACAATAATAGCAGAAATGGAAGTGTTTTTCAATTGTGGAGTCTATAATAAGCAGTTTAAGGCAAATCATGACAGAACTGTACATAATAATAACACATGGTGCTGGGAAAGTTATGAAGGAGAATCTTTTAAGGTCCCTTAACACTTGGAAGGTTCAGGGCAGACAAGTAAAAACATGGCAAGTGTCGAAACTGATCAACTTTCCTGCCTTAAGATGACAGGATAACTGAAACTTAACAACTTTTAAAAAGTAAATGGACACTTTCAGCTTCTGTTGAATAACAGTAGCTACTAAACAGCAGCAGGTGGTGGCTGCCGTGATCCTGCTGTCTGCGGGTTTTCCAACAACATCTGGATCCCTCCTCTGAAGTGCAGGTCTAGATAGACCCTTGGTCTGATCCAGTAGCATTGCTCTTATGTTCCTAAGCTGTGCTTCTCTTTGGTAGCTATAATACCTATTGTTTAATAACTTTCCAGTAATAAAAATAGTTTCTTTAAAGGAGCAAGTTGCGTGAAATGCCTCAAAATAGTGGAATTTCCATTTCATGTCATAACTTTTTTTTTCTTTCAAATAGTTTTAGATGTCAACAAAACAGTCCTTTCTTCCCATGTCAGGGGTTTTATAACAATAGGCTTTTAGGAGACCATATTAAAGACATCACATGAAAATGCATTGCTGTTGCCCACTGACCTGTATGGTTGTTTCTCTTGGATTCAGTCATCTGTACTATTGTTTATAGTCACGGCCTGTGGGAGTGAAGAAGGTTTTTCAAGATGGGGTTACAAAGTCTCTGCAAAGTACATACTAAAAAAAACAGTGCAGCACATTTACTGGCATGCTTGTTGAAGAGTAAAAGCACACAGGTCATAAACTTCTTGTGTATCCATTTGCTTAAGCTCTGCTGTAATGGCACAGCTAAGATTATCAAGGAATTTGAAATAAACTGAAATAAACTTTCTGCACTTGCCTGCCATTAGTGGGCCTGGAATAGCCTGGTCCACTAATCTGGATGTGGAAAGGCATAGGCTGGACTAGCTTCATTGGCTGCACCAATAGTCCACGCTGTGGTTGCAAAGTTCACGTAAGCTTTGTGGCCATACCCCTATGACTCCAGAGGCTAGGAACAAAAGTTCCTTAGTTGGGGTTATTAGAGGGGGGATATTTTGACTGAAAAGTGCCCTCAGGAGTTCTGAACAAGATGTTTAGTGTCACATGCCTTGCAGGTATTGAGCAGATGCAGGGCTAGCAGATGCTTGGTGACCTTGTCAACTTCTTTCTGGGACTTAGAAAGTTAGATCTTCACATTTTTTGTTTCTGGAATTCAGGGGTTGTGGAGAGTTTGTTTATGTTGTCGGGATGAAGAGTATACAAATATATGTGAAATGAGAGGCAGCTCACATCTGATTTGGATTATTAAGCAGAATTACTTAAAGCCACAGTATGAGGAAACCTCCCCTTGATTATGCATTGTAACTCCTCTTATTTCAAAGGAGATAAAAGACTAGGTGGTGTACTGTCAGATATACATGTGATTTGTTAATTGTTGGTTTGTATGTATTGATCTCCTAGAAACTGTTCCTAGCATCTGAAGAGTAATCACACTTAGAAGATTAATCTATTTCATTTATGAGCTTTTGCTGACTTCTGTGGATTTTCTGCTGCCACCTTTTCCAGACTTCATTATTGCATTTATGGAAGCTGAACCTAAGGCAAAAATCACTGAAAATGACAGGACTTCCCTTTTGCTTCCCCCCACCTGTCAGGATGGTTGACATACTTGAGGTTTGTTTTCATAATAGCTTGTCTTTTGGTAATAAACCTTGAATGAAGAGCATCCTGTGATTTTTGTTTATATATTCAGGGGCCAGATCAAATGCTGAAGTTGGGAGAAAGCCAAGAATCCCTGAAGGTTAAAAAAAAAAAAACCAGAAATTTTTTTTTTGCTTGTTAGAAATCATGCAAAGCAGAATTGGAGGTATGTAATTCTCACCTGGAATCTCTGTTTCACAGCGATCCAAGTGGTGATTCAGGCCTTTCTAACAGTTTAATTCTTTTCACACTTGATCCAGAGCAATTCTGTTACACTATGGGGCTTGCCAGAAGCGGTGAAAGGTAAAGCATCCATCTGATTGTGATGTGGGAGCAGATGTCCCTGGTACTATGTCAGGCTACTGCTGGTCCATCCAGATGAAAAGCTGGATTTTGAAAATTACAGAAGTTTCTGTACTTTCTCAGACACTTAGGTACGGTGTTGGGCTATTTGGGACAGACTGTTGTTTAGCATGATGCACCCATCTGGGAACTTTCTATGGTGTGTTACAGTGGAAAAAAGGGGCAGGGTGGTGAGATTCCAGAAGAGTGACCTGGTGCTATGTTGGCACAGATGGGGGAAGCCTGGTTGTCTTGTTTGAACCTACTACAGGGAAACATTAGATTTCCTTTAAAGAGCCAACATTTCCTTGAGGTGTCTAGAAGCATCCAGAGTGTTGTTTATTCTCCATTAAAGTGGGTCTGGGGTGGTAACTTGTACTTCCTTGTGTGTATGGACTGGAACATGCTGAAAAGTAAAACAGGAAAGTATAGCCATATTTATTTTTTTCTTCCAATCCACAATTTTATATGAACCGCTGAGGGCAGAGCTTTGACTTCCACCTCCAACAGCACAAGTAGAGAAGACCTGAAAGCAGAAAAAAGCTACAGGTTTTATAGGTGTGCCCACATATCCATAGATTATCCCAATCCCTAGATGTATTATGTCATCCCTCTAGGGATGGTGGTCTAGTGGTGGCAGCCCTAGACCACTCTGCCCTCTGGATGACTCTCCAGCCTGGATGGGCACTGATATCTTGGTGGAGATTATTCTTTATGGGACTGGGACCTTTTGTCGGCTGCTTTAGACTCCACTTGGCCTCAGCTGCCTCAAATTTATTATTATTATTATTATTATTATTATTATTATTATTATTA
>MTQE01002208.1:45287827-45300195 GCA_014337955.1 Aspidoscelis marmoratus | reverse complement strand
AGTAAAGCTCTATATCTTCAGTATTTTCAGTTTCTATGCTGTGCTTCATTAAAAAATTCAGGATCATTTACAGCAATAAAAACCCTTAATATTTAAATTACCCTAAGCACTAAATTACTGTAGTTGTTCATTGTATAATTAGGGCCTAAATCAAAGGTTTAATTCCCTTCCACACTAAATTGTCTTTCCCAAATGTAAGTTAGTTGATTTTACTTCTGCCCCCCCTCCCCCTTCACTCAGGATTTCTGAGTCCAGTAAGAGAGCAGAAATTCATTAAAATGGTAGTGCTTCATTCAGCTCTCCTCTAACTCTGCTGATTTATTAATAAGTTATAAATAAAGTCATAAAGTGTTTTTGTTTACTCTGGTAATAAGACGGATCTGAAAGATGCATTAATTTTATGAACAAGTCTTCTGGGAAGTTGGCAGAAAGGAAGAAGAAGCTAAGAACAATTGAACTGTGGTGCTTTTTTAATTGAAAACCCATGCACTAAGAAATGTCTTCAGAGGAGTATATTAGTGTCCATGTGCATCCTCTTTCTTGGTTTTAGCAAACAATTGTTCAATACTGAGACAAAGACAGGCTATTTTGGCTTCATCCAGACAGCTCTGTACCTTGGGAGACATGCAAACCACTGGGGGAGGGGGACGCAAATGAGGCACAAGGAATGAGGGTTCTGCCAGTATTTGCTTTGGATGAGTGAAGATTCTGTCTGGAGTCTCTTTGGGTGGCTGGAAATGTCCCCAGAAGCCAAGCATTTTAAAGCATCTGGGTGAAGTCCCTGATGTTGAGTCATCTCCTCCTTCCTCTACATGTCCACACTGAATTAAGCTAAGTATTCTTCAGTCATGGGTTGGGGAAACACAAGGACTGGAACAAGGAGAAAGCATATGCCTGCCCTATTCCCTGGCACCAGTATCTGATCTTACCGGACAGAGCTTTCACCAGAGGAGTGCTTCCAAATGTCTATAGACAAATGTCAGGAACTGCTGATCCAAAATAGGAGTTCTGGAGAGCTTGGTGATGGATGAACAAACCGATATGATTGAAGCCTTGTGGCAAGACTAATATTAGGGACGTGCTGTTGCCCTTCTCAGGGAGCTCAGTATTTGGGAAAGGAGGAAAGGGTAGTTCTAATGGGAGACTTCAACTTATGAAAGAAAAGGGAAATTCCTAGACATGCTAAATGATTGTTTTGTAGAGCAGATGGTTGTTTAACCAGTCAGGGGAAAAGGGATCCTGGACTTGATCCTAAGTAGTGATCAGGATCTGGTACAGGATGTCACTGAGGCTGATCCAATAGGGAATAGTGACCACAATGCACTGGCCTTCAAATTAAGTTGTCAATAAGATAAAAAACAGAGACCTTAAACTTTCGTAAAGGAAATTTCCCCAAAATGGAAAAAGGAAGCAGAAGGGGAAAGTTAGATTCCAAAATGTATGGAATCTATTTACAAATACAATAATGAAATGTTGATTAGAATACATATCTAAAGTATACATATCTAAAGAAAGGGCAGTACCAAGTCCAAGTGGACACTAGAATGTCTTACAGAAAAAAAAGTATAGTAATTAAAAGCAGAATAATTGTCCTAATGAGGAGAACAGGAAGGAACACAAATTCTGGCAGAACAAATGCAAGGAGCTGGTCAGGAATACTAAGAAAGATTTTGAGGAACACATTGCTGAAAACATCAAAAGAAATAAGTAGTAAGAATCCAACTAGGAAAGCAGTTGGACCATTGGTTGACAATGGACAGAAAGGGATAATTAAAAAGGACAAGGAGATTGCAAAGAAGCTGAATGAATTATTTGCTGCTGTTTTCACTAAGGAAGATAGGCTTAGCTGAAGGCATATGCCCTCCCATTTTTTCAGGGAGGGAGTCAGAAGGAACTAAATTAGAGGTAACTAATTAAATTGAACAGAGATAACCAAGTGGGAGGTCCTTGTAGGCTCATTCTGCACTTGACCTTATTCTGGATTATATCTCAGAATAGGGACCTGCCATCCATATGCTGGTGCTAAAATACTGGCCACAGCTTGACAGGGAACGGCTAGGCGATTCCTGGGCAGCAATATTTGCATCCTCTTCTGGGTGTAATGCTGTTAATGGGTGCAGTGGTGTAGGTGCAGCTGTGGGTGCAGCTATGGCTGTGAAGACGTGCTGTGTCCTGATTGCTATCACAGTGCCTGAGTGCATGCCATGGGAACCTGGCCTGGCCTTACCATCCACACTTCAATTGTTGGTGGTCTAGTTTGGGCTTCACTGGCTCTTAAAGTGTGGATGGCTCCCATTGCAAATAGGTTCTGTCTGAGATAGGATGCAGGATTAAATGGGCTGAGGCCTGATCCAGCAGAGTTCTTTTTGTGTTCTGATCCCCCCCTTTCCATGCACAGTCAAAGATCTGGATCTTAAAGATCCAGATCTTGACATAGGGTCTTCGCAGAGATTTATATCTTGAAGATGACTGAAGACCCCATTGTGGACACCTTTAATCAAGTCCACATGAAGTCCAGATTTAAGGGCCTGAAGGACCTATTAAATCCAGATTTCCCCTGCCCTCTTGGGGACAGGGCCTTGCAGATGGGGCCTTCAGTGGGGTCCAGGTGAGGACAGGGCCTTCCCGATTGGTACCAATCAGGTACTAATTGGGTTCCTAATGGGGTCTTTGAAGGGTTCTAAGCCGTAGTGGGAAAAGGCTCTATGTTCACCTGCTGATTCTGATTAAGAATTCTTTTGCAGAGGTTCAGTGATCAGTCCTGGCATGTTAACTTGTTACAGCTGATGAGCACTGAGGCTCATGACTTTCCAGGTTTTTAATTGTACTGCCTCCAGTTCATGTTTTCCTTTGGATTTTTGATGTTTTGAAATTAATTCTGATTATGCATTGTTGCACATTTGGGAGATCCTAGTCATGCGTATTACATATTCTTGCAAATGTGCATTGCCTCATGGTTCTGTGTTTCCCCACCCCCAGTGTTTTGCCAAGCCTATGAGCAAGCACTGTTGTTTTCACTGGCACTGATAATTCGTGTGCACTCCTTTGGCCCACCTCTGCACTGTGTTTTTCCCCCTGGAGGGTTGGTTGTATTTGTAAAGTTTAATTTCGTATTGCTTCTTCCTGTTTCTATTCTTCTTCCTGTCCTATTCTATTTAGATACTGAATAGTGGAGAGTATGAAATTCCAAGAGACATTAACCATTTGGTTCTTCCCATTCAGACCCATATTTTGTTCTGGCACTAATTCAAACAGAGAGAGTATAAAAGTGATTTTGACCTTTGCCCCTGAAGGGGCATATAATGAACTTAAAGACACTGATTTCCTATTGCAGCAGCCCCTGAGTGTTCTAGAGAGGAATGGGGAATATTCCTTTTTCTTCTGATGGCTTTATGTTTTTTGAGGAATTGTGGCTGGCATGCTGGTGGTGGCAGCTTAGATTCCTTTACCTTTGTTTATAATTATGGATGACATTTGTGTCAGGCCCTTCACCCAAAGGTCCCAGGGCAAGTCACAGCATACAATAAAAACACAAAACTCTAAAAGACATGGAAAATATAACCTCTCCTTGGTCTACTTCTGCTTGCACTTCCACCAACTATGGACTCTCTAATGCATCAACTAGATACAGGTCAAATCATTCTTGCTTAGTGTAACGAACTGAATGCTTACAGAGGACTCCCCTTTTCCCCTTTCTATTATTTAATGTTCCCATGAAGGGAACATTTTTAGTTTGATTGCTTCCACAGTTCTTGATGAAGGTAGCCATGACTATTTTGGCTAAGAATCCTGGGAAAAGTAGAATAAAGTTCAGTGGTAAATAATTTAGTCAAATATCCAGTTGTTCGCACTCAATTTCAAAGTGGGTTGAAAACAAGAAATACATTCTTCCCACCAATAAAAGCACTTTTCAAGGAAAAAAACACAGCAGATGTGAATTTGCAAGTGGGAAATTATTTTGGTCTGATCAGATTTTTGAATATTTGAACAACCAAATGTTTGGTTAGATACAAATACCCACAGGCATGAACCATTTCATCAAAATTTCAAACACGAACTGAAACTGGCACACATGTATACAATAGCCAAAAAAGACTATCCCAAAATTCTGATTTCTCCACTTTTCCTTTGCATCCCTCCTTTTGTTCCTCGTTGATCCCGTGCTCATGACATTTTTCAGTCAACATATGTTCTCTTCTTCTGTCTTAAACTGTTGATTGATCAATAATGCTCTAGCCATCACTTACCCAAAATAGCATTGTGCATGAGAACTTCATACATTTTGGACTTACAGTATTAGACCTATATAGCTGTATTATGTAGTTGGTGTCCTTATTGAAGATGTAATCTGCCATAATAGTTTACTGATATTCCTTGTGTAATATGATGCTTTACAGTACAGTTTTGTTACTATGTGGTTAAGTGAAACTTCCAAATTATAAGATGGCTTTGAACAGTACAGACCAGGGATGTGCATGAATATTCATAACATTCATTATTCATACAAATTCGGACGAATTCGGACATCCGTACATGAATCAAATGTTACAATATTTGTATACTAGCATTCATACAGATACAAATGTTTCCAGATATTCGTACAAATAGTTCGGACATTTGTTAGATTGGGGGTGTGGAAAAATGGAGTGCCAGTCACATCCACAATGGATCCAGATTGCATTAGACATGGATCGACAGCAGATTAAAAGTGGATTCAGGTTGGATTTGACATTTTCAGAGCACTGATATGTTACGGATACGTATTTGTTCGTATCAGATATGTATTCATTCGTATCAGATACGTTTTAGATATGTATTCATTCGTATCTGAATAGATTTGTATCAAATAGAATTTTATGACATTTGAACGTGATCTATTCATACAAATATGGATTTTCTGACATTCAATTCATTACAAATTGAATGTCAGAAATGGATTCATGCACACCCCTAATACAGACTTGAAGTTTTACAGTTGCTAAAATGTGTCTTCCTTGTTTGATCCAGTCCAGCAAACCAATGTGCTTTTGTTTCTGCAATATCTTGGTAGACTGTCTTGGTGGAATGGGTCTCCCTGCTGTGATACCATTGATTCACTTTGATGGATTGGGCTTTTGCGGTTTTCCCGATTCCCAGTTTTCCAAAAGCATAAATAACATGCAGAATACAATTTTCACTATGCAGAAGCTGGTAGGAATCAGACCACATCTGTATGTAGACCACATCATCATAGCAAGAAGCACTATTGGCCTCACAATGCAGAAATATTGTGGCTTGCTTGAAAAAAAGAAGTTGAGCTATTATTGGTGAGAAATGAACATTAAACAAAGAAAAAACAGTCTTAAAAGAATTGGTGGTAGGCTTTTGATACAAAAAACCAACCCTAAATTCCTTTTAAAGTTTAGAAAAGCCTTTTAATAAAAAAAAGTGTATAAGTGTTGAAAACCAACCAATAAACAAAATATTTAGAAAGGCTTCCAAAGGGTGTGAAGAGCTTTTGGCAGATACTGGTTTGAAACAGTGCATGGGGATTTTCCTTGTTGTAAATGCATTTTAATTAGTGTCTGTCTGGTTGTGTAAGCTGAGCCTCTTTGGGTCATGAAGGACATGCGTGTTCCTTGTTAGTATGAACACCCTGACCGTGTGGTGTAAGTCTTAGATAGAGCTTTCACACTGCAGCTGTTCTTGTCTCTGTCTTATGACTCTGACTGCTTAAGAGCTGCTAAAACAAACAAAAACAACAGGCCTATTCTCTAGAGCTGGAGAGGCCAACAAAGCCCTTTAGAGGAGGCCCCATTACCACCACTGAGTGCACTGGTAGCAAGGGTGGTGTATGCAGGCTGGGCTTGGTACATCCCTATTCATTTGGGACAGTGAGTTTTGAAAAATGTCATCAGAAGCCAAGCTTCACCGTACTTTTCTTGGTCCCCCCGCCCCCCAACTGTTCAGCCACTGAGTTTCACTCAGTCATAAATAATGCAATAGGGCTCCATTTCTGTTGTTGATTCTAGCCTCTTGACATTAAAAACGTAAAACTCATCCCAGGTTAGATCTATCCCCTGAAATAATGAGATTTCTCAAAGGAGCCTTTCTTATTTCAATTGTGCATTCTTCTACCAAGCGAAGAGAATCTAGATTTGAGTAATTGTAGATAGAAGTTATTGGTTGCTATAACAACACAAGCATATCTATTTGGGTGCTCACATGATCCTTGTTCCAGTTTCTAAATATAAGTCCAATCTCACACGGTATATCTGGTGCCATGGAAACCAAATGTTCTATAACGAAAGAACCAAAATTTCAGCTACAGGAAAACGGAGTATGATGGGGAAAGATGATGGGGGTATTGCTACAGTCATAGAATGTGCTTTACTTCCTGTTTGGGACTTGTGTTTCTGGAGACATGATGCATTCTTTTGAAATACTGGTCATGGTTAGGGTAGCATGGTATACACTTGTCTGTGGATGGTGCATCCATGTTGTACTAACATACTGTACACATTTCCATGTGAACCTCTCTGTTTCCCCTTCCCATATGAGCCTATAGACGAATTGGAACTGAAGACCTCAAGTGCTTGCTTTTTGCTGTTCCCTGTTCCCTCCCACACCTTTTCCTTTTATATCTTGTCTCTTTAGATTGTAAGCCTGAGGGCAGGGACCTGTCTAAGATTACTACAGTATTGTAACCTGCCCTGAGACCTTTGGGTATAGGGTGGGATAGAAATATAAATAAATAAATAAATAAATAAATAAATAAATAAATAAATAAATAAATAAATAAATAAATAAATAAATGTAAGTAAGTAAGTAAGTAAGTATTTGCAAGCACTTGAAGCTGAATCACTAGGTTGAATAAGAGTATTTTCTTAAGGCAAATATTATATGCTCCAAGGACTGTAGTTCTCTAGATGTTCCTGAATGTCAGTTCATGTGAATCCCATGCCCTTTCTGCACTTACCTGTAGATCCAAGCCAAAGGGCCTCTGGTCCGAATCCTGAGCTTCCTCATCTGTATATTAAAGTGGATCAAGGACGCCCTACCCTCTGTTAGTCTGGTCACCATTTACACAAGAAAGAGCCAGACCTGGATTAAAAAGCCCTTAATCCAGATATATTGTAGACCCATTAAATTTGGTCTACAATCAGACTAAGGCCCCTAATCCATATCATGGAGGTGCATAGATGGCATCCCTCTTTGATGTGGAATTACGGGGGCTGCAGTTCAGTGGTGTAACAGTGCACCACCAAACAGCAGGCCCCCGTGACTAGGAGCGAAAGTTCCCTATCCTTGGGCCTTGGGGGGGGGGTTGGGGTGCCTGTGGAGGGTAGCTGCAAAGCTCACGTGAGCTTGGGCTGGATCATGCTGTCAGTTCAGACTGTGTTGATTTGGCCCATGCTTCCCTATGATCTGGATCAGTAGATATGGTAAATCCAGGTCTACCGATCTGTACCTAAACCAGGTAAGTGCAGAAAGGGCCCCAGCCAGTGTGTGGAGCGTTAAGCCTCATAACGTTTGGAGGGCCACAGACTCTACCTACTTTTTACCAGCAACAATTATCTGAAATGAAAACACTGGCCAAGCCACTCTCTGGAGTCTTTTGCACCGGATATGGTAGGATTGAAATCCACACCTTCTGCACATTTGGTCTTAGCTGTAACCCAGCTCAGCCCATAGATCACACTCAAACTACAAACTGTAGAGGATTTTACAGCAGTGTTGCTTGACTCCAGATGTTGCTGGATCATGGCTAGTCAGCACATTTCTATTTTGTTCTTTTTTTTTTGGCTCTCTCCAGTGTGCAACACCAACCTGTTAACATTATTCTGTTAGCATTTTTATATAGTATGTTATGAGACAGGCATGCATTTATTTTCTGATGGGAAACTGTGTAGGTTTTTAGACAGAGGTTTGGAGTTCCTTTGATGAGGGTGTGGCAAATGTGCTCACCACAAGAATTATGAAACTGCTTCTTGGACCTGTGATGAGTGGCCAGCCTGAAGTGAAAGGGCTTGGATATGCTCTGAGAAGTGCATGACTCTAGTGCCCTAAGAGCTATATTGGCACTGTGTGGTAGAACAGGGTTCTAGCAGATGAAAACAAACTTGCCTCTCCTGGCCAACAGGGTTGAATCTTCAATCCCTCTGTAGCTTTATTTTTTGAAGCACTGAATATATGATCCTGCTTGGCCAGTAGGATCAGGCAAACTTGAAGGTCTTTGAAAATCAGGAAACACATAAAAAATAAAGAGAAACATCTATCAAGAAATCTGATGAGTGAAGCAATCCTTTCATGTTGCTGCATTTAAGACAATGAAATAAATACTGTCTTGAAACAGAGCACCCGAGGAAAACCTCCTGGCTCAAACATGTGAGGCTATTAATAAATATTGGTATGACATAAATGGAGTGTGTCAGCGTGTGCAAATGCACATATAGTCTCAGCACTTGAAAGCAGGTCTGTTTACAGTTCTGAGTTTGGGACAAATAGCAAGTAAGGCCCACATATATTGGCCATCCTTTCTCCTTGTTGGACAGATGGGATGCAGTGACCATTTGTGCAACCCACATGCCCCTAGGCATGTTTTCAAGGGGATGGGGCATGTGCCACCCACCTCATTTCCCCCCTCATTTGAATGGAGATGCATGAGGCCTAAGTGATTGGTCTGTAGTCATATTACAGTTGGACCCCTGTATCCACTGGTCCAGTCATTGTGGTTTCAGTTATCTACAGTGACTGGACCAGCCTCCAGCCTCCCCCGCCTTTGCCATTAGACCTACTTGAGGCTTCCAGAGGACTTGGGCAGTGAGAAATACAGCATGAAATCATGTGAGATTTCTTATGATTACTATGAAATCTCATGGGATTTCCAGGGAATCGTGGGAAATTGTGCAACTTCCCATTGTTTGAAAAATCTATGGTTTTCAGTAACCATGGTAAGGCCTGGAATCTTATCTCCTGTGGATCCAACTGTATTAAGTGTATGGTGGAAACCTTAATATTTGCACCTAGTTGTAAGAAATTCAGGGACTTCTCCTCATTTCAGTGGTAATAGTTTTAAAACAAAACTGGAATCCATTGGGTTAACAAAATTAGTGATGTCCAGTGATATGAATTGTGTTCCTGTTTTTGAAGCATTCAGTGCAATGTAGGCATTTTTTAAAACCATGTTCTTTCTTTGTGACTGATTTTTTACCTCCTCTGTAAAGTCAAATGGAAAGTATTTCAAAGATCTGCCCATTTTATGGATAGCAGAGACGTGGGCTCTGTTTTTGTATGGTGGCTCTAAAATTGTGAGGAGAAATTGTGTCTGTTGTGAGGGGAAGAACAGAAGATTTGCCAGCTGCTTTGAGTCCCCTTAAATAGGTGATAAAAACCTCCTCCTCCTCCGTGGCCGCCCTTGCCCCGATCTTGACTGGTAGGTCTGAATGTTGTGATGCTCTCTAATCCAGATCCTGAGAAGGCTAGCACCATATCCACAGCTGTTTCAGCCCAGCCCTCACATCATCCCTTGAAATTCACTTTGCTGACCGTGAATCAAAGTTCCTAGGTCTGGAGCCTTGGGGGTCCTATTTTGATGGCATGCTTTGGTGCGCCACCGAAATGAGTTCTCTGATAGTTTGGAAAATGAAGGTGTGTACCTACTCCATTTCCATTATCTGCACTTACTCATCCTAGTACACCAGTAGGACTCAATGTTAAAGATTACAGTGATCCAGATCAGGTGTAATATTGGTGGGCATGCTTCTCTATTCTGCACCAGCATGAGGGGCCTTGAAAATGACTGTAGAACTATTTATTCCAGACTACAAGTAAGGGCAGAGGCTTCTTGACTTCAAAGGCTGCTAATGAATCCAGGCACGACTCTGCACCTGCACTCTGACCACTACTTAGGTGTAGTTCTTACTGTAAGGTATTGATGCAGATCTGGGCTCAGATCTGAAAAATGTTGGAGGTTGGTATGAAAGTTTTGTACATAACTGTGAAATGTAGAGTTCCTTATTGCTGGATGATTAACAAGTGTAAATGTAGGTGAGGAATATGGTGTCTTGTTGAATAGACACTAATTGCTTTGTATTTGTAATTTAAAATTTTGTAAATTGACTTGAGTGGTGAGAGACAAAATCATCACTGTTAACATCCAGTATTATTGGATTGCACTTCGTATCACCTCTTGCAAACATGACCAGTTCTTATAAAGGATGAGAATTACAGTCTAGCCATATGGATGTCACAGATTTGTCACTCCTGAGTTAGAAGGAACATTCCATTTTGCCATCAAATGGTTGCTTGCTGAGAGGATGCAGTTTTAGCTCTGTTGAGTATTTTTGGAATCTATGGGTGTTTTTCCACTGTCACTAAAAGTACCCATTAAGTACCCATTAATGGGTACATTAATGCCATTTAGTACCCATTAATGGGTACTTAATGGGTATTTCTAGTGACAGTGGAAAAACACCCTATAGGTATTTTAAAGGTCTCTTTGTTGCAATCACACCCTTTGTTTTCAGGTGTTGCACCAGAAGAAAAATACCACTTAATTGTACAACTAAAATATAGTGTTTGTGACAAGACCTTTGGGCTCGATCTAATAGCCCACAGCTGCTGGGTGCCCATAATTCCTGTAGAATTCTGTACTCTTGGGATTGGTTGAAACATTTATGATTTGGATTCTTCCCCACCTGACTTTAGGACCAGTAGATAGAAGGAATGTAACTGTGCCGGTTCTCCTGGACTTCTCAGTTGCTTTTAATGCCACCTACCATCTTCTGTATAGGTTCACCTGTAACCAAAAGCTAACTATGGCCTAATTGTAAATGTTGGTTTTGCTTACTATTTTTTTTTAAGCTGATGTTGGATAAACAAGGGCTTGGAAGGATTAAGAAGTTTTATATTACTTGGACTGTAGTTTTTGTTTGTGTTTTGGCATATCTGCAAAGTTTTTATGGGGGATGTAGGAATATTCCTGAAGAGTAAACAAAAACATTAACAAAATAAAGGTGGCTGCAAACTTAATAGAATTTGGATTCTAGCAAACTTCAAGATCTGTATTTGCCAGCAGATAGCTCAGCCTGTATTCCCTCAGTAGCAGTTAGTGCCCTGAATGTCCAGATGTTTCCTCCCTAGGACCACTGTATTCAGGGGTGGAGTGGAGTGGTTCCTGCATTTTGCAAATGAGAAGGATTTTTTTTTTCTGTTGAGTAAGTCTTCAACTTTCACCATGGACAGGAATGATGATCTCTGCTGGATGTATCAGGAAGTCAAAGTGAAGCTGTTTCCGTTGGCAGCATTAATCTGAAGATTCAGTGGCTGCAGGCCCACTTATCTACTTAGGCTTTGAGATAGATGACTGTCACAGTTAGCCTTGTCAGAGGAGTACCATAGCTGTAGCTATGTAGAACTATATGTTTTACTTCAGGTACCGGGAGATGGTTGCTGCTGCTGCTACTTTTTAGTTTTGGCTTTCCCAGGAAGGCCTAGATTTTGTGACACAACTATAGACCAATGTAAAGTGCATTAACTTCTGACAAAAAATAACGATAATAAAATCTTATCCACTTTATCATAGCAATTCATTTAGGGTTCCAAAACTGTTAATCAGAATGACTGTTTCCATTCCAAGTGTGCCTGGTATGCTTTTGGCAGTAGATATACAGAAAAGGAAGCATAGATTAGGCTGCCCCAGATGATCCAGTCTTCTGGTAGGCCTTTCTTTCAGTCTACTGGCATACTAGGGGGTGGTGTATTAGATCACGTAGGTGTGGGATTAGCACATCTTTCCGGTCCAGTGTACCATGGGGGATCTGATTCAGCAGTGCAGTAAGGCACACTGTCGAAATGGACTCCCTGGGCTCTCTGAGCGTTTGGAGGCACCCCACAAAAGCTGGTGTGGAACAGGCTGTCCCAGTCCAGATGGTCTTATTCAGCGCCAGGAGAAATTTGTCCCAGCTTCACTAGGATTGCTTATCTTGCTCCAGAGCATCCTGTTCTGCTCTGGTTTACTGGAGCTAAGTGCAAAGACAGACATAGGCCCCATCTACAGGCAAAGAAAGATCTGTTAAAAAGCTTCTTTTGCTTCTGAGTGTCTGCATGCAGAGCTTTACTCTGGGCTTCCAGAGCCACAAAGGAGGAAAATCCGCAGCAGAAAAAAAAACCCTTAAACAAGACTACCTCCGCACTTTTGGGAAGCTACGGGTTTTCCTGGGAGCATGGAGGCGTTTTCTCCACATCTTCTCCCATATTCCGCTGAATTTTTAGGCATTTTTTATCTCTGCAGAAGAATTGGCTGTCAGAATCAGCTGCAATCAGCTCTTTAGGCTGGCAAGCAGAGCTGCGAACTGTCACATTGTTTCACTTCGGAGGGGGAGAGA
>MTQE01002208.1:45275162-45287651 GCA_014337955.1 Aspidoscelis marmoratus | reverse complement strand
TGATACTAATTATCATTATCATTACCACAGAGATTGTTTCTCAGCAAGCACATCCCTCTCCCTCCTAATAATGCAGCCTCTGAAGTGAAACTAAGTTTCACTTTGCAGGTCTGGTTTGGGGCTAATCAGCAGCCGCTAAGTGAATGCAGGCAGCTGAATTTGACAGCTGAAGGGAGCCTGCTTTCAGTTCTGCTTGTAACTATGTTGCAATCATTAGTTATGGACAGAGTGAGCTGCTTTCAGTAACTGTGTTTAACTCTTGGCAGGCAAGTAAAGGGATGATTTTGAGCTCTGGAGGTTGAATTGAGTTTTTTGCCTTTCACCTCTGCAGCAGGCAGGGTGGGGGTGGGGGTGGGGAGAAAAAGATGCGAGCTCACAAAAAGCAGTTTGCATGGAGACAGGAAAGTGTGTTTTAAATCCCAGTTGCCCCAAACCACATGGGGATGCTTTATTTTGAATTACAACCTGCAATTCTAAAATCCGACACAAGAGGGAAGCAAAAAGAGATAATGGAGATGCGTCCATAGTGTTAGAACAGGGGTTGAATCCAGATCTGTCTTGCCAAAATCTGATACGCCAAATTGGCGCTTGTCTTGAGAGTTGTACAGCTTTGTAATGGAGGACATATCTAAGTCTGCAGGCACCAAGCAAGCAAAGATATGATACTTGTTTTGTCATAAGGCTAAATGGTGTTTTTCAACTGTCACTAAAAGTACCCATTAAGTACCCATTAATGGGTACGTAATGGCATTTTTGTACCCATTAATGGGTACTTAATGGGTACTTCTAGTGACAGTGGAAAGACGACCAAAATCTTTTTTATAGCCAGTCAACTATATGTTTGATTGGTATCTTAAATATGAATAGATAAAGAAATAATGCATGAAGTGATCACATAAATGGATAAGTCTATATTCCATGTCCACAGAGAAGGGATGAGGCAAATGGGTAGCCATTTTAACTTATCTGTCTAGGATAAAAAAGGAGTCTTTCAGACTGAAGGGGTGCATTTCTTTTCATATGGCAGGCAAGCATCCAAAGAGAAAGAAATTCCCTTTGCCATTTAGCCACTTCAGGCTATGTTTTTGAATCTTACTTTATTATATTTGATATGAATTCCAAATTGCACTTGGAAAATTCTCTTTAAAACTGAATATGAGTAGGAAGAGTTTAAGACAAGTGAACTTCAAGAGCATCTGCTTTCCCATGAGTTCTTCACCCCTGTTTTAAGGTTTTACGTTTAGGGAGGCTAGGATAATTTTTGTTTGTTTATGCTTATAAAACAATTTACTTTCAAGATCCGCAAAGCAATTTTCTTTCATTATTTTAATCTTACAACCACCCTGTGAGGTAAATTCAGGAAAAGCAAAGTGAATTTCTCAAAATAAGTCAATGAGGTTCATGCCCGGAGTCCGCCTGGAATCACTGGGATTTTAAGATGAAAAACGGCACAGAAAAGTTTTTAAAATAAATAAATGTTGGTTAAGGAATTGCACTATTGATGTTGTCTCATGGGCTAGCTGCCCTACCTTTCAATAAAATGTCACTGTTTGTGTATATTTCAGACATATTTACTCTACTGCATGTGTTCGGAATCTTTGGGTCTGGAATAGCTGCTGATTCCAACTATGGGAAAGTATGGGTGAGATCAGGGTTGTCTGCACGAAATGTGTCTCCTGGTAGTCCCAAACATGGGATGTGTGCTTTCTGCACACCCTTCTTATTCTGGATCAAGGCTGCTGGTCCACTGGTAAACCCAATTAAATGGGTCGACCAGTAATTCCAGTCAGGGCCTCCCTGATCTATCTAAAGTAGACAGAACAGACTAACAAGGGTTGGGGCTCATAAATCCATATTTACACGTAGATCTATCTGGACCAGAATACTGTGTGGTTGCTTAATCTGGATTAAGGGCTTGTGCAGAAAGTGCCTGTTTTTCTTTTAAGAAAAATCTATCAAATTTTAATATTTATCCCATGAAGGTCAAGTCAAGATAGATAAGCGAGGATCTGGTTGTTTCCGACTCCATTGGCATAAAGTATTACAGTGATTGTTCTTTTGAGCTTGGAGGTAATCAGTAACTTTAAAAGAACATTTGCAAATCAATTTCTTAAGAATGCATTATTTAACTTAATGATTAGCTACTTTATTTGGCCAGTTTTTATATCATTCTAATTTTAAAACAAGGTTTTGGCTTCAGATCATGTTTTGTGGTTTTTTGCTGGCCATATCCACACAAGGAATGGGTTTTTCTCAGCCATGTTCTGTCTCCATTAAAAGGATGCAAGAAATTACCCATTTTGGAGGGCATCTTTAGGGCAAGAGGGCCATGAGAATTGCTTGTACCACTGCCAGTGTTGTGTGCTGTCCTGAAAAAGCAGAAGGAAGCACTAATATGAGTATGATTGTAGAATCATAGAGCTGGAAGTGACCTCTAAGGTCATCGAGTCCAACCCCCTGCTCAATGCAGGATTTCCTAAACCATCCCAGACAGATGTAGGTCCAGCCTCTGTTTGAAGACCTCCAGCGAAGGTTCACACACAGTTTTAAAAAAGGGAGAAAGAGCACCTTAGAGTTGAGTCAGAGATGGTTCATGTATTGATGTGCTGGGGGTACTCACCCCACCCTTAATGCATATTCAAAGCCAGAAAATGGTTTTCATGGGAATTTGTTTGGAGATGGAATGAGGGTGAGATGAGAACCTGCTTCTACTTCTAAGATGCTTTTAAACCATTGTTGTGTGGCAAAGTATCCCATTCAAAAAACAATTCAGTAAAATGAGCGTTTGTTTAGTGTAAACAACCTGATAAATTGGGTTGTTTGCTTTTAAGCTAGGAATGTAAGTTTAGAAAAGGAGGGTAGTATTCTCAGAATAACACTGGCAAAGCAGAGATTGCAAGGGAAACCAATCTTATTCAAATGCAAAGAAGCAACTTGGATTTTGATATCATATAATGTAGTTGTGCAGTAATAGGGTTGAATTTGTGCATGCAATCATTTTTGAGTATTCTCTTTTCTCTGTGTGATGTCTGAAGGCACCTTTATAAAAGGGCAGTTTATTGCAAAGAGATGGCTGCACTCACACAGAGTAAAGCAAAGAGGCTTTATAGTGGTTTAAAGGTGGTATTGTCCACACATTAGTGCCTCTAATCCCACAATAAAGGTGAGAAATGCACTTTTAAAGGCCTCTAATATGGGATGGAATCACAAGTGTCCGCATCTTACCACTTCTCAGCCACTTTCAAGCTTGCTTTTTCCCCTTCATGTATGTGGGTGCTGCCTTGTATGTGTACACTAACTGTTCAAAACTCTAAAATGTTTCCTCTCCTTTCTATTTATTTTATTTATTTAAAATATCTCAAAATAGTTTACAATAGAAAGTTAAAAACAAATGGATTAAAAACAGTCAAGTGTTAGATTTCAAACTGGATAAGATAAGGAGATGGATACTCTAAACAGCAGCAGAATGAACGTTTACTCACTAACTAGCTCTTCCACGGAACTCTTTTTCCATCTCTGTCTCTCTCTTTCCCTTCCTTCTTAGTGAAATTATTATTTTCTCTCTCTGAAGTCTCTTGAGGGATGGGGAAACACTTTAGGTGCAAATGGATAGAGCTGTAATGTTGTTTGGAACTGGATGTTTTGAATGCTCAAGGTGGGTGGGTGAGAGAGAAAGAGAAAGAGAAAGAAGGAATTCTAGATCACGGTTCTCATAGTCTCTCAAGAGTCTCTGGGAGAACATTGAATCCAATATATATAAAGTAAAAAAAAACCATAGATGATGGTTTTACAGAATAACAAGAATCTTAAATTTAGTGAAAAAAGAATGTTATAATATAATAAGAGTACATTGTGCAGCTTTGGGGAATGAGGATTTAACCATCCATACTTCTTTGATATCAAAGTTTTGCCACCATTTTAAATGAAAAAACAGTCAGCTCTAATGTAATTCAATATATCAACAAAAGGCAATTTAGACTTCTTTCATTACAATCTTTTAAAAGTTTAATGCAGAAGAAAATCTGGATGAATGAAAATGACAGCTTTACTAAAATTAGAAACAGCCTTTTCTGTAGTTGAAAAATTATATTGATGCTTTGTGCCCTTCTGAAATTTGTACAAGATCATTTCTTGGGCCTCATGCAGATGTCTTCTGAAAGGGCTCTCTCTGCTGAAGGAGCATGAGGATCTGCTTTGTGGAGGTGGCGGCTATTGAATGAAAGTTCCATAGGTGTGAAGGTTCCACACAGCACAGTTTAGGGTCAGAATGGAAATTATAAGTTAGCCAGTTTGGGCCTGGTGCTAAAGCTGGTCATAAGAAAATTGCCGTGGTGATGAGTTGCCTTTTCTACTGCTGTCACTCTACATAACAGGAGAGGGTGCAAATGAGGGAACAATTTACCCTCAAAGTTATTTTATGATGCCTGTGTTTAGGGGAGCTCCAATGGCAGGTTTTGTAGCCTGGAGGAACTAGCAGGCCCAAATGGGGCAGGAACCCTTGCCTGCAGGACCCGGTGGGAGTGCTCAAAATCCATAGTGTGGATGCAGCCTTTGTACTTTCTATATCTTTAAATAAAATGTAAAGTTTTGACAAAAAGAACCAGCATGATTTATTCCATAACACGCCTTAGTTCTTTCTCAATCCCAGATGCCAAGATATCCAGCATTACTCACAACTCTTTTTTATTAAAGAAAAACACGTGTGCACACACACACATACACACTCTGATGACAGTAAACTGGAAAGAGGAGAGACTGTGAATGTGTCATCATCGTGTGCGTTAAACAAGAATAAGTACTCATTTTGCAGTAAAGGTTCAAAACATGATGATTATTCTGAATCACAGGACTTTGTTATAAATCTATATCCTGCTTGTCAGTTTTTCACATTCCACTACAGAAGCTGGCAAAGATCTTGTTTACGTTGACTGATGTATCTTGTGTTGAACAGTTGGCACTAGAATTCTCCAGATGTCCTCTTGCTGTGAACCATTTTGGTATTTAAACAGTCAGTGTAACACAGTACATTGCTAGCATGGGTGGTATGAACTTTAACTGTGCTAAAGAGAAAATGACTGGTAGTTTTCAATGTATGTTTAATAATAGCATATATTTATAGTGCTGTTTCCACAAAAGGGCAGTAAAGATTATAAAAGGCAAAGCCCCTCAGGCAACGTTGTACAATCATAAAACATTTAACATACATACAAACAAAAACAATATTAAAATTAGAATCTATGTCTTAAGAAAAGTACACAATTTTAAAATAAAACTTATCCTTATTGTACTGTAGAAAGGCTGCAGGGAGTAATTTAAGGGATCCTGAGTAAGAACTGAGCTTTTAGTATCTGTTTTGGAGGATGATGTGTCTATGCTTTTATTATATTTTAATTGTTAGCTTTAATGTTTATCTTGTTGTGAATTGCTTCGAGATATTGTGATAATGTTTATCTTGTTGTGAATTGCTTTGTGATATTGGGTAGTGTAAAAATAAGATAAATAACTGCAGGGCCAACTACTGTATAGCCCCAATCACCTGTCGTGCTGAAAACATTCCGTAAATAATCTTCCCTCCTTTGCGCCTTTCTGCATTCACTTTTGATTCAGGTTATGATCCCACTTCAGGGCCTCTTCTGCCCTCATGCTGGTGCAGACTAGAGAGGTTCCGCGCACCACTAGCACATGCCATCTGCAACAGGAGTGTAATTCAGATCAGAACTACTGGTGTACTACTGTGGACAGGGGATGCTGAAAATGTGCCTTTGTTGCCAGGCTACTGAAAGGCCTGTTCCTCACCAAAACACAACACTGAAATGGGTCAGCCGGGGTTACAGGCTAAGTTTTAGGAAGCTTCAGGGCTGGTGCAGGGGCTAGGCTGGAACAATGCCACCATGCAGACCGAGCTTTGCCATGGCCTGGACCAGAGAGCCCACTGCAATGTAGGCATAGAAAAGCTCTTTGAATGTGTTCTCTAGTACTCACAACCAGGCAGGCTTGGTGTTCACCCTGTGTGGGATTTAACTTGTCATATCTTTGTATACACTGGCAAAGACCCCCAGGAATTTTTGGAAAAAAATATTTTGAATAAACCCATTGTGTGCTGCATGATGCTAATTTAGTCATTTATTTTACCCAGGAATACACTGAGGAAGAATAGAGAACTTAGAGCTTTTGAGAAAGGTTTCGCCCACAGTTTCATGCCATCATGGTTGAATGCAGCAACTAAACCTGCTAGTCCATTGAGAGCTTTCTTTCATCAGTGGTCCATAGCTCAGAACTGGCTTGCGTGGGGTGGCCAGGGCGACCCTCTAGTTCATTAAAATTCTCATTTTATATGCTTACTGGTTTTTAATGTTGTACCCTGTTCTGAGACCTTTGGATATAGGGCAGGATAAAAATTCTAATTAATTAATTAAATCTTAAAACTGAATTATATGAAATATTTTGACCTATTTCAGGCTAAAAATCAAAAGGAGGCTTCTGATTGGAACCCTTATGGAAACAATACACAAGTTAACCACTATTTCTCAGTTTCATCATTATTTTTCCTCACTTTTTCTCTCTCTCTCTCTCTCTTAGTTTCTTCCACATTCCACCTATTCTGTCCTAACATATGCTTTCTTCAGCTTCAGCTCTCAAATACACATGTACCACAGCAAGGCCTCCCTAGCTTGTTTTGTGTGGTAAAGTTTGAGTATGATCCACGTAACAGAGTTTGGTTTGATGCCAGATCAGCCATTCTGGCCGGTTCATGCTTAAACTTGAACTGGGGCTTATTTTGGGGTACTCTGGCCTAAATTCCTCTTGTGTTGGTTCAACCAGTTTTGTAGTTTAGGAGCTGAAAAAAGGAGCAGTTCCCTCTACCTCAGTTGTACACAATAGCATACTGGTTGTGGGGGCAGGGAGCCAGCATAAAAACCTATGTCTGCCATGCTTGGCTTTGTTAGACTCCTTTGAAAATGCCAGAACAAGGAGATGATTGTCATGTAAGTAGTCTGAAGAAGCTTCATGTGCCACTTCTGAGATCTTTTGCTATTTTCTTCTAATTTTCCCAGGTAAGTTGGTTAGCCTCGACTTGGTTTAAGCTTGAAACGTCGACCCTTCTCCTTGCCTCTTCCTACCCTGCCCCCCCCCCAGTAGTTCTGCTGAGGGCTAATTTTTCTGACAGCCATTTAAAAATCTTCTTAATTAAATTATTACACTCAAGTTTTTTTTTTAATCTGAACCAAAAGGAAGCTGCACTGTAAATATTGCACCATTGTATTCAGATTTCATTACACTGCATAGTTAATTCTTAGCCAGAGAAGAAAAATGGTTGTGGTCTAAATTTTAAGGGGAAATGTGCTGGGCACACACTAATCTTTGTTTGCAGACGATCTCTGAAGAGAAGATGAAAGGAAACATACATTTGTGAGTAGGAATGTGCACGAATATTCGTAGGCATTTGAAATTCGATCAAATGTGCTGGATTTTGACATTTGAACTTGAATAGAATGTACCAAAGTTTAAATGTAATCATTTAAATCAAATTTTAGATCTATTCATTCAAATTATCTGGACATTCGTATGCGTACAGGTTCGTACACAATACGTACTGGAAGATCTGCATTTTCCCACATCCGTATGCATTTGTACGGATCCGTATGAGACGAAAACAGGTTGCATATGGTATAACTATGGGATGCATACGGACATGTATGGATGTGCATGGATGTCGGGAAGATGCATACCGGCACATACGAATGTTGTCAACATTAAGAATGTGCAGATTTGAATAAAAAATTTGAATAAATAGATTTGAATTTGGTAAAAACTAATCAAATCTTGTTAAATTTGAATTTAACAGATTCAAATCGAATAGCATTTTTGGGTATTTGATTTGATTCGAATAGAATGTCAAAAAAAATTGTACACATTGCTATTTGTGAGTGCCTGCATCAACTTTAGCTCTAAGTTTTCACGTATGGGCCACATCCCATATACTTCGTGTGCCCATTTGGTTCTGCACGTTTGTGCTTCAGATTGCTGTCTGATTCAGTCTTTGAACAAAGTGTTGACTTGAGAGAAGTTCTGGGAGAAAGTTCCCCAGAGAAGTAGGAAAAGGACACAGAAGGTTAAAGAGGCTGGGGGCTGAACCAAGGAATTCTGGACAAAGCAGTCCTTGTGCCTTCTCTCTGTACGCAGTGAGCACTCGGTCAGTGGCACAGACCACTGCTTTGTGCTTTCAATCACCTACAAGGGTATTTGAATGCTGTCAAGCAGAAAAGCTTTCCAGAAGCTTCACATCTGGAAAGCCTCTAGAATGAATGCTTTTGATTTCCAGACGAAGAAAACTGAGCAAAGGGAAGTGTTGAAGTGTTTCACACGCTCAGGGGGGGCCCTTGCAATGTTCTTCCTCTTGAGTTTTGATACTGGGCATTAGCTCTTTTCAGAAGTGGGAGGTCATTTCTCAGCTTGCCCAGACAGAGAGAACAAGTCTTTGGACAGCTCTGGCTTAGAATTTAATTTCTGCAAAGGACTTTGGGGGGAAAAACACACCTATGGTAAGATGGCATTATTTAGAGAAAATTATTGTGAAATCCTTGGTTTTTATGTTGTTAGGAATTATTTACACCCTTCATTTTGAAGCTTGGTTGTAATTATATCTTTGGTCACCTACATGCTCTGAGCTTTCTTTGATGCTGTGTGAATATGGGTAGGGCAGCACTCAACCAGACTCCAGCATTCAGCATTATATAGCTCTTAGTGGTTTGGTTGAAAGAAACCAGAATGTCTAAAGGGGCAGGATATAGCTAATTTTGCTAATCGTTAAATGAAGCACACTTAGAGATGAAGGCGTCTTTAAAGTATCTTTAATGAGTGCCTAGTGCTACAAACCATTAAATTGTTACAATACAGCTGGCCCTGTGTTGCAAGTCCTGGCATCTGAAAATGAGGCACAAGATCTTAGAAAATATAGCTGCGGAAAGAACCCTGGGACTATGTAGGAGTGTGAATTCTTTTGGTTCAGGGATGAAGGAGAGGATCTGCAGAAAATGTTGGGACACAGGCATTTATTAACAGGAAGGAAGCTGGTGGGCAAAATGTGTTCTTAGTCTTTTAGAAAAAGTTGAACTTTTGAGCTTGGTGCTAGAGAACTATTTTATGCCTAATTGCTGCCAGAATAAAAGTTAACTACAGGAATTCTGTGTAAGATAGTGTCACTGTGAATGAAAAGCATCCAGTGTAGTCCTCTCCATGAAGAGAAAAAAAAAAAGATGCTACTGGACTTCAGTGTGAGAAACCTGCAGGAGAGACCACTTAACTTGCATAACCGAGAAATACTACGCAAATCTTTGTACTGTAGATGTACAGCCTGTTTCTTCTTCATGAGTTATTGTTTGTATGGAATTGGTTAATGTGGTGATGCATTACACATAGTTTAGCCTCCAAAACTGACTGCGGCTGTATTCACACTTTCCAGTATGTACATTATTTTTGCACAAACTATGCATGATACCCACAGGACATCAGGTGATGACTGAGTGCAGACAGTGCCTACAACAACCCCATGATGTCACTGCAGTTTATGCAAACAATTGCACCAGTTTTGCAGTTTGCTGGGTTTATGCTAGCCTGGATGTGCCACGCAAATGCTTCATTCCCCGTTGTAAATTATGTGTTAGACTCACTTCATTGCCACTTTTGGGCTATGTGGGAACACAACTTTTACATTAATGCTTAAGTGGATTCACGGGAATATAAAAATATATTAATCTTTGTGTTTTGTAAAATAAAAGTTTTAGATTGAATTGAAGTACTTTAAATGGCTTTGCCAAATGTGAGATACTGTGTTTCTGAGTTCAGCTTTGCAAATTTCAAAGAGAAAAACTACTTCCAAAGGAAGGAATTTGGTGATACTGTATAATGAGTTATGACTGTTAAGTAACGTGTGAGATTATCCTACCCTACCCTGTCAAAAATCTGGGATCTTCACTACAATTTAGGATGCTTTATGAGCTGTATTTGAAAATCTCAGAGCAAGTTCATGTTTATTCTGCATACAAAAGCATTACTTTTTAGATGTTATGAACATTTTAAAATCCATTTCAGATAAATTATTCCCTGTATTTCACACCATGTAAGAATCACTAGCATGTAAGATGCACTCATAGGTTACCAAAAATATTTAGCTTTTTTTTTTTTTAATAGAATGCAGGGTAATTCTAGGAGAAATTATTTTGAAAAAAATGTGGATCATGTATGGCAAAAAAATAGGATATTTTTGCCAAGGAATAGGAATGCAAATGTAATTTGTTGAGCCTGAATCATTTGTATATGCACAATTGAGAAAGATATATAAAAATTAGTTTCCTTTCCCTCCAGTAGAATGACCTACTTTGGTGTTCCTGAAATTCTTCCACCTATCAGTCAGGTGGGAAGGGCATATTCGTATGTATTTCACATCAAAATGTGTATCTTAGGGGTGAAATCCTGAAAATATGTGCAAGTTATATGTAGTATTGTGTGCTCTTGTAGGAAATATTTAAAATGACAAGGAAAAAATGTGACTGATATAGAATGTTCTAGGGGCCTTTCTCTACTTACTGGAAGTCACTAGGCTATGGGTTTCTACAGGTTAGTGAAGTTTAAAGGCGGTTCAGCCCCCGAGACTGAGCATAGGTAGACCTATTTAACAAGTCCACTGACATATTAACCAGTATTGAACTGGTAAAAGGAAGCATGTGGATGCAGTTTACCATGGAGGATCCATTTCAGTAGGGCAAGAAGGCAAAACATCAAAATGGGAACCTTTGTTGCTTTCTGGTGGACCCTTCAGAGCCCAGCTCTGAAGTTCACGCAAGCTTTGAGGCCAACACAAAGTTTAGACCAGAGCAGCTGTACCAATGAGGACAGCCTTATTGGAGTCCAGAGTTATCTGTCCCCACCCTGGAATGTATTGCTTGATCTGGACCAGCTGATCCAGATCACTGTCAGGTAAGCATGAAAGGGCCCAAGAGTAATTTGTCCATGCCCTCCATACCCTGCCAAATAACTGCAGCCAGCTTCCGCATCAAGATTATAAAACGGGTTGTCTCAGACAGGGAAGTATTTTATGTGTAGTTCCGTCAAAAACCTCATATCTTAAGCTTACTAGGGATGTGCAAGGTTCGATTTAGTTTTGTGTCATTCTATCCTAGTTCAGGAGGATGTGGCAGTACTATGCGCCAGGGCATAGAGTAGAGAGAGCAAGAGTGGGTGGAGCAAGATATGAACTGTCCTGGCCTTTACATCAAGCCATTTGGTGGCATCAGGTAGTAGTTAGGTATGAACTGGGAAAAGGTTGTGCCTTATTCATCTATCTGTCCTGTTTACTCAGCACACTTCCAGAAGCACACTTAGATGGGGTTCCAAACTAAGCCATAAAAATTTGTAAAATTTATTTAATTATGGCTGATGATAGGTGCACTGAAATGTAGCACTTTAAGAAGGAACCATAGAATCATAACAGGACCCCTTCTCCTCCTCCTATCCCCCTATTAACATAAAATAAAAAAGATCTGACCTGATCATATTCATAGCCAAGTGCATGCCATTTTATGCTACTGGAAGCCTACAAAGTCCTTTGGGATACATGCACTTTCTTCTGAATCTTATTCTTGTTCTAGCAGAACAAAAACTTTTCACTGTGCCCTTTGTAAATTGTGTATTACTTCATTGACAATTTCTTGAAATGTCTGTTTTCTCCAAGTGGGGTGTTCAGCTATTTGGCACACAACAGCAGCCTCCCCACCCATGTTGCTTTTGTAAAATCCAGTTTATGTACAGATGTATTTGTGTGACAAGGAGTGTTTTGTTTTGTTTTTTGCAGAAAGCTAGATTGTTCACTTTTTGCATGACAGATGTCCGCAGATGTGTGCTAGCACAGAGCATAAAATTACCATTACTAAATAAATAGAGATGGATTTGTCTTCGGTACTGTAACTTGTCTGTATTTTAGCTTTTGTAGTCTTGGATGTACATTTTACTACTCTGTGTTACCTTCCAGCTGTGCCTGCTCAGCTTGTAGTGTTAAAATCCTGGGGCAAGAGGGCATGATATTGTTGTAGTAAGGTCACGGGAAAAAAATGAGTCCCTTTTTGTTCCTTTCCCATTCCCCTACAATACTATGGGTTTCACTGTTGTAGATCTGATGATGTCTGTAGTTTGCTCTGTTCCTTTCATGCTTGATTACCTCTGCATGTAGTGCCCAAATTACTAGTTAAACATTTAGTTACTAGTTAAAGACTCTCTCTCCCCCTCCCCATATAAACATCAGCCTGATTAACCTCCACATTCTCAAAAGTCTGTTTTTGGTATATGGCGCCCTTCTGTATGCACTGTACCTTGAGGTATTTGTGAGCTCATGATATGTAATCTTAGCATGCTCTAACTCAGTGGTTCTCAACCTTCCTAATGGCGCGACCCCTTAATGCAGTTCCTCATGTTGTGGAGACCCCCAACTGTGGG
>MTQE01002208.1:45257214-45275042 GCA_014337955.1 Aspidoscelis marmoratus | reverse complement strand
TCGTCGCGACCCCTCTGAAAGGGTAGTTCGACCCCCAAAGGGGTCCCAACGCCCAGGTTGAGAACCACTGCTCTAACTAGTTCTAAACAGAACTGGTTCATTACATCTCGAGCAGAAACGTATATGAAGGAGACTGTCACAGGAAGGTCTATTGAGGTGCACATTTGGATAATTGTGTCAATGAAGGCTCACCTGTTTGCTGCCATGATTCTCTGTCATCGCCTTGAGAAGGGGAGCAAAAACCGGATTGTTTTTGCTATGGTACATTGGATGACATTCCCTTTAAGGAAAATTCCAGTGCATTTCTTTCTGAAGAAAATGTGCTGTAGAGGAAAGACTTCCAAAGTGGGAGAGAAATAGCCCAGTTTACAGTTTTGCACTCTTCGCACTCACTTCGCTATGTTCAGAATCACTGAGTCCGGAACCACCAGGCCCAAGATGGCATTGGTCCAGATCAACCTGTGCTGCAGCCTAGAGGGCTTGGAACAAATTTTTCGAACATAAGAACTCTGGGGGCTGTATTTTGGCAGCACCCTTCAGTGTGCACTGAAATGTGTCCCCTTATAGTACCAAACACAGGAGGCATGTTCTGGATCAGGCCACTGGTCTCGCTGGTAGACACAATTAAATAGGCCTGCCTGTCATCAAGCAAACAGACCCAAACCAGTGAGGGGTGAATCCTCAATAGCCTGTAGTTCTAGAGGCCCTGATATTTCCTACATGGGCTCTTAAACCAGATTTAGAAGACATGTTAAAAGGCCTTTGTCTGAGATGTTAGAGAATGAGCTATTTCAAGGGCACATTGAGACACATACTGTACATCTTCCTGCCTTCAAAGTGGCTTGGTCTCTGTTTTATGCATTGTAGGAACACATCAAATCTTTGCAGTGTAGAGTGCAGTTTTTCTGGCCTGTTTTGCATTTCCATTCTACTTTTTCTACAATTATGCGGGTATCCGTTCTCCTAAAGCTATTGAAGCTTTAGAAATAACTTAACATATTTATGTTCTGTCTGTTCTCATATCCAAATGGACGTTGTCATCAGGTTCTGTTCCATTGTTTATTTAGGTTTCATGAAAAAATTGGGAAATAGAGAAATAGATGCTTTTGTATAATCCTTTCTGCATTGAAAATACCATAGCATATAAAGGCTAAAGAACTGGTGAGGGCTGAGGAAATCCTCCAAATTAGGAAAACCCTTTTTCTACCCCCCATACTACACTGATATAAAAGTATAATAATTTGTTGCAGCTACATTGCCTAAAAGACTAAGGCTATATCTGCACCGTTTTTAAGCTCCACTTTTGGGTCCTCTGGGCGGCTTTGTCCCTTTACCACTGCGGGAACGCACCCAGTTCACAGTCTTTTGGGCTAGAAAAGAGATCCTCTCTAAAGGAGGAAGAAGATTTCCTGCACAAAAACCCACACTTGAGGAATGACATGGATCCTGGCCAGATATCACAGTGGCTGCCCCTTTTACATCTACCCCACTCACTTTTCAGGGAGAGCACATAGGCAGGCCAGATTGTGCTGCTGTTTTGCTTGGATCCTGTCTTCTACAAGATATATTTTCAGTCAGCTGAAAGATGGGGGTGGGGGACAGATCCTCTCTCTTCTTCCCCACCCCATACAAGTTCCCAAGTGGAGTGAGAAAGACAACTTGGGCAGATAGATCTATTTCACTGGTGGCAGCTGAACAACTACATCCTGATGCACTTTTACCCTGGTTAGCAGGAGCATCTTACGGACCAGTATAGTTAGGAGGAGGGGAATATATTGCAGTTATTCGTCTTTAAAAAAATATTTCATACTAGGAACAAAAATGGAAGATAACAAGAACAATGGGCTAAAGTGCGTGTTTGTGATTGACCACAGATGCATTTTAAGCTGGTGCCAAAATTTCAGCAGTTTTCTTCAATAGCAATCGCTGCAACTCACAGTTGTGACTTGATGGTGTTTCAGCCTGATCTTTTAATCTCATTGTCTGCAGTTCATTCATGGAAACCTGTTAACTAGGGTTCATTCTTCAAGAGTGACCAGTCTCAGTTCCTTATCCTGACTTTTTCCAGTGATTTCCTGCTATCTTTTGAAGCAAGGCAAACCAGATCCCAGCACTGACAGATCCCAGTTGAAGTGAAAGCAGTGAATCATTGCTGGTAGTGTTAGCACTTTGGCAGTGCTTTTGTGACAGTAGCTTTGTATTCCTTGAGAACCCCCTATGAGAAGCCTAGAGCCACAGTGGCGTATCAGAAGGCTTTCAAATGCCTGGCTCAGGTGTGGAGACTTGGAAGAACATCTAGCAGTTGTACAAGAACATTGTTCTCAGTGATCGCGCTGTGCTGTGCGCAGTGCATACTTTTGTAATGAGTAATGCTGCAGTAGTACAATGAAAATGAGAGTTAAGGGCCTTTGTGTTTCATCGTTCCTACTTTGTCATTGACCTACTGCCTTGGGCAGCCTCTTTCCCTGCAGCACATTGCTGAAGAGGAGTTGTTCTACAGAGAACGTCATCCTGACTAAGGCAGGGAGCCCCAGTTCTTCTACATGGCCATAAGCCATTCATGCATGTTTGCTTATCATCCTGGCACACTGCCCAGTGTTCTCTTTACGTTTCACCTTGGTGTTTTTAGCCACTCAGGTTGCACAAAGAACTGTAGGAGGTTGCATAAAGAAACTGTAGGAGAACAAGCTGCCTCCTGATGAGGTTGCCTGCTCCACCCAGTTTCAGTTAAAAGGAGATTCACTTCATGAACATCCATTCTCATTTGCTTTTGCTTCTTAGAGCAAGCTCCTTATACTCAATTCCAGAGTGTTGGGTGGGCCAAGAGGTAAAGGGCCAAACTTGATTCTGAGATTATAGATTTTGGCTGCCTCCAGATGGTGAGAGGAAAGTGCAGAATCATGTTTGGATGATGACATGTACCATTTTCAGCATGGCTTTTGTACCACATGTAAGCTGAGAACATTAACTTAAAGGCCCATGATGAAAATAAGCATCCAGACATGTCATATCACTATTCCAGGAAAATCTGGGTGGAGAGTTGATTTTCCTGGAATAGCGATACCATGCAATTTCACCCCAATATCCCAGGGCTGTGCTGGAATTTCCACAGAGAAGTTGTCCAGGAATAATCGACAATGTGATCCCTACTTTTCCATTCCCCTTAGGAAGGTTTTCGCAACGGACTATTTTGTGCGAAGTCATTACAACACAATCTTGAACATAGAGAGCTGTGTGCCTTTGGAAGTGAATGTTATCAGCAGAATATATTTGTCACTGATGATAATGGAACAATGTTGTATGGCCAATGTAGTGGTCACACATTATGTTCTATTTTTTCCCCTTTTTGCCATGGTGTGTTTCATCACTGTTAGTAATTTTCATGATGCTTCATCTTTCCTATGTTTATAATAGGTAATAGGTGGATGAAACATCAGGTTTGTAGCAACCCACAAAAATATATCTACAATAAAATAAGTCCTTGTATTCACAGTGAAAAAAATATACATCTTAGACTTAGCTCCTCCCGTGCTAAGTAGCATATCAGATAACAAGATTATTCCAGCAACTCCAGTTAGCAGCCACATTTTTAGCCTACTGTCATGTCTCAGTCATTTTCTGATGTTTCCACCAAAATTTGGCTGAATATTCCTCATTGTTTCCATAGCAGCCTATTTTTTTATGGGGACAGGTTGCTAACCTGATGAACCCTCCTCCTTTTTCATCCAGACTTGGGACCAGCTTCTACCTGACTGAAAAATGGCAATGCTCATGTACCCTGTTGCTTGTAGCCAAAACTCTCCTCATGTGTCTGGCCTATAGGCTGCCCAGAAGGTACAGAATCTGCCAATGCAACTACTCTAGTCAGAAGGTGAGAGAAATGACTCTGAGGATGGATTATACCTTTATTTGCCTCCTTCTCTGCCATATAAAGCAATGACAGCTGTGGAAGCAAATTAGTGGGGGTGAGTTCCACCCTTCCTGGTATATTGTTGGACTAAACATGGCCACATTCCAGGATCATTTTAGATCAAGTTCTAGACCATCGCAGGCAGAATCCTTGCAGCTGTGGAAAGTTTCATTACATAACCTTCCAATCTAATGGGTGCATCATAGACAGCCCTTTTTCCTCCTGTAGAAGTTGTACAATACAATGTAGGTTGGTGCACAGACATTTTACTTATGACGTAGGCCGCTGCATGGAGGGAAGGACTCTTAGTTATTATAATAAAGTGTAATGCTTAACAGTAAAAATGGTAATTCGTTGGATCCTTGTTGTGAATTGAAGCCCTGCTTATTTGTTTACACTTTATCGTAGTTGTATAAGCTATGTCTGACAAACACATAGTCTGTTTCATGATCACTGTTCTTTTTCCTCAATGTCCTTAGCAATAATAGACTAAATTGCCAAAGCTCCAAGACAGGCTCCACAACATTCCACCATCTTCCCTGAAGGGAAAGTCTGTGCTATTCAGATAATAGCCAGAATACCTTTCCCAGGCTACAGATTGTAAGATAACTGCAATGTTTGGGGGTTTAGCACCGTTTATATTTTTGAATCCTATGTTCAAATCTGCTAACAGAAAACCTAATGACAACAACATTTTCACGTGCTCTCCAAACCGGTTTTTAACAGGTTTGCTTTGTTGTTTTGTCTGCAGAAACCTAGGAAGATCGTTCCTCAGACAAGTGAAGATTCTCAAAATGGCCACCTTCCTCCGGGCTGGCAGAGTTATATGTCTCCTCAGGGGCGAAGGTACTACGTAAACAGCTACACCAATGGTAAGCTTCATTTGGGCCACCGATTCTGAGATGGGAGGCATGTGAGGTTATCAGAGGGAGCATGGGTCTATGAAAAATAAAGATTCTGTTAGTGAACCTAAAATTCAGCTGAAAAGCTCATTGTAAGGGTAAAGTGACTACCTGTTAGACAGGAATGATAAATACAATGATGTAACCAAAGATGTACTAAGGGGCAGAAATTTAGATATAAGTGCGGGTCTGGTTCAGCCACCAAATGGGGTGGGTTTGGGAGTAGGTATGAGGGTTTAGTTAAAACTAAAGCTGGAACACAATTAAGCCAAAATAGTTGGGGCTGTTAAGCCAAAACATTGCTTTGTGCAATATTTTGCTTAGAAATACCGTAGTCTTTTTTTGGCTTTAGCTAAGAGTATGTGCTGGTTCTTCTTTGGAGAGAAAAAGAAGCAACTCCCTTAGGTTATAAGCCTAAGAATGGTAGAAATGTGGAGTTAGTAGGATCAAAAAGTAGAATCTTTTGAAAGCCTCCACAGATGGAGAGTGATTGCTCCACTGTTGTAGAGAGCCCACCTTCATTTCCCTTCATATTCCCCCAGAATTCCCCCTGCCTTCTTTCCCTCACTCTGGGACCATTTGGTGAAGAGCAGTTTTTAAATGAACAAAATCAAAACAAAGAAAAAATGAAAACCAGTCAGAGGAGGATTGGCTTCAGCTGTATTTGGCAATCCTGACAGTACGAATCATTTTTAGACTCGCCAAATTTAAAGTGAGACTTGGCTAAATTTAATCAAGAGTGGTTATTTTTTGGCAAGTATTTCTTTTTTATGTTTTGTTTATCTTGGGGCATTGTCTGTACCATACACAGCCAATCTGTGGGGCTGAACAACGATTCAGTATTTGCCTTTGATGTATCTCGTTTATCACTCATTACAGACATCAAAAATAAACAGCAAATGTCTTTTCAGCTCCCTTCTTTGCTGTATTCACTGGTCATCACAACATTAATAAAACAAACCAATGCACTGAAAATATAATTAAAATATAACCCACCCACCTTTTAGGGCAACATTCACAGGGAGCTAAATATCAAAGAAGGCGGCAAAGTGAGATGTTTTAACCGGGTGCTGACATCCATATAAGATTGACACCTGGCATACTTTCATTAGGAGACTGTTTCAAAGTCTGGAGCCACCACTGAAAAATCCCTTTAATGTGCTACCAATCTTCACACCTCTGAATATGGCAGAACTACAAAAAAGGCTTCCTTTTGGGATCTTGATAGCCAGAAAGATCTATATGGGAGAAAGCTCTCCTTCAGATATTTGGGATCCAAGCTATTTAGAGCTTCATATGTAACATGAGCACTTTGAATTGAGCTTAGTAGTGAATAGACAACTAGTCAGATCTTTCAAAGTTGATATAAAGTGATATATAGACTAGTTGTCTATTATTTACGGGCTCTAGCTTTCAGGCTGTCCGCAAGGGTAGTCTTATGTAGAGTGCATTCCAAAGGTCTAGTCTGGAGGCTTCCAGAGTATGGGGCTGCGTCCAGACTTGGGAATACTGCGCAATCCGATGCGCAGTCAGGACGTGGGCATTACACCTGATGCCCGATACTTTGTTGCTGTGGCACATTATGCTGCTGCTATTGCGAATTTACCCACTGCAGAACGATGAGCACTCTCTCCGCAGTATTGGGTAAATTTGAAGCTTCCTGCCAGTCTGGACACGATGGCGAGAACAGCGAACGAGAGCTGAGCCTGCAGCTCAGCTCCCATTGGCTGTCCCATCCCACATGATGCGCACCTCACCACGCGCTCCATGGAAGCATCACAGCTTTCTGTGAGACAACTGCAGGGAGTCCAGACAGCCCGTTGCGGTTTCACAGCCAGGTAAGCTGCATGTTTTGTTATAACTGCAGATTTAATCTGCTAATATGGACCCAGCCTGAGTCATTGTGGCCAGGCTCTTCCTATCCAGGAAAGGCTGAAGCTGCAGATCAGTCAGAGATGGAGGTAAGCACTCCTGTCTGTCACAGCTACGAGAAGCACCCACAGATCATGCACCCATTCTTTCTGAGGCAAAATAATCCTGTCGAGATTTGGTTTCCCCCTAACTTCCAGGACTTGAGACCTCATGACACATAGGATCTTGTCTTGTTTTGATTCAATTTCAGTTTATTGGTCCACATCCAGCCCATTGCTGCCTGCAGCCATTGGTCAAGCACTTGAACTGCCTCATCTAACTCTGAAGGAATTGATAGAGTTGAGTGTCTTCAGCATACTGATGACACCTCACTACAAATCTCTTGATGATCTCTCCCGACAGCTTCATGTAGATCCTGAATAGCATAGGGTGAACCAGTTTAGTCTAGTGGTTAGGGAGTCGGACTCTTATCTGGGAATACCGGGTTTGATTCCACAGTCCTCTATGAAACCAGCTGGGTGACTTTGGGCTAGTCACAGCTCTCCTCTGGGCTCTCAACAGGGTGACTGTTGTGGGGAGAAGAAAAGAAAGCTTTGTCGGCCCCTTCTTTATGGTTGGGAGCAGCTTCAATCATGATGGACAGGGGTAGCAGGTGGTATGCACAAAGTGTTCCAGCTTTAAGCCAGTTTGGCCTTATGAGTGCCAGACTCATATCTTGGAGTCACTGGGCTTGATCCCACACTCCTCCATGAAACCAGCTGGGTGACCTTGAGCTAGTCACAGCTCTCTTCTGAGCTCTCACAGCACCACCTACCTTACAGGGTTTCTGTTGTGGGGAGAAGAACAGAAGGTTTGCTTTGAGTCCCCTTTAAGTGGGTGAGAATATCAGGGTAGAAAAGCCAACTTCTTCTTTCAGAAGAGTTCTATAAATGTTGTTGGCATCCTTTTGTCTCAAAATATAATGGAAAGAGCCTGGGCTCATGCTCAGAATTGCCCAGGTATTAAGAGTTTTCCTTCACAGCACAACTGGGAGCTTCCATTGTAGAGTGAAGATTTGAACCAAAGGACTTCTGGGTGTACCACTAGAAGAACTGCTATAAGCATAGCTCTCCTCTTAATCCATGTCTGGTGGTGGTGGAGAGAACTCAACTCCTATGGCATTCTTCCATGATGGCCTTTATCTTTTTTCTTATTTTATCCAGGCAATTAAGGCTTCGCTGAAATACCTTGGGATTATTAAAGACTATGCCATTTTTTATTACTTTGGCTTCTCACCCTTTTCCCTTTGCTTTTGCATATTAAAGCATTCAGCTAACAGTTTTTACATTTCTCCAATTTCTCATTCAGAATCAGATCCAGTTTCATATGGTAGTGTAGTATTTCTTGCATTTCCCTTTCTGTCCCAAAGTGACCATACACCCTTAATTAGGATTCCATAGAACATCAAGCTAAGTTTCATTCAAGAGGACAACTTCAGGGAATACAGGCTCTTAACATTTCAGGGGGAAGAGCTTAAAAAAAGCAGTGAATTCACTAGGGTAGTGATGACTTGGAACTTGTTAGATGTTTGCTTACAGTCTCTAGGAGTGAATTTTGACTAGAGTGATTTTTTTTACAAAGTTGTTGTTTGGTTTTGAATTCATATACTTTCACCTGTTTTGGTTCTTTGCAACTATAGGAGTGGCTGTCATTCTCCTATTAACATTTTTGCTTTTGGGAAGAATAAGGTCAAAATGGAAGTTCCTCTTTGTATTCTAGGACAGGACAAGTTGCCCTTTCCCAGGATACAAGGCCGGTTCCAGGTTGGGATAGATTGCTTTGACGTGGGACAAGGCCATCCACATTAGAATGGCCTCTCTTGTGCCAGCTCCCACTGCTGGCTTCAAACACTACATGAGTCTTGGAACCAGTGCTGGAAACTCCAAATTCCATGTTTTCAGATTCTCCTGGGACAACCTGAGCCAGTATGGTCTTGTGGTTAGAGTGTCAAACTCTTTATCTTGTAGACTTCCAGTTTGATTCCGCACTTCTGCATGAAGCCAGCTGGGTGATCCTGGGCTAGTCACAGCTCTCTTTTTGTGTGGAGAAGAACAGAAGATTTGTCAGCTGCTTCGAGTGTCCTTAAAAGGGCGAGGCAAGTAGGGTATAAAAGCCAACCCCTCCTCCTCTTCTTCTGAAATGCCCCCAGTATCCCAGAAGAGGTGGTTGTGTACCTTCTGCATGCACCTGTTATTTTGGGACAGGTAGGCAGAGTGCCAATAGACCTCAGGTTAAGGTGTCTCGATAGGTTGGAATACAGATATTCTCCCACCCACTATACTGCTCTCCTTTTTCCATAGCTCTATCCAGTTTGCTGCAGTTAACAGACTGTATTGCACTTACCAGTTCAAGAAAGGGTGTGGTGCAGGTTCTGCCCATCCAATGCTCCATCCGCCTGGGATAGAGCATAGAATGGGTAGGGGTAGGGTCTGTCTCAGTCTCTTGGAAACTTCAAAAGCACATGCAGTTTGAGATTGTGAATTGGCAACAGTAATGTTGTGCTGCTTGTAGTTTTGCCTATGTACACTTCACGTGTGGCAGACATTGTTTCAAATATCTGTTTTGCTTCTTCTCCGCTCGTGTGCTTTGAAAGCAGTAGCAGGAACAGAACGTGCTCCTGAACTTCAAATGAGAAATTGTGCTATAGAAGTATTCACCCAAATTTCTTTCTAGGATATGAATTTGCAAGCGCAAAATCTCATTCCAGCTTGTTCCATCTTTGTGAAGTGTTTCTGATCACTGGTTTGAGGCTAACGGGGGAGCCATATCAACTTTCAAGTGTAGCACTTTAGTATTCAAGGGTGATATCACTGCTCAGTGTACTCTGTACGGTTATTTCTTTGTCTGATGAAAAGGGATACTTTAAAAAAGAAATTGTGTTGGGGATGTGAATGCCAAAACTCATTCAGTTATCTTTTCAGCATAGAAGAGAATGATCCATACTGCAAATTTGCAAAATGATGAAGACATCATTGTCTGTCTAGAATTTTTACTCAGTTTGGTCCAAAAACTGAGCCTGGGGCAATAGGGGGAGCTCAAGTTTACTTTAGCAAATACCTGGAACTCATTAAGGTGTTGACCTTTCAGGATCTGGGTCCCAGCTCTGTGGGGTGAACTGTGGGCAAGTTTCTATTTCAGTGTGGTATATTTGAATACTTAACATCTTTGGCCTAATATAGACAGGAAAGGATTGGTTAGAATTGCTCAAATGTCAGAAATGACAGATTAAAAATTGTAATATTGTGAACTGTTGTCCTGAAATAAGGGAAGTCTCTGGGGTTGTGATGTTTGGCAACTAGAAATGCACTGTTGAAATATGATCTGTACCTTAAAATAAAGGACATTTGGAAATTCTGAGTTCCTGTTGCAGTGGTGCATGAAATCTATAATATCTCATAAATCTTTCCAGCTTTTTCCCCTTTCCCCCCCCGTCTCACACAAATCATTTGTCATGGTAGCTTCGGTAAATCTAAAGAAGAAATTTGACTAACGAACTGACTGATCTTTTTACACAGAAACATACATCATATATAGGAAGGATTTTTACTATGTTGCAACAGGATGCAGAGTCATAGTTCCCGTCCCAGCCTGGTTGGACTTATTTTGCATGCATCTCAGCCTTGCAGTGACGTGGTAGTGATTCTGTACTGGCTGGTGTTCTGGACCAGCAAGCATATTAGGACCCTCCCTTCTGCATGATGGTAAGGGAGGTCCTGGGCAGGTTCTCCTTTAGGCAGCACCACTGTGCAGAAAGGAAACTCCCAGTATGCTTGCTGGTCCACTCTACCAACCAGGGCAGAATTGCCCCCAAATTAGGCTTGTTCAGGACTTCAAAGTATCCCATATCAGCAATGCTTAAGTTACATTCTACTGAATTCCTTTCTTCCAGGCCTTCAAAGCTGGAAGAGCCAATCTGCACATTGCATGGATTTGACATCTTTTTTTTTTTAAGCACAGTTGTATGAACAAACTGCATTTTATTTATTAACGTCTGGATTTATATTTGGCTCCCCCCCCTCCCAAAAGAGCTAGAAGCATCAAACACTATTTCACTGTTTTCCTCCTGTCCATTTATCATCACAAACATCCTGTGAGGTAGCTTATGTAAAGAGGCAGTGACTGGTCCAAGATCATCCAGTGAGCTTCAGTGACAAAACCCATATGCATTCACAGTTGTTCCAAGCTGCTTATTTCTTGGAGCCAGCTGAAGTGTCAACACAGCAGTTTAGATGGTTGAAATGATCCAGTCACTGGCCCACCTAGTCTCTCCCTCACTGGACTGTGCCCTCCATGATTTGGTACTTTTGTATGCCGATCTGTTCATATATCCGCATCAGCACATACATGACAGGGGCCTCACTCTGGTGTGCTCATCATTTGCTGCACGAGACTGCTTTCCTCCTCTTATCTGAGCATGATCAAAAATATCTTGCAAAGCCTTCTCCTATTTAAAAGCATTAACTTTTCATTGGCTTTGCTGCCTATTCTCAAAATGGTTCGACAGCACAGATGCCATAGTGAAAATTATCCCACCTCCAAACCCTCCCTAAGCTGCCTCTGAGCCACCTCAATGCATAGGCAATATCAGGAGAAAGAAGTAGATATCTGAAATTGCATCCAGAACTGATGAACAGTTATTAGGGGTGTTTTCATGAACCATAAAACCTTGATGGCAAGAAAGTGAGTAGCCCATTCAGAGGTTTAGTGAGGAAAGCTGGTCAACAGAGTGGAAACTATAGCAGGGAAACCGTGGGGTTCCATTGGACTCCTTGGGGCCATTTTGATGAACCCTGCCTTAAGTACTTAAATACTGGAATGGTGAATTAATGACATATAGCTCTGACCTTTTTCTGCAGCCAGCAGATTTTGGAAGGGAACAATATGTGAGAAATAACTACTTGGAATTTCAGAAACAATATCCTTAGAAGCCCTTAATGGTCCTGAATGTGCCCTAGATGTTACTACAGGCTCTCAGGTTTTGGAGATGATTCTTCTGGATTTGGGCACAATGAGGATAAAAATAGCTTCTTAGGGTTGTGAGGATAAAGAATGGAGAGTTGTTCTGGAAGATGTCTGTGATTAAGACAGATGAGTGTTAATGCCATGTCTCTTTTCAAATTTGTGAGCACAATTGTAAGTTTGTTCTTTACATGACAGACCTCCTTCTAAAACACTGCTGCTGCCCTTGGATGAATTTGTTAATCCAGGATTCATAAGACCATGCCTTAAGCTTAACAGCAGCATGAAGTTTTATTGGGATAAAGTCCAGCTTGTATTATCACCATCTCCTAGCCCAAATTCTTGTGCAGGCAAGTCAGTTTCTCAGGCATTTCTCTTTGGTAACAACTCATGGCTCAAAACAAAGTTTCAGTCTCAAATTAAATTACGAGTTTGTTTTCTGGTGGTTCAGAGTACGAAGAACAAAGCCAGAAAACCAAAATCAATCATCACGGATCATAAAATACCGGTTTCAAAGAAATATGGATGCTGTCTTTCAAAGGAAAAATGTCAACAGGAAGCTCATCAGGGTAGGATAAATTTTAGCATTGTTCTTGTTGTAGTCTTTGCTCTTAAAATTTGGAGAAAGGGCGTGCGAAACTGCCTTGACAATTTTGAGAAGGCTAAGCTCACATGGGCTGCCCCTCCCAGGCTCCATGGAGCCAAGCAGGTACTACTGTGGTTGAGTTGACTAGACAGGCTGTTCTTCACTAGTCATGTTCACTCAAATGCTGGACAGTCTGTTTGATTTTTACATGGAGGCAGGGAAGGGATAGGCTGGAAATCACTTTTGATTCTCCTGAAGTTGTGCCAGGATATCAGTTCTTAGCCATGCTTATTTATTTCATTGATAGTTGAGCTGAAACCTGATTGAAGTATATACAATCATGCATGGTATAGAAAAGGTGGATAGAGAAAATTTCTTTTCTCTATCACCTAACCAGAGGGTGATATGAAGCTGATGGGTAGGAGAGTCAGATCAGATATGGGGAAGTATTTACTCACTCAAAGGGTCACTGGTCTATGGAATTCGTTGCCAAAAGGGGTAGTAACAGCAACCAACCTAGATGGCTTTAAGAAAGAAATAGAAAAATTTATGAATGAGAGATGTATCAATGGCTACTAGACTGGATGCCTAGGTATATCTTCCAGGCTGGAGGAACGGGCAGGGTGCCTCTAAGGCCATTTGCTGGGATTTGCTCTTGTCTTCTGCTTGAGATATCACTTACTAGACTAGATGCGCTATGGCCTGATCCAGCAGGGCTCCTCTTATGTTTTAATGCAGATGCTGAAGAAATGGAAGCAACTTGCACATAAAAGGGAAGAAAAGGGAAGTTTTATTTCCCATGTACTGTCTAACAAATATAGAATTATCTTCCTTCAGTGGGGGAATTCCTTGATTAGCTCACTAGGAGGTATATTCAAGCTTTATACAACTGTTCTATATGAAACTAGTAGGTTTCGCAAACCCTTACTGGAAATGAACAAACAACAGTAAATGAATTGACAATGCTAAAACAGTTCTTACAACGTAAATTAAGGCTTTCATGACTGGGTACAGTATGATGGTTGGAGCAGTTTCCGGGTAAAACAGTCATGCTAAAGATACTTGAAAAACTACAAAACTATAAAGAGGGGGAAACTAAAATAACACAAAAAACTGTCATAAAAGTTCCAATCTTTATAACTCCCACTCTTTACACCTGTTTCACCTACTCACTGTAGGCTTCCTCAGAAGAAACAAGAATAGTACACCATGCTAAGGGAGAAAACACAATTAGGATAAGTAGTTTTTCAAGTAGTTTTAGCATGACTGTTTTACCCGGAAACTGCTCCAACCATCGTAGTTCTTACAACATTTACTGATTCTTATCTCAAATCCAGGGCTTTCTAACAATTACACCAAGATAATATGTGATACTTTCATGACTAGAAACTATAGGAGTGTCCCTTCCATGTGCATTAGCCTGTCAATTACCAAGCATTCATGGGGTTTTAGCAAAATCAGTTCATTTACCGATGTACCAAGTTGGATCATGTTTGACAACAGTAAACCTCAATTGGTTATGAGATCCTGTATAGCATAGAATTTAGAATTTAGTACTAGTAACTCAATTAATATATGTGTTTCAAATAATGTATTCATACATTATGTATTTAGCTTGGACTCTGCTCCTTTATCTAAAGGCCTTGGAGTGGCTTATAGATTTAGATATAAAAATGATAAAATCCAATATAAACAATACAGTAAAGGACATTCCTAAAAACAAATATTTGTTTAAAACTTGGGAAAGAAGTTTCAGTACACTAAAAGCATGACATTTTCATATAAAAACAGTAGTATTGTACCTGTTAGCTGCAATAGAAACTACAGTTATTTAAACTGTAGGAAAACACAGAAGCAACAATACTTTTTAAATGTAGTAGTCCTTCGTATAACTTTGTTTTTCTTACATGGTCAGTCAGCTGTGAGTCTCATCATTATTATAATTTTGTACAGAACCATTTCTTTTTTATACAGTTACTAAAATGCAATTTCTCGCCTTTAATATGATCCCAGAAATTTGTGAGAACATAATTTGTCCCCTGTGGCACTGTTGCACCATAAGCAATAATTACTTGGTTTGGACTGGAACTTGACATGGAACCAGCATGATACTCTCAGTGTTGATATGGTGAATTCTGTGTGAGGGGTTCTTATTTGGGTAGTTCTTTTCTGGGCCAGTTTATGGACATCCTGGACAGCATGTGCCACATGTCCAAACAGAGGTTTCTACAGTATTAACTACTTCAGTTCTGATAGTCTTTTGCCTTCAGAAGTTTGCCCAAACTCAAGCTTGTTGCTTCTATGACACTAAATAATCATCTCATTCTCTGCTGCTCCCTTCTCCTTCTGCGTTCAGACTTTATCAGAAGCAGTGTCCCATTGTGTACTGTCTTCTCATTATGTAGCCAAAGTATTAAGCTTCAGTCTCAGTGTTTGTCCTTCAGTGAACATCCAGAGCTGAGTTCTCTCTGGAGAGAATGAGAACACCTGTGGTGCTCAACCTGGCTCCATGCCAAACAGCTGCGCCAGCTGAGACGGGACAGTCCGACCCCAACATAAGGATGGATGGATGGACTGACGACGAACCTCTGTAACTTGACTCCTGGCCTGTTTGACTACGAGTAACTCTATATCCCAGCTGACTCTTGAAACTGACTTGGCTTCTTGCTACCGCTAGGAGTGTGTGTGCATGTGCTTGCTGCTGCTGCCTGCTCTGGACACAGGAATTACTGAATAGGAGAGTGTCCCATATTTCAAGTCGATTCCCAATAGCACCAAATCCACTTGTAGCTGGCACACAGGCATAGAAAATTCAGCAAACCGGGCTTTGATGTCATAAGTAAATGAGCTACAGACACTTGCCAATGAGGGTCTGCCTCACCTCAGGGCTTCTTCAGTATTACTTCCATTTGCACAACCTTACACAAATGTTGCACAATATTTCCCTGGCGTTTACATTGTGTTGTCAGCAATCTGCATAAACTTTCTGCAGTCTCTGCACTACATCAGCCACATTTAGTGTTCAAGAAGTAGGCCAGAATTTTATATGCCCTCTGTTGATGTTATTCTGGTGGTAGAAGTTGTTTTTGTCTGCTCCTAGGACTTTACTAAGGCAATGAAAGGAAAGGATCAGAGGTGAGGTTATGGCAGAGGAATAGAATGCTAAACTGTCCCTCACAGCAGGCGATGAGTGTTTAAAATGATTGAGAAAGGAAATAATCTAATGCATTTCTCCTGTTCCTTGTTAATCCAAGGTTGTTTCAAACTTGGCAATGAATAATAGACTATGTCCTTTCTTTTGACACAGGGTATAAATCCAAATGGATGAAATATCTTGAAATGTTTGTCTTCCATAAAATCTTCTCCAAACAGGATATATTTTTCCCCTTTCCCTTTATATACAAAAGCAATAAAGTCAACTGTCAAAAATCCTTTCACTTCTGACATAATGTTCCCTTCCTTTGGTGCCTAAGTATTTGACATAGACTTTATAAGTGCCTAGGGCATGCCTTCCCCTTCCTTAGTGGCCCTTTTGTTCTCTTTATGCCCCCAAACTGAAAGAATATCCTTTCACAAGAAAGATCTCCTCTTATGTGCTGGTGATCTAGTACCCTAGCTTGGCTTGCTTGGTGGTGGCATAAAAAACCCCACATTATTTCCAAAATAGTTCTTCTAAAATCACCCTGTGTTCTTTAAAACAAAAATCATTTTTCCTAAATATTCTTTGGCAAATTATAGATATTGCCTGTGTGTCATATGGCACAAAATATAGTAGTTGTTCAGAAAATGAGGTGTTATCAATGGAATGTTATCATTCTTTGAAGAAGATATTTGGAGCATTTGAACTAAACTTCTGTGCAGCTTTTGAGCAGTGTTCAAAACACAGGAGAACCAGCCCATTGTGGTCATAAGATAAACAATAGTTTCAATGTCAGCTATTCCTAAAACACATTGTCTTGGCAGACTCTTATTAATGTTTAGTATCCTGGCAATATCTGTAGTTACTTTGCTACTAACCATATCTAGGGATGTGCACAAATATTCGTAACATAGTTATTTGTTCAAATTTATACATTTGTACATTAACATTTGTACATATATTAGTGTTTCAGACATACGTACGAATAGTTCAGAGTTTTGAAGAATATGGAGTATTTTGAGCACCACTGTAGGTTACGTTTTCGTAACATTAGTTATTCATACAAATTCATCCAAATTCAGACATTCATACATGAGTTGAATGTTAGGACATTCGTACATTAACATCCAGGTGGAATTCAACATGGATTAAAAGTGGATTCAGGTCGGATTTGATACTTTCAGAGCAGATATGTTACAGGATACATATTGGATATGTATGTGATTGTGTCAGATACGTATTGGATACATATTCATTAGTATAAGTATTTGTATCAGATACATATTGAATATTCGTACAAATTCATACAAATACATTCATATCAAATCGAATCCTACCACATTCGAAGGGGATCTATTTGAATTATTATGGATTTTCTAACATTCAGTCTGTTGCAAACAGAATGCAAAACAAAACAAAACACCATTTGTGCACATCCCTACATATGATGTGATGAGCCTTTTGGTTACTGTTGTTCTTCTGATCAAGTTGATGTTATTCCTGCAAGCAAAGATGATGGTGGAAGTCTACAACTCCGATGCCTGAGTTGTTCTTAAAGGACAAATCTATGGGGAGCCTAATAGAACTTCTGTGAAATTTCCATAGATAACTGAACTGTAATTTCAGTGCTGGCCATCGCCTGACCTTCTCTAAAACTGGAATGTGGTTACTTTAAGTGGCTAATGCCTGGAGGATTGTAAAGAAGTTAGATTGAGCAAACTCACATGGAATTCTGATTGTGTAATGTGTGCAGGGTGGTGGCTCCAGGTGTTTACAGACCAAGAGATTTCTTATAAAAAGCTGGAAGAGTCCTTTTACTGCAGCTTTTGCAGGAGTCTCTATAATTAGGCTCAGTAAAGACAGAGGCTGAGGGCGCCTGTACCCTTTGTATACCAAGCACTTTAGGCTCCTAGAACATTATAGGCTCCTAGAATATTTCCATTTTCAGCACCTAAAGTCTGTCTGATCTGATAAAGAGAGTTTCCCCTTGCAGTGTCTTTGTGTGACAAACTCCCAGTGCCTCTCAGGGAGCTGCATAATGAGGATCTTGCAAGGCTTATGAATAATCCCGCAGCCTCATGTCCTAAATTCTTTGTTTTGTACTACTGAGAGAACAGCTGAGCACATAGAGACTGTTTCTGTCTTACTCTGTCACATGCTGGTGGCCTCCCCAGGACTTTTGATGTGGCAGTGGTGACAGCAGTGGCAGCAATCTATGCAATTTCTCTCTTTTGACACAGTTTTGTAAGCTTTCCACAGATTCCTTCTGCCACCCCGTCCAAAGCTTAGGTAGATATTCTTCTCTTTGGGTGTTTTTCCACTAGCACTAAGCACCAATTGAAGCACCCATTAAGGACCCATTTGTCTCAGAGCCGGATAACCCAATTTCCACTACCAGTCCCCATTAGAGACACATCTGTT
>MTQE01002208.1:45193481-45235161 GCA_014337955.1 Aspidoscelis marmoratus | reverse complement strand
TTCTTGGCTGTAACCCCCAGCCCTGGTCAATCCCTAGCAAATTTCCCTCAGAGAAAGACACACACACCCAATGATCATTCCCCTTCATATCTTGCCCAGAGAAAGACCAAGAGAGCTCTGGTTCCTGTTTTATATACTAAATAGTTCCAGGCACTCTGATTGGCTGTTGCTAGTGGTTACTGGGGAAAACTCCTTCCTCCTGCCAGTCAAGCCTCCTAGCCCCTGGGCAGGATTTCCCTCCAATTTTGCCTGCAGCCAATCAATGCAAAGAGCCTGGGAAATGTTTCCCGCCCTTTTTCCTGCTTGCAGAAAAGGCCTGTAAAGCAGTTTGCACAGCAGTTTACAAAGGGCCCAAGAAATATTACTGTCCTCTGCAGCCTGCACCCTGAATCCGTCATACTACCTTTTAGGCTATGTGTGGATGAGGCCAAGTTTGGACAAAGGAGTCACCCTATAATATTTTCTGTGGTTGGTCAACAAATGGACTGCTGCATTTTGGACCAGATGCCACTTTCAAAAGTAGCCCTGGGTATAGTACATTGCAGTAGTGCAAATGGGAGTTAATAGGATCCTGAGGCAAGTGTCTCTTGACCTAGATAAGGAGGAAGCTGCTGCACTAAAACGGTGATGTGATCACCAGGATTCTGGGTATTTTATGAACCTCTACACCACCAGGAAAGCAATGTTACTTTGATGCTGGAGGAAGCAGATTTTCTAGATCCATATCAGACAGGCTTTAGGTCTGGATATTGCATTGGTTGATATTATCTTGAGGGACTGGGACTCAGGTAGTTTGACTATTCAGAGCCTTTTAGTACTATCAACTATAGTACCCTCTTTGGCTACTGGGGTTGAGGATTGGGGTAGTTTTCTGCATTGATTCTCATTCTTTCTTATGGGGTGGATCCAGTTAGTGTTTGTAAGGGTAGAGAGAGAGAATTAATTAAGCCCTGAGAGCTCTTTCCCATGGAGCTGCTGGAGTTGCCTCATATTGGTGATGAAATATGTCAGTCAGTTGTATATTTCCACCTCTTGCTGTCCCGGTGCTGCTGTTGGTCAGCTGACCCAATGCTTGGAGGCAGTAAGGGTTAGGATTAGGATTAGATTGAGTTACGTTAGTTTTCAAGAAGTTCAGGTTAGGAGTTGGAGTCAATGTTGGAACAATAGTAAAGATAACTTCTTTTATCTCCACAGTACATATCAGATCTGCTCCTTTCTTGATCACTAAGTCATGAGTTGATGTACTGTTACTTCAAGCTCATCTGGTTTAGATTAAAGCAAGTCAACCCCAACAATCCCAGCAAAAGATCTACAGTATGTGTTCTGGGGTGTTTTTCTGGTGTTCCACAAACAGCCCATTTTAGGGACCATTTCTGTAGCCTAGTGAAATGGTGCTGAGCTTCATGTGCCACTTGGGCCATTCCAACTATCCTGATGCCATACTTATTGAAAAATCAATCAAATATGGGTTTGACAGGATAACTGTTAGGTGGATTCATATATGGCTTAGTGATCATGCTCAAAGAGTGGTAATAAGTGGTTTCACATCCAATTGGAGGATTGTTTCAAGCTGTTATGGTGCAGAGGGACCATCCCTACTATTCTCACACAAGATTGAAGAACTAGAATCAATGGTATGAAACTGCAAGGGAGTCAATACAGATTAGATATTAGGAAAAACTTCCTGACAGTGAGGTCGGTCAGTCATTGGAATAGGTTGCCAAGGGAGATAGTGAGCTCTCCTTCACTGGAGGTCTTCAAGCAGATGCTGGACCTACATCTGTCTGAGTTGGTTTAGGAAATCCTGCATTGAGCAGGGACTTGGACTGGATGACCTTAGAGGTCCCTTCCAACTCTATGATTCTGTGATGTACAGCTGGAATGGCCCACAGCTAGAGAAAGCTCTGTAGAACACTATAAAGTACAATTTTCATGCTGGAGAGTGTTCCAAACATAAGGCCCATGTGTCCAAGGCTTCCCCAAAAGCTTCCTGGAGATTGCTCTATTGAGCGGATTCTGTACACCCCGGCAGCAGCTAGCCATATCCATAAGGACCGTGCAGAAGCTGCGGTAGTGTCACCCAAGAATATGCTGGCTGAGGTTATGGGAACTGTAGTCAGAAGTTGCAAGCAAGTCTGTTTTTATCTGGACCATTGAAAGCATACTGGTTCCAGATTTTTAATACTGCCTGTGTTAATATTTGGATTTTTATGCTGGCTGTGTGCAAGACTAGATAGCATACACTTAAGAGATTTTTATCAGGTTGACTTTTTGTTCTGAGACTTTTTTCTACCACTTACACAATAATTGTACTTTGGACTGATTGATGTGGCTTTTGGCAAAAAAAAAAAAAAGTAAAATGAAAATTGTGGAAGAAAGGAGAACATGCAGCATGGTAAATAGTGATAAATGCTCTCCAGTAATAACATTGCATGTTTTAAATGCACGTACTCATGAATACTGTGAAGTGAAGTACATAACTTGGCTCCTGCCAGTGATAAAGCTGACAGAGAAATTGAATGGCTCAAATTTAGCAGTTAAATTGTTTTACTCAAATTGCTTGACTCAGTGGGAAGCCAGTCTGTTCGCCAGTTTCAACTGCATGGTTTTATTTATGAACTTTTTTTCAGCCAGATACCAGAACAAATTAACAAGTAAGACATAAAATTCAAGCAATGCAATAAAATATAACCTACAAGTGATAAACATCTCAGTAACGTGCTTAAAACATATGATATTTCCACAGACACACATCTACTAAGAAGAAAAAAAGTTTCCCCAGTGTGAAAAGAACACAAGGAAAACTCCTGTCTCACCAGGACTTGTAGGACTTGATGGTCAGATGACTGGAATGGGTAGTACAGATAGAAAAGTGCACCTTTAGGGAAGAAACAGCAGTCTCTGTGATACATTTATGATCCAAAGTCAAAGGCAGCGCTCAAACTTCAGAAATGCACCTCTGCTTCATCTCGAGATTTGGTTGTCTCACTGTAACTATTACAACTCTAGTGAATCAAAGTGTTTTGTCCCTCTGCAGACTGCTGGCTATTTTTAGGTATTTTCTCAGCAGTAGTTTAACCAAATGTGGAGTAAAATTTTGGATAATTTGGATTAATTGAAAGCCCAAAAATAACCCAGATTTGAACATCCAGGGAATTTGGAGTGGATCGTTTTATATAGGTTTTTTGAATAACGAAGAATACCATAAACAGAGAGAAAACTAATTTCCAACTCAAAAAGCCAGTGTTTCTTGTTAAATCAGTGAAAATGAATTTATTAGAAATACAGAAGTTAAATTGAAATGTCAAGTCATATCAGAGATATATTTCATTCAAACATTGACAAGGACCTAAATAAATAAATAAATAAACATGCAAATCCCATACATGGCTAAATAAATGAGCATTTACCATTAAAATATTTGTATACATCAAACTAAACTCATCCAATTTTTATTGAGGCAACCAGAGTGTAGCTATGCTCTTTTTATGGAGGAAAAATATGACAATCAGAGACAATATGACAATGTCCAATTATTTATTCACTTTTATTAGGAATAGTAATGGTAGGGCTGTGCATTGTGATGGGGATATGTTATTGAGATGGGGATATTCTTGTCCCAATAGATAATTAAAACAGTTATGCAATACTACATTATTTGTTTTTTTTTATCCTGACCGATAGCTGAAGGTCTCACAGTATGCTACAGCAATTTTTGAAAAAAGTATAATGAACATACTAACACAATAACAGTGCTTGAAAGTGGGGAGGAGACCTGTTTCCGCAGCCAAAGGACAGAACAAGTAGTGGTGTCTTCACAGCTCTCCTGAACGTATGAAGTAAAGGTGCCTGGCAAGCTCATGGGAGAGACTGTTTTGTAATTTGGGGGCCATTACTGAAAAGGCCCTATCCCAGGCATTACTGGTAGTGGTGGTGTGAACAGTGATAGACAGCCTCATGATTAGCTGACACTGAAAGAAGCTGACTCAGAATATGATGTCTTGAGTTGGTTTGGAGGATTATGTTTCCTCAAATCTACATTGGCTTTGCTGCTTTTACATATTCTCACTTTGGGAGTGTGATATTCTTCCCAATAATTATTAATATCAATGTGCTTCATTTTCTTTAACATCATACTCTTTAGCCACTAGCCCTCAATTCAAGTTCTCTCGTCATTAAGCAACTGGCTACAATAACTGTCTGAAACTATAATTATGCTGAGGCAGCAGATGAATTGAACAGGCAGCTGTTAGTGTAAATTGTATCTGGCTTTATGAAAAAAAAAACCTCCCTGCCACCGGTGTGCACATTTTTTTTCTGGGAAATTGATTAAATCTTTTCTATTTTAAGAATGTAATTTTGGACTATGATGTTGTTTTAGTAACTGCCAGTATATGGCAGTATTACTTAGCAAGGTTGGCAGAGAACCTTCTGTTACATAATAGCTAATGAGAGATGCCAGAACATTTCATCTTTTGATGTGTAAGAATTAAGGATAGTTTAGCGGAACAATTCATTTCTGAAAGGTTGGAAATAAAAAGGCATACTTTTTTAGGGGGGGAGTAATGGAATAATTCAGTCCCTTCAAATAATTTCACTTGTGAAATGTCAGCAAAGAACTAAAAATGTTTTTGTTAAACCTTTCAAAGCCATGCTCTAAATCAATAGATGTACCAAGATTAGCTGTGTTGGAGTAGTACTTGGAAAATCTGGAATTGAATAATTGTGTTTTATATGAAGGATAAGAATGTGTAAATATTTAGCATTGAAGGCTAAAATAGGAACTTAAAAGCAGAATGGTCATGATTCATTTGTATATTAATGAAATGCACTTGAGATAATTTTAACAAATATTGGAAATATGACACCAGTCTACAGCTGATGGACATATTGCAGTGCTTCTGTGGTGCCATTTGTCTTATTTCTCCTGTAAAATTGGAATTGGTAGCTTTTCTGGAGATAACTAGCACTTTATGATGATTTTAAATGACTTTTTACATAGGTCAGCATTGAAATGTCATAAAATCAATTTGGTTTAAGCTTTCCTTGTGTTATATTTCTCTACTTCATTTTTTCTATAAAAGGAATATAGGCTGTATCCAGATGTCAGTTACTTATTCTTATATATTTGGATATTCCAGAATATCCATGCTTTATTCTGGAATATCCAAATATAGTGGAATAAATAACTGACATCTGGCTGCAGCCATGTTCTCCATAGCTAAGATTTTAAAAGGATCACAAGATATTGTTATGTCTTGAGCTAAAGCTCCCCAGTGAGGTTTTTTTCAAAAACACAACTTGAAATATGAAAGTCATGTTTTCAGAAAAAAAATACATTGCTGAAAACTGATGAGATACCAAGCGCATGGCTCACATTTTAGATCATTTGATGTTTCAGGCTCTTAAATCCTCATCTTCATTACAGTGGTTAGGGTTGATGGGAGCTGTAGTTCAGCATCTGGATTGTCCACAGGTTCTTCAACACCGTCTGAATGTATGCCAGCAATTTTAGATTGTGTCAGCCACCCTGACATAGACAAGAAATATTAATAATTAAGAATGAGAGTAACTGCTAGATTGCATTTCAGAATGTTGATCTGGTGGGATAAGAGGTTGTATTTTAATTATGTTTTACATGTTTTTATAATTTTACAAAATTGAATGTTTTGACCCATCTGAAAGGCAATATATAAATGTTTATAAATAAATATGTTGGAAGTTTAGACTAAAATTGGAACTTGACTAGCGATGGACAGAACAGCCTAATTCCATTTTGTTGGTCTTTATCACTGTGGCTCTACAGTCATTTTATATGGACTAATATTTAAAAGAAGGCTGGCATTGCAGATTTATATATGGTACTAATTTTATTCCATTAAATACATATTTTTCATAGAAAAATGCATATTTATTTTAAATGTCCTGTATATTTTCGGGCACAGTGAAATGGAAACCTATTTCCATAAAACTGTTGTTTCACTATGTACTCTGTTTTGTGAAATACTTGCACACAAATTTTGCAAGAAATTATCCTTTTAAGATGCATTTTAAGTATGATCTTCTCACTAATATACAATTTCCATATAATTTTTGCTTGAAAAAGGTTTCATAAACACGCTTTCCTTCAGGGAATGGCATCAGAAAAATCAGAGGTGTGTTATGGGTGATGTTACTTGGATTTCAGTGCAAGTGTTTTAGTTTATGAAATCTGTAAACTTACAGTTATAACTAAATTCATTTCCGTACCTCAAAGCATATTTTGATAACAAGTACTGTTACTTCTTTTTTTTTTATTACCTGATGAATTGCAGTGTCTAAAATCCTAGCAACATCTATTTTAAGAACATAAAAAGTTATGTAAGACATGACTTGAATGGCTTCCAAAAGAAAGAAAGGAAAATAAACTTTTAGACTAGGGAAGTGCACAAATAGAAAATGATGGTAATGACCATTTGTGCACAAATTTAGAACCAGCCAGATGATTCTAAAAATTGGCTGGCCTGTCCAATGAATGGTTTGTGAATCCTCAAATATACCATGCTTTCCTCCTTCCTGATTGTGCTTATTACCTCCCCAGCTCACACTCTGGCTTTCCCCTCCTCGGATTGTACCTACCCCATCTTCCTTTATTAGTTGTGTCATGCAAGCACCAGGTCACACATATGCTGAACTATCCAACTCATTTGATCTATAGGGCCTAATGTGATCCCCACAATCCTGTGTTGGTCTTTTGTTGTGGGCAAACAGTCTAGGGTAGACTTTGGCGACCAGCATCATACTTCCTTGGTATCTTCTAGGCCTTCTGGAGTGAAAAACTACAGTCTCTCTCAGAAGGTCTAATACATGGATGTGTGTACATTCCCTTCCTGAAAAGTCTGTGAATAATCACATTTAAAGCCTTTGTAAGAAGTGGATGCATGTATGATGGCATGCTAGACCTTTAGAGAGTACCTGTGGTCCTCCACTCCAGAAGGCCCAACAGGCCTCATGGAAGGATATTGGCCACTGCAGGCTGTACTTCCCTATACTACATGGCTGGTGACAGCAGACTTGTGTGGGCCCATGGGGATCAGATAAGGTACCACAGATCCAATGCGTGTGTGTGTGGGGGGGGAGAGGCACAGCTTGGGAGTAGGTGATGCATGGTCTGGTGGAGTGAGGCGTTTAGGGTGCAACCTAAGCTTTGTGAGGGCATAATAGGGAAAGGTAGGAGACTGGAGTGCAGTGTGAGGGGATTCAAGCCAACAAAATTTTTGATATATTCTACCCGATTCTACTGATTTTCAGCCTGAACCTCAAACTCTCCATAGCATTGTTCTGAAAGCAAAGTCCACAACCTACCCATCCCCCCTGATTCTGTATGAACCCTGTTCGTGCAGAATCAGTTCGGTACATCCCTATTTTAGACACATTAATGGAGGAACATCTGTCTGTGGCCTCTGCTCTTGACGACTGGGATTGCCTTTGATAATAGGATGTGCTATGTCTCTAAAGTTCAATTATGATCTGGATAAGGTGTCCTACTCACAGGCACCCATATGCAAGAAATTGGCCTCTGTAGAAATATCCTTCTGTATGGACCATTGGTCCTATCCCACAGAGCTGTTCTTATGCTCTTGTGACATGGTAAGGTTTAAAGTTAGAATATCATATTATTAGGATCCTAGTGAGGCATAACTTTAATTATCGGCAGTCAAAAAACTGAAACTAAAATAAAAAAAATATAAGAAATTAAGTTTTATCTTGCAGGAAAGGGAAACACTCAGTTTTGAAGCTGAATTGTTCTGATAAACAAGGGCTTGCCATGACTCAGAGTATTCAGTTAGATTTTGTAATATTATTGAAGAATTCAATATTATTTCATCATCATGCACAATAGTTGTGAAGAGCAGTTATGGCATAGCAGTGGTAAGCAGACAAAACCATCCTTATTTATTCATTAGATTTTTGGCCTCCACTGTCCAGTAGTAAAAATGAAAATCTGTTGTAATTCAAATGATTAATAGATTTTGTTTATCCTGATCTTCTGTTTTTTAGCCTTATAAAACATTCACATGACAAAAAATAATTTTCTTAACTTTTTCGTCATACATGTGTTTTCCTAGATTTAGCATACTTATAGCAAAAAACCCACAACACCACACGTCTCAAAAGCACCTTAGAGATGCACCTTAGTCTGTGGCCCTTGTAGTCTCGTCTTATGGCTAATCTGCTTTTTTTTAGGCTAGAATGTTCTTTAGAGGGAGACAGTGTGAGCAAATTCACACTCCAACCATCTCTAAGTTACTTTACAGATTTTGTTTTGTTTTTTTGGTGTTTAATTCAACTTTAGAAAGTGAAGTATTCTCTGAAAAGTGAGAAACATCCAAGATGTGTCATAAAAAGTCTGTCTGTTTTTACACCTGTGCTTGAAAACATTTGTCCTCCTGAAACCTTTGAAAGTTCTCCATGTTCCCCAAAATGTACTAACAATATTTCAGGTAACACTACAGCTTTCAAATCTTTTATCCATGAGATCTAAGCAATACTGGTTGTTTGACAGTACTATTTTAAACAATGCCTTAAAAGAATATCAACCTATCACTCTTAAAGGAAAATATTTCAGGTTTTTTTTTCAGTTTGGCTGCCTCTTTCCCAAATTTTAGTGTTTCCATTCCACTACTCCAGAGAAAAACAAAGCAAAGCTCGTTTTCCATCCTTTCCTCCAGACTTTGCATTATCTCTGGGCATCTCTCAGCAAACTGTAAATATGTAATCATATTTGGCCTGTTGAGTTTGTGAATGGTATGTTTCAGCTGGCATTGCAAGTGCCATTTGGACATGAATCACCATGGTGTTATTAATCTTTTTTTTTCCTATTTAATATTCATTCTTGGGAGTTATTACCGTATATTCCAGTGTATAAGACAACTGGGCGTATAAGACGACCCCAACTTTTCCAGTTAAAATATAGAGTTTGGGATATACTCGCCGTATAAGAAGATGACACCCGGCTTATAAGACGACCCCCGGCTTTTGATTTTCCTGGGTTAAAATGTAGTCTTATACGCCAGAATATACTGTACTCATTTATCTACATTTATAATCCATCTTTGTTTCCTTGTGGAATCTAAGACACCATATTTGTCGGTTCTACCATTTTTTTCCAACCAGGTAGTCACAAGATCCAGATCTCCTTAGGTTCAACAAGGCAGTAGATATATGTAAGAGCTTATATTTAACCACTTTTGATTAGAAAAAGGTTTCTCTTTGAAGTTCCTATAGCACTGCTGGTTATGGGAAAGTACTGTTAAGTAAATAATTTGAAATTAACTTTTATACATAAAGGTTGAAAATGGCGCAAGAGAGATTTCTGATCCTTGTTGTTTGTGGAAGAGGAAAGCCCATCTGCTTCATGTACAGCACCAGGGTGAGAGCCTGTGTTGCTGGTAGGACTGCTGCTGCTACTAGTAGTAGTTCCTACGTGGATTTGCAGTAATCCTTGTGAAACTAAGGGCTACGTATCAACAGTCCTTGTTAACACTTGCTTGTTAGGGCATGAGCCACAATCAGAGATCTTGTTTAGTACTCATGGGGAGTGTATTGTATTTTTTCCCTTTTCTGTATCTTATGTGTATTTTGTATTTTCAGCATTATTTTAATGTATTGTTTTCTATTATATTGTTTTTTCTTTTTAAAGCCATCTTTAGCAATTTACTCAGAAAGGCAGGGCATAAACAAACAAACAGAAAGAAAGAAAGAAAGAAATAATGCATTTATAAGAGCATGCTTCCATTTATTGCAGCCACACAATTTCAGTCTTCTGGACAGGTGATGTTTGATTTCATGTGCTCCACAATTACGCCTACTAGCAGTTGCCTCTAAAAACATAAAGCACTAAGCTCACGTTCTTCAAAAAATCATGTTGTGTTTTTCTGTCTCTTTTCATGTGAGGAAAGCAGAGCCTTTTCCCTTTTATGCCATGAAATACATGCACGAAGTGCTAACGCTTTCACAATCTAATTAAATACTTGTGTACTCTGCGCTATTGCCATCTCTTATGACTCACTATCACCATCCCTGCACTGTGCAGACATTCCAAACAAGCTTAAAATAAAAGCTGTAGCTCAGACAGCAAAATAGGAAATGGAATGCTAAGCAAATTAACAGTATTAATAATATTATACTTGCTAATTATCTGACTTGACTAAAGCTTTTTTATTTCAAAATCTGCAGGGAAGGACAATTTTCACTAGAGTTCTTCAGTCAGAAGTCCATTTCTCCATCATAGGGGTGCCAGAGGTGTGTGTTTCTGTAAGAAATGTAAGAGAACTGAAAGAATGTAAGAGAAAACATGTAAGGGACACCTGGAAAGATATAAGATTGCTATAGCACTAGCCAATTTATTTGAAAACACTACACTATGATCTATAAAATTCAGCTTTGGAATCTGTTTACGGCAGGGTTTCCCAAACTGTGGGTCGGGACCCACCTCTAGGAAATTTAACCGTATTTGAAATAACTTTTTTGATGTAATTATTTAATTAAGTAATAAAAAAATTGTATTAAAACTTTGTTATTTGAAAAGTCCTTTATTCATATTGGTAACGGTTAAATTTCCTAGAGGTGGGTCCCGAGTTGGTAAACATATATTAGATGGGTCGTAGCCCAGACAACATTGGGAACCACTGATTTACAGTATATCCATAATGTCTTACTTTATGGATTGCATTGTGTTTGTTGTGTGCTGGCTATCCGAACTCATGTAGAAACGGTGATTTTTGTGTGTGATGATCATCATCATTGACGAAGCACAAAGTAAATGGATAGTATTGAGACTCATGGTGGATCAAACATGGCACAATTAAGTAAACAGATGGAGGAGCCCACATATGAACCTGGATGTTTTATGACTATTTCCATGTGGATCTTTTAAAATCTTGCTAACCTTAATGTAGTCAGAGTTCTTGTTCAGTACTCATGTACATGTCTTGTTCAGTATTGTATTTTTCCCCTTTTCTGTATCTTATGTGTAGTGCTAGTGATGCAATATTCAGTCCTCATGTATTTAGCTAGACTTGGTCACAGATAAAATGCCTGTCTCCATACCCATGTGCGCCTAACCTCACTGACTCTGAGCCTTTTTATCTCAAATCTGGAAAACTGAAACATCTTCTACTTAGTACTGTTTTGAACATGATTCCAGACAGTTCAAATATAACAAAAGGGGCACCTGAGAGTGTGGCTCTTGTGTTCCCAGGCCTTCTCTAACCCACCCTTTCTAGCACAGAGCGGTAATGAGAGGGGAAGAGGCAGATTGGTGTGTGAACAATCCCACCTCAGAACTGCCTCCAGATTATTTTTTTTTTTTTTTGCTATGTTTGATCACAGCCTCAGATGCTTAAACTGGTCCCAAGTGAAGTTTGTTAGCCTCTCTTAGGAACTATGACAGGATGACACATGCATGTGCAGCAAGATGGAGTTGAACACATGGGCCCACATGGGCCAGACAAGACCAGCTGCCACCCAAACCTGCCAGCAAAGAGCAGCAGTGGCACATTGGTGGGCTGCAGCACCAACCCCAGACATCATTGAGGCTTCAGCATGGCCAACAGGGACAACACCCAGGAGGCAGGAAGGTCCAGGCAGGCTGGTGAGTGGCCAGGCATGGAGACACAGAGAGACATCTGTGTGCCTGGGCAAGCTGAAGTGACCAGCAGTTTCTTGGGGAGCTGTTTGGCATGAGGCAGGGTCACCCTTAACAGCCTCCAGGGATGCACAGAAGGAGGAGAGGCAGATGGAGGAAACTTTGCCTGCCGTCCCGTTCCTTTCCATGCTCTCCTGTAGTCCCACCTGGGCCGTGCAGCAACAGCAGTTGCCCGAATCCCCTCCAGGCTGAGGTGAGGTGGGGGCTTAAGCCCCATCGGGCGAGTAACATGGCCTTGTTTGCCAACGCTTCTTCTTACTACTACTACTACTATTCCACAAAGCCAGTTGGATGCCCATGGGGTAGAGACAACCCCCTTCCTTAGCTCTCGCAACCTCACCTGCCTCATAGTGTGTCTGTTGTAGGGAGAACAGAAGGTTTGTCAGCCTCATTGAGTCACTTCAAATGGGTGAGAAAAGTGGGGTATAAAAGCCAGGCCATTGTTATGGTAACAGATAACACAGTGCGTGTATTGAAAAAAATGGACTTGGAAAGTATTTTTCTCTTGCCACCTACTTGCTTGGCCAATTGATCATTATTCAAACCTAAAGTACTAAAGCACTGAACTTCCTTTAATTCCCTTTTTTGTTCTCCACAATCGAATATTTGCAGTCAGTCATCACCATCTACAGTAAGCACAGGCAAAGAGAATTATATTCTAAGGAAACGTAGTTAATATGGACAGTTTTCTTATTCAGTCTACTACTCTGTTGTGACCTGTAATGGTGCCAGATTTCAGCAATTGGCCTTTTCTGAGGCTTTGTCCTTCCGTAACTTAGCAGCAGTGGGCCTTCTGCCACCCATCCTGCAAGCTTTAAATGCCTGTTAGACTTCATTATCTCAGTGAGAGTGAGATTGCGGCCTGAGAAGTCCAGTATGTAGTGTTTTCACTGTGGATTCCTCAGTGCCCAATCCCGCAACCCTGGCAGCCCTGCCCCTGTGACCCCTGTGACCCTGGTAGCCCCATGCCATGACCCCGGCAGCCCCACCCCACCTACAACATGAGGAACTGCATTAAGGGGTCATAGCATTAGGAAGGTTGAGAGCCACTGAGCTAGATGAACTGGGATAGTACAAAATGCCCCTGACAGCTTTATGGCAGACAAATGGCTCCCAAGCAGAAGAATGGGACTGTAAGAACAGCTCCCAATGATCAAGGAAGATGTAGCTGAATTATGCTGCAAAGATGTTTCTGGTTGGGAGGGGCCACTACTCTAGTATAAAAGTGGTGATCCATCTATATCCTGTATATCTATATTGTGTGGTGATTGGGGCTCAGACTAGCAGCTAACAGAGTGGTAAACCACAAGACCAAGAAGAGCACCTTGTGGTGATGACCTCTCCTCCCCCCATTTAGAGCTATCTTCTGAGATCCAGGTGACTTCTTCACTGTTGTCATTCAAAAAATGCTTAACAGAAACAAAAAAAATTTATTTTTATCTCTTATCTTGTAAATCACAGAATCATATGAAATCCACAATATATAAGTCAAAAAATAAAAAGAGCCTATGAATGAAAGGGAACCACCCGATGGGAAAACCTTGATGGAAAACGATGCCTTTAATGGATGGACGCCTCACAGATGTCAAAGAGAACTTTTAGTGGGTTGATATCACCACAGAGAAACCCAACTGTGTGTAACTGCAAGATAATACTTACTAATCCTTTAGTTGACCTTACAGGTCTCTAGTAGGAGAGACAAATCTGAAGTGTCAAGCTATTTAGGCTTTTGTTGGGACCTGTGGCAACTAATTAGTAGCAGAAGTGTAATATCTGTGTGAACCAGCATCTACCTGTTGTGGTTCAACAGAGCAACACTACAGTGATTTTAGATTCAGCCAGTACTGATGGCAAGTCCCAGTATCTCAGTCAGGCTACGAGCTTTCTTTTAGCTTCAGTCCCTGGAGAACTTATCCCAATCAGCAGTGGGCTGCAGAGAGAGACATTTAAGAAGGCTGCTGAGGAGGATTAAAGCAGAAAGGTAGTTGCTTAAAGGTAGAAGCTTTAAGAGACATTTGGGAAAGGTGAGCTTAGTATACCTAGAGATTCAGAATTAGTCGTGGTGGTAGAATAAACACTGCCTGTGCTCTTAGCTCTTTTGCTGAAAGAGAAAATTATATGTACTTTGTAAGGAAGAGGATGTGATATGCCACAAAATCCAAAGTTGCTTTAGAGGTACTTAAGCAACCATGTTACTGCTAAAGTGTACAGTCTCAGTATTGGAATACTGGAGGAGAGACCCCTGAGCAAAAGAGCTTAGACACACAACAAATATCACAATATCTTTTGAAAAGACCTGCAGTTACAAGGCATTCTGAATAAGCTATGGGATAATAAGCAAACTGCAGCACCATGCCTTAAACTGGTTTGTGTGAACTTCAGAGATCAGATATGACCACAAAGTCTTCAGTTAGGAAGGAGAAAGATGTTAAGCACAGACTCATTACCAATTGTTCTGCAAAGAGGTTGAGTATTATCTGCTGCTGGTGGTTTTGGCATGGGGCATGGGGACAGATTGCCACAGCTGTTTGATTTCTACTTCAGATGCTTTTTCTGGGTTTCATCCCATCTCCTAACACTGGTATTAGATCTTCAGAACTAATCAGACATTTGTTTAAATTTGAGACAGTGTTTTTGGAGAGGTAGTATGATGCACTATGATGTCTTGCAACATTTCCCAGTGCAGTTTTAAAAATTAGCTTGGCATGTGTCATGTATTGCTCTTATTTAACCATCTGTGGTTTGACCTGTATCAAGCCAGCATGCGCCTTTTCAAAAAAGGCAAAGCTGTAGGCCCTTGGAATTGTTTTCTACCTGCAGTCATTAAAAAGACACAGCACTGCATTGCTAGCAACTGAAATTTTGTTGTCCCTGGTAATGCCTATGGACAAAGTTGCAGTCTCATGCAAATTCAAAGTTGCAGCACCACCTGCTGTCAGAGATTATTATTTGAAAGAGGCTATAATGATTATTTATTTGCACCCTATATCAGTGATGGCCAACCTATGACACACATGTTACAGGTGACACGCCAAGCCCTTCTGGGTGACACATATGGTCACCCTGGCACCTGGGCGTGTAGTGCTTGCTTGTTCTTGAAGTGTATGAAATACCAACTTTCAATTGAAGATTTAGCAAACGAAATTCAGCAACAAAAGTCACAGATATCTAAAGGAGCGCCTTCTCCCATATCGACCTGCCCGCCTTTTAAGATCTGCAGGACAGGACCGCCTGGTTATCCCACCGCCTTCAGCGGCAAGGCGGGTGGGAACCCGGGAGAGGGCCTTTTCAGTTGTGGCCCCCAGGTTGTGGAATGGCCTCCCCTTGGAGGTGCGTCAGGCCCCTTCTCTGGTTATGTTCAGGAAGGTGGTGAAGACGCACCTCTTCACTGAGGCCTTTGGCTAAATGCTCTCTACGTTTCCCCCCTGCAAAAAAAAATTATGGTTTTTAAACTGCTTTTGTTTATTTTTATTATTATCATCATGCTGGTTTTTAAACTGTGTATAGATTTTAGCACTGTTTGATACAATTTTAATATGTTCATTTTTAACTGTGTTAGCCGCCCAGAGACCTTTGGGTATGGGGTGGGATATAAAAATAAATAAATAAATAAATAAATAAATAAATAAATAAATAAATAAATAAATAAATAAATAAATAAATAAATAAATAAAGTAAAGAATTGTTTTTGCTTTTAATAAAATACATATATCAAAAATATAACTTTTTAACTAGAGCCACAAATATCACAAAATTACGAATATTTCTAGATGTGACACAGCACCCAAGTTAAGCTAGGGTTTCTGGTGAATTTCAACATACCAAGCTCAAAAGGTTCGCCATCACTGCCCTATATCATGAAGTGTGTTCTGTGGATTGCTGTGAAACCTATGAGGTAATTTTGTTGGTTGAATGTTGTTGTCCATAAGGTCCCGCCAAGAAACACTTTTTCAAAAAAATGCTCAGCAAATTCACCTGATGAATAGATGCCACACAGGGTGAAGAAGTTTAATATAAAATTGTCTTTTAGCCCACTTTTTTCAGGATAAAATAGGTGCATAGCAGCTGATCCTACATGACAAGATCCCTATTAACCTGGCTTTGTTATTGCAGCAGTAGCTTTATTCTGGGACCCAACTTGGTCAGGTGAGTTTAAGGATAGCCAGGAGAATGCAACATTCACCCCAGTGCGTTGGTTGCTGTTGTCCAGGGTGGTAGAAGCATTTGTGGTAGTTCTGGGAACCATTCCTCATAATCACAGGATGAGAAAGTGAAGACCTATGTTTACCTGCTGGATTAGACCAGTGACCCAAGTAGTCCAGCAGCCAGTTCCCATAGTGGCTGGTGGGTTGTATTTGGCAGCCCTCCAGCAGAATGTATGCTCAGTAACTTGCATTGTTTTTAATATCCCAGTGGCTGACTTTTAGATGCATCCAGCCTCCTATACCAGGGGCAGCTGATAGTCCCCTCCTTGATGAAATCCAAGCTGGCAACCTAGGCCACATTGAACCTTTTCACACATACCTGCTGGAGTGCTTCTGCCCCTTTGCAGGTCAGGCCTGAACACACTTCTCTGCTGCTGCAGCTACCCTGGGGGAGAATAAGCTGTCCCCAGATGGATCCATCCGTGGACTGCTAAAAAGCAGTCTACAGTCTGCCCAGAAATGCCTGGATTGCTCCTGGAGAGATGGATTCACATTACTTCTGGTTGCAGCATGATAAGTGGGTGTTGCTGTGTGACTGTGATTGCACAGATGTGTGTATCTGCCACATCACCATGGCAATATCCAGCTGTGCTTTGGATGCTGGTTCGGATGGCAATCCAGGCAGTCCTGGGCTGGCCATTTGTACTACAAGTGCTGCTAGCCAGGTGCAGGGCTAGTTCAGCGCTTGTAGTGTAAATGGCTGCCACTGGTATGGCACTGTTCTACCATACATGGTGGTAAGTGTGAACAGCCCCCAGGGTATGGTAGCAAATTACTGAGTTTATATGTTGTGTAAAGAAATACTTCTTTTTGTCTTGATATTCCTAGGATTTAGGGCCTTTTCACACTTAGGCCTGGCATTCTCTAGGATGAAGCATACACACACTGCCTTTGTCCCAGAACAGCCCAAAGCCATCCTGATCACCATTTTTACTGCTTCACAGCTTAACCGAGAACATCTAGGGCATTCTCAGAAAAATTCCAAGCGCAGGGTTTGCATACTACAGGATGTTGTGGAATCCGCAGGGTTTGCATACTACAGTTGTGGGTTGCACTGCTGATCACCATAGCAATAGTCTGCTAAGCATGACCATTTCTGTAGTGCAGATGTTCCCTTCTGGGACTGTCCACGTGTTGGGAACTTCCAGGTAGGTTTAGGCTAAATTTGGGGTGGAGCCACTGCTTACTGTTTTTTTGAGTGACCTCTGGTTCTTTTATATTTAGATGGGGCAATAAAACCATTCTCCTTATCTACTTTGTCAACATCATGCATATTTTTTTGGAGCTTTGTCATGTCTCTCCTCATTTGCCTTTCTAAACCAAAAAGTTCCAAATGTTTCAACCTTTCCTCCTAAAGGTAAGATTCTCACCATGTACTCATGGTAGAGAGATGTCAGAAAAGTTTCCAAAGTCCAGTAGATTGTGGATGGATCTGATTTTTTACACTGCCTGTAAAAACTGTAATACAAAATTATATCTGTCAGTGTGGAAATGGATAGATACAAATACAGAAAAGCACTAATTGTGTAAGCAGATTCCTTGGTAAGCATAAAGAACATGGACTTCCACCCTCCCCGACAGAAAAAGTGTCTCAGGAGCCATGTATGAACAGTGAGATAAACAGAATATTGGCCACTGAAGCTTCCCACAAAAACATTATTTTCATATTGAAAGCAGTTAATTTCTGTGTGCCACACAAATGATGCGGTTTCAGCAGGTGTATCAATTGTCAGCAGATCTTAGGTTGGCAGTATAAGAGCAAATGCAGTGTGTCAGGTGATGTGTGTTTAGGATTTATAGCAGCCAAGGCCAGATGCCCATGTTTGAATAGATTCATAACCAGAGTGCTCTTAAAAGGCAAGCAGTGTGTTGTGAGACTATTTATTGTGGTTATTTATACCTCATGATAATTATGGCACAGGCCAGACTGCTATTTTTTTGTAATCTTTTTGAGCAAAAGTAGTTGAGCCTTTGATATGACTGTACTCTTTTGTGTGTTTATATCAACAGCAGCCACTTGTCAACAAGACTGTCTGAGTCTCTTTTCTTCATAATATAAAAACAATTAATCACCCTTCCCACCATGTTGCTGCTAGAATCACCCTTTATAGCAGTCATCCTCAGCTTTATTTCCATTATGAAATAAAACAAATTACATTATAATGCAGTGCATGATGGAACTGCTTCTTTCCCAGTGCCAAAGGGTAGCTTTCAGGGAGGGTCAAACCAGTACTCCTTCTGTTGCAGCCCCCTTACAGATTTATGAATGGTGAACTTTATTTGCATTGGCTGGACAGTTTCTTTTAAAAATTTTACAGAGGGTGAAACGTGGATATTCCACTGTCTGGCAACATTAAAATCCTGAACACTTCAATTGCTTTTACTAGGAAGCAGTAATTTAAGATGGCAAAGCAGCTTGGCTTGAATTTCATTGCCTAGAAAAGGGACTTTTAGTTCATTTTACAGCCACCTTATGGGTTTTGTTGTTAGATACCACAGGCATGGCCAATTCCTGGGTGACTTCATAGGTACCTCTGTGCAGTTTTCTTGGCAGATTTACAGAAGTGTTTTGCCATTGCCTACTTCCAGGGAGAGGCAGGGGATTGAACCCACAACTCTATGCTTTCCAGGCAGTTTGCTTTATCACTGAGCTACAGCCACTCACATTACAGTTTAGTGCCACTGTTAGCACAACCATGATTTCATTCTTGGCTAAGAGTGCTGAAAGACTGAGTGATCTAATTTCATACAAGGCAGTTATTTAGATCGGTGCCTGCACACTTTCCTTCACTCTCTTCTATCATAGAGAGTGAATTTGTAAAAAGGAAAAAATGTACCATTCTGAATGGTTTTGTGGCTGTTGTGTTTTCTTATACATAAATTCATGGAGGACAGGTGTATCAATGGCTATTAGAATGGGTACCTAGACACTTCCTTTAGTTTGGAGAGAAAGACAGGATGCCTCTAAAGGCCATTTGCAGGGATTCAGGAGCCTGTGTGGGTTTGGCCTTGAGATTGCCCAGAAGCAATTGGTGGGCCACTGTGTGAGACAGGATGCTGGACTAGACGGGCTGTGACCTGATCCAGCAGGGCTTCTCTTACATTCTGTCTTACGTTCTCTTGTATCACTCCTTGTAACCTCATCCAATGGTCCTGTAAAGGTATTCTTACATTGTGTGTTTTAGCAATAAACTCTTGCTTTTCAAAGAACCTTCAAACTAGTTTAATGTCTCAAATCTTTTCCAAGAGAGAGGTTGTTGAACATCTAACTCTACGCAGCATCTTTCTCTATTAAGAGGGAAAAGAGTGCCACATTCTTATATGGTTGCCTTATCCTAGCATACATATGTGAGTGGTGTAGCAATAACTTAGACCAAGTGCGATCCAACTGTTTTCTTAAAATTGGATGAACCAAAAGCTTAACATCTGTCATTTATTTCAGCTGTACTCACATAGATGTTGTTTTTACACAGAGACTACCTGGGAGCGGCCGAGCAGTGTGCCTGGAACACCAAAGAGCCCCGTGACGCAGAAGAATTCCTTACCTACAGGTATAAGATTTTTTTTTAGAAGAAATCAACAACAGCACGTCTTGTCTGTAGAAGTAACTTCCTTACAAATATTGAATAGTACAATTTATGTAAATATATCCAATGCTTTCTTCACTGTTAAAAATGTTACATCTCTGTTTTTGTTTTTGTTCAGGACCAGTTCAAAGGATTTTGATTCTCTAGATAAAGTGTGAATTTGGCATCCCCTCCTTTGTCATGGAGAAAAAAGAGACAAGTGATTGTCTTAAACCAGCGGTTCTCAACCTTCCTAATGCCGCGGCCCCTTAATGGAGTTCCTCATGTTGTGGAGACCCCCAACCATGGGGGCAGAGCAGCTGGGAGGTGGGAGGGAAGGGTGGCGGGAGACTCGTCGTGACCCTTCTGAAAGGGTAGTTCGATCCCCAAAGGGGTCCCGACCCCCAGATTGAGAACCACTGGTCTTAAACCAAAATGAATCTTGCCACAAGTCAAATTGAACACTATTGATTATTTACTAGCTTTGTGTGCTCTTGGCATCTATTACAGTGCCAGAGGAATGGGAGTGTGAAGCCCACCTCATGGTTGTGGGGCATACTGTTTTCAAGAGGGCCCCCACCTCTTGACACCCCTCAGAAGTCTCAAATGTTTCTAAGTTTCTGACCTGAGCCATTTAACTAAGCCCAGGAAGTGGCTTTGGAAGTTAAAAAGTTAATGTCGGTACATTTTGTGGCCAATTAAAGTTTGACCCCGTAGGATATTAGCTAAGTCACTCATACATTCAAGGCAATTTGTTCCTGCCATGTCTGTACCTACAAAATGTTTTTTACACGAACTACCTAAATTTGTAAGCAGAGATGTTTGTCAGATAACAGTGACACCTCTGGAAGTCATTCTGGTAAATTATTTTGGCAGAGGCCTCATAAACAATGAATATGTTTTCTTCTAGATTGCCATCCTTCTTCCACTTAATCATATGTCTTTTCTGTGCAGTGAATGGTTATCATATACCAGGACCTCTGGTATCCCAGCTAGAGCCAAGCCACATGAATGTCCGCAAAATCAGCAGTGATCCCCAGGTAAACACAGCAAATGCTTCCGCATGGTGGGAAGAAAATATTTTTTCTTTTTAGTTTAGATATTGCTCTAGTTGATATTTCCACTGGGAACAAGCATTAGAAGTTTGTCTTGTTTCACTTAAAAATTGAATTATCATTGCTGTGCAGCCTGTGCTGTGAACCTCAAGGCCCTTGTATTCCTGAACTCTCTCTCTCTTTCTGTCTCACTCCATTTGCTATTTTTATCTCAGGAAGCTCTTATTGATCTTGCTCAGCTTTAGCCATCTGTGATCATTTCATAGCATGGAGTTCTTTGGGCTAGGCATGCAATGTGCTTTCCTTTCCTTCAAGGCTTAATTGAATTACACTGAAAATGTTCTTGTGCTTGTGTTAGAGACATCCTCATCAAGCTGGTCTGGGGTATGTGTGTTGCAGTGTGTAATGCTGCCCAGTATTCACTCCAAATGTAAGCTTTGTGAAGGAGCCAGTGATATGAGATCATGTTCCACCTCCATCAGTGCTCTGCTTTCATAAAGACCTGTAGTAGTGTAGACCAGCTTCCAGAAAAGCATAAGTTCTTGTGTGCTGCTTGAGCTATTGGCCACTCAGAAAAATGGACACAGTGCAGAGTTGCAGAGGGGTGACATTTGTGGAACAAGAATCATCCACTGGTATCTATAAGCCCATTATTAAATCTTGCAAGTCTACAGCCAGAACAGGTAGGTGGAAAGCTATTCCTAGACTGTGAAATTGGGTAGGGTGAGAAATTCCTTCTAAAGTCTTCTCTACCCACTACTACCAGTGGTATGTTTTAAAGAATTCTGACAATTTGGTAAATTACTTTCATACGGAAAGATCTTTACTCATAAAAGACTAAAGTTTTGTTGTTGGCTTCTAAACACAATTAATAAAGTATGAAAATTTAATGATGCTTTTTGCTATTATTCATATAAAATTGATGTCCTAAGTATCCAAGGGCCTTTTTACACTTCAGTTTAAAAGTAGACTGGACCCTGCTGGGATAGATGACCAGAACAGGCCATTTGCATTAGGTTGGTCTGTTTTGTTCCAGACCCTGTGCCAGTTACAAAGCTTGCACCAAGTTCAGAGCTGGCAAGGAGGGGCTCTGGAAACTCTGAAGACTTGGGGGCACCCAATGTGCCAATGGGCTTTGTTTGCACTAGTGCAGTGGATCCTGTGGTACATCTTGAGACATCTGGAATAGAAAAATAAACTGTAGAAGGGAGTCGTTTTTGAGGCGCATCTAGCATCATCACCTTCTATTCATTCAGGAGATTGGTGAAGATGACCTTATTTAACACTTATCTTCTTCTGTGTACCGTGCTGTTTTTAATTTGATTTTGGCTGCATCCCCAAGAGACTTATTTACTTCTCCACTGTCACTCTACTGTCACTCTATTGAAGTGGACTTTAAAAGTGCCATGCAAATCAGGAATAAGCGTCCGCATGAGGCTCAGGAAAATGCGTGTTTTTAACGCACCTTTCGTCCCCATAGGATCCCTGTTTTCTTTGCGCGCATCTTTTTCTCCCCACCCCTGCTCTTGTTCATAGGGTGCCAGCGGGAATGGGGAGGGACTGCGCTCGGTGTGGCCACAACCAGGAAGACAATCCCTGACAAGTGCAAAGGAGAAACAGCGATCGGCTCTCTGTTCGTTTCCCAGATCTCCCCCCCCCCCCGAAATGGCTTCTCGTGCTGGAAAACATTCACTCTCACCACTTTCCCTGTTATTGCTTTCAAAAATCCACCCTGTCCAGCGCACGATCGCTCATTCACTCATCACTTTCCCTGTTATCGCTTTAAAATCCACCCCTAGCAATAATCCACCCATTTCACACCTTACAGCGATTGCAACAATGTTGCAATTCTGCGTGATTCTGGCTCTTTAGTTCTGAGGTTTAGAAAGTGAAGCTGCTTCTGTTTCTGCTGTGTGTGCAGGTGGCAATCCCTGCCCCTTTTGCCACGGAGCGTCCCCAAGGTAAATGTAGCGAGGAAAACCCGCGACTTACAGAAAGAGCGCTGGAAGAGTTGTTTAAAGTGCATGTATTTTGTCGCGCGATTTCTACGTTTTGTAGCGCTGGAACCTCGTTAAAAACCCTGGCTTGTGGGCGCTCAGAGGCAAAAGGAGAGTCTTGGCAGACTTTTTATTCCTTGGGGACAGCCCCTTTATGTATTTTAATTGTTGCAATCCGCCCTGAAACTTCAGGGTACAGGGTGGGATGTAAATGAAAATAAATAGATTTACTTGGTGTTCTCCAGATACATTGTACTAAAGCCCCTGGCAGGCATGGTGCTGCAAGACAGGGTGATATCCTGCCTACATTAATTCGTGGAGCCAAACTATATATGTTATTGGCTTGGATTCTGCAAAGATTTTTCCATGTAACCCTGAAATTGTAAAATTTTACTGCGTAATTTTATTTTAAAATTACATACCAAAAGTACACCAACCAGTGTTACCCTGTTGAAATTCCTGTCTCAGCATCTAGAACAAAGAAAAGGGGAATTGCCTGAGTAGCTGCAGAATGTTTTTGGATTCTTGCAGTCTGGAGATTCTGTCACAGGCTTATAACATGAATACAGCAGTAATTATGTGCTGCTACATGAGATTATCTAGAAGGACAGTTGGCTACTGTTCTAGATCTGATTTCAATTCAGGGGGTTTCTCACAAGATCCACTTCAGTACTGCACCTTGTAGATCTACTGAATTGCCCCCCCCATTATATTCTGGACCACAGAGGCATGCCATTTGCATGTCTCTATGGTTCAGTATATTATTCCCTAATAATCCAGTAGATATTGTAATCAAGGATGCCATTTTGGGTACCCTAACTCCATCTCTGCTCCATTCTGTGTGGATGGAACATACTAGTAGGAGGCAGGGCCTCCCTTAAACTTTACTGGTGGGTGGAAGGAGAGTCTGTAGGTCCCCTCTTGGTCCACATCAATGACAAGTCCAAAGAGTCCCTTCCAACTTTATTTTTTAAAACATACTCTATTAGTTGAAAACTTTAGTGAATTTCATAAATTTCTCCCAACTTCCTCTGCCTCTGAAAATAGAAGGCAACTACTGTAGCAGATTCCTAAGAGCTATGTGTTCTAGCTACTAGTGAATAGGTGTCAGTTCGCAATCTCTAGCTGCTTCCCAGTATGTATTGAACAAATACATTCTGCCACTTTAAGCCATCAGGTTACAAAGTTGCTTCAACAATTAAGCCACATCTTCTCTCAAATAAGAAGGACCAATTGGAGGGGGAACTGTTTCAGGCATGGTCTGGTCCTCCCTGAAGGTAAACTGCTAGTCAGGTTAGCCTAAGGGTTGCAAGTGCCTGAACTCAGAGGCCAGTGTTCTAGCTTCCTCATGAAAGTCACTCCATTCAGCTTGCAGTGATTCCACACCTGCTATGGACTGAATCAGGAGCTCTGAGTACAGTCAGAGGGGAAATCTATCTCTGGGGTCAAGGTCCACTGGTCCCCATCTCAGGGTGGCAGTGTGGGTCCCCAGCCAGATCAATGGAACAAAATGTGGAAATATGATGTCCTAGGTATGGAGGAAGGGCCACCTACACCATGCTATGAAGATGGAGCCTTAGTTTCTTTTTTTGTGAATCACTGATAATCATAGCATGGATGGGAAGCCAAATGGAATAAAAATTTCATACCACAGAGTATAAGAATGTGTTAGGATTGGTCAGTAGTGTGCATGAGATTCATCTGGAATAGTATCAAAATGCCTCTTGCCTTAGAATGTTGCTGCTTAGTGCATTCTTCTTCTCAGCTTTCTTTGCTGTTAGGAATCTCAAAGCAATTGCATTTCTTGTATCTTCAAATTCAAAGAGAAAGCTCCCTTGTTTAAGATAAATGTTTGCTTTAAAGCAGCTTTCCATTTTCTGCCCTGCATTATCCTTCAATGATACTTCCCAGGCCAAAAATATTTTTAGGGGGACCTGACCTACTTCTCTTTAGTTTTTTGAGGACTGTTGTGCATTGTGAAACCATGATCACAGATCAAATACCACAGACAGATACTTTTCTATGTACTGATACTGCTTCAGCACGGTATGTTCCAGCTGCAGTTGCAATTCATAACATTTATGTCTATTTTTCCCTCCTTTTTTCCAGAGATTTGGGTAGAGTTTAACACTCGTAATACCTAACTTTGTGCACAAATAAGCATTTAAAATTTTCTCCATGTAAATCTTCTGCCTGTTAAGTTAGTGAGATGTGCATTAATGCATCTTTGGACCTTTCTATACTTTCTTACCAGCAAATACACAAAGGGTCTCCCTTCTGCACATTAGTATATAGGAGGTCCATCCACAAATGGTATGCTCCATTCCTGGTCTGGATTACCAGAGACTACTAGTGTAGTAGCTCAGCCTAATCAGACTACCAGTGACCCAAAGTGCACTGCCAAAATGGGTTCCCTAGGGACTCCGAGGCTAGAAACTTTAGTTCCTAGCCCTTCAGAGCCCTTGGAAGCCAGCCCCAAAGCTGGTCCAGACCACTCTCTCTAATCTAGATCCTCTGGTTCAGATCACAGTGAGGCAGTGCAGAAAGGGCTTTTCCAAAAGTGTGGTGAAATGCTGGAGAGGAAAATGTGCATTGATAAAACAATTATTTGTTTCAGGATGGTTCAGGGAAAAAAATTGATGCTTTCAGTACACAGAGTGCTGTTGAGTTAGCAATGTTTTCTTGAGAACACAAAAAAACTGGATACAAAACTTTTGCTGGCCTTGTAGAGTATGTAATTCCTTAGGGTCTTGGTCTTCTCTTTTTGCGCTTAGCTTCTTCTCAGCCTTTCTCTCCACTTAGCAGAGTCAGGGAAAGAAAAAGCTCATTTGCAACTGATAATTTCACTTAGCATAGTGTTCTTTTGTGTATGTTTTTCTTTTCTTTTGTTTTGTTTCAGATAAGCTGTGAAATTGTTGAAGGTTGGAATCTTTGGAACATGAAGCAGGCTAGAATGAGGGAGGAGAGAGATTAGATAAATCCTGGATGTAAAAAAGGAGTGTAGATGGACAATGAAAATGGAAGGCTGGGGAAGTGGGGCTTGTCTTCAGACTGCATCTTTTCCAAATGTTTCAGCATGATCTGAGGTTGGATACTTGTACAGATGGCAGGGGTGCCACTTGTGACACTGGCCAGGCTTCCCATCCTTTGAGTCTGTATTTGTTTTAGACCAGTCAGAAAGGCTTTCTGAAGGGAATCAGAAGAGGTGAGTTGCTGCTAGGAACCCCCTTGGTAGCAACTGCAATGGGGATTCTTTTGATAGAGGCATTATGGTGAGCCTACTTGGGCAGGAATGGGGAAATCTGTATAACAGGAAAGATGTTGAGCCTGTTTTACACTATCAGGAAGCTGCTGCTTCTACCATAGTAGCTTCAGACTCTTCTTAAACAGTGCCAGGAGATCCCAGTTCATGAAGCTGCGTGAGGTGTTGTGAAGGCTTCTTGGTCCATATGACAGGAATGGACAGTTTGGGCGCGACCCCATGCATGTTTTGGTCCAAATTGAAATCGGATTCAGGAAGGGGTGTCCCCATGCATTTTAGATTTGGTCCGATTTCCGCAGACCAAATCGCCCAAACTAGGACCAAATTTGGTCCTGGAAAAAACTTCTCACTGCACTTTGGTGGCTTGGCACGCATTGCTTTGCGAGCCGAGCCTGCGCATGTGGATGGTCTTGGGCTATTTGGGGAGGAGACTGAAGTTCATGTTATTGGGAGGTGGGGTTTCATGTCCTGTGCTTCCCATTCCTGCCCTGTGCATTGGAGATTGCAACCGCTGAGATTTTGGGGGATTAAATAGTGTCAAAGCTGAAACGATGAGGGGTTCGAATGGCCTTCAGTGCCCCACAAGACTCTTTTATACAAGTATTCCACCTCCTTCCTCGATCACCAAGGCAGGCAGTGTAATGGCTTGATTTTTCTCCCTTTTCTGCTTGCGTGTGTTCTCGTGGTTCCCAGGTAGAGCAGAAGTGTGCAAAACTGCTCAACTACTGCCAAACCACACAACGACTTTGCTCAAACAGCTGCGGGTTTTTAAATCAATATTTTTGCGGTTTGGTCCTTGCTTCTCTGTGCCGCTAAAGTGGGGGGATGCGGCATTTGCAGCAGGCAATACAGGAGTGGGGGTGATGTCAGTCCAGCTTCCAATCAGGACAGAGGGGGCAGAGAGGAGGTGGTGCTGTTCCCCCGCGCCAGGTTTTAGTGCAGTTTGCATGGGGACGGCTGTATCCGAATACAGCCCACGTTAGCAGTAATGGAATGGGGACGGGCAAAATTCAGTTTCAGTCCCACACTTGGTCAAAAGTGAGCCACTCCCGCACCAGATTGTTTGCATGGGGATGTGGCATTTGATACATTCAGTGTTTGTGAATCTCCTGCTTAATTGTGCTTCAGAAACAAGGGAATGGCAATGCTGTGAATTACCCCGCAAAGCCCTACAGAATCCAACTCTGGCACCAGCGTGTGGGACACTTCCATAGCAGTCATCTTCTTTCTCTTTGAATACTTAGTCTAAGTCACAGTATCCCAAATCGTATTCTCCAAAAGATTCTTCAACATATTGCATCTCCTCACAGAAAAGACCTGAAATACTGGGTGAACCAAATATTTGGGTGAACCAAATGCCATTGAATCCTGAATATTATCACAAAGAACTTTCAGATGTCCCTTCATGCCTCCCTTGCCACCTTTACTGAGGCCAAATGTATCATTAATCTACAGCCCCTGCTGCTTCCTAGAACAGGTGGCTTGCGGCCCTCTCTTGTGGAAGAGTCTGACTCTTTAAGAGAAGTTTTTAACCCTAAAGGAGATAGTGCTCTTATTCCTTAGTTTAAAACAGATAACTTGCTTCCTGTTTATTTTATTTTACATGATCTCCCACTGCAAGGAAGCACAGTAGTAAGTTTCTTCCTCTTCCTCCCTGTCTGCTGGATAGTTTTACTGATAAGATATTTAGGTGCCTGAAGCATAATTGGATGACCTTACAGCATTCTTCCTGTGTGTAGAAGATTTTTAAGTTAGCTAACTTGTGCATGGAAATTTTTCAAAGTTATCATGGGAGAGATAGACAAGAGTTTTCTTTAAATAGCAGCTTTGGAGATTTTCTGAAGAGAGTTAACACTTTTAGACTTTGTACCCTGTCTTGGCCAACACTGAAATAAACATGCAAACTGTGTGGGCTCAGTGAGCGTGTGATCATCTATATTTCCTTGCTCTTGTTCACGCTGAGAAAGCAGTCCCAGGTTCTGGCAAAATTGTGTTCTTCTTCCTCAGTTATTCACTTCCCACCACATAGTAATTGTTTATGGAGAGAGGTGGAAGATGTTAAGAAAATAATTCCCTATGCTGTTTTTAAATACCACTTAATACACATCTCCACTACCTGAACAATTTTGGAGAGTTGCAGATCTTACCATATAAGCCTTGATTAGATGGGATGGTGAAAACAGTGATGAGCTATGCCTATTTCACTGGAGAAAAGCTGTGTGGCATTTTATGGCCATGTGGCATGATTTATAATTACACATTTGTCTATTTTATCCTTTGACATGCTAGAAATAGAGCTAGTACAGTTAGCACAGCTGAAGTGTTTAGAGAGTGCAAACACTTGCAATCTTTCCTCCTTTGCCTTTCCACATCTTTGTGATGGAGTGTGGACATCAGATGTGTACATTCATGTGACCCACAGACTATGTTTAGGCCTGTCACTTTAATAAGGCCATCTGAACATGGGCATAAATGCCTCGTCATGAATCTGTTTTAGCTTCTGTTGCTTTCTCTTTTAAACACAGTGGATGATGAGTAATGGGTCAAAATGTTCTGCCCTGTTGAGTCCACCACCACCACCCAGATTGTATATTAGTAATGGCTGTTGGATTCTCTGAACGCTTACGAGCTGATATTAAGATCTCATATCTGTAACTGGTTCCTTCCGCAAGCAAACCTGTCATAGGGAAAGTAGACATGAGACTTAGGGAATTACTCTGGTTTTTGTTGTGAAATGTGTGCATGGTGTGGAAGAGGAGAACAAAGTATGGAGCTAGGAAACCTAGAACCTAGAATTTACAAATTTTATTTTATATAAATAAAGCAGTTCTAGATATTTGTATTGTAGTTGTGTTAATCAGTGAAATTGGATAGGCATAGAAATTGGTAGACCAGACCAGCAAGCATACTAGGAGCCTTCCTTCTGCACCCTGGACCTCTCTTAACTTCACCAACACCTGGTGTTCATTTGGTGGTCATGTGTGGAATTGTCCAGAGTTTCCTATGGGGTTGCTATAGCTTGCTGATAGTACGAACTACCTGGAAATCAAAGGGTCCACATTTCAATTCACTTCTATATCTCTTCCAAGGAAACTGCATAGAGGTTCCCATAGAGGTGCTCATGCAGTCAACCAGGAATTGGCCACAACTCAATGGTATCCAACAATCAAACCTAGCAGATTACTGAAAATGATAATACACCATATGGATAGAAACTGTAAAGTGATCCTCCCCCCCCCCCCCGAGAGATCATGAGTTTGGGAAGTTTGAGGATATGCTTTTGTAAGAGAAAGGGTAATGACTGGATTTCTTCATTACATAGTTCTTTTTCCTCCTTGCAGGTGACAATCAACTCACATTTTGTTGCTCAGCAAATGTCAGCCTGCTGTTTGTAGACATAGTTATTTTGCTATGGGTGGGCAACTAATGCTAACAATGAAGGTGTCTGTGTGTGTGTTTTAATGCCTTGTCAGCGCATGATTAGAACATTCTATGGAAACGGGTCCATTTTCAGATTCTGGATCCAGCAAGGGGCATCCTTTGAAGAGAGACGCAGAGGGAAAATCTGATGAGAAATGCTGTTTTGTGTATTTGAGGATGTTTTAAAGGAGAAAAATACCTATTTGAAAAGGACACAAGGATAATAACAAAATACCTAGCTTTTCACTTCTTCCACTTACTGAAAGATACCTTAAACAATAGTAGCCCTGTCTTTTTAAAACTAAAAACAAAACAAACAAACTTTAGAGGATTGCATTAGTATAGGCCAATCGGTGGTTCTCTTGGTAATCTGAGTTACACCAGTTGTTGTCAGTCATACTTACAGAAGTTGTGGTCCAAGCTAGGTTAGAGAAAACTGATTTAGAACTCTGCTGTTCTTTCATTATAGAGAGGTTTGATTATTGTTATTTTGGTCCGAATTTATTTTTCATTGTTCTAGGCAGTGTTGGGCAATATGAGGCATACATTCAGAGCTTTTCTATCAAAGATACCATAGTGAGAACCATATACTCCTTATAAATAAAGTTAGGAGTATCTGCAGGACACATTCCAGCATATAGAAGGCTGTTACCCAACTGCTTTGGTCAGAACAGCATGAGGATTGTACATTTAAAATGTGCCTGCTTACATTTTAGTAACTTAGTGTAAAAAAATGCCTGTGTTTGGGGTCTCTCCATTACTTTCAGTCTAGTGCAGGTGATGATGTGTGATGCTTTTAGTACCTTGCAGCTGGAGATAGAAAGAAGCATTAGGGACCCTTGTGATGTGTTAACAAAATCCATGCAGAGACATTTTCGCTTCTTGTGCCGAGTCTTTTAATGCAGCACTGAGGGGATGGCAAGGGTGGATGCAGTTTGTTGTGTCTGTAATCTGACCCTATAGCAAAGGAAACCTTTGTGCAAAAGAGTTCAGTTGTTTACTAAACATAAAGTAGTAGTAGTAGTAGTATTTCCCAATAACTCTTTTCCAGGCATAATAACTAAAGTGCCTGTTTTGGAGTTGGCACGTAGCTGAAGAGTTAATTCCAGTGTGAGGCACTGATTGGAAGGGGAGGTGTCACCATGTTTCAGATGAATTATCTAGCTGCACGGAGCTCGTGTGCTGCTTCGTGAGCACAGTGCAGGAGAATGCCGTGCAAGAGTTCAGCTGTGAGGCTGTGACACCTCTGGACATGGGAAGAAGCTGATCTGGAAAGCGAAAGCAGAACTGGGATCTCCTCCAGTTTATCTTGCATGCAGCCCTGAGCATCCTCCTGAACCTCAAGATACATACCATGTCGGATGTAGAGTGCAGTTTTGATGATGCCTCTTGCCTCTCTCCTCAGAGTCCTGGGTCTCCGTCACCTACTCGGAAGCAGAACAAGGAGACCACCTTCACGGTGAGTAGAATCCCACAGTGATGATCTCCCGTCCAGTTGCTATGGTGACCAGAGTAAGTAGCACTGCAGGGCAAGAGAACAAGTGGAAGGGGGAAATCCGTGGGAGGGGGTCTGCCTCATGTTTTCAGGATGTAAACACAGTGCTTGCTTTCCACAGCAATAGCTGCATTGAAGCCATTTTTAAAAGGCTGAAGCCAGCAAAGAGCTTGTTAGAGAGAGATGGGAAAGAAATGTCAGAAAGCAAAAGAGAGGGTGGGAGGCAGTTCTCTCTGCTGTGATCTTTAAATTACAGTTGTAGCAGGGTTTTTTCTTTTTCTTTTGTGCAAAGTTGCTTCTGGGTAGATCAAGCAATTAACAACCAATGAAGTCATCTTAAGAATGGGGAGGTCCTGTGGGCAGCATGCACAATGGTGTTTGTATAAGTTGACAATAAGATTTTATAAAAACCTTTTCACAGTGGACTTTCTTTGTGGAATTGATGGGAGAAAATGAAAAGCTTAATAGTAATTTTGAAGAGATGCCCAATGAAGTCATCTTAGGACACCGTTTGGCTGAGGGTGTTAGATATTTCTCATTGAGGGATGACAAGAGGCAAAGGTTTTGCCTTCATTAAGTTCAAACTTATCCCTAGCTGTCATTATTGCTCAGAAGACTACCCAAGTTTGATCAGTTATCTAGGCTCCAAGGCTGACAGAAATATTTGATTGCAGTAGTTTATGAAAGCAGAAAAATTTCCCTGTGGATGTGTGAGTTTTGTTCTTTTGCTGGCTAGAGCAGCAGGAAGGAATTTGTTGAAACAAGACATACCTCAGTGTGAATTGGAGCATTAGCTGGCGGGGGGGGGGGAGGAGTGGATGAGGGAGGAAAGAACTAAGATACTAGAATATGAGGAGGTGTTGGTTAGTGTCAGTGTTGCTTTCTGTCTGAAAATGGGGGCTGCTATTCAGTTTTTCCAGATTTCAAAAGTAGTCTGAACGCTTAGTATGTGTAACCTTTTCTGTGTTTACACAGAATGAAAAGATACTGCTAGATGCATTTTTATTGTACGTTTTGGACTTAGTATCAGCAGTCAAGAGGTTTGGTGTTTCACAGGGCTTCTTGGTGGAAAGCTGTACAAAATAAGTTCTCTTATAATGGTGGCTCATATTCTGGATGGAAAGAGAAGTAAACCAGATCTTGCTAGCGGGTGTTGACTGTTTTGTCTGTCCTCACTCATTAGTTCTGCCCTTTAGCATAATGAAAAAAAAACCTGAGCTTGAAGTGACTTCAAGGGCTATTACTTCAGCACGATTGTGTAAAGATGACCCCACAGGTCAGGGTAACGAGTCAGTCTGGGGTGGATGGAAAAAGACGAGCAGATCCTCGAATGGTATCAGAAGTTTAAAATAAAATCAGTTGCTGATTATCTTTATTTCTAAAACGTGCTTCAATTCCAGGTACAATTGAGGGAGATTCATATGTTGGACTGTATGAATGGGTCTGTTAGACATAACTGATGTGACTGGAGTACTACACAGTTATGGTAACATATGAACACAGGTCTTAGATAGGTTGAGTGACTCATGATTCTGGGTACCTCCACTGATGTTGATGCCTCCTTGCATAGTCACCAGCAGTGGTACAAATGCTTTTCTCTGTGACTGATCTGATTGAAAGTGGCAGGCTGATTTGTGTGTTACAGAAGCATGGTGAGTGACCTGCTGAGTGCACTGTAATAACACTTTTGCTGAATCACATAAAAGAGGCAAAAAAAGAGAAAACAATTCACGTAGATGTGTGCAAGAATGCACATGCACTTCAGATTTTTCCTGAGATTTGATTTTGGGAATGTGGAGGCATACACCTCTTCCATTTAGAAAATTTTCAAAAGGGATGCAGATTGTGCTTGGTTCAAGTCTCAAAGCCATCATCGGTTCATGACAATTCCAAGGACTTTTTTAGACAGCTGTCTCCACACATAATACTCAATCATTGTTTGAATCTTGAATCTTTAAGGCTATGCCATTTGCATGTTGCTCCCTTCCCCATTCTGGTCTTATTCTACATTTAGTGACAAACCATAATTTGCCTTAGTGTCTGAACAAAGTAGGGTTGCCTGTAAACTGGCATCACAGTGGGTCCTAGTTGGCCAGCGAGCACAAAGCATAATTGGTGTTTTTGGAATCAGGAGTTCTGGCATCATAACATGGGGGTGAGAAGACAGGGCATAATTCTGAGTGTGTTTGTCTTGTACCAAACTGTGCTGTTATATGGCCTGTGCTAATCATGGGGCATATGACCTCTTTGTAATGTACTACAGACAGTCCAGATAATGCTTATAGCAAATGCTTCTTCAACTAAATTCGTTCAACTAAATCTAATTAGGGAGTAGGAGGAAAAATATTGCTCTTCCTAGGTAATAAAAAAAAAAGAGAGAGATGGGGTGTTTTTCCACTGTCACTAGAAGTACCCATCAAGTACCCATTAATGGGTACAAAAATGGATGCGGAGTAAGAAAGTATCTTAAGTCCCTATTCCTGTGTGCTTTGGTGACCAATGGCACAACTCCATCATTACAAGCCTAGTTACTGCAAACAGATGTGTGGAATAAAACAGTGCTCTTTTGTCCACCTTTGCTGTGTGTAAGATGCTTTCCTTTTTGATTGCTTGAACCGCATGAGAGACATAAAACGTACACATGTGCACCGTGAGGGAACGTATAGCACTTGCTCCTTTGGCCACTGGAAAAGGAAGTAGGACTCTTGGCCCTGGGTCACATCTAGTGGGAATGCTCCACCCAGAGACTTTAGCAGGTATTTGAATAATCAGGAAATGCCCCTGAATTGCATAGTAAGAGAGTGAAAATCCTTTGTGCAGTAAAACCTTTCAAATGCCAGCCAGTGTTAATATTTCTAGCAGCTTCCTGGGGAGCTCCGAAAACCCCAGATGTTGGACGTGGCTCACAGTATTCAAGCCCTGTCTCTCAGACCACGTTCTTGACGACGTTGGTGATCAGCTAGTTTGTCTTTTCATTGGAGCTAATCCTGTTCTGAGGCTTGAGTGAAATGTTGTTCTTCAGGGTTACTATTCCAGCTTCCAAGGATTCTCAGATTGCCACCCTTCTCCAAATCAGCTTCATGGCAGTTAACAAGAGGAATTTTATTTCGTTTCACAGGATCAGTATTGCCCACAGAGTGCTGACTTCCTGTGCTGTCACTTCTCAGGTGTATACTAGTCCTGACAACGTTCAGGCCTTAATAATTTGACTTAATGGCGACTTCATTCCCCCACTTGCCATGTGTATCAGTTCTGTTCTATCCCAAAAGAGGATGGTTATTAGTTTCAGACCAAGGCAGGAGGCTGAACTTATGTGTTTTGAGGCTTTGTTTTGTTCTGAATCTGAGAACTATTGTTTTCTTATTCAGACAAGTCTACAATCACTTGAAGCCTTTTTTAAATTGAAACCTGTGCCAAGAAAGAGAGAAAGGGGCGGCTTGCATGGTGGAAAAATTGGACGTTAGGGGCAGCTCAGGGTAAAAGTAGGGTTTTCCGCTATTGAAAATACCCTGGCAACTAAGTCAAACTGGGAACTGGCTTTCCTTGTCCCCATGCCAAATGAAGACCCAGTATGTGATCTGACCCACTTGGTCAGTTTCCTGTCCCTGCCTGGTAGGCTCTGACTGTAGAAACATTCCAGGCAGTGAGGATGGGTGGTTTGCTTTTTGTCCAAGACCCTCCCACTTCCATTCAGCTGCCCCAGGTGCTGGCTCTATCCAGCCCTACAAGAGACTTCTGGTAGATGGAGCTTCTGTGCAGATGAAGTAGGTCTAAAGGTAGTTTAATGGATGGTGTGGTATGCCCCAGTTCTGTCCACCCAAATCAATAACCAGGGAAATCCAGCAATCTTTTTGAGTTGATGGTTGTGAACTAAACAGTGATGTGTCACACATTTAGTTATCAGTGTCAGCTAACTGAATCCTAAGGCTTTTTCACACTTATCTAGATATGGGAGGTGATAGTCTCCCTCACATAATCAGGTATGATACTGCAAAATTGAGAGAAGCAGAGAGGGGGCATTTTATGTGCACATCTGTGTCAATGTGGACCCAGAAGGTATGCAAAATTAGCACAGCTCTAAATTTGTGTCAAAATTGTGCTGATTTCACCACACATGAATAAATCCTTGGTTCAGCACTGGTGTCCTCGTAGCATCCTTTAATGTACTTGAAATAGCAGGCTACTGGGTGAGGGAGATGGACAAGGTAAACCATCTCCCAAAACAAGAGAATAGCTGTGGGAATTTGGATGAACAGCTGTCACTGCTTTCCAGAATTTGTCAGCTGAAATGATGGTCTTATTTTGCCCTAATAGGAAAACCAACTCAGCTCCTGTTGCACTGAAGTGCTGATCAGCGGTCCATATCTCATTTCTTGAATCATAATATTGGAGGTTTAATATGTCCTTTTGCTATGTGTATTTTCAGCTTAAAATGGTTGTACACACAGCCCTACCTCCAATTTCACAGACATTTGCAGACTAAGTGTCACCTGTTGGTTCATGGCTCTCTGCCAAATAGGTGCCAGAGACACTGGTGGCATGAAAGGAAGGCTTTCTGGTTGTTCTCTTCCTTTGGAAGCTTCATCAGGATGGAAACCTAATCTCCCTAAACTGACAAGTGTTCATGGTTTAGACAGGCATTTCAGTATGCTGTGGCTTGTGCTGAGATGAAGGCATTGGGTGGATTATAAATTTAAATAAATGCTTTTTGCTGGGCTTTATGAATTTAATGAGTGAATTATGGATCCTGGAAAAAGATAGTTTTCTGCTAACCTCAATGGAAAGTATGCATCAAAATGTTAACGACTGAGTTTTAATCTGACTGTATTACTTGAGGACTGTGTTGTATACGTCATAAAATTCTTGCCTAGAAGTCACCTGCAATTAGAGATTTACATGTCTTCTGTAGATAAATGTGCCATTGATCCTTATGGACTTAACGTAATTGTGTGGACCATTATCTTGCATGGATCAACTCATGGATATTTTTGAGACTCAACTAACTTTAAAAAACTAAATTATGTGTTTGTGTTGGCTGCTAGACTTCTTGAATTTTACTCAGGCAATTGGGTAAACATACTACTCTCTCTCTCTCTCTGTCTCTCTGAGTGAATGAGAGAGAGAGGCACCAGCCTTTCATATTTAGCATCTTTAGGGTTAATGTGTGTTGGCAGTTTTATTTTGAAGTTTATTGCTTTTTGTTTAGCAATTTAAAGCTTCACTTGGAATAGAGTAGTTTCAACATCAGGCTTGGATTTATCTAGCTGGAAGCTAAGAGAGCAAGGTGTTTGACTTCAGTCTTCTTAATATATAGGTTTTCTTGTCTGAATACTATTTCTCTGGAGCTCAATGTGTAAGCCGCATATAGATCCTTTCAAAAAGCCTGCCTAGAAGACTTTTCAGGCACATCCATTTGCTGAAACATTCACCTGTAGAATTTTGTGAGGGTTAAGTAACATGGATTTCTGATTAACCCATTTTAAATCTTAGAGGATTGCGGGAGTCATGTCTTAGAACTGCAGAAAAAGAAAGGGGGAAAAGTTGTGGTTTACTGCTGAAGCTTTCAGAAGCCTACCTTCAAGTCCCCAAACACTTTCCATTATGAAGGTTTCTCTGAACCAAACTGTCAAAGGCTGTATGCATTCAATAACATAGAAGGAGATAATGGCCACATCCCCCCTCAAAAAACAACTTTTCCATGTGTTTTTAGCATACAGTAATAAAAAGATGGGGGAAATGACAGAATAGGAACCTGCAATCAACATGCTGGTGCAGACTAAGGCAGGCCCCGTAGTCCGCACTAGCACGCAGATGGCAGGCAACCATACTTGGATATAATCCAGAATAAGGCCCAGTGCAGAAAGGGCCCCTGACCTCAGGAATAATGGACATCACAGTTGCTTAGACATCCTCTGTTGCTGTTGCCACATGACTATATTCAAAGTTATTTGCTTGACTTTATCCACCACCTCCAAAATGATGGTATTGGCAAATCCATAGTTAGTTGTATGAAATCTCACAATCTGAATTTCTGGATACAAGTCATGAACAGCAAAGCTGTACATTTCATCCCATTTGTGACTGTGCAAAACTGGCAGAATTTAAACTCGGGCAATTTGAGACAGTATGCAAGTAAGAAGCGATACTTCTGTCAACTCTCACCAGCAGCATCAAAACAGAAGGATTGGGGTTCCTGTTTGAGGGGATCATCCAAGTATTTCAGTGGAAGCACACATGTTCAGTGAGGTGTTTGATTGCATGAATCAAACAGTAAAATTGCTAAGGAAATTTAAAAGTTCCTGTTCAGGTGAAATGCACAAACAGTTTTGCGGCAGAAAAAAGTTGTGTTGTTTACAAAAGCTTTTCTAGAGAGTTCTGCACATCATTAGTTGTCAGCTGTCACCTTGTGCTTGTGAAATGGCTTGGGGTGGAAAACAGTGTATGATCTGTTTCCCTCTATTTGGGTATCAGCTTAAAACATGGCTGCTTTCACAGGCATATGGGCTTTGTTAGTTGTTCAGTTCAGACCAACATATATAGATTTAAAGACAGCTGTATTTACTTCTTGTGTTTGTTCTTGTCAGTACTACTTTTGGAATTGTTGTAATATTTGAATGGCATTTTATTCCATCTCACTCTGAGGTCACAGTGATATTGAATGGGTTATATTTATAAATTAAACAAGAGAACATATGGGGTATGATATTCCAAGGCTTTGCTCTCTAGATATTCAGGTGGTTTTCCATGAAACATTCCCTCCTTTTTGCTTTCTGTGACACTTTCTACTTAGAGAAAGCATTTGTATTTAGTGGCCTCAGATACTAGCACATTTAAGTCTCACCCCAACATGTTTTTCTTTTCATCAGATAAATTGTGTGACTTTTCCCCACCCTGATGCAATGCCAGAACAGCAGTTGCTGAAACCTTCCGAATGGAGCTACTGTGATTATTTTTGGGTAAGGGAGCATCTGCCCATATGTTATTTGCTGCAGCTACTGAGCCTTATACAGGATGTAACATATTGCTAGAAATTCTGTTAGCAAACACATTAAAATCCAAGCGTGGAAGGTGCTGCTTAGGATATTACAAAACATTATTTTCCTTTTCTACAACTGATTTCCTGTGCAGTGGTTGTGGTGGTGGCCTCATGACTCATGTGACCTCCCTTATTCGGATCGGATACTTGGGCTTCCCATTTCACCCAAACTAAGGCCAACTGGGCAGCATGGGTGCCCTTGCAAATCACCTACCTCCTTAGCAGCATCTGCAAGTTGACCTTGCTGAAACATGGCTGTTGTTCCTGACTGCTATTCCAAGGAAGAGGACTGAAAGAAAAAGGGGAACAGTGAACATCTTACAGATCTTGTGGGCTGGTTAAACGCATACGTGGTACTAATTTTAGAGGACAGTGACATTGTGAATTGGATCCCAATCATTGCTATAATTAAATCCTTGGCACATTCAAGGGAACCTGCCTATGTAAATGCTTGATCCTCACCATTGTAAAGTAATTGTTTGGGAGAAGACAAGTTTGCAACTGGCCCTTGTGAGTAAGAAGTATACCACATCCTGATAGGAAGTAGATCTTACCCTGAGCATTTGAAGATTTGGAGCTTTTTAGGAGCAATAATATGGAAGAAGTTAGTGTATACTGAAATTGTATCATTTGGTTTTCCTAATGGAGAATGAGTACAAACTGTCAGCTGAAGTTAATAAGTACAGCTCCTTTATTAATAATTAGTTGTACACACTTGTGATTTTCAAGTTCATGCAAATAGATCTTATAGTCAAACCTTATCCTTATATTATATTAATTAGGTATAGTATGAGAAGAATGTACTTTGAACAATATAGTTTCTCAGTAATTTGACTCCTGGAACTATGGTGATGGTGATGAATTAGATGTATATATATACTGTTTGTAATATATAAATATACTATATATATATAGTATATTTCATTAAAAATGCAATGCAACTTTCCAATTACAAAATATCAATATTAGTACAATATATAGAACAAGGGTTAAACTTTAGGGCAGTGGTTCTCACCCTGTGGGTCGGGACCCCTTTGGGGGTCAAACTACCCTTTCAGAGGGGTTGCGACAAGTCTCCTGCTGCCCCTCCCTTCCCCTTCCCAGCTGCCCCTCCCCCATGGTTGGGGGTCTCCACAACATGAGGAACTGCATCATGGGGTCGCGGCATTAGGAAGGTTGAGAACCGCTGCTCTAGGGTCAAGACCTTGGGTAGTAAAATGGAACACAGTATAAGGCTACCTTCACACATAGCAAAAGAAGCAACAGTGTGTTGCCCTCGTATCATGAGGGAGAAGGGTACAGACTAGTGTGGGAACAATTTCATCCCCAAACAGCCTCAAAACCATCTCAGGATTCCTTCTTTCTTTCCCCCCTGCATTTGAACACAGCTTCATTTTACAAAATCTGAAATCCCCCCCCCCCCAAAAAAAAATCATTAGGGTTTAAACTCTGCAACAACGATGGAACAAAGATCCATCTTTGCACGGTCACCAGGCAGGTGGGAATCCCTGGGGGGAACATCCCACAAGTTGGGGGGGGGAGGCACAGAAGAGGCTCTGGTGGCAGTCGTCTACACTTGTATCAAAGTGGATATGTAGAACTGGACCTTCTGGTTTGGAGAAAATGTTGCTGGAAGGGTAAAAGCAAGATAGTTGTCCCACTGTTTAGTGCTTCACCGATCAGCAACAACACTAAAATTAGCATGGAGGTGAATTCATAAGGGATGCAGTCAGGAAATTATTGTGTAGTATCTTCTATTGTTTAGTATATACCCGTAAAAAGAAAAGGGGAAGAGGGGGAGGAAAGCATAGAAAGTGATGAAATAATAAAAGAGAGGGGGCACTGATGAGAAAGCAAGGATGGTGTAGGTGGTGGAACCCTAATGTGCCAACAGGTGAAAATTGTATTGGCTAATTGTTTCCGGATGAGATACTTGAATGCCAATCTCTTGAGTACAAAATCCATTGCCATTGCTGACCTTGGTCTCTCCTTGCCCGTGAAAAGTGTAGGCTGCTCTCCTATACTAAGTAGAGCTGTAATTTTTTAGGAATGGACGATCTGCTGCTGTTTAACTACTTGTTAAATATATACTGTATCTCAGACTGGCCTCTAGTGGCAACAACATGTCCTGCTATTTTCAGAGAATTTATAAGAACTGTCTTGAGAGATTGACTAACATGTTGTATTTGTGTTGTTAGATGAAAAGGCCTTGAATATCCTTGCCAGCTTCTGACCTAGGATGTCTGAGATATTTTCCTGTACACCTGAAGCTGCTGTTTCTATATTCAGGTTCAAGTGTTGGAGCACATTTCTTGACCCCTTTTACGTGATCTGTTGTCTAACTCATTTTTAGGCTGATAAAAAGGATCCCCAGGGAAACAGCACAGTCTCAGGGTTTGAAATTCTTCTCCAGAAACAGCTGAAAGGGAAGCAAATGCAAAAAGAAATGGCAGAATTTATTCGGGAAAGGTAAGTTAGAAATTCAGTAATAGTTTAGGGATGTCATTGATTTTGTTTCCACTAGTAATATACATCTTTTGTTAGTCCTGTAATGAAGTACTGGTGCATTTTCTCTAAAGATTCAGCTACACCAAAGTCTTAATTCACATTTGCTGTACCTTCAGAGTGAGAAAACACGTCAACAAAAAGACTAAGTTATTTTCTTTCTGCGCTGTCGAACCGACAGAAGGATTTTTTTGGATTTGGAAAGGAAAGCTGTATATCGCTTTGCTGATGTGTTCTGTCACTCTGAAAATGGATCGAATGTGAACTAAAACATAGGTTTATCTGGGTCCTTGTGTCCACCAGATCTTTAGTTACTGGGAGCTGAATAGCAGTGTGAGTAGACCTTACAGCCTGTTCAGTTTTAGTTTTTATATTCCCACAGTCTGAAACAGGGTACTAACTTCTGATTCTTCATGCATTTGCAGTTAGGATGCTAAATGCAAAACATAACAGCACTTATATTTTGGGAAAGTATCAGCAGCCAACAGCTGTACGGTTATGATTATATAAGACCTGGTTCATGGAGTTCTTTGTAAGATTCAGAAATCTATGCCCAGCTTCTTGACTTGCTCAGCTTAAAAATATAGAGAGAGAGAAAGAGAGAGAGAAAAATGTCACTTCTTGGCTGTGAAATTCATTGTAAAATTGTTGCCAATGTCCTCACAAGGCACTTCAGTTCACAGTGAGGAGCTTCTGTGCCTTTAGGACTATCTTCCTTTCTTCATATGCTTCCCAAACATATGAATTTGCCCATAACATTGTGCTGTGGTGCCAGGAATACTGAATTATGCTCCATCTTTCACAACGAATTCAAGGCAATTCATGCAAATTGATGCATAATTATCAGTAAAATAGTTTTCTGAGACAACCATTGATCAGTCTGCTGCCCCTTCTCACTCTATAATTTTATAACTTGGATCCAAACTTCCTTCCCATGTAAAAACAAACACAAAGAGCACTCATATTTGTGTAGCCATTTTGATTATCGTCACGTTGAGAGGACAAACTTGCCCTTTGTGATGATGAAGTCCTTTTTCAGTAGCTCCCACCAGCAACTGAAAATAAGAAAATGAAAGGCTTGTCCGAATGAGGAGAATAGGAGGGAGCATAGACACTGGCAACACAAATGCAAGACGAACATTAAGAAAGCTAAGAAAGATTTTGAGGAGCACATTGCTAAAAACATCAAAGGAAATAGCAAGAACTTCCATAAGTATATCAGTAGTAGGAATCCAACCAGGAAGGCAGTTGTACCATTAGATGGTAAAGGTCAGAAAGGGATAATTATTTATAATTTATAATTTTATTAATTATTAATTATTAATTAATTAATCATTATTAATTAATTATTTTTAATTTATAATTAAAGAAGACATGGAGATTACAGAGAGACTAAACAGATTCTTTGCCTCCATATTCACAGAGGAAGACAGAGGATACATGCCAGTAG
>MTQE01002208.1:45150575-45192149 GCA_014337955.1 Aspidoscelis marmoratus | reverse complement strand
CATATATTTTTTGGGGGGTATAGAACCCAATTGTTTGTTTGGTCACTTTTAATGAAGGTGTCAACTCAGTGCACAGCAGCATCAAAAAAAGCTAATTCAATGCTGGGAATAATTAGGAAGGGAATAGAAAATAAGTCAGCAAGTGTCATTTTGCCTCTTTATGGTAAGTCCACATTTGGAATATTGTGTACAATTCTGGTCACCATATCACAAAAAGGATATTGTGGAACTGGAAAAGGTGCAGAAAAGGGCAACCAGAATGATTAAGGGTCTGGAACACCTCCTTTACGAAACCCGGCTGCAACGTCTAGGCCTCTGGAGAGATGGCATTTAAGAGGGAACCTGATTGAAGTGTAAAATATTATGCATCGTACCCCTTCGTGGTAGTTCACACAACACTAGAATCAGGGGGCACTCTGTGAAGCTGATGGGAAGGAGAATCAGATTCAACAAGAGGAAGTATTTCTTCAGCCAGAGGGTCATCGGTTTATGGAATTTGCTGCCGGAAGAGGTGGTAACAGCTACCAGCCTAGATGGCTTTAAGGATGGGTTAGACAAACTTATGGATGACAGATGTATCAATGGCTACTAGAATGAATGCCTAGGTACATCTTTCTGGCTGGGGGGGGGGGAATAGCAGGATGCTTCTAAGGCCATTTGCTGGGATTGAAGAGCAGGAAAAGGTTTGTCCTTGTCTTTGCTTGAGATGCCCATGAGCGTTTGTTGGGCCACTGTGTGCAACAGGATGCTGAACTAGATCCAGCATCCAGCAGGGCTTCTTTTATGTTCTTATGTACTTATGTAAGTTCCTGGGACACTTATGTAACCTGGAAATGGAGGGAGATCCCATCACTTTGGCAAATTAAGGAACAACTTAGGGTCCAGGCTAGTGATTATCTCTGATTCTTCCTACAACTCCCCCTCCCATGCTGACTCTAGTTCAAGTTTTCTCTACTGAATTGATCATGACATTCTGGTTGTATTTATTCTGTATACAACTGAGGTATGTCTAGCCATGCCCAAGTGCTTGCACAATGTTATTCATATGTGCCGTTTTTCTTTTTCACAGAGGTCAAGTTCTCCTCCCAAACGTGGTTGTAATTAAGAAGCAGCAACCACAAAACAGGCGAGATGTTTATGGCCGGATAGGAGCATTTCCCAATATTTCCCCCTTTGTGGTAGTTCAGAGTTCTTTGCTCTTTTCTGGGCCCAACCTATCATATTTCGCACCATTGGTATATGAGATGCCCCTATAATTTTGCATCATATATCATACTTTGCCTCAGTGGCATTTTCAGATCCACCTATAATGTGCCAAGGAAAATTTAGGAAAGTTAAATTAAAAATAGAATGCAGAGTGACTTTAAGAGAAAACATTTTGGAAAATACTAGGCAAAAACAGTCTGTTTCATCACCCAAGGCAATTTGGCTATTTAGCTAAATAGCATACCAGTATATAAAGGAAGGAGGGGTGTATGCTTAGACAAAACTGGTAGACTTGCCTAACCTGAAGTGCTTAACAGTGTTGCCCCATGATCAGAATGTAATTTATTTATTTAGAATATTTGCAGTATGGGACTCGTGATTGCTAGAGATCCAGAATGTAATATTGCAAATATTACATTCTAAATAAATAAATGAGAAGAGTCCCTGTTACTACTAGGGATCAGTCTTGATCTTGACTGTAGAAAGTTAAGAGCATAAATCACTGGTATCTCTTCAAAAGTATGAGAAACCCCACACTATCAAACTGCCCTCTTTCAGCATATGGGAATGTGTGAGAATGCCCAAAACCAATTAGTGGCCCAATGTGTGAGATGGGATGCTGGATTAGATGGGCTGTGTGCTGATCCAGCAGGCCTTCTCTTACGTTCTTAATCTTTTTCATGTTGACCAAGTAGCGTGATTAATAGTGACTCCGTATCAACATGAGATTATGGCCTTGAACTCAGAAATGGGATAAGAAATGGAGGGATGGGCCTGCAGTGCACTGATACACCGTCAGACCTATCTCCTGACCAGGCCTCCATTCAGTTGTGAACCACAATTTTTACTTGTGGCTGCAGGCTTCTTTTGTCACCTCTGAAAAATTACTCCATCCTGTCCATTTTTATCCATGGCTAGAACTCTACTGGAGCATAGTTTAAATAACTTAAAATAACTGCAGCTGGGCATGAAAAGAGAAGGCAAAAGAGAAGGATAAACAGTTATTATTTATAGCTGCTCATTATTTATAATTATCCTTAGGAGAAAAAAAAGCATTGTTATAAATAGCATTCCAGATAATAAAAGGAGGGAAATTTACTTCTTCACAGAATTTTCAGTAGGAAATTGGAACACTGAGATCCTAGGACTTTGCCTGACCGGTCAGAGGAATGTGAAAGTTGTCCTAAAGATCTCTCATTACAATCATCCAGTGATGGGTTTGTAGGAAAAACAACAACATTGTATTTGGAAGTGATTAAGGATTACAGAGAAGCTTTTTCACTGTGGTCTTATCTACATGGGGGATTTTTGAAAAAGCGATTCCCCTACCCAGACTTCAACAAATGATTGTTTGTTTCTAAGGTTGGCTCCAGACAGTGACAAAAACATTGCAGCTGCTATTGATCCAGAGGTCACGTGATTGGTCATGTGACCATCAATCAGCAGGAGCAGGAAAAGCATGCTGTTAAGAGCTGCTGTTTTATCAGCAGCTTTTAATTTCTCACTTTCCCTCACCTGGAGGGAGGATATTGCAGAATTTTGATTGTGCAGCTTTCCCTCGTTCCATCATAATGACAGGAAGCGGCTGCGCAGGGAATTCAAAGCTTTAAGACAGCTCTAAGAACATAAGAACATAAGAGAAGCCCTGCTGGATCAGGCCAGAGCTCATCTAGTCCAGCATCCTGTCACATGCAGTGGCCCACCAAATGCTCATGGGCATCTCAAGCAGAGACAAGGACAAACCTTTTCCTGCTCTCGAATCCCAGCAAATGGTCTTAGAAGCATCCTGCTTCTCCCCCCCCCCGCCTGAAAGATGTGCCCAGACATTCACTCTAGTAGCCATTGATATATCTGTCATCCATAAATTTGTCCAACCCTAACTTAAAGCAATCTAGACTGGTAGCTGTTACCACCTCTTCCGGCAGCAAAAGGTTCCCTTACTCCCAAAATAATACTCCTTATTGAAGCTTTTCTTGAGACAGAAAGTGTAGGGAAAGTGAAACTAATGATGTCAATGTGTACAGAAAAGACCTTGTCTTACCTAGTACTAATTTACAGTGGCATCTGTTGTTAGCAGGCATGTGTTATAACAGTTATAGGTTGTGTCCCCATGCAAGCCATTTGATTGTGCTTGGGCATGCATGTGACCGGGCACGGGACTGAGATCGGATATTGCCCCTCCCCATGCCATTCCCAGCAATGTGGGCTGGGTGCAGATACAGCCATCCCCATGCAAACCATGGGGGAGCAGTGCCATCTCCTCTCCGCCCCTTCTCTCCTCATTGGAAGCTGGATTGACATCACCCCAACCCTGTGCCGCCTGCTGCAAATGCTGTACCACCACCCTTAGCAGCACAGAGAAGCCAGAACTGAACAGCAAAAATAATAATTTTTAAAAACCCAGCTGTTAAAGCAAAGCCGCTTTGAGGTTTGGCAGCAGTTGAGCAGTTTTGCGCACCTCTCCTGTTCCTGGGAACCATGAGAACACCTTAGCAAGTGGAAAATCAAGCCATTATCATGCCTGCCTTGGAGATTGGGAAATGGCTGTCTGGATGTACCCTAAGGCAACTGCTAACTGGCACACTTACTGGGATAGTTTCTTGGGAGAATACTCTCCACCTCTGTGCAGATTATTGTGAGATTGAATGACACTTCTACAAAAGAAGACGTGTCCTGGAGGCTGTTTTATGTTTGTGAATCACCACTGTGTCCAAGAGGAGTACTGCAGGGGCCCTTCTAGGGAAGAACTGCTTCCCTTACCTTCCTCATTTGCCTTCTCTTCTCCAGACATCTTAGGAAGGAGAGCAACAGCTATGCATGCACAAAAAATGGCTAGACCTAAACTGAGTTCAAAGAGCCCACTCTAGCACTGAAGTCCAGCTGCCTTAAGGGATAGTGAAGCAGACTTCTGTTCTGCTTGCCATTAAGTATGTATAGTCAGATATGCTGAAATTCAGGCTCATGTGTTGAATTTTATGTTCATTCTGTACGTACCTGCATTAGACCGATCCAGTTAGTCCAGGATAACCAATCCCATGATAGTCCTGGAGAGACATGGCCTGCCTTGCTCTTAACCCAAAACAAGGCCATTCACATTGAAATGACCTGCTCCAGGCCAGCCCCTGTACTGGCTCCAAAGCTTGCAGCAGCTTCAGAGCCAATGCGGGGAGGCTTTGAATCCTCTGAAGGCCAGGAATGTGCTGTCTCCGCTGAAATGAGACCCCATGGTATACCAGATTGCAGACATGTGCTGTCCATGCACCACCATGATCTGGTATGCCACCCCTAGTGTGCCAATAAACCTCAGAAACAGAAGTCTGCTACTAGAGTGGGTCAGGACACCATTTGGGGCATCCTAGTCCAGTCTACACACTGTCCTGTATGGATGGAGAGTACTAGAAGGGTGCGGGGCCTCGCTTAGATTGCATCAGCATGTGAAAGGGAAGCTTGTAGACCAGACCATGATCCTGTCTACAGACAAGTGTGGAATTACTGTTAATTTTAATTCATGTTGAAGTAGTGGTTTAGAAGCCCCCAAATGTGGATCTTCATCTCACATTAGTGTTTCATCAGAAAATCTGTATGTTGCATTATTTTTATTATTGCTGCTGTTGTTGTACTTGTTACTCAGAACAATCTTGATTTTGATATATGTTGTAAAACATTGGGAATGGTCTTATTTTATGCAGCTGGTACCTTTTTACAGCAGTATTTGAACCCTATATTTTTGTAACAATTCCTGCTTCTACTGTCTCAAGACAGCCATAGCTTTATGTGAATAGAGGTTCCAAAAGACAAAGCATGGTTCCATTTATTATCAAAAGAATTTGATAATGGCTTAACTTTCAGAATATAAACACTGCACATAAAATCTGCAAAAAGTAACCTATCACTAGTTTGCGGACAGTTTGAAGTGATCAGCATTCTGCTTGCAGGTAAAAATTATAAAGTACATAAAAAACAGGAAGATATTATTATGTGTGATCACATTGATCACAACCTAGGGAACAGTTTTTCTAAATTACAGCTTTCTGTGGATCTCCTTGCCTTCTGCAGGATAAAGATTGAAGAGGAATATGCCAAAAATTTGTCAAAACTGTCTCAAAACTCCCTGGCTTATCAGGAAGAAGGGTGAGTAAATATTTTTGCCATTTTGATAGAGCCTCTCTTAGACCACACCGTTGTTCAGAAGGGCAGCTCCTAGGGTGCTTAGTGCTCCAGTATATTGGCCAGTGTGGAATTCCCTTAAGTGACAGGTGGTTGTTTTCCTTCATGATTCAGTGGGTCAAATGTATGAAATACACTCCTACACAGATCAACATCTCATTTGCTTCTGAACTACTAAGAGGAAAAGCAAATGGTGGAAGCTACCCTGGCTGAAGTTAGAATCATTTCCAACATATACATATCTATTATGAATACTGTACTTGACTGTTTCTAAGCCTGAGGTGATTCAAGCCAGGAGTGCCTCCCCTGATATTTGCCAGTCCACGCATAAATATTTTTTGAGGGCAGTTATTTTAGAAGGCTATTATCCTGTGAACCGCAAGGGGCAGTGGCCTGAACAAGGACCCTTTTAGCTGGGGTGCCAGCTATTCTGGAGTCAAGTGCTGGATCCCGCTGAATCCATTTTTTAATTACCTCCCCTTTTTTCAGCTTAGCACCATCCATTAAAATTGCCACACAGAAAGCACAGAAGTGGCTGATGATAGACAGACTTTGTTCTATATTTCTCCATTGCCTCCTTGTGGCAGAGAGACAATAGATTTCAAAGTATACCCTCTTTGCAGTAGAGGGATTGTTTTGGACAGATGTCAAAAGAGTCATTTAAAAAAAACACCTTCCCAGAGATTTACTAACAAAACTATCAGTCAAACCCAGAGCACAAAAGGCAGGAGTGGTAGAAAGACAGGAGAGGGGTTTCTCAAATGACCCAGTACGCAAGAAAGCAGTAATACAATGAATATATTATTCATGCCATTTTCGTTTTATTGTATACTGTCTTTCCAAAAGAAAATTTGCCTAAGGCAGTTTACAACAAACAGACAATACACAATGTAAAATAATAATCAAAACATTATAATAAAAATATATTATAAAAATTGCACATCATACTAGGGATGTGCATGAATATTCAAATGCATTTGAAATTCAATCGAATCGACCAAATTTCAACATTTGAATTCAAATAGAATGTCCTTAAATTCGAATTTAAAGATTTGATTCAAATTTCAGATCAATTCATTTGAATTATTCAGACATTCATACCTGTATGGATTTGTACACAATGCATACTTGAAGGTTCACATCTTTCCCACATCCGCACACATTTGTATGGATCCGTTTGGGATGTGGGATAACTACGGGATGCATACGGACATGTATGGATGCGTACGGATATGTAAAGGGAAGATGCATACAGGCATCTATGAATGTTGTCGACATTCGTAAGTGCAAATTCGAATGAAAAATTCGAATAAATAGATTCAAATTTGGTTAAATTTGAATTTTAGACATTCAAATTGAATTGAATTTTGGGGTATTCAAATTGAATCCTGAAATTGCATTCGTGCACCCCCCTACATCATACAAAACATTGCAAAATAAGCCAGAAACACACATACGTATTGAGGCAGCTGAGGCCAAGTAGAATCCTGAGCAGCTGAGAAAAAGCCCCAATCCCACAAAGAATAATTTCCTCCAAGATATTCATGACCAGCCAGGCTGGAGAGGCACCCAGAGGGCAGAGTGGTTTAGGCTGCCACCATTAGACCACCCCCAGGAGAGATGGCAGGGTTCTCCTCCTCGGGCAGGGCTTCTGGCCAAGTGTGCACTAAACACTCTTGGCAGTTACTTGTGTTCAGCAGGTGAACAGTGAGCGCTGTTCTCAATTAACACATTTCCTTTGCTTTGTGTGTAGGTGAGCACTTCCTTTTATTTGACTCCAAGTGGATCAGTATCAGGAGTTTCCAGCTGTGCTTATGGACATTGTGTTTTACTTTAATATTTGTAGTTATTCTGTTCTAGTATCATAATTCAACTAAAAGACTTTAATGTTATGTTTTTGTTTATTCATCATCTTTCTAAGAATAACCCAAGGTGATACATAACACAGTAAAAATTATTACAGAAATGCTACAAAAGTAAATTATCAAAACAGTTTTAAAATCCTACAATCTTAAAACCATGCCTTTATTAAATATCATTAAAACATCATTATATTTCTATTAATATGACTGTGCCCTATGACATAGAACATAATCCAAATGCTTCTACCACCTCATATCCTCCCAAACATTATTAAGCTGTGCCAAAAGCTAGAGAGTAAGGCCATGTCTTTGTCTGGGAGCTGAAATAAATCAACTGAGGCACCAGATGAGCCTTCCTGGGAAGTGAGTTTCATGGTTGAGGTGATAAGCAGCAGTGAACTGGAAATATAAGTTTGAGGGGAGGGGAAAGGTCTTCCAGTCGCCCTCTAAAAGCAGGACCTTTTGACTATAGGCTTTAAAAACAGACAATTAACCATCAAAAAACAAAGCAGGGAAAAGATCAAGTCAAAAACAAAGTTCCCAGTAAAAATAATATTTTTTTTTGTTAAAACACAAGTAAAGTGGCAGCCAAGCAAAAACACAGGCAGCAGCAATAATATGTGGTTTTAATCAGCTTATAACTTAGTAGGAAGAACATGTTAGTGTTCTGAACCCAAGTTTCAGGACTTAAAGAAGAAGAAAACAAAGACGCAAAAGCACAACATAATTTTAAAGCAGTTAGTTCTCAAAGGTGTATGTGCGTACATGCACACACAAGTAGAGACAGGACACACAGAAGTGAGTCCTGAGGGATCTTAATTGCACACCTGCATCAGATAGTTACATGGGGATGGAGTCTGTATATGTGTTCAAGTTGGCTATTTCACATATTCCAAATAAGGAATAATGCTCCCTTTCATTACCTCGCAAGTGCCACTTTATGCCTCCAAGTGCTAAATTTCCAAAGTCATTAACACTGCTGAATTATTAAATTACATGTAAAATCACAAGTAGAAAATTTCCAATGAATTGTAATTATAAGCCTAAAGATCACAGAGGGGTTGTGAAAGTAATTTATTAATTTGGAGATAAAAAATAAAATATTTCTCTTTGAGTAAGAATGTGAATATTAACATAAAGTAATTTAAATTTTGTCTTTAGGTTCCACACCAGAGAGCATATGAAACAATGCTGTTGATGAAAAAGTGCTATTGCAATAATGAGAACCAGATGCAAATAAAAGAATAAATTTTCCAACCTGGCATGTATGTTATGTTGTTTCAGGACTCTTGGCGAGGCTTGGTCACAGCTGAAGAAAAGCTTGGCAGATGAAGCAGAGGTTCATCTCAAGTTTTCCTCCAAGGTAGTCACTTCATTCATGAATGTTCTTCTGACGAGACTGCATAGAATTAAGTTTTCTGAAAACAAAGGTTATAGTATAAAAACTGGATCTGTGTTTGCTGCTTCAAACCGTGAAAATCATTACAGCCATCTGAAATATTGATGTTCTTCAATAGTCTGTTCTAAGCAACAGAAGTTGTAGCACTCTTAAGTGTCACTTTTTGATGTTAAAATGTCCCTCCGGCTACTGTATAGTTAGTACATTTCTTGTTATGGGAGAAGCATTCCCTGACGTCTTTAGGTAGCCCATTTTTTCTCTTACTCCTGTTCTAGAGCATTGGCTTGACTGCCAAAATCCTTCCCTGGAAGATTTTTTACACTTCTGCAATATTCTGAGGCTCCATTCATACAGTGCCATTATGCTCCATAACTGAGCCTCAAAGGCACAGAGTCTGTATGGACCCTGCTCACTAGTGATTCAGCTCATACCCTGGCAGTCACCTGCGTGCAGCCATTCCCTCATCTCACTTGTTGGATGGCTGTAAAAAAAAAAAAAAGCAGGATCTTTTGCAGCACTCCAATACACTTTGACTCATGCACCTCACTTTATGGTATACTTTCAAAGCAGCTTGGTTGGACCCAGTTCTTCAAGCACTGAAAATGGTCATTGCCTGTGTGTGAAGAAACATTCCCAGCCAAGATAATTGCAGCTGGGAAACAAAATGTCTCTGGCTCCTATGTTTACATGGTAGAAAGTTTGTGAACAACACACTGCTACTTTGAAGACTATGGCATGGATCTGTCAAGCATAGTGTTCTTCATAGTGTGATTCTTGGCAGCAGGCTAGGTAAAGCACTGCTAGAAGGCCCCTTTAGAAATTTTGCCCAAGATATAACTTCTTGAAGGATCACTTTGCTATGAGTATGAGGGATGAAACATTGCTCTGATTGTACTTGTGGGACAAACCAATCTTTTTTAAAAAACCACTGGTCCTGGGCTACAGAAAATGAATTTTATTTAATGTGTTCAGAATACCCCACTTGTAAGCCCTCCTGGATGAAAAAAACAAGAATGTTATAAATGCTTACCTTTAACCTCAAGTGGAGAAATAGTAGTAACAGGGTCACTAGAGCAATACTTTTTGGCGCTTTAGGTCGCATAGTTTCCTAGGCACATTTTTTTAAAAAATAAATAATATATAAAGGGTATTGTCAAATTCTTACCCGCACCCTAGTCAAGGATCTTTCACAACCTGTAATGCTGAAACACACAGATGCCACACAAGATGCCAGTCTCACAGTACTAGCCAAGGGTTTTTTCTCAGAGTGTGTTTCAGGACACACAGATGCCACCTTCCCACCTCACTTGGTTTTTTTTTTTCCTGCTTAGTATGAGTAATCAGTCAATAAGTAGACTGCCCTGGGGTTTGCTTTCTGTCAAGCCCACTTTTAGAGGGGGAGAATTTTATTTAGAAAAGTAGATTAGGGATGAGATAGAGGTTGCACAGATAAATCACTCAGACATTATGGGTAGGTCTTGTAAAGAGGTGTGTGGGCAACTGAAAAATGAAATGAAACCTACGTTGCTCGAGAAAGAGTGAACAGGTTATGCAGCCAAAGAGTGACTATGCAACGAAGGGCTGTGAAACTCATCAATGCTGAGTATTGTGCAAAGTGGCTACAGGGATTTGGCTAGCATGTTCAGTTATTTTGTACGTGGTAGGCATGTGGCAGAGCAGGATACTTGGCCAGGGTGCCTTGCCCAACATGGCCTTTCTTCTCATTGAGTTCTCAGTGGTAGCAGTGACTGGCTGCCTGCCCATCCAGCCAGTCCAACAAAGGTAGTAAAACAGTATGGTGAGGTAGTAACTATGGCAGCAGCATTCTCCAGCCCTGCCCCCATTGAGCTGCCAGTCCATTGAGCTGCTTCTTTGGTGTTTGGGGCACCAGTTCAACCTGGCCGGTTAAGACAGTATGATGAGGTAAAAAATGTGGCAGAAGTGGTCTGCTGCCTCCTCATCAGGTCCCCAACATGGTACCTCTTCATTTCAGGGCACTGACAAGGAGCAGATATGGCTAGGGAGAGAGGCAGTAGCAGGAACCTCAGCTTCATATGCTTGATCTCATGGCTATATGCATGCCAAGGTGAAACCTCCATGCTGCCCCCACCCCCCCCACCCCCCACCGGGACAGGACCCCTGTGCTGTCACATCCCTTGCCATTCCCTTAAGGCCAGCCCTAAGTAACAACATGAGAAAAAAGATTCTGAAAAAGGAAACAATATTGTGGTTTGGAGCTGAAAAACGTTTTCCACCAGTGCCCTTGCAACATTGGAGCATGCTTTCCTTGGCAGCTCACAAGCAAGAATTAAATATATGACATCTATTTGTTAGTTTTTTAAACAATTAGTACCAGAAAGAAAGAAAGAAAGAAAGAAAGAAAGAAAGAAAGAAAGAAAGAAAGAAAGAAAGAAAGAAAAGCCTTACTGGAGTGGCCCGTCTCATCCAGCAGCCTGTTTTCACGCAGGCCAATCGGTAGCGTATAATAGCCCACAAGTAGAACACGGATACATGTAACATATTTTGCCTAAAGTTTCTCAGCATGCCACCTCCAGTATAGGAAATTTTACTGATTTCCAGCAATTAGTCCTTCTTAAGCAATTTTTCTTTTATTCTTTGTTTCAGCTTCAGGGAGAGGTGGAGAAACCCCTGCTGAATTTCAGAGAAAACTTTAAGAAAGACATGAAAAAATATGACCATCACATTGCTGATTTGAGAAAACAGCTGGTTAGTCGTTATGCAGCAGTTGAAAAGGTAACCATCCTCATTTTTGCACTTAACTTTATTATCCTGGGACAGGGCTAGATGCAGTCCATCTCATGCTTGGAAAAGTTGCTGCTGTATGCATCTGACAGTCCTCCCAGCACTGACTACCATTGTTGAAGCCAAGCATGTCCTTTGAGATTGCCACTCAGCCTCTGAAGGACAGTAGCTTTTCGTTTCCAGCCAGACCCTTTTTGAGGGCATGCGTACTTCCAGCAACACTTCCTATTGCACAACTGGAATGGGGTGCTTATATACCAGAACAGGTAGGCGTGTGCTGATTGTACATGGCCCAGCATTCCATATTAGAGTACATAGTTGACTGGTAGACCTCATCATCAAGAACTACTAGTAGAACATTGCCCTATCTCATTCTATTGTTCTTTCTGTGTGGATCAAACATGCCATGAGGGACCTTGTGTATTCTGCACTAGCATACAGAAAGATCTCTGGGCCTATGAATAGTCAGTAATAGTGATGGCCAATTACCAAAATAATAATATGGTTTTTGTACACACTTTGTGAAATACGATAAGACTATAATCCTCTCCTAAAAATCATTTTTTTTAATCTGTAAATTTCATAAAAACAAAACAGCTAACTTCTCAGTTAATACATAGATTAAATACTGCTCACTTGTACCATTTGATTGAAATATGATGTAGGAGTTCTGGAGTTGATGGATATAGGAATTCTGGGACTGATTCTCCAATTGGCCAAGAAAATTCCATGGGTGACTATGGGCAAATTGCTGACTCTCTAAGATAATTTCTGTATGGTGAACATGAGTATGCACCTTGGGAGATGATCTTGGCCCAGATCCAATTACCTGAGCTAAGAGCGTACCCATAGCCAGTAGCCCATGCCACGGTCATCTGCATTGCAGCACCCCAGCCTGTCCCAATGCAGAGGGCAGACCAGACTGTGAACAGCTACTCAGGTGTACCCCCAGTAATGCTTTGGTGACCACTTTGAAGCAGTCATCCCTTAGAGTTTGCTCTGGTGCTATTTTCACATGAGAGGTCGTTCTAATGCCTTGTACATGCAGGTAGGCCATTGCACTGAAAGTACATCCTTCTAGTGGACCAGTCTGTCCTGTTAACATAGCATTCCATGAAGGTTGCTGAAGAAACCTTCAGAAGAAAGTATATAAGTAAATAGTTGCTGTGATGATTTATTATGCAAGAGAATATTTTTGTAAAGGAGGGGGAGAGATGAGTGTTCTTTTCCTGTGGAAAAATTGGTTGTTGGTTTATTTTAAGGCCCGAAAGGCTTTATCAGAGAGGCAAAAGGACTTAGAGATGAAAACACAACAGTTGGAGATAAAACTCAGCAACAAGACAGAAGAGGAGATTAAAAAGGCCAGACGGAAGTCTACCCAAGCTGGTGAGTATTCTGAAGAAGAAGAATTATGGCTGAGTCCCCATGCAAGCTGTTTGGTCCTGATTGGGCAGGCATGGGACTGGGAGCAGGTCCAAAAGAAGATCTTGCCGTCCCCATGCGAACCGTGCCAAACCCCGGCATGGGAGACTAGCGCCACCTCCTCTCTGCCACCTCTCTCCTCATTGGAAGCCAGATTAACATCAGCCCGCCCATGTACTGCCAGCTGCAAATGTCCCTGTGCCACCAGGCGCAAATGCCACATCCCCTCCTCCCTTAGTGACAGTGAAAGATAGGACTGGGCTGGAAAAAAAATTAAATTAAGTTAAATAAATTTTAAAATAATTTTTTAAAAAACAAAGTCTCCACGAGGTTTGGCAGCAGCTGACCAGTTGAGCAATTTTGCACACCTCTGCTCCACCAGGAACCTCGAGAACACCTGACAGTTTTAAAAGGGACAATATCAAGTCATTGTCGTGATCGCCTTGGTGATTGCAAAACAGGGGTGGAATATTTGGGGAATATCATGAAGAATTTTGCAATCATTCTTTTTGTCTCCCCATGTTATGATACTGCTATAACTCTGATATTGCAGTGTTTTGGGAACTTTCTTAACAGCCTCAGTTTGAGTATGAGCAGACATCTACCAGCGGGTAGTGAGTGACCATGTGCTGCATTGACACTTCATCTCAGAGCCACATAAACACCACTTACTGTGTCCCACCATTGTGCATCCTCCTGCTCACAATATGGCCTTTTCTGCACTGTGCCTTATTCTGAATTATATTTCAGAATAGGAGTCTTCCATTCACAGGCTGGTGCAGATTATGACAAGCTCCATCTGGGGCCTTTTGTAATCTGCACTAGTATATGGATGACGGGCCCCTATATCAGAATATAATTACTGGATGCTGTGATCCTGGGATCCTGTCAATGTTACAACAAGATGTGTATCCAGTCCAGAATAACGTACTTGTAATTATGTACTTCCGGGTTTTTTTTAAAGGCATTGTCAGATTCATACACTAGATGGCAGCTGATTCAAGAACTTTGTTATACACCATGTTATGCATAAACCACATTAACATGAGTCAGTCTCCTTATTGCTTTACTCAGGCACAATCTTAGTTATTCCTGTAATAAAAGGGTTTGGAAGATCAGCATTGAAAGTGATTGATAAAATCACAGGATCCATAAAGCAAGCCTAGTTATTTTTCCCACTGACAACTGGGAGAATAACTGCAGCAAGGTGCTGTCTCACTACAAACTAATTTTTCTTTCATTTCTGACCTGTACTATACTTTTGTTTCTTGACTCTGTTTCAACTGGAATACCTGGAAATAGGGAACAATATTGTTTTCCTTTGTTCCCTGACACAGTTTCTGAATATTTTCATGACTCTTAGTCCCTGAGGCCAGGGAAACTTGGGGAGATTCCCTTGAAGGGAGAGAAGGACCTAATGGGAGGTAGGCAGTTATAGAACTGGAAGCTTGTTTCTTAGTATTTACCTTAACTCTTTGTATGAATGGCTAATGAGGCATGCTCTTCAGCTAGTTGAGTTTGTGTTATTGACAATTCTGTTTCACTCTTGATTTGGGTGAAGAGATCACTGTTCACTTCTCCCTTAATGAGGTTGGATTAGCTACATGAGGTTCTTGCTGGTCTTAACACCTTGCATGTAGAAACTTGTAAGTAACGGCACTTTCACTTCTAAATGTTCTTTTGGATGAGTGGGTGAGCTCACATTTATGACCCAGTGCATCTTGTTTGTATGCTTTGCTCTGTGTTTGCTCCAGGAGATGATCTTATGCGCTGTGTGGACCTGTATAATCAAGCTCAGTCAAAATGGTTTGAAGAAATGGTAACCACCTCTCTGGTAGGTTAAAAAACAAGCAAACCCTACTTTGTGGTTTTTTGTTTTTGTTTTAATACTGGAAGGCTTAGGCAAGGTTGGGGTGGAATTGCTTGTTTTATCGTGTTTTCCTTATCATTTCCAGTCATTGGGGAAGAAGGTGATGGATCCTTGGCTCTTGTCTTGCATCCATTAATGTTTGGATTAGTTAAAGAAAGAAAGAAAGAAAGAAAGAAAGCCTGCTCTTGTAATCCTATCCATCCCGAATCTTGTTAAAGTGTTCAAATCTCCCTACTTCTTTTTGCCAGGAGACTCTCTGTCTGGTGTGATCATCTTTTAAGCGCAAGCACTATGTTGGCTGCCACATTCAGCACTAATTCTATATCATCTGTAAGGGCAGCACTACACACAGTACTTCACAGATCCAACTGATATCTAATAAGTACTATTGAAATATGGCTATCCAAGAATGGATGTAAGCTGTTATAGTGGGTGAGACCACATGTGTCCTCTGTGCCAGCTTGGATTCTAGGTTCATGTCCACACCGACATTGTAGAGAAACCCAAAAGACTGTATGGAATGCATCATCTGCATTATGAATCAGTCTACTGCGAAGCCATGCCTCTTGAGTAAACAGGTTTATCTGCACCAGACGAGGCATTGGAGTGGGCAAAACAGCCATGGCTGGCAGCTTCGAAAGCAAGGAATTTTAATTGTGCTAACTGCCTAGGAACATACTGAAATCCTGAACCTGGTCCTTAAGTCACCTTGTGGGCTTGAAAACTGCCAATCCAGAGATCTTCAGGCTTGCCACAATTCAGTTACAGTGGAAAGGGCACTAGAAATGAATGTTGTTGTTGTTTTATTGGCCACAAATGTCAATATTGGGACTGTACTTTTTAAATTTCTTTATAAATGACCTAGAAGTAGGGGTAAGTAGTGAGAGAGCAAAGGTTGATGATGACACTAAATTGTTCATGGTAGTAAAAACTGAAAGGGATTGTGAAGAGCACCAGGGGAATCTCTTGTCCTCAGGCGAATGGGCAATGAAGTCACAAATGCACTTCAGTCTTAGTCAGAACGTACAGAGTGATGCACATTGGGGCAAATAACCCCAATGCTACCTATGAATTGATGAGGTCCAACACCTCATCCAGCGTGGTTGCAGCATTCTGTTGGGAGTTGTGGCCTCCAAAAGAGGAGTCTGCAATGTGAATAGATCATTCCAGGGGATTCGCTGGCATGATCTACCAGCCCATTGCGGAGACAGCCATTGAGTGTGGTGTGTGCTAATGAAGATGTTTAATTATTCTTTTTTAGGAACTTGAGAGGCTAGAGGTGGAGAGAGTGGAGATGATTCGGCAGCACCTTTGCCAGTACACACAGCTGCGCCATGAGACAGATATGTTTAACCAAAGTGTGAGTGTGCCTGGGGCCTATATATACTTTACTAAAAGATGGGGTTAAATCAACTGTTTGTGGTATAGGTGGTGGCATAAATACAACAGATGGTTTAAAAGACAGAGGACTTCATGCTATGCATTGTCTTAATGTCAGTGGTCTGAAAGTCAGCGTCAAAAATTATTTATACCGTATGGGAAATGAGGGAAAGTGACTGAAGAATTGAGATCAGGACATGGGAAGGTTGTTCGATTTTCTTGAGACCTCGCGAGAAGTTAATCCGTGCTGTGGAAATGATGTCCTTGCTGTTTGTGTTTTCCAGACGGTAGAACCCGTGGATCAGTTGCTTCAAAAAGTGGATCCAGCCAAAGACAGGGAACTGTGGGTAAAAGAACACAAAACTGGTGATATCAGACCTGTGGATATGGAGATATAGACTGCTGCCGTTTCTGGCTGTAAGCGCTCGGCAACGTGGGCCACCCATATTCAAGGGAGTTTGGTAAAGCCTCAGGAGGAGGAAACAGGATATGTTCCTCTGTCAGCTTCCTTATCTATTTATTATTGCCTGTAGGGACTGTTTCTGTCATGTTTGATCATCACTTCATTTCCTATTGTGCTATGCCTTAAACATCAAACATTCCAGAGCTGAAAAGCCACATTTTTTTTTTACTTCAATCCAAAACAGGTTCCCAGAAGCCAAGCACAAGCAGCTCTTGTGATAAACTGTGGGGCCTGTTTATTGGTACAAAGAGAGTTTTAATAGCCTGTGATTAGCTATTTCATGCTACTCCCCTTGCATGATGCTCTGTTTGTACAATAGTGTCACAACACATTATGCCTCTGCCAAATGAATGGAGTATGAATTTGAATGTGAGTCTGGAAATAGGGATTTCCTTAATTAGATGTAAGCAAGAGAAGGTTGTGAAAAATCTTTACACTTCTCTTTAACACTTTATGAAATGGAGTTTATTATGCTTACCTACCTCACAGGGATGTTGTGAGGATAACAGTAAAACCTGTACAATATTAACTAGCCCAGGCTCTATATCTGCAAAAGCTGCTTTGAGGATGTGGTGAAATTGTGGCATTTTTAGTGAAAGGAAAAATGTGGTCAGTTGACAGTCCTAAAGGATACCAGCTTGGGTTGGTCCTTTGAAAACAAATAAAAAAACTTCCCTCTCAGGTACTCACTGGGTGCAGTCTACAGCCTGAATAATCTTTGTGGTTTCACTGAGTGCTCTGGGAGCCATTCCTGAGGGAGTCATCTGAGAAATTTCACCCTAAAAGAAAATGACTGCCTTTCACTGAAAATAATATTGTTTAGAGCCATACTGATTATGGCCCTGATTTTACAGAGAATAAATATTCAAAGAGCCTTCCTTTGGAAGACTTTAGCCAAATTAAATTGATAAAAACCTGAGCAGAATTTGTCTTTCTACAAAACAATTCAGTTTATAGACTATGGACAGTATGACTTCTTAGCCGATGTGTCTTACCTGAGAAGCAAGTTGCTCAAGAGGTAGATATTTTTCTGATTCCAATTTTGTCACACCACAAGAACTTAGCAAGATTTGAGTGGGATGAGATTGTTCTCTTTGGCAACAACCACAAAGTTTAATCCTGTCCTTGTTAGACTTGCACTATTGAGTTCCATGTAGTTTTCAGTATGGAATGATAGCCAAAAAGCACCACATGTAAATTAGAAATGATTGTATAAATCCAGCCAAAGATGTGTTAACAAAGCTAGATATTTTCTGAAGTACAGCTATTTTATCAAACTTTGATAGGTCCTGAAGGCCACACAAATTGGTTCGAGAATCCCAAATATAGAACTATTGGAGAACCACAGTTTTGTTTTCCCCTCACTTTTCTTCATATGTTTTGAACTTGCCTTGCTGCTTAGAGAAAACAAATATTTGCATAAAACCTCCTTTCATTCTTTGTAGTGCTTTGTTGATCAGCTGTCATAAGCAAATGTGAGGTCCGGATAGGCCTTTATATTTTGCATTTATTGAAGGAATTATTGAAGCGTTTCCCTCAGGATACATTTTTCATACTGTGACTGAGGCAAGATCTGAATGGGCTGTTGGGGACCATAGGTGCAATCTATCAGAGTGCTTGCTTTGGCCCAGAAGCAGGGAGGAGGGTCATTCACTTGGATCATGTGTAAATTTTGAAGCCATGGAATGAAAATTCCCCAGCTCTGAAATTTCCAGCCGTGGCCATGATGCTGCAAAGCACTAGAAATTGCCTCAGAAGTTGGCCATTTTGCATAATGGACTTGGATAGCAACAATAATGGTAAATTGCCCTGGAAGCCATTGGACCTTTGCACAGCCACAGCAAGGGCAAATCAGACCCATGGTCTCTTTTGTGGACCATCTTTTACCACTCTGCAAATGGAGCACCCTTGGGAGCAGGTCCCACTTTCTGGAACAGGCAGTCTGCGGGATGGGTGCAGCAACTTCTAGTGGCATATGGTTACCATGGTCCTAATGCTCTTTTGATGATGCTCAATGTGGCCTTGCAGATCTTGCCAGAGTTTATGACCACTACAGCTACCACAGCAGTGTTTCTAATGTTAACTGTTGAATGAAGATTAATGTTACAGCTCATTGGAGCTCCATGAGCTCACAAAACTTTCTGGGGGTGATTAGGGGAGAGGACTGGTTTGTTTCTTTGCTAGTTACTGGATTCACTTCCTTTGAAAATTCCTATCTACTGTTCCTATTTGTTTAATATCAGTGAAACAAGTCTTTTTTGTTTTTCATTGTAAGCTCAGGTTTATAATAGGAAACATATTTTACCTTTTCCCCCAAGAAGCTGACTGTCAAGGCTGGAAAAAGAACAATTTATCCTGTTGTTATTTGTGTGGAAAATGAGACTTGGACAGATCCCAGCATGAAATATTTCCAAGAAATCTATTCAGTTCCTTTTCCTGTTTTGAAATCAGAGCTCCTTCGTCAAGCTTGTCATTCTCTAAATCCTTGGTTGCTTCTCTTTAACTTCAAGGCCCTTCATGGCTCTGGCATTCCCTGATCACTTTTAGAGATCTCTTCCCTGAAGTGTAAAGGGTTCAGAAATAGTTCCATCTCCCCCCCCCCCAGTTTTGCTCTTCAGGAATAGTTTTAACACTGCATTGCTATACATTTTATTTTAGAGTTCTGCTGCTTTTAGGGCTGTCAGTGTTTGTCTGATTTCCCCATCCCCCATGTTTAATGCTGTTTACAAAATCAAAATTGTCTAATTTTCCTATACGCAAAGGCACAACCCCCTCCAACAAACAGATCCACATGCCTGCAACCAAATCACACAAAGAGCATCCAAACAAACCAATCAATATGTAATTATAAAATCAGAGATAAGGCGCATATAAAAGCAGTCAAATTAGATAGAATATAAGATATCAGAAGACACAATGTATAAAGCATGTCTGCTTATATTGCAAGTGTATATATATATATTCTTTTTTATTGTTATTTATATGTGCCCTGTCTTTGATGTTATGATTACATATTGATTGGTGGGAGTATAGTGATAGGCATATATTTTCATTGTTATTGTAGCTTTGTTTGGATTCCCTTTGGGTCATATGTTCACTCCTATCCATTGTCTCCCATGTAGAATTGAGCACATCCCTTTTCCTTGTTTGAGGCACTGGAAGTGCCACAGTGCCATCTGTTTTTCCACGTTTATCTCAGTGAGCAAAGTAACTAAGAATAATTTCTCCAAAACACTGCCAAAGACTGTAATTTATAGATCTCTGCTTACTTTATCATCTGCAATCATCTCAGATCTATTATTTCATTTCACTTTAGCTGATCTTTTCCTGTGTCCTTTGTATTTCTGTGCTACTTCCCTGCCTTCTATTTTGATACTTTAAAAAAAAATGTCGTCCATGTCTTCTGAGGGTTTCATGGCTAGTTAACACCATGAGGAAACATAGGTCTCTGTTTGGATGTACTTAAATGAGGAAAATGGGTCTCTTCTTGACCTTTATTTATTTAGGCAACCTTCTGGTACAAAAGTCTGAAAAAGTAGCTCTTTACAAGCCTCTTAAAAGAACCTTGAATCTTACTTTAATAGAAGTATTGTGAGCTCTCTAAGAGTGTTGGAAGCCAACCACTGAGCAAGGAGTTCTGGCCTTCACTCCACGGGAAGGTAGCAACAATTTAGTTCTTTATGGCCTTCTAACGACCAAAACCTGTTAAAAAGATAGGGAAGAGTGGGAAAGGACAGCCCTGTTTCCTCTTCCCTCAGTCTTTTGCCTCGAGTGTCAAAGTTTATCTTGTCTCCTGGTCACACTAAAGGTATAAAATAAATCTAAATTATTCCTATAGGAAATCATGTTTTCATCTTTGCTTTGGGTATCTGCAGTCCTTCATACTACAACAGTTCTCATATCCTCCAACATGTAAGCCAATAGAAAGCATTGCCCTTTAAATTTCACTGTCATGCCTAAGCAGATAGGTGTATCTGGAGGAAGAAGTGTCACAAGAAGAAGAAAGGGGAAGACCAAACAACACTGAAGGGAGAAAAACGACACAAGAATGGTTTCCTGCATCCTTGTTCTTTCATTCTAAGTACCTGAACTTTGGCTCATACAGAAAAGCACCTCCTCAGTGTCCATTTTGTCTACAAACTAAGGAGGAGGCATTGGCCATATCATGAGTACGGCCATATATCATTGGCCATATCCAGAGTAAGGAGGGGGCATTGGCCATACCATGAAAAGACAGGATTCACTAGAAAAGACCCTGATGCTGAGAAATATTGAGAAATAAGGGACCTTGGGCAAATTCTCAGACACAGCAAAGGACAGAAGTGCCTGGCATGCTATGGTCCATGGTTCATAAAGAGTCAGACATCTGAATGATAGAACAACTGAAGGAAGTGACAGGAAGATAATGTGTGAATTATCCTTACTTTTACTCCTTCTGCCCATCCCTATATGTAAGAGAGGAAGCAAGGACATTTTTGAAGGCTTCCTTTCTACCAAAATCATCATGGTGAAGTTGAGATGCATGAATTCATGAGACTCAAAAGACTAGTGCTCCACTCTGACCTCTCCATAGTTTTGTTTTGCCTTATAAAGCTGTTGCAGGTGCAAAAGAACAGAAAAACAGTTGGAAGGAAGGGACTGTTTAATTCTACCCATATTTGCAAGTTGCCATGCCCATTGTTTGTAAATTTTGGATTATCTGCACACTCTGCTAATTATTTTCAGTTACTTTTAGTGATAAAAGACATCTTGGAAATATCCTCTCAGAACTATGTCTTGCTAGTCTTGCCATAACTGAACATTAATTTAATTTATATCTATGCATTTCCATCCAGATTATACAATTTTAAATTACAGCAGGAGAACTATACAAATAATTTTATAAAAGAGGGAGTCAGCATACCAATTTTGTGAGGCATCTTCTCTCTGCATCAGGTTCAGACTGTCTTTGCCTTTCCCATCTGCTCTCCTAAGCAATTCTGACATCTCAATGGATTTGTCACTTGATGTTATTGCTTTAGAAAAATTCTGCATTATATTTTTATTATTGCTTTTCTAATTATAAAAAGTGGCACTTATGCCATAACTTACAAAATGTGTATGTGTATGGGGGGTCCTGCTCGCTGCTTCAGGGAATTTTTCTATCTGTTCATTTTTAACTTGAATTTTCATTACATTAGCCAGACACTAACAGATGCTTTTTGTTAAATGTGGTTTCTAGATGCTTTATCTTTCTGTCACTTTGCATAGCCCCTATTCCTTAAACACTTGCCAATACTCAAAATTCTTTTTGAAAGCAGTCATTACCAATTTATTTCTATGTCCAATTTCACAAGAAAGATTTTATTGCACTGTGGAGATTTTTTACCCCAGCCTTATCAGTTTCTCTTTTTCTTTTCTTTTCGTTTTTCGTTTTTCTTTTTTCTTTCTTTTTCTTTCTTTCTTTTTTTTTAGAAAACAGGAAATAATTGAACACTACTGGCTAAGGGTGCAGTCAGAAGCACTCAGAAGCACCAATGTGCAGATTTGCTGGGCTCTTTTGACACCTGAATTTCATGGCAGATCCCCATTTAGTCTGTCAGAGGGATTCATTGCTTCAAAATAAGTCTGAGATCCCTGTATGCAGTTGCTTTTCGTTGCTCCACCTCTACAGGATGGACCCTGGTCTGTATCGGGAAACCAAAAATGGCCTCCTTACCAAGACTACCGGTAGACCTATTTTAAAAGGTCTATAAGCATAGTGGCAGCTGGGAAACTGTACCACAGAGGGGTGTGGACAGCACACTTCCATAGTCTGGTTATACACAACAAGGCAATTTCTATTTCTGACTGTTCAGATTTTCGGAGACTCCCTCCAAAGCTCACACAAGCTTCTGGTCCAGAGCAATTCATCCCAATTTTGGAATGGATTGCTTGATCCAGGCCAGCTGATCTGGATTACTGTCCTGTAAGTCTTGAAAGGCCCTTAATATAGGTCTACAGCTAATTTGGAATAGGGACCATTTGAGACGGTCCTGAGATCAACCAGCACTAGTCCTAGGCAGAAGAAGCATACTAGTGAGCAGCTTGTTCCAGGATAAAAGGCATGTGAAAAAATGCCCTTAGTCTCACTGAAAGTATGTTTTGGAGGAGGCACTATGATTATACTTGGAAGAAGTGTGATTGTTGGTCAGGCAGAGATATTCCAAATATCTCTGCCTGAATATCCAGATATTGTGGCCAGTTCTCTGTAGGCTTTGCTTGAAAATTTGGTTTTGCCTTTGTGAGCCAGTTTGGTCTAGTGGTTAGGGAACCGGACTCTTATCTGGGAATACCGGGTTCGATTCCGCCCTCCCCCATGAAGCCAGCTGGGTGACCTTGGGCAAGTCATAGCTCTCTTATGAGCTCTCACACCCCCACCTACCTTACAGGGTGTTCTGTTGTGGGGAGAAGAATAGAAGCTTTGTCAGCCGCTTTGAGTCCCCGTAAATGGGTGAGAAAAGCGGGGTAGAAAAGCCAACTCTTATCTGCTTTTAGTTAGTTTGTATTCCATTTATTCCGTACAAACTTGACGCAGCTAACAAGAATCCAAAGACATTTAAAAAGACAACCCACACCCACAAGACAGATTCAACACTGGTATCAGAGGTAGACCAGAATGGAAGTGTTGAGTCTTAAGTTTTTTTAAAATTGTGGTAACCATGTTATAACTTTTAATCCAGGTGACAACACATTCCACAATGCTGTGCCTGTGTCTGAAAAGGCTCTTTTCCTAGTTCAAACGCCTTTCATTAAATATGGGCCAGAAATCTGTAAGAGATCTTGCCATAAACTCTTCATAGGTAAGATGCTCATTGGTTGGGAGAAATGTTCATGAAGACTTCAAAGGTTATGGCCATCACAAAGAATACGAGCCACTGCATTCTGGACCAGTTGCGGGTTCTGGGTTGTCTTCAAGGGTAAGCCCAGCAGAGGACATTTCAGGAGTCCAATCTAGAGTCCAGTCTTCGGCTCTAGCTTTCAGATTTTCACAGCTTTATTTCATTTCTGCTGGATTTTCCACATCCATTCTATTGATAGATGCAGTATCTGATCTATCAAGGAGACTTTCAGGCCTCGCTCCATTGGCAACAGTTGAAATGCATCCATGTTCTGTGTAAATACTTTGCATAGTCAGGACCCAGAAAATTCACTTGATTCTATGTCATGGTGTTTAGACATCTCTGCATGTCATGGTGCATACCTTAGAGCAGTCATGTCAAAGATACAGCCCGCGGGCCGGATGCGGCCCGCAGGCTGTATTAATATGGTCCGCCGCCCGCCGCCACCGCTGTCCTCCTTGGGCGCGAAGGAGGCGAGGCGAGGCGAGGTGAGCGAGCGCGCGGCGGGACCCTCCACTGCCCGAGTGCGCGGGTGCCGCCATGGACAGCCAGCCCCTCCTCTGTGCCCTAGCCACGCCCCGGCCATGCCCCCAGCCCCTCCTCTGTGCCCTAGCCACACCCCCGGCCACGCCCCCTGGCCCTGACAGTACTTTTTTTTTTAATCCGGCCCTCTGCAAAATTGAGTTTGACACCTCTGCCTTAGAGTGTATGCAAGTCCTTCCTGTAACTACATAACTGTTTTTCAAAACTCCAGTTCTGTAATAAAGAGTCCAAACTACAGTGGCCAGTTATGAATTTAGAGAGGGAAGGCTGGGAATTAAATTTTGCAATCAATACATTTTTTTCTCTCTCAAACATCTTAAAAGTTATTAATTTTAGAAACAATATAAAAATAAAATTAAGCCCTGTTTGAATTTTCATGCCAGATCCTCTTGTATAGTATCCAGAGCTGATTTTTCTTTTGTTCATTCTCCCAGCATTTGGTTTTTGCGCTGCAGCTAGATGTGTTCTGTGAATTTATTTAGAAGTTCCACTGTGTTGAATGGGGATTACTCTGTAGTTAATCTCTGTAGTCTTATCAATGGTAGGTGATGGCACTGCATGTTTGCATAACCACAAAGTCTTCCAAACAAAGTCTGCTCAGTTCTTGTTGTAAAGCCAAATGTGAAGTCTGAAGGCAGTTGTTGGACAGTTCACATGTTTTCAAGATGTTTTCCTTGCAAGCTCTGCTTTCAGTAACTAAGGAAGCACAAGTTCCAGACTTACCCTTGAACATCTGGTTTCTGTTGGAACTCTGACTCTTTGCCTGATTATTAGCTCATTCTGATCAGAGTTGGAGTAAAGAAAGGTACATTTGTATGTCATTCATATATATCAGTCAATTCAGACATTTCCCTTTTTGTTGCCAGGAGTATTATTATATGCTGAAAATAAATGACAAAGGATAGATCTATGTTACTTCTTTTTGGTACAAATAAAAGATTGAGGACTAGTCAGTATTTGCTTGGTGCTATAGAAGTCACCTTAATCTCTTCCTCTCACCTCCTTTTTTCCTTTACAAGTCTATTCAGAAGCTATGCAGAACACGGAGAGAAAACCTGGCTAGGTTCTTGTAGTATGAAGTGTGGGGGACTATAGTTTTTGGAATCAAATGTATCCATGATGCCTAAGATCAGTTATCAAGGAGGAAAATCCAGTCATCCCTACTTTTTCATGGTGATCGGCTTCACAGAAATCATCTTAAGTTTCAGTCAGTAATGAGGGAGCTGCCAAACAGCTGATTTTAATACTTGATACCTTTGCACCCCCAAACCAGCTGTTCAGCAACATCAAATCTGAAGACTCTGCAGCCTTTTTTTTTCTATCAGAAACATTAAGGGGTCACTCTCATTCATGAATATGCAAACTTGCCATTTTTAAAAACCATAAGCATAAAAGGATAAATATAATAAATTACATGTCTTGCAAAATGCAAAATGTTCATAGCCGCGAAAACTTGAGGGAGCTGTTTGAAATATTATTTGTCATGTTGTCCTTTTATAACTTCAGCCCTTCCAAGAACAAGAAAAAGCTGAGGGAACAGGTGTCTCCTCTGATTGTATCCCCCTTTGCAAGCCCTTTTTATGTTCTTCAGTATGAGTTGCTGATCAGAGGATCTTATAAAAAATCTGGGGCATTTTTGTACCCATTAATGGGTGCTTAATGGGTACTTCTAGTGACAGTGGAAAAACACCCATAATTCACTATAGGCCGAGGTGGATCTTCTGCTTTTTCTTGAGGATATAAAGTGGACCAGGATATGTGAATAATGTATACAAGGTTCCTTTTTATCCAGCCCAGTACCTTAAACTCAATGTCTATGGAACTGAAATTCACTGGCTCTATGAACTTTTGATTGATTGGTGCAAGTGGAGATGATACTTAAATCCTATAAATAAATCCTTTAGAATGACAGGCTAGGGTGTGCCAGAGTATTTTTGAAGTTTAGAAGCATAGCATGGAGTTGCATCTGCAGGCAAAACCTCCCACCACTTTGGCTGCAGTCACACCCAAGATTTTAAGGGGCCCAAAAAAGAACCTCATGCTAAGGGTTGACACCCCAAAATGGTCTTCTGATTTTTATCTGAGCCAATCCCTGAATATTTGACCTATTGTGCAGTAATCAGATTATCTCAGCTCTTAAACCCTTCTACTTCCATGGTTCAGCTACATTTTCATGATGTGAATATGCCATAGGATTATTGGAGGTGGTATCTGGAGGTGGTATCTAAACTTTCATGGATGAGCAGAGTCTCCTTCCCCTCTTCTACCAAGGCCAGAGCTTATGGGTGTCCAGTGGGACAGTGCCATGTTTCCCTGCCTAGCTTCCATGGTTTTTTAAAAAAGTAAACATGATATATTCAGAAACTTATGAAGATAAATGGAGATGTGCAATTCTGCACCTTCAAATGTACACATCCAGCCAGGATATTGAGGTCACGAGCAAGGACAAAGGTAACATTCTGTTGTGGGGCTCCTCCATCATTTTCTCTCCTCTGCATCAGCCATCAGCTCCCACCTTGTGTCATTGCCTCATGTTGCCAGCTCCCATCTCACCCCAGAGTCTCTGAAGACATGTAATTCTGAACCTTCGCACTTGGGCCCGGGGGGGGGGGAGGAGGGGAGGCTGCATTTTCATCCAGGATATTGAGGCCAGGGCAAGAACAAAGGGAGCAATATCCTGCCTGACAATGTAGATACACGCACACACACCTTTGAAGGTTCAGAATTGCTCATCTCCAGATGTAGTTTCACACACACACATGTGCTTCTGAAAGTACAAAAATGGACACTTGCACAGGCCCCAGGTTAAACAAAAAGAGAGAGAGAGAAAGGAAGAGATATGCACTGGCGAGCAGTTCTGCACCTTCAAATGCTCTATGAGGGTTACATGAACAACCATCCAGTCAAAGTCATGAATCTGTGCACAAGAGTTATTTTGCTTCACAGGCAGAGTCTCTGGGAAGTGGGAGGAAATGAAGCTAGGATGGAGCAGCTGTGTATTTTGACTCAGTTCAGGAGACTTGCTCATGCCTCACACTTGGGTTATGAATCTTGAGAAAGCAAGCAAAAAAAAAAAGGAAGGATTCCTCTGCTCTTTGCTTCACTGAAAGCATATTTGCAAGCTGAGAAACCTTCAGAGAGAAACCAAAAACTGACTGACAGAAGAGCATCCAGTAACAGAGAGAGCAGAAGGGGCAGAAAGAAAAAGGTACTCTTGTCACCTGACTGAGGACAGGGAGTGGGCAAAAATAAAACAAACTGAGGAGAACTGTCCCATGGATGTCATCAAACCAATATTGAACTCAGACCCCATTGTGGAGTAAGACAGACTTCATAGATAAGGTGTGACCAGGTTCCTTAACTAATATCTGTGCTCAGATTCAGTGCAGTATTAATTCATGATACATTGTACCAGGAGGTGGCACCAGATATATTTTATTTTGCTTAACTTGCATTGATTTTTCTTGTTTAACTTCTGTGCCTTTACTTTGCTTTCCAAGCAAGCAGGACTACCAAAATGTTAATGATGTGTAAATCTGTTAACATCATGGGTGCAAGAATCTGCAACCATCATTTACTGAGGAGAAAGGCGTTTTCCTCACCTCCAATCTTGGCCTCTGGCTCATATGGTAGTTACATTCCCATTCTCAGGCAGTGACAGTTTCTCATTGCTATAAAATTCCCATTTAGTTACACATCTATTCCAACATGCTTCACTTCATTGAGGGCTAATGTAGACCACACTTCTATGAAATTTCTGAGGAGTCTTTTCTTTTTCAGACCTTCTGAGCACACTAGACCTTCTATCTACAGCGGTGCAGATGTCCATACTAGAAAAATCCATTTTAATCAGAACAAAAACACTGTAAAATGTTTGCTAATTTTGTTTAAGGCACGTCTGCTCCAAGACTCAGCTCTGTTTTAAATTGTATGTTGTGTGTTGACTCCCTTCTATGATGTGCCCCTTCTGTAATGCCTTGAATTCCCAACAATTCATGATAGCATCTAGAAAATCATCTGAAATTGTGTTGTTTATTGTGTTCTGAATTTCATACGGCTTGATCCTGTGCAACCTCAGCTGTGCACCAACCACCACAACAAAATAAAAATACAGAAAAGATTTTCTGGTGAATGACAATTAGTTGCATTTTTGAGCTCACATAAAGCTGAAATATTATGAGTAGGATTTTTTAAATATTGCCTTTGTGCTATGTGTAGAGAAAGTTCTATCTTTTTTTTGTTTGTTTGTTTATTCCTTCACATAAACAAACTATAATAATCTTGTGAAATCATTCCTTCTATAAAGCACAGCCTACTTTTAAACTTATTTGAATGCCACTCTGGGCATTCTAAATCCCAAAGCCAAAACAAATCTTTAAAAACAGAAAGAAAGGAAATCTACTCAAATTATTATATTTTGCATTTTTGAGGTTAGAATTCATTGGGTGGATTCACTGGATATAGAGATATTTTTGTTTTGGTCATATGAGTTATCAAGTTTTGCAGCTACAACCCTTTTCCATAGGACCAGTATTGAATAAAGGTTCATATAATATTTAGCCAAATTCCAAATTCAATAATATAACCTGAACAAATTATTTCCACTGGTAATTCTGTTGCATGGCGTTTGTAGCAGATGTTTTGATTGAAAATTGTAGGAAATATTATAGGATGTTTAGGATCACAAACCTGTCATTTCACTCAGATAATATTCTTAGATTATTTGATCCTCAAGTATATTAAATATGGCTATTGGGCAAACTTTGCTTTCGTTGTTTTGAGTACTGATTTACAGGTCTTCTCATCACGTAGCAATAAAGTTTCTTGTGGGGCAAGCAAACTAAAGTGGACCCAATCTAGTGCATCACAAAATGAACTGAAGTCCCTCTGCAATGGATCTTAATTTAGAAATATCACTTATTCTGAAGTAGGTTTGCGGTAACAGTATAGACTTACACATGTCTGACTAGGCTGGCTGCTCTTGAAATCGAGGAGCGTCATCGCTGTCTTTCCAAAATTGACTTATGATAACATTTTACATTTATTTGTACCTCAGTTAGCCATCTCTCCCATTATCTGAACACAATGTCTATCCCCCATGTCAAAGAAATGTATGGAAACAATGCTCCCTCCTACCTAAAATGTTAGATAATCTAGACTTATCTAGATGAAACATTTTAGATTTATCACAGGCTATATAGGCAAGCAAATTCAAGTTGTACCTGTTTTCACCATCTAAGAGCAAATCAAATTTATATCACAGTTCTGCAGATATAATAGATTTGGAGGGCAGACCTAGCCTGCTATTATCTCTCCTCCAAAGCGATTTTTTAAATAATGGCATTGCCTATCTGGTCTTTTTATCCTATACCTTTTACTAAAAGCTTTCTAAATTTTTACAGTAAAATGTATCTTCTGCCATCCGAAATGGCTTTGAACTTTGTAAAAAAAAATACTTTACTGGAGATTTTTGACTCACTAGACATTTAAAGACTTAATTTCGCTGTAAGCTCTATGTATCAGTAACAGCAGTGATCCCTATAATCATTGTAAAAATTGTTGATACGGCTTTTTTGTCCCTTGCAATTGTATGACTAAAAACCTGCAGCTGAAAAAGTAAATGCTCATTAAGATTTAAGGGCCTTGTTGTCAGTTCGGATATGATTTCTAAATGTTAATATTAATGGAATTGCACTGATTTACCCTATCTAAAGATCCAGCCCTTAAATGTTGAAGGTATTTGCTGTACTTTTCCATTTTTCTGTACAAGCATTTCCATAGACGTCGTATTTTCCTCTATTTTAGCAGTTTGTATTATGCACTTGAAAGCTTTGTCTCATCTCATGTAAAACGAACTGTACAGTCCAATAAATTCTATGTGGCTGAACTATGTGCGGCTTTTTCACTCATTAGCCGCAGAACTTCTGCTCGTATTTTGCTCTGATAAATGAGACCACACAGGAAACAACATTCTCTCTGCATACCTGGTAACAACTCTATAAGGCAGGATCTACTTGGAAGTGTAACTTGGCCCATGTTTATCAAGTACAATTCTGAATCCTGGTTTCTCAGATTTAGTCCAACGCTTTAACTACTACATTTACTGGCCTCCTTCTAGGATCCACTAGATAAGTCCAAACTCATGTGGATTGAGACCAGCTGATGTAGATGCTCCCTAAGCAGATGAGCCCAGGTAAAATCATGTGATACACATCATGAGTTATCCCTAGTTGGCACAGATAAAATATAATGCAGTGTGAAGACAGTGATGTTAACTTCAATCTCATTTGTTTTTAATCCCTGCAGCCAAACCATATATGGTATTGACATGATTGACCGGTTAACATGCTTGGGAAGCGTTATAGCAAAACTCAAGAAAGGATGGCATGCAACAACCAAAAGGTGGTTGTGGGTGGCTGACAACACTAGTGTTTTGTCTTAGAAAGATTAGCTCTTTCTTGGGTATCAGAGATAGGATGGAGTAAGGGAAATACCATATCTTCCACAGATCACCACAAACAGATAAACTACCTTTGGATTCTTTTGGTCACTGGAAATTTAATATAGAGACATTGGTTACCAAATACTTTGGGACTTTTCAGGACAGCCATGCAGGCTCTGGGATGCTCTGTTTGCATGCCATATTGCCACCTCTGTCCCAGAGCTGCCCAGAGCACTCACAACCATCCTGATCCTCTGTAGCTGTGGAGCAATAGAAAAACTCCACAGTTTTACCAAGAGTGTCTAGTATGCTCCTGGTACACTCTCCAGACACAGTGTTGTAGTGACCATTGCCATGGCACTTCAAAGGCCAGTAGGGAAGTTGTAAAGAAAACACTGGCCACCATCCGTGAACTTAACTTGTGTGTGTGTGTGTGTGTGTGTGTGTGTGTGTTTGTAGGGCACATGACTCCATGTTTACAGATTTCAAGAGTTTGGAGGAACCTACCCTACCTCCCGGTTCTGCTGTGAGTTGGGGTTGGAGGCCAGGAACAGCACTGAACGCATGTTGGGCTGTTCCCAAACACCTGCATGTGTACACAAGCATGCCCATGAGCGCCGCTGCCAGCCTCCTCCTCCTCCTCCTCCTAATGTCCCTGCTGCCACTGCCCTTGGGAAAGCGGACCGGGGTGGGCACCTCCAGCAGCAGCCAATGCCGGGCAGGCAGGCAAGCAAGCAGATTGTCTCCACTCCTCACCCTTCACCATGGGAAGGCAGCCGCACATCCCCTCGCTCGCTCGTTCACTTGCCGGCTCTCCTTGGGTCAGGATAAGGAATCCCTCTCCAGGGCCCCTGCCTGCCGCCCAATGCTGCTGCATCTGAGGGGCGGCCAGGGTAAGTGAGTGATGGAGTGCTTGGAGGGGAGGCCACCCCTCAGATGCAGTGGCATTGGGTGGCAGGCAGGACCTTATCCTACCCTGAGGACAGCCGGAGAGTGAGCACACCTCGTCACTCAGTTATCCTGGCCACCAGCTGTCTTTCTTTAATCTGTGTCAGCTGGAAAACCCCTGTTTAAACAGGGGTTTTCTTGTCTGGATTTTCCCCGGAAAATCTGGGGAAAGAAAACTAAAATGGAAACAGGGCTGGAAAACCTGGAATGGATTCGGATTACTGGGGGATTTAATGGGAACCCCCAGTGCCGAATCCGGATCGACTGCGGATTTTAGCCCCTATGGGGATGCGACCATAGTAGCTCTACTGTATAGCTCTTAGGAGTACAGCAGGATACAAATATAAGTAACTATAGAAATTAAGCTCCTAGTTTCTCTCTAGTGTTACTTGAGCCAAATTACTTTTTTGAAGTAAATTGCCTTTTGGAGCTGGTGTGTGAGGAAGTGGAGGGTTCAAGGAGGAGGCTAAGGTAGAGTTTCACTAGTTTTTACAAAATTACCTGCGGTTTAGAGTCAAGGTTTCCAAATTGTTAAGAGGCCTCTGTATTTAGAGAGTGCTGAGAAGAGAGGAAAGAATTGTTTTGTCCTTCATAAACTGAAAGCAATTGGTGTTCAGTCTCTTACATCCTCTGGGAGAATTGGTACTTTCTTGGTGAGTTTCTTATCAAGGAACTATCTTGTCTATTAAAATTCACTATGTGAGTTAGAAACTATCATGTAGTGACCATGGTTCACAATAGTGTTCAGAAGCAGGGAAGGTAGAACAGCTGTGGCTCATATGGTGAAATCTAATAAGGTTGCATGGCTGCATGGAGGAATTAGATCCAAGAAAGCTGATCCTACGATGAGTATAGTCCTTGCTTCCCTGAAAGAACTTGAGAGACAGTTGCTCAGTTAAGGATGGAGTGCCACTGATCAAATCCATGCCAAGAAAAGGACACTCAAAAAGTAGTCATAGATCTTGACTTAAAAATCTAGTTAACTGTGACAGGTAGCAAGAGGAGAGGTGTCTGGACTGAAAGGCCCGTGGTCTGAACCAGTGGGTCTGGAAAGGTATGGTCCAGACCAACCTGTGTCTTAAGCATTGACAGAATTACATTGTGGCACAAGAACTACTTTTACCATTACTGTAATAGTGGCCACCAAGTGTGTCTCAGATTCTTAAAGGTAAACAAATGGAATTTCCAGTTTGTTATAAGCATGTAGTGGGCTAGTTTATTGTTGAACTAGGAAGCACTTTGCTCCATGATGTACTATCAGTGGGGTTTTTTCCACTGACCTCCCTTAATCTGGATCTAAGATGATCTGGATCTAAGGAATAGGTCCTTCAACAAATAAGTACCCAATGCATTTCCACAGGTGGTCTAGCACCCAGTAGCAATGGGTGCTAGCTTTCTCACAGTGGAAATGGCCAGAGCACCCATGTGGCAAATCTGGATCTATCCATGGGGTCCTGCCCATCACCCCAGGTGTTTGAGGGGACAGGGGATGCAATCTCTGTAGATGCTCTGGAGATTCTTCGATGATCCTCCGGACCTTTGCCATAAACTCCAAAGATTTGCCGCAAACTCCAAAGATCCTCCAGAGCCTTTGACAAAGGTCCATAGGAATGACATTGCTCTCACGTGGGGTCCTCTTTGAAGCCTGTGCTATTCTTCGGAACGGGCTCTGGAGATTGTCCATAGGCTTTGGGTTTCGGGGCACACCCCCATGGTGTGCCCCTGCCTAGACCCCATTGCCCAATTGTAGTGGAAACAGACTCTGTATAATCCAGATTTGATGCCTAAAGACCCCATTGTAGACCCCTTTAATAGGGTCTACAGGAAATCCAGATTATAAGTCCTGAAGGACCCATATGATCCAGATTTCCCTAGAACAGGTGGAAACAAATGTGGCTCTAATGGGGTCTGCAGTGGAAATGGGGTCTTCCTGCTCTGAGCCTAATGGGTCCTTAATGGGTCCCTAATGGATACTTAATGCTAGTGAAAAAACACCCAGTGTTGAAATTGCCATGGCATTAAAGTTCACTTTAAATTGGATCCTGACTTCTTGATCAATAAAATTATATGGTGGAAACTAGTTGTTTGGGTACCCCAGTTTTACTGCAATATGCCTTTGGTAGACTTAGTGCAGTCTAAAAGCCTTATGGTTCTGGCACATTGTTTCTGTGACAAAATTTCCAGAAGCCTCCATTATTGGACACACTCTGTGTCCCTTTCTGCATTTAACTCTCTTGATCCAGGATCAGTGGACATGAAATAGTCTGGCCCACTGGTCAGAATCACAAGGAGGCATGGCCAGGATCAGCACAATCTGCGTTGACGTGTACTGATCATGCAGATTTCACAACCACACTCTGGTGCTCTGAAAACTACCAACAAATTTTCCTGTCCTTGGGACCTGGGGGCTGCTTTTTTTCATGGGAGAGGTAATCTGGATGCCTCCTGTGTTCTGGATCAGGGCCCTGGTCCCTCTGGTAGTACCAATTCAAATTTATACCAGAGATCCAGATTAAGGGCCTCCTTAACCCAGATAAGATTTCATCTAATGCAAACTGAACTAGACTAGCTAGGCAAAGGCCTCTGTAATCCATATTAATGTGCAAATGTGGAAATCTATATCTGAACTACATGGGCCCTTAATCCAGATTAAGGTCCTGTGCAGAAAGTCCATGTTTTCCTGTGATAAAAGAAGAGGAAGGAAAGGAGAATTTAGGCCATTCACTATAGAAAGTATATTGAAAACACCATGTTCATATCATACCCCTTGAATAATCTTAGATTCATTCTGTTACAAAAACCAAGATTCCCTTTCTCTTTTCCCTACCCCATCATCCACACAGTGTCAAATGCAGTTGTGAGTTTAATGTTGTATGTTAGGACAGAATTTTTAAAAAATGTTTCAAAACATTTATAATTCCTGTGCAATTAGACAACATTTTTTCTATTTCAAATCATTTTTCTTTTTCCACAGTGACCACTGAAGGTATGCGCCTCTAGTTCCAATTTTGCTATTTGTGTTTTGCTGTCTAAGATGGTAAATCGGATGCTCTATCTTCTGAAGATGAAGTATAAACTATGTATCCCTCTGTTTACACACCCATGACTTGCATTTAGCCTTGAATCATTCAAACTAAAGAAGTTGTTTGTGGAAGGAAACTTAAACTTCGCTTTCTAGCATAATTTGTTTACTTGTTTGCCCTTGGTGACCTCGCACTAATTCAGAAGAAGTTGTTGCAGTGATTTGCTTGAAGTTGCAAAATGATGCTGAGCTCCATTCAGTCCTGGAACTGGATCAGGAGGCAAGCAATACTGCTTTCAGATTATAGAAAAATCACTCTTATAGGGAGAATTTTAACCACTCTCCCTAGCAAGCAAGAACAGGGCAGAAATTGCTTAGTAACTAAACCTCTTAGGCCAAAGCCATAAAGGACCAAAGTACATTGCATACATGACTTCCGCAAGTTGAAGAGTATATTTTAATGGAGTGACATTTAGAGAACATATGAAATGGGGATAGAGGCCAATTGTTGCTGTCTTACCATTTCCAACTAGGGATGTGCACAGATATTCAAAACATTCAAAATTTGATCAAATTTGATCAAATTCAGACATTTGAATTTCAATCAAATGTCTATACATTCAAATTTAAACATTCTAACAAATTTCAAATCTTTCTAATCATTTGTACAAATTATTCGGACATTCGTATGTTTATGGATACGTATGCATTATATACGTATCCGTATGCGTCTTATTCATATCTGTATGCATTTGTACGGATAAGCACAGGATGAAAACAGGATGTATATGGGATAAAAATAGGACGTGTAAGAACGTGTATGGATGCATGTGGACACATAGAAATGTTGTCGACATTCATATCTTCAAATACGAATTGAACATTCGTACAAATAGATTTGAATGTATTTGAATTGAATGTGAATACATTCAAATTTTAGACATTCAAATCGATTCAAATCTTTGGATATTTAGTTTGAAACAGATGCCGAAAACTGCATTCATACACACCCCTACTTCCAACCACAAAGTTTTGAAAGTACAATTTGATTTTGTCTTTCTTTTTCTGCCCTAATGAAGTTTCTGCCTCCCAGTTCCGGCTCTGGTTAAACAACCAGATGTAGTTCTCATACACATTAGGAAAAGAGGCATTAGAAATGCTCCTGATGTTTCTCCTCAGGTCATATTAGCAAGACGTGTCTAGTTCCCTTGGCCTGATTGTTTCCTGTACCCAGAGTGGGTCTCATATAAGTTGGGGGTAGAAGAGGATGCTCTGCTCAGCATTAATAATGTCATTCTTGATTTCCAATCCAGGGTGATTTCCAAACTCTTAATACCAAGCTGTGTAGAGAGCAATGTTCCCTTGCCCTATTTTTTTCCTGTACCAACCAGAACTCAAAATGAGATTCTTTGCAATTCTGTGTGCCAATTTTATAACTATATAGTCTGCATTCATCAAACCAATAGTTTCTGTTGGACACATTTAGAAGTTGGTTATTTCAATTTCTAATTTTTACTGAAGCCATCACGGATTATTGTAATCAGCCAAAAATAAATTAAAATGTCATTTAAATGTACTGAATGTTCCCTGGGCTTCAGAACACTCAGCTAGTAATAGGATTTCCCAAAAATCTCTAGATTTTAGTTTTCTGAAGTATTACATTTCAGCTTTATGCAGTAGCTACCTTTAACCCTTTTATTTTAAGCCATTCCTTTGGCAAGGGCTTGAGGCATGGTTGATCAAGGGTAAGAAAGGAAAATGTACATCTTTTATTTTTGTTCTACACTCAAGAACTATGATACTAGACCATTGTGGACTTAATCCATGTGTAATTTTTGAAAAAAAACACACACTAGGCATCAGCTTCACAATATTTTTATCTGAATAGTCTGTTTGTCAGATGCTTTCCCTAAGACATATAGGGCTAAAGCATTACATTGTACCCAACCTAAGCTTATTTTTCTTCTCACATCTTACAACTTCAATGTATACATGCCCTGTTAACATGGGAGCAAGATCTAAAGGAAAAATGCAAACCATGACTTCAGCTGACAAGTGTGCAAAAACAGGCAAGTACGTAATCATCATCTGACAAGACATAAAGCTATAAGGATAAATACAAGCTGCTCTTTGCCCATCTTTTTGAGTCCTAATCAAAATACTTGAATTGGTGGTGAGTGTTGGGAACCAAATGTTTCTTCTTCAGCCTTTTTAAAGAACTTCAGTTCCGTCTCGTGCTTAGCATGAGTTATTTATTCTCAAGCTCTGTCGTCCATGAATTTTCCTAATCTTTTCTTAGAGCTATCTAGGCTGGTTGCTGTTACCACCTCTTCTAGCAGCAAATTCCATAGACTCATGACCCTTGTCTGATCTGATTCTCCTACACATCAGCTCCATAGAGTTCCCCCTGGTTCTAGTGTTGTGTGGTGGAGTTCCCATAGCAAAACAGGATCTGAGAATTCATAATAAGAAGTACAATAACAGAATCTTTTGACAAACTTTCAACACCTTCAGCCTTGAGGCCTAGAGCATGAGATTTCCATTCCCACAACACATCTCACACTGTGTCTGACAAAAATAATTTTTCTCTGTCCACCTTTTCTATACTATGCATGATTTACATTGCTATATGCATATTGCAATCTTGAATATTTACCCTATTGTGATTAAAGTTAGACTTTTGGAATAGCGTGCATGGAAGTGAATTACAGTGGTTGATCATTTTTGTCAACTGAATGTCCCCATAGCAAACAGGCACCCTTTGGAACAGATATCTTAATGAATACGGATTGTAACTTACCTATCATTTTTGCAAAGGCACAGGCTTTAATATTAAGGAAAATGTACTATGTTATTTTCTCATAAAGTGTGTGGCTTCTTGCCCTGGATGGTGCCAGTCTTACTTTAACACTTCAAAAAAAAAATGTCCCAAGGATTAAAAACTCTCCTTTACATAGATTATCACACAATTCTCAGATTATTATTCTCGGCTGTCATCTTAATTTGGCTCAAGCAAGTTTCCCACCCCTGTCTTTTCCAAGTATGAAAACGGAAATGTTGCCTATGAGAATACTCTGAAAAGTCAGATAGTTTTGCAGTTAGAAAGTCCTAATTGGATATTCAAACTATATACTATGAAAAATGAGGCTGTGATCACACACAGGGGAAAAAAGCATATCTGAGATGGCTCAGATACAGTTTAGTGATGAGATTGTTCATCAGATTGCCCCTCATGAGCATTCTGTGCTAGAAAGCGTGGATTAGAGAAGGGTTGGGGACACAAGGGCCACATACTCTCTCTGAAGGACCTCCAAATTGCTCCTTTTGCTGTGTCTCATGTCACCTCAAGGAAAGGTCAAAGGGAATTCTCTGAACAAGTTCAGTATTTTGATATAACCAAGCAACACGTATAAAGGTATGATAGCGTTTATACCCACTCCACGGACCTCTGACCTGTTGAGGTGGATAGGCTTGGGTAGCTCAATGAAGCTATGAGTGATATTATGCAGGTCCACCCAAAATAGATAGTTCATAGTGGAGCATTCTGACAAAAGATGATACACTGCAGAAGGAAATGGCAAGCCACTCTACTATCCTTGGCAAGAAAATCCCATGGACAGTATCAGAAGGCTAAATATATGACACTGGAAGATGAGTTGCTCACATTGGAAGGTGTTCAATTACAAGTAGCTCCAGAAAGTGTGAAATGGCTGAGCCAAAGCTATAGGACCCTCACCTATGGATGTGTCTGGTGTTGAAAGGAACAACTGACACTATAAAGAACAATACTGCATAGGAACCTGGCATGTAATTTAGCTGGATGCGGTTAAACATATGACAGTAACATTGAATATTGACGTCTTAGAAGTCAGTGAACTAAAATGGATGAGAATGGGTGAATTTAGTTCAGATGATCCATAATATCTATTACTGTGGGCAAGGACCCTTAGAAGAGATGGAGTAACTATCATTGTCAATAAAAGGGTGAGAAAAGCAGTCCTGGGGTACAATCTAAAAAGTGACAGAATGTTCTCTGAATAGAAGGTGTTCAACATCACAGTTGTCCAAGTCTTGTACTGCAACCACTGATGCTGAAGGGGCTAGAGTTTACCAGTTTTATGAAGGCCGACAACACCTTCTAGAATACAAAAAAAGAAAATATGTCACTTTCATCATGGGGAATTAGAATGCTTAAAGTAGGAAATCAAAAGATAACTGGAATAACAGGCAAGTTCAGCCTTGGAGCAGAAAATGAGGCAGGCCAGAGGCTAATAGAGTTTTGTCAAGATAGCTCAGCTGGTCATAGGAAAACCCTTTTCTAATAGCCCCAAAGGTGACTATACAGATGAACATCACCAGATGGTGAATAGCAAAATCAGATTGATTACATTGATTATATACTTTGCAGAAATGATGAAGAGGTCCATAAAGTCAGTAAAAAACAAGACTTGAAGCTGACTGTGGCTTAGATTAGCTGCTTGTTGCAAAATTCAGACTTAAATGGAAGACAGTAGGGGAAAAAATGACCTAATAATATTCCCTATAAATATGTAATGGAGGTGATGAGTAAATTTAGGGACTGGACCTGGAAAACAAAGTGCATAAAAACTATGGACAAAGGTTCATAACAGTGTACAGGAGGTGGCAGTAAAAATATCCCAAAGAAAAAGAACTAAAAAACAAAATGATTGCCTGATGAGGCTTGACAAATAGCTAAGGAAAGAAGAAAAGTATAAGGCAAGGAAGAAAAGAAAAGATATACCCATCTGAATGCAGATTTCCAGAGCACAGCAAGGAGAGATAAGAAAGTCTTCTTAAATGAACAATGCAAAGAAATTGGGGGGGGGATAGGAAAAACAAGAGATGTCTTCAAGAAAATTGGAATTATCAATGAATTATTTCATGCAAAAATGGATATGATCAAAGACAAAAATGGTAGGAACATAACAGGAATAGAAGAGATTAAGAAAAAGCAGCAAGAATACATGGAAGAACTATACTGTACAAGAAATATCTTAACATCACTGATCTAGATCCAGACATCCTGGAAATGGGTAGATAGTCATGGAAGGAACAAACATGAGCTTGGGCAAACATCAGGAGACAGTAGGAGACAGAAGGATCTGTTGTGCTATGATCCACGAGGCCACTGAGAGTTCAAGTGGTATTTTCATTTATTTTTGACAGTGGGAGTTGTTTCAAGTATTTTCTGTTCTTTTCTTTGCAAAAGAAACTAACATAATTTTCATGGAAGGCTTGATACTAATAGGTACAATAGATAAAATAGATGGCTCGAGGGTGGGAGCAAAAGGAACCCTTAGGCTGCTTGAAATCATCCAGCGTAAGAAGAGTCCTGCTGAATTGGGCCACAGCCCATCTAGTCCAGCATCCTGTCTCACACAGTGACCCAGCAATTGTTTCTGGACGTCTCAAACAAAAAACAAAGACAAAACCTTTACCTGTTATGGAATCCCTGCAAATGGCCTTTGGATGCCAGCCTGCAGGATGTACCTAGGCATCCACTCTAGTAGCCATTGATACACCTATCCTCCATTAATTTAACTAATCTGTTCTTAAAGCTGTCTAGGCTGGTTGGTCTTACCACCTCTCCTGTCAACAAATTCCATAGACCCTTTTTCTTCTTTATAAAACATTTTTTCAAAGCATTAATAAACAGAAGCATACTTTTAGAAATATAAAGCCAGTAGTGCTACAGACAGTTGCAACTTTCTCCTAAATCAAGACTGTGCCTATTAACTCTCTGCGGTTTAAAGTATTTTCCCCTCCTGTGACTGCTAAGAACATTACACTGAGTGAGGGAAAGAGAGAGACAGAGACCAACAGATCAGTACTAAATTCTATTAAAGCAGCCTGTTTACCATGAACATTTTCCAGGAGCTGACAAGCTCTCTCCCTAATATGCTGTTGTGCCCCCAAGCAATTAGTTTTTTATGACACATTGTGCTGCTGCTGAGGATAGATATTCCGTTTAATCATCTTGTCTAGCTGCCACTGATAGCCTTATCATCCATGAATTTGTTTAATTAAACTCTTAGAGCCATCAAAGCTGCTTGCCACAACAAGAACCTCCCTTTACTTCCCCATGTGTTGAATCTATTACTAATCAATTTTAGAGGTTCCCTTCAGTTAATGACTGTTATGGAAACATGAAATACAATTTAAAATGTTACATTCCTTGCAAAACAGTTATAACAGGATCTTAATGAACTTTATTTCAAATGAACATCCTTTTTGCAAGCAGTCACCAGAACTATGTATAGTATTCTAGCCCTAGTTGCCCCATGGAAATATTGGAAAACATGCCAACATCAACAGGTTTATTTTCATTTCATTTCCTAATATTCAGCTGCACAGGATTTGCTTTTTTTTGTCTGTGCTACATAAAGATGAATTGATATATTTATCCAGCCATTCACCACATCTCCAGGATCCTTCTCCTGGTTCTCTGTTACAAGTTTAGATGTTGCTAGTGCATATCTAAAATAATCTCTTTTTTATCCCAATGTACTACACTGCATTCTTTCTTCACTTACACCTCAATTGTTTCATCCACTCCCTAGTTTTATCCTGTTTCCTGCAGTCTTTAGGGGGAATTCTGGGTAAGGAGCTTTGATTTCCCCATTTTGAACAATTTGTGGAGATCTGCAAAGTTCAGTTTCTGTTCAAACACTCAAATAGTTCATGTTCAAAGCTGTTTTTGCACCAAACCGAACATGAAGTTGTTCAAATATCAAGAAATTTGACCAAACCAAACCAGTCTTCCACTAGCAAGCATGAACTGTTAATTTGCCCTTGGGAAGATCTTTTATCAGTGAAAAAATTGGTTTTTTTTCTTTTTAAAATTGTTCTAAATTGAATGCAAACAGCTGTTTGTGTGATTAAGTGGTTCCCTGCTGAGCTCAACAAATGGTTTGGTGGTGAACCAAAGAAACACTTTTCCTTCATGCATATCCCTAATAGTTTGATGAAGCCTTGGATGTTCTCAGTTTATCTTGTGAAGGTCAAACAGCAGCACCAAACAGCTCCTTTGTTGTTGTTTACCTTCCGCTGTTAGAAAGTGAACCTATAAGCTTTCCATCTATATCCTGTTCTTTAACCAGTCCATACTTCCCAGCAGGCCAGTTATTTATCAGGACCTTTGATAGGGAACTTGGCCAAATGCTTTAATAATAATAATAATAATAATAATAATAATAATAATAATAA